>OX637589.1:0-600000 GCA_951800085.1 Comarum palustre | reverse complement strand
GGTTCTTGGTTAGCTTTTTGATCTTTCTGACAGTATTACTGTCATCTACTGAGAATGACAATTTCTTTTTGGAGCTTGTTTTTGAAGAGAGTAGAGCAGTAAGACCACAAACTTGAGGGATAAAGTCTCTCACAAAGTTAACAACTCTCAAAAACCTCTGCAAGAACTAACTGATTTTTTTGACAATATGATCTTGGAAATGAATCTCTCGATCTTTAACATGAATGCCTAAGAATTCAATTTCTCATTTTATGAGGTGAATCTTCTTCTGCCCAAGGATGATTCCTTTCTGGACAATCAACCTACATACTTGTTTAAGATGCTTCAGATGTTCGTTCATAGTTTGTGAGAAGACAAGAATGTCATCTATATAAACTATACAAAAATCTGAGTAATGTTTGAAAATATTATCCATTTTTCTTTAGAAAACAGACATGGCCTGTTTGAGGCCAAATGACATAACCAGTCATTCATAGTGCCCTTGAGGTGTTCCAAGTGTTGTCAAAGCAATGGAGTCTGGATGCATCTTGACTTTCCAAAATCCTGATTTTACATCAAATTTAGAGAACATCTTGGCTCCTTTAAGTCGATTGATAAGCACTCTTACATGGGCTAACTGGTAACCGTCTTTGATCGTCTTTTTGTTTCCATCTCTGTAGTCAATTACTATTCTAGCATTTCCTCTTACTTGCTCTGCATGATTTTTTACTAAAAAGGGTGGAGCATGATGAGGACTATTAGAAGGTATGATCAACTTCTTTTCGAGCAACTCTTGAATTTGATTTTCCATCTCTTTTCTGTCATCGTCCATGTAATGAGGGATTGATTTAACATGAGAAATTGTTTTTGCATCATGCATTTTGAGCTGACAGTATACTGGATCTCTTTCCTAGTACAACTGAGGACATTCACTGATTACTGGTTTCAGCAAGTTTTCTATTTCTGCAATAGTTGACATTTTCTTCTGCTCGATTTTGTTAGCATAAACCTTTAGGTTATGCTATCTGATAAATTCTTCTTCTCTGTCTAAGCTTTCTTGCTCTAATGGGTCTGAATCAGACTTATCTAAAGGGATTCATACTCTTCTTCTGACTCAGAGTTTTCTGAATTCAACCCTTCGATTACCAGTATTTCACTGTGACCCTTCAAATGGTCTTTTAGTAGCAAAACTGGTTCTAAAACTGGCTTATAATCACCACTCTTCTTTGACGATCTCTGATATTGTTCTGTAAATCCCAGACTGGTAACACTCACGGCGTTTGTAAGTCGCAATTTCTAAAAGAATTTGTTATTCTTTTCAAAACCAATCATTTGTGGATTCTGAACTAGGGTCTGCTGATAAAGAAAGTCATTTCCAATGAATATATCTGCTCCTTGACTTTCACATTGCCAAATGATTTTTATGATAAAAGTTCCACCTCCCAATGAAACTTTAATATCACGAACAGTATCCATGATTAATTCATTTTCTCCCATGGCTATTCCAGTAACTGATCTTGGAGCCTTTTTCCAATATTCTACAGGTATGACATATCTTTTGGCCTGTAAATAGTATTTCTTATATTTAGAAAATTTCAATCCTATAGTGATGTAATTACTGAATCTGCTCGTCTGGACCTGCTTTAGTTGTTCTTTATCTTCTACAGCATTTCTAAGCAATTCAATGAAAAGATTGAATTCTCTTTTATCTGGTTTGCTGATGGGATCAAAAGGTTTAACATGTTGTATAACAGGTTCTGTGATAAGATATTCTTCCTGCCTTATTGACGGAATCAAAGGACTCCTTTAATTCTTTGTTCTGGCTTAATGAAGTTACTAACTTCATTTTCTTCAAACCTTCTTCCTAGTTATGTCCATGTTGTTCCTTAGCTTCCTAGAACTTTTTATATTCTTGTTCTACCATGATGTGAGTTTCATTGTCTTTGGTTTTTCCTCGTAATTCTGTAATGAAGCATTCTCGATGATAAATTTCACATATACTTTTACAGTACATGGGAACTGAATTACTATCATCACAATTGCAGTAATCACATATAAATCTTCCTGGATTGGGGTAGAAGTTACTGATAATATCAGTATTTTCTTCATTCCAATTTAAGACCTTTAGGACAAACATAGGACGAGATCCTTCCTCTTCTTCTTCTTTTATAGAACTTTCTGAAGTGTTTTCTATTTCACTTTCCAATGGGAACTCAAGATAATATATTGAATCATTCTCTTTATCAGAATAGGCTATCTCAAAACCTTTCAGGTTTGCATATTCTATTGCTTCATCATATTCTTCAATTAGAACCTTTGCAGATCTCTTGTCCTTTTTAAGACATTCGTTTGCATAATGTCCTTCGGCTTTGCAAAGCCAGCATCTACACTTTTTCACCTCTCGAAAGGAATTCGAAGAATTGGTTCTTTTTCTTTTAAAAAATCTCTTCCTAGGAGGATATCTTTCCCCTGCAGAGCTCTTTTTGAATGAGCTTTTTTCTGAATTTATACTTCTTATTAGAAGCAAAAAAATTTCTCTGCTTGTTGCTGGACAACCTTTTCTAGTATTTTTTCTCTATGTGACATCCCCACTGCGTTGGTGTCTCCAATATCTTGGGACACATATTTTCCACTCCTCTGAGTTGCTTCTTTATAGTTTTGGATTTTCTATTTTCATTTGCTTTCTCAGGAGATCCTTGGCTTATTTAGCAATTCATTCTACCGTAAAAAACGGCAAAAGATTTTCTTCCAAAGATTGTGCTACTGCATCGTTCCATAGTTCTGGTAACTTCTTGTAATAGGTTCTGACCAGATCTTCATTATCTAGATCTCTAATGGTACAATAGTAATTTTGGAAGTGTACTCTTCAAAGTATCTCATTTTGCAGATACTCAACTTTTGAATATTTGTCTTAGCTTTTTCTTTAGTCTATTCACTATGCCCAGTAACGTCTCTACAAAATTGTGCATAGATGAGACATGTAAAATGTAGAAGATTATTGGTTTGAGTCAATTTGGTTTCCCAGTTAGGCCATTGAGAGCTTCGCTTGAAATACTGATACCACTTATGGACTATGCCAGTTAAGGTGGACTTACAACATGCATGAGCTTCCTCGTAAGCATATTTAGACAACACCAAAGCCTGAGTTAGCCTTAAGCTAGCTACTTAGTTGTCTATTGTCTTTCTCTTATCTCCTACCCTATCAAGATCAAGATAAACTCCTCTTTCAGATATTGACTGTCCCCATTTGGGTTCTGTAGGGATGTACTTCTAAGAATTTTGTTCTCCTAGTTTCCCTATAGGAGCGTGTCTCTTAGGAAGTTTAATCTTATTTTCTCTAATGATCTTAGGGGGGTAGTTTGTGATGTTCTGAAGTACAGTGCTTCCTTGGGGAATGTTTTCAGTTTCCATCGTTGAAGATTAGCTTGGTTCTTCTTTAGCTGCTTGATAAGGAAGAATATTCCTTTTTTCTTTCTCAGTTGAATTTGAGAAATCTTTTCCATGATCTTTTCAATGTCTCTGTAGATTCACAAATTTCTGCTTGTTCATACAAGCTCTTCAGATTTTCTGACTTTAGCATCATCATAGGTCTTTTAGCATATTCTTCCTCGAAAGATTCTTCAAGACAAAAAGTTGGCTTTGTTTCAGAAGTACTAGCTTCCCCACACATGTACTCTATCGAGTATTGATCTTTCTGAATATGTCTTGAATGAAAGCACTTTTGTCACTTATCAGTACCTTTTTGTAATACAGAATGACTGGTAATTTTTGAGTTTGGATTCTCTTTAGTTAGTCAAGAGAAGCTAACTTTGTGGCATAAGCCTTGATAACCTACTTTTGAGCCAAGCAGGCTCTGATACCAGTTATGACGGATCTAACTGATGCTCAGAACGTTCAGAGATCTCTGATCGTAGTCAAACACTTACTGTAGAACTTCAATATGTTCTTCAGTACAATTGATTCTGTGCTGAACTTTAAGGATAATATCCCAGTAATTTTCTGTTTTTCTAGAAAGATTATCTCTATACTTTTTTAATCTTCTTAGTTTTCTTTTCTTGTCTTGCAGTTCTTTGTAAGAAATCGTAACATAAGTTAATAGATCAAGCTATGTAGCTATTAAGTTTGCTATTGATAATAAAAGATAATTGTTTACCTTCAAGTAAGATGATGAGTTTATATTTACAGTCTGCTAGATAAACAAATTCATAAACTTAGGTTCACCATACTCCGTCAATTTAAAAAAAAACACCAAAAACATATTTTAAACTTTAACGAAATATTCCTTCAAAATAGTTACAAATGACAAAATTGTCTTGCTGTTAAAATTTTGAGGATAAAACTAATTAAAATAAAACTTAAAGAATAAAACTGATTTTAAGTGTAAACTATATAAGGATAGACCAGTATTTATCATATTACTAAATATGCTCTAATAGTCATAAAAATTAAAGACATATATAAGAGAGAAAACATGCATATTACAATTCCATGACTCTCCCACCTAATATCAGCAATCTCTTCTGATCTTTCCCCCACTCAACTTAAATCTACATATTACAATTCCATGACTCCCACCAAATCATTCTTATTTCATCTCCAAGCTTCTATAATCCAACACCCCATTTTTCAACCCCAAGAAATCATAAGCAATATTACTAGTGCCAGCACTGGTGGTGCCAATATTATGAATCCCACAGCTACTGCAACTCTTCGAGTCCCTTAACCCCATACTGCAAGAAAAGCAGAAAGCCCTTCTTCTTCCACTCTTCAAAGACTGATCAGCTGGTTTGATCTGGCTAGGAGGACTAATTCTAAGCTCAAGATTCAAATCTGGACACTTTTCTTGAAGAACCGGGATAATTAGTGAGTCTCTGCCGCTCACAATCCCAACACTACTGGTGCTGATTTTCTGAGCTTCTTCTTTAATAGCAGAAGAAGCAGCAGCAAAAGAGATAGTGGTGGTTGTGGCTGCAGTGTCCTGAGTAGTAGGACTTGTTTCATTGATTGGTCTGTGAGTTGCAGGGTCAATACCTCTTGTCAAAAGCTTCCTTCTAATATGGGTATTCCAGTAATTCTTTATCTCATTGTCTGTTCTTCCCGGCAGTCTCCCGGCAATCAAAGACCATCTAAAACAGAATCCAAACAAAACCCGTTAATGTTACAGAACCTAAGAGGCTAGCTTGTGCACAACTTGAAAAAGTTTGTGTCTTTTTTATCTCCAAGTGGCATATAAGTGAATACTTACTTGTTCCCAAGGATGCTATGGAGCTTGATGATGAGCTCATCTTCTTCTTCAGTGAAGTTGCCGCGCTTGAGGTCCGGTCTGAGGTAGTTAATCCACCGCAGCCTACAGCTCTTGCCGCAGCGAAGAAGGCCGGCGGCTTTAGGCAGAGAGCGCCAGCAGCCTTCACCGTGAGCTCGGATATAAGCAATGAGGCGATCATCTTCTTCTTTGGTCCAAGCTCCTTTGTTCGTGTGAGCCTTTTCACAGCAAGGAGATCTGCCCATTAAGAAAGTTCAAGAATTTAAGTAGCAGCAGCTGCTAGAGACGTAGTTGTTGCTGTGGTATTGTTGAGGGCAGTAGAACTGGAAATGGTGCTGAAACATAAAGGCCGGCCCTTGTGGAGACTTGGCGTATGATTTTATATGCTTTTGACTAAAAGAGAGAGAGAAGGGACCCTAATTGCTTCTAGATGCGAGTTGGTGAGACATGTTAGAGGGGAGTGGCCGGTGGCCTCTCTTCACTTGATCATATATATTATGGTATCAATCACATACAATACGTTAAAGGGACATTAACTGAGGCCCTACAGGTAAACCTCAGGTAGGTGTAAAGTAAGGTATGAGAAAATAGGGTGAGGTTTTTCGATCGGGTGCTCTATAGTGTTCCGGAGTTTCTCAGTCGTCATTGTCGACTGCATATAAGTTTTAGAACATTGTAGAAATTTTGAGCATTTTTACAAAATTGTTTTGATATGCTGTGTCCAAAAACTAGAAGATAAAATGAATTGGAGTTTGCCTCGCTAGACAACATAATAGGATAATATTAATGATGTAGTTGGTAGGTGCCTAATTGACCATATTCACTGACCATGAGACTTGATTTGAAATTTGATTATTTCTACTGGTTTTGGCTTTGAATTCTTCAGACCTTCTAATGCAATGTCATCATGATCCAGCAGCTGATCAGTAAATGTGGATTGCAGGAGGTAGAGTGGGTGCATTATTTATGTTTGGACTTGGATGAACTGAGGCCGATTCATAAAAGCAATAAATTCTTTTATATAAGTTTGTTGGTAGTGGGTTTTTGGTAAGAAAGTTCACAACTGGTTTGGCCTGTTTGGCTATTCTTGTGCAAAAGGACTAAAATAGAAATTTTGATGGTTTAAAAAATGAACATGTCGATGGATATATTGAGAAATTATTAAATATTGATGAAAATTTTTCTAAACTTTATATAAAAAATTATATATTTGACTAAAAATATGCTAAATATAAAATATCAAAAATATATTAAAAATAATATCGGTACTTATTTAAAATAAAAATTTTAAAGAAATATCGAGAATATTTTAAATATTTAAACCCTGCTTGTGCATAACCACAAAGATGGTAGTGGTGGTTCTTTATTCTATTGGTAAATGCATGAGAGAGAGTGGCCTTCTAGAAGACGGGGGTATAGAAAAAGATAAAAAAGGAAATTTTAAGAACAGTATAAGTAAAATAGTCCGCTTCTAAGTTTAGTGTATGAAGTTTTAAAAATATCAAATATTATATGAACTTGTAATTTGAATATAAAATATGTACATGTCATTACATTTTCTATTATCAAGTATTTTTCTGTTAAAATTTAATGGGTAAATTAGTCACTCTGTAATTGAATATTAATATATGATTTTCTATTAATAAAAAACTGAGTAGAAATATTTTTTTTAAAAAAAAATATATTGTCCCCAAAAAATGTTCTCTTTCTCATAGCAAACCCATTAAGGCTGGGTTTGGTACAGCTGGACTTATAAGATATAAGCTGACTTTTACTTTTTTGCAGCTTTAAGCAGAAGGTGAGTGTTTGCAGCTTCTCCTTTTTCATTCAAAACACCTTCTACTTTTTTAAGAAATAGCTTATTTTTGGACTTAACAAACACCAAAACCTTTGGTGCTTAAAAGCAAAGGAGCTTATAAGCTCTCTCAAACTCAGCCTAAATAGTTGACAAAATCTCATTCCACCCTACAGCCCGATATCTACTGTCTACAACGTCTACAAAGTCAGCATCACCGGCGGATACTCTGTCATCCACCACCACCACCACCACCACCACTCAATCCCAAATTCTGAGATTCAAAGAACACCCATAAAAAATTTCAACCCAGATAATACCAACTCCCCTTCTCTCAGCTGCATTATAAATTTCAAAAACAAGGATCACTAAGCAATAGTAATCAATCCAAAATGAAAACTGAGGATGATATTTTCGGGTTAGGTGGGTTTGAATGGGTGAGAGTGAGAGAGAAAAGAAAATGTAGAATGGATGATTTCTAACTCCTTGATCGGTGGACTTTGATTCCTGATTCATTCATCCATCCATCGTACTTCAAATTCGCATCTATCTACTATTTAGTGGGTTTGATGGGTGAAAGAAAAAAGATTTGTGAAGAGAGAACACAACTTGCCGGGTAAGTTTTAAACAAGGACGAACTAGACCAGACAATTTAATTTTAAAAAATTTATTTCTGCTAAGTTTTTATTAATAGTAAATCTTATATTAGTATTCAATTATAAAGTGACTGGTTTACTCCTCAAATTTTAACAGAAAAACAAATGATAACGTTAAATGTAACGACATGTACATATTTTATGTCTAAATTACAAGTTCATGTACCGTTTTGATATTTTTGAAACTTCATACACTAAATTTAAGAGTGAATCATTTTTCGTGGACTGTTAAAATTTTTCCTAAATCGAGTGTGGTTGTAGCTGTAGTTGTATGTGGGCTTTGGTTCACCCTCCACTTTCCCTTTTTCATCCCCAACCTTGTGGTGCAAGTTTAGGCACCAAAAGAAGGGTAGGGTTAGGGATGGGAAGGTCTTGATTCACTTTTTGTTGTTATTTGTTACCCAACACACCGTACCACACCACAATTGCATCCTCTATCACTCTCTCTCTCATCATGCAATTCAAGTGGAAGGTAGGAGTTAAAAGGATCATGGGAAGAAATTGTTTTCAAGCGAGGGGGAAGAGAGTGAGAGAAAGGTCCACTTGTGTTATTATTTGTGTGTATTTCTTTCACCTACCTTTTCATCCTTTCTGAACTATCCTGGCGCCTAAGTCCAAACTCGGCCCCTTTCCCTCTGATGTTGAACCATTTGGCATGATTTAATGATTTTTGATCTCATTTCCCCCACAAAACTACTTACAAAACCCACCTACATAACCGCATCCATAACTCTTGCATTAAACCCATTTGCAACCGAAAAAAATCCCTCAAAGCCTAAAACCCAAATCAATAAGCTGTTGTTTGTAAAACTTAGTACTAACCAAATTGAAGAAAGCACGACCTTTATTCCTCTCAAAACCCACATATGTAACCACCGCAAGCAAACAGATCTAACTATCTAAGAGGGTGAATGTATCGGTTTATCAATGAAGCTATCAAAGTGTTTGATAAATTGTCTCAGACAAGTATTACTAAGCGAGCAACACGAATTATAATGTAAATCATTAACTAGAGTGCATTGATTGGTTCTAACCTCTTGAGAGATCTCCATTTTCTCAACGCACTGCACTCAATGATTGCAAAAGTGTTAGGCTGTGTGTACACGATCACAGAAAGTGATCTAGCAGCACAATGGTCTCTATCTGCAACCGGTTTTTCCTACATTAGCACATGGACAATGAAGCACAATTAGACACTAAACGTGGAATACGAATCAAATTAGAATTAGGTAAAATTAGTTAAAGGGACATTGGATCGAAAGAACAAGCTCACAC
Source organism: Comarum palustre (assembly GCA_951800085.1). Lineage (NCBI taxonomy): Eukaryota > Viridiplantae > Streptophyta > Magnoliopsida > Rosales > Rosaceae > Comarum > Comarum palustre. Next base: position 591,032 of record OX637589.1, on the reverse strand, counting down.
AATCAGTGATGACCAAGCCAGCACATCAACACGTGGATATCTGTGCTTTAGGTACTGAGGGCAAGTGTCGTGGGACAGTGTCCCTTTGGAAACCCCCAATACCTACCTCTTTGGCTGCCCTCCCCTTCCCATGTGGGGCTCCTATTTCTCAATGACCCACCATTGTCCTCCCCTTCCCATGTGGGGCTCCTATTTGTCAATGCCCCACCATTGTTGTGTATAGAGAGAGCTTCATAAAAAAAATACAGGAGAGGCTGGATTTGGAAGCAATTTTACTCATTATCTTTCTCATTCTCATTTTTATCTTTTTAAATTAATTACAAATGTCATTTATATTTTTAAATATATGATTATAATGGGTTAAATGTCACTTGTCATTGGTTTAAAGAGGTGGTGATGAGGATGAGAAAGTTTTGGTGAGGAACAAAGTTGGTTCGGACTGGATTTGAATCCACGTCCTCAAACAATGGCCACCATCTACCATCTTACCGGCTACTATGACTATCACCGACCAAACCATGTTTTCGGGACCTTAACCAAAGAGCACATAAATAAAATGACACAAAACTAAAAGGAATGCCAATCAGAACGAAGTAGGTCGAGTACTATATCCGGGATAATGACATACCTACGGCAGATCATACCAGTTTAACAAGGAAAGTGCTAATCTGATGTAAGAAGCAGAATAATAAAAGAAACAAAACTGTTTAACATGCCAGTATACCGGCCTGCTCATCCAATAACCAACTATCTTTATACTATGTCATATTCTACCAGTTCACTTCAAAATGACTCAAAAGTTTATCTTGTATGTTCTAGTAGTAAATGTAGCAGCTAAGCCGCAGTGAAGGAACGAGTTATTAATGCCATCAAAGATGAGATGTGCAGACCTCTCTCCATCTAATCGATAATAATAAAACTAAATTCAGTCACTTATTCATAAGGGATCCGAAGTAATCAGACGAGCAAGCAAGTCTACATTCTTTTGCGAGCTTCATATAAGTATCCTAGAATCACAACAGCAGCACAAACTGCAACTCCAACAGCACCTTGTGCCAGTACGGTGCTATCCTTTGCAATGAACTTGGAGGAACTTGTATTAAACCCAAGCTCAGAAAGTTTCTTATGTGATTCTGCATAATCTCTAAAGAATGCCTCCTCGTCCTGCCAAATGCCAAATTTAGCACATGAGAAAACAGAAAGTATAGCAAACAGATATATCAAAATCAGAACAACATTTCCACATCTCTTATCCTAGAATTCTTTCACCTCCAGTGACTCCCATTTCAATCCTCATCCAAATCCCATGGGGTAATTTGATACCCCCATCTTTAAATGTTCACCCCATCTTTCTTTTCCATATAAACATGGAGAAGTAGACCGGTAGTTGATCTAATATGATGCAAGTTCTAAAACGAATAACCTACTAAAACATTACCTAACTTAATGAATAGCAATGATACCATTGTAGAAGTAAAAAAGTATGGATCTGGACAACACAGTTCACCCACTATCCTCATCTCCATCAGCAAATTACCCATTTTGGGCAGCCAACTCCCATATCCCCAGCTAAGCACCTCACTATTGGGAGAATGAGATTCACTCAAATGGTTCCAAAATAATCAAAGTAATAGCAAGTTGAAATTCAACCAAATTAGCCTCATCTTAAAAGTGGCACAATCAACCGAAGGGATGCTCTACATGTAGAGGTGGCAAACGGGTCGTAAAGCACGGGCACGGCACGAGCAGGACACGTTTAAAAGTGGCCCGACACGGCACGAGCACACTACCGGCCCGACACGGCTCAAGCGTATATGTGAGGAAAAGTTATACTTCTAGTTCCCCCAAAACTATTATTAGTATTTTGATAACAAAGAATAAATGAAAGTAGGAAAAGAAAATTAGAAAGATCGAGTTGTTGTCATAATGAAAGAACAGCACTTTGAAACCTAGTACTAAGCAATGTAAGGGAACTTTCCACAAATACGAATCAATGACTAGTATAGTTGCATAATAAAGATCACCAAATGTTGGGCTACGAATTGTGGAGAACATAGGTGACATGTAGTGACTTGGATTACTTCAGTCTCCCCCATGCATCATATTTGTTTCACAAGTTCGCTTCTAAAAGTCATAAAGAGGACCGCAATACCAAACCATAGCATCTCTCTATACAGCATACTTTTATCATATTGAAACTCAAACTATGTATACAGAACAGAAACTGGAAGAAAATAATGAATTAAGTTGACATGATTGAAATGGAAAGATATGATCTGAAATGCTCTCTTATTTCTCCACATCTTGCACTACAACAACCATATGGAATGCCAATATATAACAGAAATATTTTCATAGTGAACTGCTCATCTAATCTGACTAAAAATTGTCTAGAATTTCCTGAAAATAGATAACATTCAAGAAGCTACGATCAAATCAAGATGGTAACACCAACCAAACCAGAAGACCAATACATTTTCAAAGATTGTATTAAACTTGCAATAAATATCAAACGGCTTTTAGCATCTGGAAGTCGTCCTTCCCTGGGAGAAATTTTTGAATCCTGTAACGATGAAACACTTAGAAAGATACATTTGACAAACAATTTGAAATCCAATTTTGAAGAAACTAGCTACTTTCTTAAAATAAGAGGAAGTGACCAGTACATACCTTCCTGCCAGGAGTAAAATCAACAGTGGGCCCTCCAGTGACCTCAACAGCAACAACACCAGCAAGCTTAAAATGAAGTAGTATTATCCTTTATTAGCTATTTTGAAGAATCCATGCTATTCCCAAGAAACTTAGGAAAATACTAGTATTTTAGTTTGGAAAAGCCCGTCTCTTTTGTAAAACTATAATCACCTGGTATAGGTCTGCATATGTAATCCTTGGATGCTTAGACTTTACTTCCTCTGACAACAGAAAAAGAAGCATCCATCATACAAGTATGATGAAGAACGCAACGGAATAATCATACATGATTCACAATTCAATGTAGTTACTACTGTAACGGAATAATCATACGCAACCGAATATTCACATTTACGTTTAGCTACTGTAAACAAACAAAAATTCAACCGATTTCCAGTCAATTTTCTCAAGAATCGAATAGAGAAAAGTGAGGGAGAGAGCGTACGCTAGTCGGAGCATGATCGGAGCGCAGTTTCGACGGGAAATGAGAGCACGGAGATCACGGCGACCCTTATCGATTTCTTTGAGGTACTGTCTGTCAACGACCGGCGGCGCCATCGGAGCAAAGGACTGAGTGATTCTGCGGCGACTCGGACAGAGAAGAGGAAACGATGAGAGAGAGAGAGAGAGAGAGTAGCACCAGTGATATTGTAAAATGAAAAACCAAAAAAACAAACAAGACAAGACATGAATCTAGCTCCGTTAATGTCCTAGAAAGGCAGTTTGTGCTCCGAGTACTTCCAACGTTGGCACATAAATAGTAGATAGATGAACATTTCATAGACAATGTGGCTGTTTGAAACGATCTTCTTTAGTTTTTGTGTTTGTATGCCAAAGTTGGATGCACAAAATTAGTTTAGGTCAACTAGCAAATCCCGATCTTAACTCATGACCAACTAACAAAAATGCAAGATTCAGTTTACCCCTTTGACATAGGATTCAATTGTAGTTTCTTCAACTCGGTTGTTTGCCTTCAAACAGCTTTTGATTCGACTCTCAAATCTCTCGCACGTCCACGAGTTTACAAAATAGGTCGTCCACTAAAACTTCTTCTAACGTGGCATCCAAAGATGGTATATATGTCTTACTGCTTGATTTTTAGTAGAAACATAAACAACTACACAAAAAGTTTATTATGTAATTCTCATACAGAGAAAATGTGGAATAGTTCTCATAACTTCCATGTGAGCATCTTCGGCACGTCATTTCCCGTTATCTTCTTCGCTAAAGTAATCATCTATCACAGTCAACCCAGATCTATGCTAAAACATGAGCGACTCTAACCATTTAGGATCACTTAGCATCATTATTTAAAAAGTAAAATTCAGCACCGGTACCTAAATTATTGTGTCACGGTCAATTTAGTACTCAAATTCTAAAAAGTATTAATGTGATACCTAAACATTGATTTTGTCATCAATGAGATATCTCCGTCCAATTTTCCTGACGGAACCGTCTATTTACTGATGTGGCAAACACATAGATCATTTTGTTTATTAATTAACTTTTTTCCTAGCATTTTCTTTCTTTGCTTCTTTTTCCTATCGAAATCTCACTGGAAAATTTTGAGCTCACGTCTAACCTCCATCTATCTTTTCTCTGCTGCAATAACTTTGCATTCCATCATACCCACACATCAGCTTCATTTCTTCATATTTTCAATGGTGAAATTGTCCATTCAAACCAAACCCCCAAATTGAGCTCGCTATCTCTCTCTTCTCTCTACATCAAGTACATAGATGATGTTTTCTCTACATCAAGTACATAGATGAGCTCATTATCTCCCAAATTGTTCATTCATACTAATGCAATATACAAAGTAAAAACTCAGACTTTCCTAATCCATTTTGTTCTTTCGAATTCATAAAACTATAAACTTGCTATTACCATAACCTTTTGTTCGCACTCGAATTGCCAAAAAAAAATAAAGGAAGCAACTGAGGCAAATCAATCACATTCATCAGCTACTGATTTTAACCTTCCAAACTCGTCTAATCAAACATTCAAGCAAGATCACCATTCCAATCACCATCCGATCATAACCGAAAGCGAAAGTGTTCACAACAAATCGAGACGCAGCAAGCGGCGCAAATCTCTCGTCACCGCACTGTTCTTTTCCAAAAAAAAACGGTAGTAGAGCGGAACTCGGAGTCAGGGAAGCGTAATAAGCCTCTGATCTAGTGTAGATCGAATCCATCACATTGAACTTCATGACTTTGATCTACTTCTGCACCGTCTCCTAACTGGTCGGAGGCAGAGATGATCATCTCGAAGTTGTCGATGGGACCTCATAATGCCCTTGAGAACTTTCATTCAGGATCCATTGCTGGTTTGAGCTCGACGGTAGCGGTGAGATTGGGAGAGACACTATGCCATAAACATCATCAGACGACAGTTCTTCACTGTCCGTCTGACCATTTTTCATATATCGTCTGTCTCGCTGTCGTCTAATTAAGCTCAGACGGTAGTTCTTCACTGTCGTTTGAGTTCAATCAGACGATATATCATATGTCGTCTGATATGAGATGAGTCTGAAAGGTTTAATGATTACATACAACTCATAAATGTCGACTAAAGTCCAGAACAAGAGTAAAATTTAATGATGTTTACGTCATCTTATATTTATTCACACTATAGATAAGTGTCTACTGATAGTATATTCAACGACAAATCAAAGAAACATATGTGGTACTATGAAACTTCTATTGACAAATATATGGCGTCTGACATTATAAAACTATATATCATCTAGAGTCCAACCACAATTACTTGTGGTTTAACTTGTCTTCAAACCACATATAATTGTCGTTTAAAATAAGAATAGTAGAGGTTTGTCAAACCTTTTAGCGTGTCATTGTCCACAGTCCACATTTATGTGTCGACTGATATAAGAGTAACAAAAGTTTGTCATTATTTGTCGTCTGATTCTATGTGACTTTATATATATATATATATATATATATATATATATATATATATATATATATATATATATTTCGACTGAGCTAATACCAGTCGACATATCTTGTCCTTTTATATGGTGGTATTAAACGACATTTTAATTTTCTATTTTGGTTTAATATATGTCGTTTGATGCTCTATAACACTACATTTGTCTGATTTATGTATGTAAGACGGTTGGATTTTCGTTTGTCGAGTTTGATCATCAGAATCACAACATGCCTACTAATGTTGTATAACTTGTTTACTAAGTTTTAAGTAAATATTTTGTTTCAAAAATAAACTCTACGTAGAACCTTCAAACTCAAAAAAGTCTTGAAACAAGATATAACCAGAATGGTCAAATACGTCTACAGTTGAAAAATCACGTAATTCCGGTAAAGTCTCGGTGACGATAGTTGCGGTCAACATAATTTACCATTCTTTCTTCCTATGGGTAGCCCTATCTTCGGGGGTTATTTTTCAGTATATTTTTATTCCACCGGTTGGATCTCATTGATTTGAAACTATTTTCAGTTGAAGGTCTGGCAAAAATATGTAATTTAGATGGTCAAATAACTGTTTTCGTGCGTTTAAGGGTTTGACTTACGAGATTAACCATCCGGATCGAGCCCTTAACTTTGTCGGATCAAGTTGAATTTTTTTTCTATTTGTGTATTTTATCACGATGGTCATATCGGACGGTCGGATTTTCGTTTGTCAAGTTTGATCATTCGAATCACAACATGTCTACTGATGTTATATAACTTGTTTACTAAGTTTTAAGCAAATATTTTGTTTTAAAAACAAACTCTACGTAGAACCTTCAATCTCAAAAAAGTCGTGAAATAAGATATGACCGGAATGGTGAAATACATTTACGGTTGAAAAATAACGTGATTTCGTTAAAGTCTCGGTGACGATAGTTGCGGTCAACACAATTTACCATTCTTTCTTTCTATGGGTAAGCCTATCTTCGGTGGTTATTTCTCAGTAAATTTTTATACCACTGGTTGGGTCTCATTGATTTGAAACTATTTTCAGTTGAAGGTTCGGCAAAAATATATAATTTAGATGATTAAATAACCGTTTCCATGCGTTTAGGGGTTTGACTTACGAGATTAACTGTCTGGATTGAGCCCTTAACTTTGTCGCATCAAGTTGAATTTTTTCCCCATTTATGTATTTTATCACGATGGTCATATCGGACTGTCGAATTTTCGTTTGTCAAGTTTGATCATCATAATCACAACATGTCTACTAATGTTGTATAACTTGTTTACTAAGTTTTAAGCAAATATTTCATTTTAAAAACAAACTCTACGTAGAACCTTCAACCTCAAAAAGTCATGAAATAAGATATGACCGGAATGGTGAAATACATTTACGGTTGAAGAATCACGTAATTTCGGTAAAGTCTCGGTGCCGATAGTTGCGATCAACGCAATTTACCATTCTTTCTTCCTATGGGTAGCCCTATCTTCGAGGGTTATTTTTTAGTAAATTTTTATTCCACTGATTGCGTCTCATCGATTTGAAACTATTTTCAGTTGAAGGTTCGACAAAAATATGTAATTTAGATGGTCAAAGAACCGTTTCTATGCGTTTAAGGGTTTGACTTACGAGATTGACCGTCCGGATCGAGCCCTTAACTTTGTCGCATCAAGTTAATTTTTTTCCCATTTCTGTATTTTATCATGATGGTCATATCGGAAGATCGAATTTTCATTTGTCAAGTTTGATCATCAGAATCACATTATGTCTACTAATGTTGTATAACTTGTTTACTAAGTTTTAAGTAAATATCCCGTTTTATAAACAATCTCTACGTAGAACCTTCAACCTCAAAAAAGTCATGAAATAAGATATGTCCAGAATGGTGAAATATTTCTATGGTTGAAAAATCATGTAATTCTAGTAAAGTGTCAGTGCCGATAGTTGTTCTCAACGCAATTTACCATTGTTTCTCCTTATACGTAGCATTATATTCGGGGGTTATTTTTCAGTAAATTTTTATACCACTGGTTGCGTCTCATCGATTTGAAACTATTTTCAGTTGAAGGTCCGGCCAAAATACGTAATTTAGACTGTCAAATAACCGTTTCCATGCATGTAGGGGTTTGACTTGAGCCCTTAACTTTGTTAGATCAAGTTGATTTTTTTCACGTGTGCCCAACAGTGTCCAAATTGAAAAATATAGATTATGTTAAACGATATATATTTGTTATCCAAATAAGTACATTAAAATGCCATTAAAACGTGATTTTCAGAGGTTTATCAGACAACATATATATGTTGTCTTAATTTGTAGTTGAAAACAGTTATTTATGGGTTTGTTCAGACCGCACTTATATGTCGTTTGACATTTTCAAACCAAGAAAAAATATAAGTTAATCTAAAAGTATGTAGAAAGCATGCATGTTAGACGACTTTTACGGATTATATGTCATCTAAAGGACTAAAAAAATCATCGGGCGAGACTTGTTTAAAATGTGACTTTTTATGTCGTCTGATTATGTTTATGACATAGTGAGAGGAGGGGGAGCTCTAGGTTTTGAGAGGAAGAGATTCACAGTGGCTTTTTGTTGGATTGAAAGTGGGAAATAGGAAAGAGAGAAGTTTTGTTTGATTGAATTTGGTTTATGAGTCGGTAAAAAAAATTAGTTTACAAGTAAAAGTCGATTATGTCCCCTCTTTTTTCATCAACATGTTTGCCACATCAGTAAATATTAGACGGAGGTATCTCATTAATGTCAAAATCAAGATTCAAATATCACAGTTATACTTTTTAGAGTTTGGGTATCAAATTGACCGTGACACAATAGTTTGGGTACCGGTGCTGAACTTTACTCTTATTAAAACCATGTACATGAAGAAGTGAACCCATATTTGCTTAGCAGATGGTATAGGAATCCTACTTCATGTGGTGTGTTCGTAGCGACCTGCTTCAGTCCTCCAATTCAAAGATAAAAGAGAATGAAAACTTTCAGCTCATTCAGCAGTTCTCCATTGTAGCTCTAGCTGGATCTGTCCATTCTTCGAGTCTATGAGATGATACTTCTGGTTGATTCGTCTGTTGGAAACGACGTCAGAAAGACTGGCCTGAACATAGCCCAGAGATTCCTGTTCCAAATGAAATTATGGGTTCAATCACGTATCATAAGAAGAAGAAGAAGAAGAAGAAGAAGAAGAAAAAATGTGAAAAGAAAGTTTAGAGGATACATAATCCAAACATTTTAGACAGCCAATACTCTAGAAATATGCCCAGCATGCTACTGTCTAATAAGGGCTGTAGAAACACAAGGTTCTTGCACCTTTTTTTCTATCAACGATTAATTGGGGGAGGGGACTTCAACCTTATTACCAACAAGCCATGATGTCTTTTCTGGTCTAAAGCTGTTTCATATTTATCAATATGAACGGATCAAGATCTCACAATCTAGTCAATCAAGATGAGGTAAAAGCAGTTCACCAAAACTATCTTAACAGATCACTTTGAATGCAGCATGCTTGTCCCAGCAGTGACACACAACAGTATCTAAAAACCATTCATATATGTGCAATACATACTTGCATACCATGTAAAAAAACAAATATGATCCTCACCTTTCCATGCAGCAGGCCCAATGTTGATGAGGTACTGACTACCTCCACATGTAATTTATCATTAGTGGGAGGTTCTTCAAGCACAAATTGAAACTCTTCTCCCCATCTTGGATCTCTGCTCTTCTTCTTGCTGCATCATCAAATAAGATCATAAGCATACACTGAGGAACAAGATAGGTGATCTATTAGAAAAATAAACTTAGATCTAGCCCTTCCAATATTATTTTTAACAGATACAACAGTATCGACAAGGGCATATAGATATAACTGTATAATAGATTACCTAGTGTACACAGGCATACAGTATAAATTTGGAAGAGAAAGACCTACACTACATTATCAAATACTAAAAGTTCAAGTTCCAGTAATCATTCTCAAGACCATGCAAGAGTACAACAGAGCAAATATAACAAAACAAAAGAGAAAAATAAATAAATCAGGTGAATGTATATTTTCAAATCATCCCAGAACCCTTGTACCTTGGTTCTTTTTTCCTCCTCTCTAAGGATAAGTCGCGCAGCAGGATTACAATGATGCTTTCCTTCAAGATCTTGACCTTCATGAACTATGACAACGAGCACACCTCCACCAGGCGGTGTTCCTTCAGGAGCCTTCTGTAATGTCTGTGTTTCGTCATACCCTTTCTGCAAGTCCTCCTCTAGGAAGGGTTTATAAGTCAATTCCAACTGAAGCTGCCCACGGTTCTTCTCATTGTGTGAATCATTTGAGTCCAAACTTTTAAGGATGTCCAGAGCCAAAACTTTTGGCTCATGATGAGGGAGGTCTTTCAAGGGTATTACATTGGTACCCATTTTCTCATGTTTTTCCACCTAAAGCAAGGGATGAAACGCTTCAGATACACATAGCTAAACAGAAAATATTACTTCTGATTGATAAGCTAAAATATTATACCTTGTCCTAGTCATAAACCATAAACTGTAAAGCCTGAGTTTGTGGGTCTTTAATAACCATATTAAATTCCTCATTCCATTCAGGGTTCAGGTTCTTCTGCTTAACCGTGGTCTTCTTCGATGGCATATTGCTTTCTGTGAGCTTTAGTTTTACGTAAGGGTCTGAAGCACCAAGAAGATCCATCTTCCTTAACTTCATTGTCCTCAGAACCTTCACACGAAGAAGTCCTACAGGCCTGTTAAAGGCTCTGCAAAGTCAAAGAACTTTTTGTCAGCCACAAGAAGCAACACAAAGGTAGTTGCCAAATATTTCAGACGAATGCCGAAACATACTTTGTTGGGTCCATTATCGGTACTTCAAGAGTTTTGGGCCAAAGATACATGTTAGCAACCTAGTCTTTGATAAACTCATGCAGGAAAGCCATTTCTAGCACAATCAAAACCAATATTACAAACTGATCAGCATAACAGCAAGAGCAAGGACTCTTCTCAAAAATCAAGTGTGAACTACAAATTGATGAATAAAAAGAATAAATCAAACAACTTCCCAGGAAAATGGAGGGATCACATTAACCCTATACTTTCCATAATCCACGCACTAATCTAACATAGTTGACACTTTCCATTATCTACACACACCGATCTAACATAGTTGAAACCAACACCACTTAATATCTGCTTTCCACTATCTAAACACTAGGTTCGTAATAACGTATGCATCGGTATAGCTACAACTCCCTGTAAAATACGAATTCAACACCTAACAACAACCCTTAGTCACAACAAAGCCTACTTCAGTCTAGGACTGAGATATGCAATGAGAAAAAAATTGCTAGCTCATAAAACCTTGAGCATGTATTTCATCAACTTAATGGAAACTAACCCCCTGACCCGAGATGAAACCCAGTGACCGGAAGATTTAAATATATGCCGATGCATTTCCCAATTGCCATTGTCTCTTACTGGGTGAATTGCCTTTAATAATAAAGATATCCATACTTGGCTTAAAATACGACTCATTTGCCTATATTTTTTGGGGGGACTCCTGACATATCGCCAACATCTGGTATTTTAATCCTTACTCTAGCCTATATTGCATTATCTTTCTTGCGCTCATATATTACATGTACTTACTAGTTTGAATATACACTATCAAACAGTTTCAATCTTTATACATATGTTGCACTAAATTAATGAATTGTGAAATAACTTCCTAGTATGCGAATTAACTTCCCTCTGCTGGTCTTAAAGATAAAATTAGTTGATGACACATTGATGTCAGATACTTAAAAATAAAGGTACTGCGACTGCAGCTAGCACACAACGATTTTGGAGGAAATAAAATAGTGTATGCATACTCCCATGATCAGAAGTAATATTTCGTCTTGAAGGGGGGTACCTTACTCATATAGTATGAATTATAACCAACTAGGCTTAGCAAGTGAAAAAATATTGTTCGAATGGGACAGACGTCTGCAAATGACATCCAGAGAGTCATTATACCTGGACATATGTGTAAAGGCCATGTATTGACATAAGATCAGCGCCTACAAGCTTTAATCCAAAGTCCACATAAGGCTACAAAACAGAGGGGAAACTACATAATATATACAGACTATTCCAGTGGGTTAACCATACTTAATATAACTACCAAAAGAATATTCCTGATGAAACACAATCCTGCATAAACCAGGATAAGATGGACTTCCGAGAGGGATTTAAACATGTATAATAAATCATGTGTAATATGGATTGTAGAATAAACTGAATTTAGCATCGTTAATGGCATCAGTTATAGAATAATCAGATAACCAACCTCCCAATACATATTTTAGCACTTGCATCATAGTAGCATAAAAAATGAAGATAGTTGAACAAAATATATATAGCATATCTAATATATATCCATGTAAACAAGTCCCAATTTGAAGTTAATATGCTATTGCTAGATGTCTCTTTAAACACAGACCCTGTCCATGAGAGACACATTGATTTGGGCAAAACAAGGAAAGCTTGGGACCAAGGGCTTCAAAGTTATACGTGGTGCAGCAAAAACTTGCGCATCAACGACCTGAAATAAAACACAATAATATATTGATAGGAGTAAATCTCACCGACTCATACACACACATACACATCTAAACTAACTTGAGCATTTCCTAGCAAAGTAATATGCAAGACCTGAGCAGTTGCTGTGATTCCATATCTTTGGCAGCTACAAGGATATTAGGATTTGCAGCCCATTTAATAGAGGGTTCCATAATCAGCTCCTTCTCATCAGTTACATAAACCTTCATACCTGAAGATAATAAGATGAGAAACATAATGCGATGTTCTGAATATATATCAACATAAATATAAATCTGTAACCACAACATAAGACCTACAAAGTACATTAACATTGAGTATATCAATTTCCAAATTATCCCACGAAATGAACCATACACAGTCATTGAAGAGGAAACAACGGCCTCTAAAGGTGCCTTTGATGTATGATAATAACTTAGTCTCAAAGTTAAAACAAAAGACCAACTAATGTCCTAAAACTCAAAAGGTTGGTTATAGAAGAAACTCCAAAGATAAATATCAGGTCGGCGAACCTTGAAAAGTTGGTGGTAGGGAACCTAAAGTCAGCTTCTCAAACTCAACATAATCAATCTTGTACTTTGGTATTTCCTCAGCAATTATGGGCTTTGCAATCTCTTTAGCAGTTTTGCAGGTCGATTATAGAAGAACAAAAAGACAAAGCTATGAAGCTTGACCAGAAAGTTAAGAATAAATGTAAAGGCAATGAGCTATGCAAAATTATAAATGATTCAAGAAAACTGAATCACCTTGTCAAGATAAGGCCACATATATTCAAGAAATTTGTTCAGCCAATCAAGCTGCAGAAGTACAAAATAAACATATCAGCAGAAACACAAGTGCTAAAACACCTATTCTGTTAGGAACCACAACATATAAGGGAAAATAAAATTGTAACAAAGTAACTACATACACGATCGTAGTCTGGATTCTTCACCCAAAGAGGTATCTCAGGAAGCATCCTCTCCAAAGTTTTGGGGTCTTGATCAACCAACGGCTGTATTTCAGGGTCCTAGACAACAACAACCATTAAGCAAATGCATATACAGATACATAAACATGGCGCACACATTTTTGCCATTCGTTTCTCTCTGTACTATTGTAAAAATTATTTAACCCACACTGCCACACACACGTGTTTGCCTAGTGAGATGATATTCGAAAAAGCAATGCATCCATTAAAAGTCTCTTCTAAGTTTCACCAGTTACAGTCCATGTTGATTTGTGCATTAAGATAGCAAAAATGAACAGAAATCAACTATTCTCGACAATTATAGCTGAGCAAGTACACATCCTCTCTCATGCAAAGCCCCAACCTAGTAAAACCCCAAAGCATGCATGATCTGCCTAGTATTTTACTCATTCCAAGCTATCATAAATTCCGAAATTTCATGCTCCAAGCTCTGAACAATTCATATTTAACATCTGACAGTAAAACCTCACCCTCTCCATCACTATCTAAAATGCATAAGACTGATGCACCACACACAACTCAGAAAACCGAAACTTGAACCATATCAACCTGCATTCTAACATATGCACCTAAACGATTATTGTAATCAAACGTATAATTCAATAACAGTTAAAGATTGAATACGCAACAGAAACAAATTACACGCATTGGATCAAACTACAACGACGAAACCCTAGAAAATTGAAATGAAGGATTGCATTGTGATCAAGAACAAAGAAATTGAAGAAAGAACCTCGACATCAGTGGATTGGACATAAATGAAAAGGAAATAACCGGCGACGAATCCAATCGAAATCCCTAGTCCGAATCCAAAGAAGCCAAAAATGGTGCTGAAGAATCCCATTTTCGAATCTCACTTTTTCCTTTTTCTATCACTCTGAAATTCCTCGTTTTCTTCTTATCTAACTCCTTCCATAAATTCCAGGAATTATGAAATGACGTGATTGTCGTCAAAAACTCCTCATGTTGATCAAAATTGGTGAATTTTGTCGCATAAAGTAAGAATTTCGTCGCCTAAAGTATGAATTTTGTCGTCTAAGATGCAGTTTAGCCGACGAGAATTGTTTATTTCGTAGGTTAAAATCCAAAATTTATGAAAAAAAAAATGCAGATATAAATTTTCATTCCCAGAACCTACAAATTCTACAAAGAATGTTCCATAACACCAAAAATGATAACAAAACACATTTTCAATAACAAATATAAATTTTTAGAACATTTCAATTTATGAAATAAAAATAGTAAATTTTATGTTCAATACTTAAACAAATTACTAATCACTGGTTAAAATCTAATTGATCCAAATAATTGTGTCTATCACCATCCTTCTGCTGCTCTGGTACTGGTGGGGCTATAGGCGGAGGCGGGAGTCCTTGTTGTACGACAATGGCAAACGTCCTCATATATTCATACATCTAAGCCTGAAAAGCATGTTGGGCGGCTTGTGACCTCATGTGCTCAACCTCTAACTCTTGTATCTTTCTATTATATTCCTCACACAACCTCTCATTCTCCATCGTCTGTCTCTGAAATTACTCCTGTAGCTGAGCGTTCTTGGTAGACGAGGACTTGCCTGTGAATCCTGAATTCTTCTTCATGATCCTCTCACCCTGCTGTCCTAGACCCCGACAGTTGAAGTTGTTCACTCATGGTTAGAATGTGTGATCCATAATCCTCGCTCCTACCTTCAAATCAGAATGATTAATTTGAGAGATGGCTTGAGGTAGGTCTTCATCTTGCGTCTCTAGCCATTGTTCTCTGACTATCTGAGTCAACACAACCTCAGTCAATTCCCTCACTTTCACCTAATTGACAAGGAAAAAAATAATTAGTAAAGAGTTAAACATATATTTGATATATATATATAAGCAAAATTGTTAAAAGGATAAAGATACTTACAATATCTTCCTGGGACTAAGGATATACTTCCTCGTATGTGTACACGTACCGGTTGACTTCATGATATTTTGACGTCGTCTTCTCCATCCAGCTCGTGAAGGGTCTAGAACCGACATGATGGTTATTGGTGTTACGCCCCCAGTTCGTCGTGTTTGTGGTCCAAATGGTCTTGTTGGATAAACATAATTTAAAAAAATTGTTTATGTATAACATTATCGTTGGAATAATCTCATGTACTAACGCGATATTGATAGTTAGTAGCTTGTCATGGTGGGCAAGACTACGTCCACTTTAATATGTATTAGATGGTGGGAGTCTTGAATGGGCCCCACAAGTATTATAAGTGGTGTGTTATCTACTTGTTATGATGTGTCTAGATGAGTAGGGTGGAGTCTCCTTTATAGATGAAGGAGACTCCTCCATTTACATATTCTTCAATGTGAGATTACAAGTTTTATTCTAGTCTCAAAGTGTTGCATGAGCACATGATGGTGAGGTCGAGAAAGTGACTTGACGGTAAACTCTTGGTGACTTTTTGGTACCGACGTGTAGCTTGCATGTTAGGATTCGTGATGCATGTCATGGTCGGGTCCCATCATGGCTCGTGGACCCACAAATAGGGTGTCAATTATGCTTAATGGTGTAGGTATATTAACCACAATATTTGCTACACATATAAAAATATTAGTGAATTAATTTTTCCAACACTTGATATAAATGAAAACCTCTAAGTGTGATATATCCAGTTTATTTGCATTAGTAACATGACATTGGTTTGGTGAAGCATGACAAGTGTTTGCACACAAATTTGTAGCTAGGCATGCTTGAAAGCGGTAAAACATATAATGCCATGACAATTGTGCAAACATAAATTGAAACACGTCTGGGCATAGGCGAGGTTTGAGGATCGGGCACACAGGTGCGCGCAGTGGTGCACACACGTGCGCACTGAGGTGCACACGGTGGGCTCGGACGTTGAAACCTGATTTTCACAGGTTTATCAGACAACATATATATGTTGTCTTAATTTGTAGTTGAAAACAATTATTTATAGGTCTGTTTAGATCGCACTTATATGTCGTCTGACATTTTCAAACTAAGAAAAAATGAGTTAATCTAAGAGTATGTAGTAAACATACCTGTTAAACGATTTTTTACTGATTATATGTCGTCTAAATTACCCAAAAACAACCATAAGAATACACTCTTTCAAAATGATACTTTTTATGTCGTCTGATGATGTTTTATGGCGTAGTGTTAGCTAGCATTACATAAATGAAATTCCTTAAATAAATATTAAATACTTTAAATGTATTTACATATCAACTAAACTATCATAAAAGGAATGTATTAAATATAGCTAGCGAGTTAGCTGAAAGTTCAAATTTTTTAAGTTTGGCTTGTCTGTTGGAGCTCTGAAAATATTAAAAAAAAAACTAAATACGCTCTCCAAAATAGCTAAAAGCTAAAATCGAGAGTCTACTAAAGTTGTTCTTATGAGGAAAAAAAGGTAGTTGTTTTGATTTTAATCAAAAGAACCTATCTTAATAGCCTTTAATGATTATGACATATTATCTTTGTTCCTAGCTGTGACTTAAGCCTAGTTTGGTACAACTTTGTTTAAAAAAATCAGTTTTATCTTAATTTTTAGATTTCAATGTGTTTGGTAAATTAAAGAAAATAAGTTTTTTTTTAATATTTCTGGTTTGTGGAAAGTATATTTTAGAAGCAGTCTTGAGGTTGCTTTTAGAAACTGTTATAATTAAAAACACTGAAAAATAACATTTAATGTCTTGATACCTGTTTAAAACTTAAAAGTGATATTTACCAAACATAAAGCTGTTATAATTCACAGCTGATTTTATTCACAATACAACATAAGTAACTTTTACAAAAAGTCATAGCAATACCAAACTAAACCTTATCCTTCATGTCCAGATTTCGATGTAGATGAGCTTCTCGCTTGTTGTCCAAATCTTTACTGTTGTTATACTTATGGATCAGGCTAATGTCCAAAACCATTAGATTGAAATTGAATAAAGATGATATGAAGATGACATCAAAAAACTACGTTGTATTCAATCTAATAGTTTTAAATCATTCAAGCAAATCAAAACAATCAAAATTCAAGCAGAGAAGCCAATTTCTATACTTATTTATGTGTTATTAGGGGTAGGCATAAAATTTCGCAATCCCGAACACGTCCCGGTCCTGTCCAGTCCCATCCATATATAATGGGACGGGACGTGCGACGGATAATTAAAATCTCATTTAGGCCCATAACGTCTCGACTATTTAATAATTGATTTTTTATTGATTAAAATATTATTTGAGCCTTTTATTTAAGTGTTTTGATTTTAGCTTTTGGTTTCATTAAATTACTAGGTTGTCTCACATTCAATAACAATGATGTTTAATACTTTAATTTGTTGATTGTTGTAGTCTATCTTCTTGCACCCTAGTAGCGATAATAGGTTTAGAAAAATAAGTAGTATATACTCTTTTATTACACCGTGTTGTATTTGTAAATATGTTATAAATACTTATTAATACTTAATAGAGTAGAGAACACTATAAAATTATATAAAAAATTCTTTTTTATTACAAATTTATATTCAACTTTCTTTATCCGGGATTAGGCCCGTCCCGTCCCAACCGGGATAAGGCCCGAGTGAGATGAAAACAAAAAAAACACAAATCCCTTCCTATCCTATTTTTCAATATACAGGATGAGACGTGTGATTAGCTCTATACTATCTCATCCCGTCTTGTCCTGTCCTATACCCATCCCTAGTTTTTTTAGGTAGTATTGTTTTGTTTTCATGAGGATATACTGACAGTAATTAACATTTTACTATTTACCTCCTTAGAAGTTGGTTTTATCTTTATATATATAGGAGATGGGGTGTTCTATTGTTCACTTGAACAATAACCTTTACTGTCACTTTTTTTTTCTATTCAGTTTTTCATTTTTTTTAGGTCTGACCTTCATTTTTATTTATAGATTCAATTTTGTCCTCCAATTTAACGCAAATCCCTTCTATGATCTATTCAATTTGTTGTTGTATGAATTTTAGAACTTCATCAAAAATGTATATCTTAAGTAATTACAACACGACTATACATAAAGGAGGAATAAAATAATTCATTCCCATTGAGTATTTATTATAGCATGAGTACTACACTTCAGATAAAAGGACTGAAATATCTTCTTTGTATTATGTTTGACTCTTAAACCATTTATTTTTCTGTTAAATCGGATTTTTGTACTCCTCCTTTCTTTTAGAAGATTATGTTCTTTATAAGGTTATAAAAAAATTGAAAAGGAAAATAATGATCTCATCGATTCAGTTCTAATTCATATTTTAAGTCTTCCATTCTATATCGGTAAATGTTAGTTTTTATCAATGAGGATGAAGATGTTTCAGAAGATCATATTATTTCACGTATATGAAGAACAATAGAAAAACCCTTCTGCACGCGCGAAGCGCGTGTGGGAAGACTAGTAATTATATAAAGCGGATGGGGGTATGCCAAGTTCACATGAACAATGCTTGCAAACTTTTTTTTTGTGGATTTAGCTTTGGTTTTTTTTCTTTCTTTCAGTCTGGTCTTCAGTTTTTCCCTTTATATATATATAGATTCAGTTTTGCCTCTCAATTTAATTTGTGATTAAATCTAATAGGTTTCAAAGACATATATTAACAAATATATGACCAAATCTCAAACACATTTGATTTAAAGTTTAAGAGTTAGGGATTTAGGTTTATGCATATTAACAAATATATGGCCAAATTTCAAACACATTGAATTTAAGGTTTATGCATATTAACAAATATATGACCAAATTTCAAACATATTGAATTTAATGTTTAAGGGTCATAGATTTAAGGGTTTAAGGTTGGAAGTTCGGATTTAAGATTTAGAGATTGTGCTATTTTATTTGAGTTTTAAAGATTTGTTGTATAATATTAATCGGATTAGCAAAAAACATTTCAGCTAAACAACTAATATCATGATTAATTTCATCTCAATTAATATATATTTATTTTAATTTTAATTTTAAAAAAATTATTACATAATATTTATCAAACTAACAAAAATTACATAAAAATAAAGTTAGAGGACAAAAACGAGAGAGCTAGCAACCTGTAAACCGAATATCGATATGTATAAAGATTTCCTTCCACCCGTCACTTTTTAGGGTTTTCAATCTCCTTTTTATTAACTCCTCTCTGTCCTCCCCAATCGAAATCGAACCGATCGCAATTGGCTTCAATTCTGTACCCCTAATCTTTCAATTGGTCAAGAGTGAAGGAAAACTAAGAATCTAGGGTTTCGGATTGGGGGTTTTGAGGTCGAATTGGATCTTAGGGCTTTGATTTCTGTGATGATTGAGATGATCGGATCAGCAGGTTTAGCGTGATCGCCGCTCGTGGTGGCGAGCGAGGACTCGAATTCCAGGGGGTTGTGGTACTTGTATGGAAACTCGGAGCCAGAAGCGGGCGGAGGCCACCTCATCAGCCCCTTCATCATCTTCCTCTGGTCGCACCACTCGTTCCACCAAGCGCGCTCGTCTCTCCTCTTCTGTTAACCCTACTACTCCAATCTCCACGCGCTCTCGGGTCACCAACAACAGCAACCAAGACAACACCACCGCTGCTTCTCCGGTCACTGCCATGGACTCAACAAACGAATCATCCGGCTCGCGCGGCCGCCGGAGTAGGAATTCCGATAAGGATAGCTCGGATAAGGGCAAGGAGAAGGAGCACGAGGTTAGAGTTAGGGATAGGGAGAGAGAGAGGGCGTTGGATAGAGAGACGGAGAAGAATTTGGGGCTGAACATGGACGGCGGAGGGAATGGCGACGATGATGATAATGATAGCGAAGGTGGGGTTGGGATTTTGCATCAGAACTTGACTTCGGCGAGTAGTGCTCTTCAGGGGCTTCTTAGGAAGATCGGTGCTGGATTGGATGACCTGCTTCCGTCTTCGGCAATTGGTTCAGCTTCGTCCTCCCACCAGAGTGGAAGGCTGAAGAAGATTCTGTCTGGGTTGCGAGCTGATGGGGAAGAAGGAAAGCAGGTGGAGGCATTGACACAGTTGTGTGAGATGCTTTCGATTGGTACTGAGGAATCACTTGGTACTTTTTCAGTGGATTCGTTTGTGCCTGTGCTTGTGGGGTTGCTTAATCATGAAGGCAATCCTGATATTATGCTTCTGGCAGCTAGAGCGCTTACTCATCTTTGTGATGTGCTGCCTTCGTCCTGCGCAGCTGTTGTGCATTATGGTGCTGTGTCTATTTTCTGTGCAAGATTGTTGACCATAGAGTATATGGACTTAGCCGAACAGGTAATATGACTTAATGGGTTTCAACTGAAGAGAAACGTAAATAAACTAAGATGATGTTTCTGTAATAATTATGCTGAAAGCTACTTTCTTTGAAGCAATAGGCAGTCTAAATTTTTCCATATGTACTTCTGAAATCATGCATTCTGATATTTATGAGTTATTATGATGTTTACAGTCACTGCAAGCTCTGAAGAAGATATCTCAGGAACACCCAACTGCTTGTCTAAGAGCTGGTGCTCTTATGGCAGTCCTTTCTTATCTGGATTTCTTCTCCACTGGAGTCCAGGTAATTTATATTTATTTATTTTGTATTATTTTTCAAGTGTATTTCGTTACATGGGGTGTCTTCTTTTCATTTGGGATCTTTATTAATTGTTTCTATGTTTCAGCGAGTGGCATTATCAACTGCTGCAAATATGTGCAAGAAACTTCCTTCAGATGCATCCGACTTTGTGATGGAAGCCGTCCCATTATTGACAAACCTTCTGCAATATCATGATGCTAAGGTACGTTACTTCTCTCAGTTTCAAATTTAACAGCCATCATGAGTAGTTTTAGTTAAAATTGAGGATGAGCTCTTTGTTGTCTCTAGGTTTTGGAGCATGCATCTGTATGTCTGACCCGAATTGCTGAATCATTTGCATCTTCGCCTGACAAACTTGACGAACTATGTAATCATGGACTAGTTTCTCAATCTGCGTCCCTTGTTTCTACTAGCAATTCTGGAGGTGGGCAGTCATCTCTCAGTACACCTACTTATACGGTATGTCAAATTTCTTTGCATTGCATTATCTTCTTTGAATTTTTGATAAGCACTACGCACATGCATGATCTTGTGTATGAGGGTTTCAATTTTGACTTGCAAACTATCCAGGGCTTAATCCGGCTGCTTTCAACCTGCGCAAGTGGTTCTCCATTAGGAGCTAAAACTTTGCTGTCTCTAGGGATAAGTGGCATTCTTAAAGAAGTACTTTCAGGTTCAGGCAGTTCTTCCAACACTACAGTTTCTCCTGCTTTAAGCAGACCAGCAGATCAGGTGATTATTGGTTCTTTTGAAGTTAAATTCTAGGTTTTGAGTCTTGCTGTTTCATATGTATGTTTTGATTGAGAAGTATGTGTGTCAGTAAAGGTGGCCCCAAAACCCTATAGCTCCTAGTTAACCCATACATGCTAAACCTCAACCCCATTAACGGTAAATAGTAGCTGTGAGGCCGATAATCTTCAATTGATGTAATCAATGTTACAGTATCAGTATAAAATATCATAGCCTGCACCATGTATTACTAACTACATATGAAACCAAGTATCTTTAGTATGTAGTAATCTTTTTTTTGAAAAGAAACACTTAGGTGGCGTTCGGTAACGTTTTCATACATGTATTTTCATTTCTGAAAATGAAAATTAGATGAAAATGTGTTCGGTGAAATATTTTGGAAAACGTTGAAAATGAAAAATGAAAATATTTTCAACTTTTACAAAGAAAAACTGAAAACGTCAATTTGACGGTTTCACTTTTTCATTTTCAACATTTAGAAAATATGATACATATTTTTCACAATAATTACTGAATGCATTTCCAAAATAGAAAATAACAATCTCATTTTCACAAATTTTTTTTTTTAAATATTTTAAAAAATGTTACTGAACAGGCCCTTAGTATGTAGTAATCTTGCTGTCGGACTTTTGAGTTGGATTGCATAGGTTGTGTTTATTGTGCTTTTATGAAGTTCTTTTTTTCTCTACTATGAAATTCAACTTATCTAGTTAATAGTAATGTCACTCAAAAACTTCTTTATTCATGATCAGAGTTTCTTAGATACGTAAATACAAGGACTTTCTTTTCTACTTCTTTCTTATCAAACAAGTTCATTGTCCTAAAGAAAAGTCATAACGTAGCGCTCTCCTAGACCCTTGCCAAGTTTTGTAGGAGTTGGATCGAGTTGGATCTGTTTCTAGTATGCCTCCCCACCCCCACCCCCACATGACATTTCTTACACCAATCTCTTGCAAAATCAGTGTTTTATGCATGATCGGAGTTCCTCAGATTTGTGTAATAGTTTTGACTTTCTTTTCTCCTAATCTTTTTCTTCTCCACATATGAGATTGAAATTATACAATTTACAATTACTGCATGTAGCCATTCTTTGTCTCAGTTTTGTAGACAACTAAAAGCAGCAAATTTGGAATGTTAATTTACATGTTGAAAATGTGAATTATGAGCTGTTTGTTTTTCTCTCTACTATTGAAGTTTGTTGTTCGGTCGTAATTGGGGCATGGTTTTATTAATATATGTATGTATAATTTGGTTGCACTGGATTCCTTATCGGTGTTAGGCAAGTCATCTGATGTTACAATTTATCGGTCATTGACATTTTTTATTTTTTTCTCCATGCTGCCTAGATTTTTGAGATTGTCAATCTTGCAAATGAGTTGCTTCCTCCACTTCCCCAAGGAACCATCTCCATGCCATCCAGTTTCAATTTGTTTATGAAAGGACCTGTTGTGAAAAAGTCAGCTGTTAGTAGTTCTGGGAAACCTGAAGATGCCAGTGGAAACAGTCCTGAGGTTTCAGCTCGTGAGAAATTATTGAATGAGCAACCTGGTCTTCTTCAGCAATTTGGCATGGATCTCCTTCCTGTTTTAATACAGGTTAGTTTTTCTCGCTGCTAATATCTAATTTAGCGATGGGTATAGATGGTTAATGATGTATGGACATCTATCATCCAGATTTATGGATCGAGTGTAAATGGCCCTGTTCGCCACAAATGTCTGTCGGTCATAGGGAAGTTGATGTACTACAGTCCTGCAGAGATGATCGGGTCTTTGTTAAGCATGACAAATATTGCAAGGTACCTTATATGTTAACCAAAAATTATCTTGATATATTGATACTGGGTTATTAGACTTACAAATACTAATTTATGTGTATTTAAATTCCTTAGTTTCTTAGCCGGTGTTTTGGCATGGAAAGATCCGCATGTCTTGGTTCCTGCTCTCCAAATTGCTGAGATACTCATGGAGAAGCTTCCTCTGACTTTCTCCAAGGTGTTTGTTAGAGAAGGTGTGGTTCATGCTGTTGACCAACTAATCTTGGCTGGTACTCCGAATTCAGTTACTTCACAAGTCTCTTCTGCTGAAAAGGATAATGATTGTGTGCCGGGATCATCGTCATCACGTTCTAGGCGGTATGGACGTCGAAACAGTAACTCGAATCCAGATGGAAGTTCCTTGGAAGAATCGAATAGTCCTGCTTCGGTTAATGTTGGTTCACCTCCAACTTCAGTGGAGATTCCAACTGTGAACTCCAGCCTTCGTGTAGCTGTGAGTACATGTGCAAAAGCGTTCAAGGACAAGTACTTCCCTTCAGATCCAGGGGCTGGTGAAGTTGGAGTCACCGATGATCTACTACATTTAAAAAGTCTCTGTGTGAAACTGAATGCTGGTGTCGATGACCCAAAAGCGAAAGCAAAGGGAAAATCAAAAGCTTCAGGGTCTGGCTTAGTTGATAGTTTCGCAAATAAGGAAGAGTACTTGATTGGTTTGGTGTCTGAGATAGTAGCGGAATTAAGCAAACGGGACGGTGTATCAACCTTTGAATTCATTGGTAGTGGTGTTGTTGCAGCTTTATTGAACTATTTTTCTTGTTGTCATTTCTCGAAGGAGAGAATTTCAGAAGCTAATTTGCCCAAGCTTCGTCAACAAGTCCTCAAGAGGTTCAAGTCATTTGTTGCTATTGCACTTCCTTTCAGCTTTGATGAAGGAAGCGTAGCACCAATGACTATCATAGTTCAGAAGCTACACGGTGCTTTGTCCTCTTTAGAGCGGTTCCCTGTTGTGCTGAGTCATTCGTCTAGGTCATCTACTGGAAGTGCACGTCTCTCCTCTGGACTTGGTGCATTATCCCAGCCCTTTAAGCTGCGTCTATGTCGAGCACAAGGAGAAAAGGCTCTGCGAGACTATTCTTCAAATGTTGTACTGATTGATCCATTAGCAAGCTTAGCTGCTGTTGAAGAGTTTCTTTGGCCTCGAATTCAGCGAAGTGAATCTGGTCAGAAAGCTGCTGCATCTGCTGGAAATTCTGAATCTGGAAATACTCCTGCAGGAGCTGGTGCTTCAGCTCTGTCTACTTCAAATCCTGCTTCTACCACTCGTCGTCATTCAACTCGTTCCAGAACATCTGTAAATGTAGGTGATGGTGCTAAGAGGGAACCTTCACAAGAGAAGAGCACGAGCTCATCTAAAGGAAAAGGTAAAGCAGTCTTCAAACCTTCTCAGGAGGAAGCAAGAGGCCCTCAAACGAGGAATGCAGCTCGCAGAAGAGCAGCTCTTGATAAAGATGTTCAAATGAAACCTGTAAATGGGGACACTACTTCTGAGGTATGGTACTCTGCCTAATTATATACATAATTCTTGTTTTATAAGACACTGGAATTTGATTTATTTATTGATTTAAAGTTTAGTTCATTATGAGATGTGAGAGATGTGTATGCAAGACAACAATCAGTTATGTAGGTTATCTTATATAGATTTGTATATTGTTTTAGATTGTGTAATTTCTTGCTATTATTGGCATACTTTGTTCCGGTTGGTTATGTCCTTCTTTCTTGTCTGAAATGTGATTTGCGATTCTTTAATTTGTAGGATGAGGAATTGGATGCATCTCCTGCTGGGATCGATGATGCGTTGGTTATTGAAGATGATGATATCTCAGACGATGAAGACGTTGACCAGGATGATGTATGCTACCTGAATCTTTTACTTGTCTTATGCAGATATGAGTTTGTGTGCCTTGCTTTTAACTGCGTTTATCTATATGTGCTGTCCAGGTTCTCAGAGATGACTCTCTTCCTGTTTGCACACCAGACAAAGTACATGATGTGAAATTGGGAGACTCCGCTGAGGATACTACTGTAGCTTCAGTAACAAGTGACAGCCAGACTAACCCTGCTTCTGGGTCTAGTAGCAGAGCTGCTACAGTTAGAGGATCAGATTCCGTGGACCAAAGGAGTATTAATTCTTATGGTTCTAAAGGTGGAATGTCATTTGCTGCTGCTGCAATGGCGGGGCTTGGGTCAGGTAGCCGGGGTGTCAGGGGTGGTAGAGACAGACAAGGACACCCTCTTTTTGGTGGTTCGAGTGATCCTCCTAAGTTGACCTTTACATCTGGCGGGAAACAGCTGAATCGACATTTGACTATCTATCAGGCCATCCAAAGACAGCTTGTGTTGGATGAGGACGATGATGATAGGTATGCTGGCAGTGATCTAATGTCAGGTGATGGTAGCAGGCTGTGGAGTGATATTTACACTATTACATACCAGAGGGCAGATAGTCAGGCTGAGAGGGCATCTATTGGAGGAGCAAGTTCAACGCCCCCGTCGAAGTCTAGCAAATCAGGTGTTTCCATTTCCAATTCCGATTCCCAATTGCATCGGATGTCACTTCTTGATAGCATTTTGCAGGGAGAACTTCCTTGTGATTTGGAAAAATCTAATCCTACTTATAATATACTGGCACTCCTGCGAGTGCTGGAGGGTGTGAATCAGCTCTCACCCCGTTTGAGAGCTCAGATAGTTTCCGACAGTTTTGCTGAGGGTAAAATCTCAAATTTGGATGACTTGAGCACAACTGGTGCTAGGGTCTGTTCTGAGGAATTCATTAACAGCAAACTCACTCCCAAATTAGCCCGACAAATACAAGATGCTCTTGCATTGTGCAGCGGCAGTCTTCCTTCCTGGTGCTATCAGTTAACAAAAGCATGCCCGTTTTTGTTTCCTTTTGAGACACGAAGACAGTATTTCTACTCCACTGCGTTTGGATTGTCTCGTGCCCTGTATCGTCTTCAGCAGCAGCAGGGTGCTGACGGTCATGGATCAAACGAACGAGAGGTGAGAGTTGGGAGAATGCAACGTCAAAAAGTCCGTGTATCTCGTAACCGGATTTTGGAATCCGCTGCAAAAGTGATGGAAATGTATGCGAGCCAGAAGTCTGTATTGGAAGTAGAATATTTTGGTGAGGTGGGCACTGGGTTGGGTCCTACACTTGAGTTCTATACACTTCTAAGTCGTGACTTGCAGAAAGTTAGACTGGGTATGTGGAGGTCAAATTCTTCGTTGGAGAAAGCACCAATGGATATTGGAGATGATCAGAAAGATGGGAAAAACAATGTTGACATTGTTCAAGCTCCTCTTGGGTTGTTTCCTCGTCCCTGGCCGCCAAATGCTGTTGCTTCTGATGGTAATCAGTTTTCTAAAGTTATTGAGTATTTCCGGCTGGTAGGGCGTGCAATGGCGAAGGCTCTTCAAGATGGGAGGCTATTGGATTTACCGCTGTCTACTGCGTTTTATAAACTATTGCTTGGTCAAGTAAGCTAATCACCTAGATCCTTTTTATGTGACTTGTTGGGTATAGGTTATATTTTGTAATTTTAACTTGATCACTAGTCAAATGTTCTCAATACAAATTGTTTTAATTGTCTCAGGAGCTTGATCTACATGATATTCTTTCCTTTGATGCTGAGCTCGGGAAGACTTTGCAAGAATTACATAACCTTGTTTGTCGGAAACTATATCTAGAATCAAATGGTGACAATCGTGATGCAATTGCTGAATTGCGTTTTCGTGGTGCTTCAGTTGATGATCTCTGTTTAGATTTTACACTTCCTGGTTATCCGGAATACGTGTTGAAACGAGGAGATGAAAATGTAAGAACAAAAACCTTCTTCTGTTTCTATTTTTTCGTGGTTCTTGTTAAATTTTACTTTCTGCTATCGTTCTGACACAAAACTATTATAATTCTCAGGTTGATATCAATAATTTGGAAGAATATATATCGTTAGTCGTTGATGCAACAGTTAAGACTGGAATAATGCGGCAGACAGAAGCATTTAGAGCGGGGTTCAATCAGGTAAGTTCTTCACATAAATATTTTGTGTAATTTTACTTTCTGTGAGACAAATTTCTGCATGAGACTCATTACACCACTTTAGTAGCATCATTTAACATTCCAGTGTTCTGATAGCCATTTTAATAATGATGCGTTATTCTGCAAATGAATTCTTTTTCTTGTACTGCCTTTTAACCATGGGATACAGTGATTTGACAATTAGGGGGTCAGTATAGAATAATCTTGCCTTGGGCTTTAGTAAGTAGCAGGACCTGGCCTGTACTGCGATTTTTTTGGTGGTGTACTGCTTGCTATTGTTGTTTAGTTTGTATTTTTTGAACTACCATCACCTGAATTAATTTCTGATTTTGAGTACATTGTCTTTTTCTAATGTGTTTTAGAGGGCTATCTTTTCCCTTATAACACTTGTGCTTGCAATGGACCAGGTATTTGACATATCATCCTTACAAATATTCGGCCCACATGAATTGGACCATCTGCTTTGTGGCCGTAGAGAGTTGTGGGAGGTAATTGGTGCTTTCTTAAAAAAAGTTACTTTTTGATTTCTACTATTTTTATTCTTAATATTTTAATGCAACTATGCAGACGGAGACTCTTGCTGATCACATAAAGTTTGATCATGGATACACTGCGAAGAGCCCTGCAGTTCTTAATGTAAGTTGTGTCTGTGGTCCATTAAGAAGAGCACTTTGAAAGTGAATGTCTGCCTTTTATTTGTATTTTTATCCCTTTACCTTACGGTGTCTTGTAACCTTTTCAGTTGCTTGAGATCATGGGTGAGTTCACACCCGAGCAGCAGCGCGCCTTTTGCCAGTTTGTTACTGGTGCACCTAGGCTTCCCCCTGGTGGTTTGGCAGTGCTCAATCCAAAGCTCACCATTGTGAGAAAGGTACATCGAGATTCTATGGCTTCTTATCGTGCCCCACTTTTGGCTGTTATCTTCCCTCAATCTTGAAATGGTTAACTCTTACTTAAAAGTGTATTGAAGTGTTGATTTTTTGTCTTCTGTAGCATTCTTCAACTGCAAATAATGCAGCAGCACCTAATGGAACTGGGGCTTCAGAATTGGCAGACGATGATCTCCCAAGTGTAATGACATGCGCTAATTACCTAAAGCTTCCTCCTTACTCTACCAAGGTATTTGCATTTTATATTTTGGTCAAGCAATAATGCATGCTGATTGCCTTTCTTTTTTTGCGACTGTGGGTGATGAGTTGGTGTTTCTTGTTTAAACAGGAAATTATGTACAAGAAACTACTCTATGCAATCAATGAAGGACAGGGATCCTTTGATTTGTCATGAGATTTTGGGACTAGCCATTTAGTGTATATTACATCAAAGAACTAGGACCGGTTACTTTCTTTGCATGTAGCAATTGATGGTGATTTTGATGTGGAAAGTGGAATTTGTTCTCGTACTCAAATAATGGCTTCTCATTGGTGCGGCTCTGAAAATGTTGAGTGTCAAGGTCAGTTATCTCCATCTCTTTTTGGTTCTCGGTACTTTTGGTTTGACTGATTGGTACTCTAAACATTTCCTTTGTTTGAGGTTATGTTTCATTGTTTAAATTATTGTTCTTAAAGGTCAATTCCTCCATATTCAGGTTGGCTCAACACAAAATTATGCTGTAAAGAGAATGTTCCCAGAGGGTTAGCCACCAGGGGACTGTAAATAAATAGAAATTGTTGATTTTGTTTTTTTATTCTCTTTTTGGTCATATAGGGTATATTGTAGAACACATTTGGATTATATTTTGAGATATTTTTAAGCCTTTCCCTATTTTCATGTCTAATTCTGGCTAGGTTCATATTCTATCATGTGCCTTTGCAATAATTTCTAGTCTGGGGCCAATTTCATTTCTTAATTGATACCCACTTAGGTTCTGAATGAAATGTCTGGGAAGTGGGAAGCTGCGCGTCAAGTCTTGAACCTTGTTAGTGTTTTAGTTCCCAGCCTCAACCTTTCCAATGACTTTTTAAGAACGGAAACCATTCCCTTTCAACATCAGATGCAACTTAGAACCGATTTGGTTCACTAGTTTTTGGAGCGAAATTGGTTTTGGGAAGAACAGGTTCCCACTTTACAGTTCGGAAGTAATTGGAAAGCGTCTGCTAGCTGAATAATGTCGATCTGCATGATGACTGCTTTGAGTGGTTCCCCTTCACTGCGTCGGCCAGTTACCTCTATAAAACCGTCCGGAGTTTTTCAAGCCAGTTGTGGAGCGTAACGCTGAATTATCAGCATAGCTTCCCCTCAGCAGCCTCTTAAAAGAGTAAAACCAAGAGCGACGCCATTTGTCATCATAAGTTTCCCCTCAGCAGCAGTTTCTTACCATCAGCAGTATGACCCTTTCATAGCATTGCCCAATGATAGCCGGCGATCACTATCAATCACGGCCTTGTCGAGACGAATCTTCAAGTCATCTCCTTTCGACACTCTCTCTCTCTCTATTAACATGGTCAAGAGGATGATATAATGAAAATAACACTGCAAAAGAGGGATAAAGGTGAGACGAGGGTTTCACCAATTGTGGGTAAGGGTCAGCTGGATCATGCTTTCTGATAGTCTTGGGATTGTTCCATTTCATGTTAAATTGATTGAAGGTAAATAGTGAATTGTTTCTAAAAAAAGGCCATTGAGAATTGCTTATGGGGAGATCGAGGATTCTATTGGTAATATTTCTCCAGTTGCAGTTAAAGGATCAAGTCACATATACCAGTTAGAATGAACATGATTATTTTTTGTGAGAACTATTGGTGGGTACATCCCAAAGATAAGAGTTTTTAGCAGCAACAGTGTCTGAACTCTTGAAGGACTGTGAATATAGTACCTGAACTTACAAAGTGCACAATGTAGTACCCAGACTCTTCTTTTAGTATCAATGACATACCTGTTAGGGATAAAGTTATAAATTCGATATTTTTTTAAATTTTTTTAATACTTGTATTTAGGATAAATTACAAACTAAAACCTAATCACCAAACAACTCAAGAACTAGCCTTCAACATGCCAAAACTTCACCTAACGATCTTTTGTCTAAATGGTTACTATGCTGGCGAAATCACTGTTGTTTTTAAGTTGAAAGATTCATAAATTTTAGTATGGAAAAATATCTCAAATACATAATTTAAATTAGCAACTGAAAGTAAAATAATTCTAAAACAAAAATATTTTTGTGACGGAATTATGGGCACAAGCTAGAATTTATTTAACATAACTACAAATACAAAATCTAGAGTCTCGCTCTTGGGTAAACAACTATAAGGTGTTTAGCTACTCATAATTGTAATTACAAGTACAAAAATACTTGTAATAAAAGTACATCACACATAATTATTACAGACTGAAATCTTCATACAGTACTCACACTCACACTTTTTTTTACTCTATACTAGAGATACTGTTTACACACACTATTTCTCTGGCTTTCTGACTTCGAGTGGAAGGTTGAGAGTGTTTCCAACTTCTATTCCAATTTTTTTGATGCTTTCTCTCAGAAGCTTAAAGCTCCTAATAGAGCACACGGACTCCAAACCCAAATTAAACACAGCTCAGGGGAAGTGGGAGACAGGAGGAATCAAACTTTACTTGTCATGATGCGTTGGTCACCGCTCATTTCTCCATCATGTTTATTGTATTGTAGTATTCTTCATCAGTGCAGTCATAATCAGCCAACGAATCTTGGCCCTCTTGTTCCCCTTCTGATGCTTTTCATTTTTTCCTTCACTGTCCAAATCTGAATCATAAGGAAAGGGATAAGGAATCTTATATCATTTTTCCTTCTCCACTTTTTCAAGTCATTCTGTAGTAGCTAGGGTGCAGTCAATTTCATTTCTCATAATGACTGAGAAAAATCATAATTTTTTGGTGGAGGATGATTATAGCAAGAAATCATTATCTTTTCTCCACTTGCTAGAAGACTTGACTCATAATCTCTTCGCACCATGTTTTTGATGCACATGATTGTCATGGCTTTCATCCATGAAATGTTCTGATTAGGACTGCCATTTTCGCTCATTCTGCTTATTCCTTTAATCAGACATTGAATTATTCTGACATAATGATAAGGAGATATATAGTTCATTTGTTCTTTCAGCATTATCTATTCTGGTTGAGTTGATATGAGCTTTAATCTAAGAATACATCCGTCTGGCCTAATGTTCTTGACAGCTTGAACTATTAGTTCAGGGAATCTCTCTAAGTCTTCATTAGATTTTGTTCAAAGATTATGAACAAAACCATTCTCCATTAGCCACAGTTTTTGTTTCTGAGGGTGTTCAGCTTGGACATTAACCAGGTATCTCCCATAATATGGGCCAGGAACAGCAGACAAAGTTAGTGAAAGCATCTTTCCTTTTCCTAGATGCTCATGAAATTTGAACCATTTAGAAAGCTTCATTGTTGTCATAGGGATCTTAGTAATTTCTGGGTTTTCTAGGTACACTATCTTAGACTTTTCCTTCTTTTTTACATGGATTCCATACAATTCTTTTGTAAGTGCTTCAAGAGTTTCAAGTAGATGTTTCTCATTTTCTTCATGAAAAGCATAAAGAATATTATTTATGATAATCTTTTGCTTGAATGCCAACAATTTTTTCGTTTAGAAAACGGGTTCTTTAAAAATCTTTAAAGACTGACCATGAACGGTTTTCTTTCTTGTAACCACATGCGATCTGTTTCCCCTAAAAGGGGCTATTCTGCTTTTTGGCAAAGCAACAGCCATTAACGGACTTGATATGCCTTTATCGTCTGCCGTTTGAGACGGGCTAGCCAGCCTTTTGCTCTGAGACTAATCAGTTGAGGTTGTATCTTTTGGATACAACAAATACTCTTGAGTGAGTTTTTCTTTTTCACCCGATTTTCCGGATCGACTTTCTTGCAAGGAGAGATCTAAGTTGTTATCCCAATCAGTTGGATTTATCCTGTCATGACCTGTTGCTTGACTTGTTTCAGCTGCTCCATAGGATACAATGAATTGATAACCTAGTCCGTCATGGAGAGAACCTACAATCTTATCGCCGCTCTTGTATCTTTCCCAAAGATTTTTCTCTCTTGATTCACGTTTTTTGTTTCTTAGGTTGCGTCCTTCATCCTTGTCATCTCTTTGAAACATTGTCATTTCTTTTGTAAGAGGTTTGGTAGGAAATTCTTGTTACCTGTAATCATTTCAACATCATATTCATACTGAGATAAAAACATTTGTCATCTCAGCACTCTTCCTCTATCTGTAGCATCAGTTAATTTGTAGTTTTTAAAGTTTTTTACTCTTTTATTGTCTGTCCTAACTACAAATTTGTTTCCCAAAAAGGCCTCAGCCCCCTTTATACTCTTAATAAGAGCAAGAACTTCTTTGTCCCCAGTAGAATAGTTTAATTTTGTTGCGTTAAACTTTCTCGAGAGAAATTTACAAATCTTTTCATGATTTGTATCTCGGGCAATAGCCAAGACAACTTCTGCCCAATAATAATCATTTGCATCAGTCTGCAAAATGGTCGTATCTCCTTCTTCAGGTAACTGTAAAGGAGGCAGGTTCTTGGTTAGTTCTTTGATTTTTCTGACAGTATTACTGTCATCTTCTGTGAATGACCATTTCCTTTTGGAACTTGTCTTTGGAGAGAGTAGAGCAGTAAGACCACTAACTTGAGGAATAAAATCTCTCGCAAAGTTGATCACTCCTAAAAACCTTTGTAAGGACTTTGCATCAGGAATATGATTTGGGAACTGACTGATTTTTTTGACAATATGATTTTGGAGACGAATCTCTCCATCTTTAATATGAATGACTAAGAAATCGATTTCTCCTTTTATGAGGTGAATCTTCTTTTGTCCAAGGATGATTCCCTTCTAGACAATCAACTTGCATATTTGTTCAAGATACTTCAAATGTTCGTTTATAGTTTGTGAGAAGACAAGAATGTCATCTATATAAATTATACAAAAATCTGAGTAAGGTTTGAAAATATTATCTATTTTCCTTTGGAAAACAGACGGGGCCTGCATGACCAACCATTCATAATGCCCTTGAGGTGTTCTAAACGATGTTAAAGCAATGGAGTCTGGATGCATCTTGACTCGCCAGAATCCTGATTTTGCATCAAAATTAGAGAAGATCTTGGCTCCTTTAAATCGATTGATAAGCACTCTTACTTGGGTTATCTGGTAACCGTCTTTGACTGTCTTTTTGTTTACATCTTTGTAGTCAATTACCATTCTAGCCTTTCCTCTTACTTGCTATGCATGATTTCTTACCAAGAAGGCTGGAGCATGATGAGGACTTTTGAAAGGTCTGATCAACTTCTTTTCAAGCAATTCTTGAATTTGACTTTCCATTTCTTTTCTGTCATCTTCTCTGTAATGAGAGATTGCTTTAACATGACAAATAGTATTTGCATCATGCATTTTAAGCTGACAGTATACTGGATCTCTTTCTCAATATAACTGAGGATTTTCACTGATTACTGGTTTCAGCAAGTTTTCTATTTCTGCAATGATTGACATTCTCTTCTGATCGATCTTGTTAGCATATACCTTTAGGATATGCTCTTTGATAAATTCTTCTTCTCCGTCTCAGCTTTCTTGTTCTGATGAATCCGAGTCAGACTCATTTAAAGGGGATTCATACTCTTCTGATTTAGAATTTTCTGAATTCATCAATTCGTTTACCAATATTTCACTGTGACCCGTCAAATGATCTTTTAGCAGCGGATTTGTAGATAATGGGTCATAGTATTCTCTTCATAAAAGATATGTGATGACCGAAGAATATTTGAAAAAGGCTCCAAAGAAGCATTTTCATCAAAACCAATCAAGCTGTGCTTGGTTTCGGCACAGCATCCAACAACTGACAACCACAAGTGATGATTGAAGCAGTTCACGAGGCCATCAAGCTCGGTTACCGCCACTTGGACACTGCTTCAGTTTACGGTTCAGAGCAGAGCCTGGGAGCAGCCATAGCCCAAGCACTCGAGCTTGGCCTCGTGGCTTCTCGGGACGAGCTCTTCATCACTTCCAAGGTTTGGTGTAACGATGCCCACCCTCACCTAGTCATTCCTGCCCTCAAGAAATCGATCCGGAATCTTGGATTGGAGTGTCTTGATCTCTATCTTATTCACTGGCCCATCAGTGCCACGCCTGCGGAGTTGAGTCAGATAGAGGACAAGGATCCAATGCCGACGGAGGAAGAGCAAATGCCGATGGACTTCAAGGGTGTGTGGTCTGCTATGGAGGAAGCTCAGAGACTTGGCCTCACTAAGACCATTGGGATCAGCAATTTCTCTACCAAAAAGACCATTCCTCCTGCTGTTAATCAAGTGAGTTGGAACTTGGTCCCATTTTTTCTCTGCTTAATTTGCAGTTTTTAGTAGCATAGGAGTGAATAACATAACATTGATGATTTGATCAGATTTGTGAATGTATAGGTTGAGATGAGCCCATTTTGGTAACAGAAGAAGCTAAGGGACTTCTGCAACTGCCTTCTCCCCATTGGGTGCCATGGGAACCAGTTGGGGCGCCAATCATGTCCTCGAAAGCAAAGTGCTTAATGAAATCGCCGAGGCTCATGGGAAGTCTGTTTCTCAGGTTAATTGAACTACATTGAAGTGTTGTTGTAGAAGGTTTAATGTCTGAGACTTGGTTGTGGTACTTGTTCTGGTTGCAGGTTTGTATTAGATGGGTTTATCAGGTAGGGGCAACCTTTGCAGTGAAGAGCTACAACAAGGAGAGGTTGAAGCAGAATTTGCAGGCGTTCGACTGGGAACTAACAGAAGAGGACCTTGAGAAGATAAATCGAATCCCACAGCGCAAACTGATGACTCGAGAAGAAGAATTGGTCACGGCTACTGGACCATACAAGTCCCTTGATGACATATGGAATGGAGAGTGTATGAAAATGTATGTCAATCTGTATCAAAATAAGAGTGTCAACTGAGTCATGTATCTCTCACATGCATTGTATCAAAACTGGCATCCAGGATTGTCTGCTATCATGCATGGATCCAATTCTGTTCCGGAATTGAGGTCATTCGCTTATTCCTTTTAGTCTTGAAGCCTAGTGATTCTGCATGCTGGTGTTGGAGTATTTAAGTGTTGCAATGTTGTAGTTAAAAACACAGACACCACACTTAAAATTATGCTGGTTTTTGACTTGAAGAACAAATTATGCTGGTTTTTGACTTGAAGAACCTACAGTTGAATTCAACTCTCTGGATTCCTATAGAAGAGCAACTTGGCAAAAACATGCATAAAATTCATGACCGACAAGCCATCGTTTACAGTTATGATTAAAGAAAGACAAATCTGGGTAAATAGGCCTGAGTACTGATTGATTACTACAAAGTAAATAAAGAGCTCCAAAAGATATACCAATTTAACTTGTTCAAGCACTTTTAACCATGCAATAAGCTAGCTAGGGGATCATATCTTCTTCAACCCATGCATGCCAAAACTGTCATCTCATCAACATTAATATGTTCAGTTGATGGTGCACAATGCTTGGATCATTAGCGACTTCCTGGTACCAGGGCAGGGATCACCAGCCTTGAAGAAGAGTTTGGGGTCAAGTGGGATTGTACATATCATCTTTCCCAAGCAAAGCTGCTCAAAACAAAAATAAATTTATTGGTTAGGTTTACTCAATCACTGTGATTTGAAAACTTTGCAAGTAGAGACATCTTTGCTTACATCTTCGACGACTTTCTTGGATTCAGGAGCATTGCATGACCCCATTGTCAAGGCTCCACAGGAACCATCAGGATTGCCATAGCTCGCGAATTCAATTTTACTAATCTTTTTGAAGTCTGGACAGTTGAGTAGAGCTGTTGCTTGGAAACTTTTCCCAGGAGCATGTTGGAGGATGCCACCCTTCCTGTCCCAGTACTTAACATGTCCCGGATAGTCCTGTCCAATAAGGCTGCAGATGGTGTCTCTGTTTACTGTTACGATCTCAATGTCTTTCGGGTCTGATGGCTCCTCCTCCAATATAACAAGGAGATTCTTAGGCTTGATGAAGGCTCTAGGGATGTGGTACCTGATCAATCATAAGACCATTTATCATATGTTCTCCTGAAATGATGTGACTGTGTGACATTTGTTACAATATGTAAAAAATACTTACTCGGATTGAGTAGGCTGTCCAAGAGGAGAGAGGAATGACATCCAATGACGGCCGATACTTATACCGTTCACCCAAATCATTCCCTTGCCCATACCGGTCATTCGGATAGCACAAGGGTTTTGTCCTGGAGGAGCATCAAAAGTTGTCTGCAGATACAAGAGCAAAGTTCAGACTTGGAAAAAAAACTCATAGTTCAGAATTTGTTGGAATGAAATGTGATCAAATTAGAAATGTTACCTTGTACCATGTGAGAGCCCTTCCTTTACCTGTCGCCTTAGTCCATTGAACCTTCTGAGCTCCCTGTTCAGTGTACACTTGGAGCTTTTCACCATTTAGGCCAGCCTGAAACATGGTATAGAACATTCTCGCATTACTTGTTAGTTCATAAATATATTTATAAAGATCAGAAATTCGATACCATGCACCTACCCCATGTCCCCAGCCATTTCCAGACACGTCGATTGTTCCGGTGTTCAATCCTAGGATTTTAACAGAACGAGGCCCTGCATACCTGTGCTCCATGTATGCTCCACTATCCTTCATTGCCAAAATGCAAATAGTCAGTGCCTGAGTGTAAAGTGTACATCATCAAGCATTGATGAAACTTACTGGAAGTCCCACTGTCGTGCAAAGCAGAGAGATATGGTTCGTTCCTTTCTTCAGTTTAATAGCTGTCTCAAACACAAAACCTTTCTCCTCGTGGGTACCGTGTCTAGATCCTGAAAAGCTCATGCACCTTAGTTTGGGGAACATGAGAGATGCTCTCTACAACTAGAGCTTACAAATTAACAACTCCTTACCAGCATATTCACCATTGATAAATACGAGCATTGCATGACCGAGACTTGGAATTCGTATAACTGGGCTGACAGTGTCCTTCATTGGCAAGTCATATGGACCTACCTCAATGCTGCAATACGAATAGTACGCAATCATGTCATGTTACATGCTTTTCCACTAAGATCTAGTTGACCGATGGCTTGAGATAAAACACAAGCACTTACCTAGTTGTGTACCATCCATAATCTGTTTTATCTTTTAGCAAGAGATATAGCTCCTGTAGATCCCTTTTATTGACTGGGATTTGCGTTACGGTTGCAATGGGTTCAAGATACATTTCCCAGTTCATTTGCTTAGCAGACGTAACAAAGTTCCTAGCATTATGTTGGGACACAATCTGTTGAGTATTGAAGACCACAGTCTTGCAGTCGGGGAGGATGCTAATGGAAAATGGTGGCAGGACTAGGTTCTGTCCCCTCCAGTTTACTGTTGCTTCCATGTTCGTGTGATTATTGGCTATGAAGGCAGCACATTCTGTTCCTGGCTTCTCGTAGAAACGAACCTACAGAGAAGAAAAGGAAGAAACCTATCAGTGACAGCTTTTCTTCTTGTTCTTTCATTTTCACAATTTATAATGAGGTGTTGCAGATACCTCACCTCAACATCTGGCCCCAATCTTTGTTCTCCTGGAGTTCCAGAAAGCAAACTCTTCTTGCATAGATTTATAGACTTGTGTAAGTCTTTGAGGTGACTCCATTTAGGTTCCCTTTGGAATGCTGCATCACACATGATCAAATCAATAACCTTAACTTGTGTTACGCTACAGATGAAACAATGCATTGAACGTCCTTAATTACCATATTCATCTAGAGGAGCCTCATCGTAGTAGCGAGTTGTTGTAAAAATAGCACTTGTTCTTCCAAAATTTGTTCCACCATGGTACTGCAAGTATAGTACAACATATTGCGTGCTTAATTACATATACCATTGTATCTATGCCATTGAGATTTTTCTAAAGAACTGCAGCTGTGGCTGGTTAGTTGTTACCATATAGTAGTTGGCCAGAGATCCACCCTTGGAGAAAAATCTGGCTACTGAAAATGCAATGTCTTCTGCTGGCCTTTGTGAAGGAGGGTCACCAAATACTCGGTACCTGTATTGATGAAAAGAAACAGAAAAAATTGTGTTCAGCAAAAGATGAAAGGGATAACAGACAGTTGCTAAGGAGTTTATGTACTCACTGAGCTGTCCAATTTTCAGTCCATAGAGCAGGCTTGTTGGGTTTGTTAGGTCCAACAAAAGTATCTCCACAATGCCTTCCATTGCAAGTATTAATCTGTGCAGGAAATCAAGTTTTTCTGAGAAGGTCTGAAACGAGTAAATCTACTTGAACCAAATTGTAATCTTATAGTCCTACGCTTATTGAAGACGTGGTCTACCTAACATTACTCGTCATTGTCTGTTCGACTATGAGAAACTTGCAACTCAATTACTTACCACTGGATCAGGAGCATCCATTTGCTTGCACATGACCCATGGCACTCCAATATTCAGTCCAATTGCTAAATATGCTGCCCACTGCACATAGCTATCTCCCAACTCTCTATATGCAAGTTGGATAGCATTGTACTCATTCTCAATCTGTTTCATCAAATATTAACTCGATCATTTATCCAAAATACAAAATTGAATTTTTTAAAAAAATGATGAAGGTAATAAATAAGGGTTTATAAACCTGAGCTAGGATGATTGGACCTCCCTGTGGAGAGAATAGCTTATTATCCTTCATCAGCTTCATTATCTTGTTCACATACTCCTCCATGTGTTTCTGTAAATCATATTTATATTCAAATTATGCATCAAGTAATTGTGCACACTGTTGAAAATGAACCAACTGATCAATTACTACCTTGTATGGTGCATTATCTGATCGGAAAATGATGTCAGGGACCTCTCTCAGCCAATATGGGAGACCTCTAATAATTTGAAGTTTGAATCAGATTCAAATTTTTCAATTCAGAATAGAAATCGAAGAGATCCAATATCAGAAATATAATTTTTTCTTTGATGCACGATAAAGTTTTATGTGTATTACCCATGGTTCCATTCTGCTTGGATGAATGGTCCAACCCTAAGGGTAGCATACATTCCATTGTCCTGTATCATCTTAATGAACTTCACCAAATCATAGTTTCCCTCAAAGTTCCACTGCAAAAATATTAGAACCAGATCAATAGTCCTCAAACCAATCCACATTTTCCATGTAGTTGATTACAACTAAGCTATCTTACCTGGCCTTTCTCAGGTTCATGAATGTTCCAAAACACGTAAGTTTGAATCACATTCAAACCTCCCCGTTTAGCCTTCCTTAGAATATCAGGCCACATCTGAAAGGCAACAAGAGAATATATTTCACACAAACATTCCACAAGTATTAAAATTCTGAGGTAGTTCATATTTGGTCTTTACATCACCATGCTAGCCATTAGGTTTTGTAGCATGCAGCTAGGATACAAGTTAATCGAGAATACTTACTTCCACCGGGCTACGCGGATAGTGAATTGATCCGGAAAATAGAAGCTGATGTATCCCATTGATGATCACAGACCTTTTATCATACGTCACGGGACCATGTTCAAGCTGCCTCTTTCCGCCCTGTGTAGCAGGGTCATCCGTCTCATCTACATTGTCCCCAACGGCGGCGGC
Organism: Comarum palustre; assembly: GCA_951800085.1. NCBI lineage: Eukaryota > Viridiplantae > Streptophyta > Magnoliopsida > Rosales > Rosaceae > Comarum > Comarum palustre. Next base: position 551,072 of record OX637589.1, on the reverse strand, counting down.
TTCAGCACCGTCTACGGTTCCATCCGGCTTGTTACCTTTGACATGGACTAATGTGATGGAGACCAACAGAAGTAGAAACGAAATCAGCAGCACCTTTTGGCTTGCTGGTACCAGCATTGTACTGCCAATCAATTCCTATAAACTAAACTCAAACAAGTGAAACGTCTACCGTCTGGCTCATCAAAATGTGAAGTAGAAGAGAGAACTTTAGTTCTGTACTACTACTACTTAGGTCTTGGTTTGAAGATAGAACTTTTGCGATTCAATCTCCTAGCAGCTAGTGCGTAATGAAAATTGGTGTTTAGTTGTGTTTGTTGGGTGTGTTTGAATATCAAGGTCATAAATTGCTATTGTTAGAGAAGAGGAAATGGAAATCCGAGTTTATGGGGGGTTTGAATGTGGACTGAAATTATGCATGGCCTTGGTAAGTTGGTATTAAGATTACAGTGGTGAGATGTAACAGTCAATCCGACACGGACGGCTGATTTGCCCAGATTTCCATGAAATATGCCATTCATCTAATTAACCATGTTTTCCTCTATTTTGTTGCTTCCCTGTTTGGACTAGATCTGTTAAATCCTAATTTCGATTTATTTCCAAAACCATCCTACTGTGTATGATTGCATGATATCCCACAATCTCAGACAACAAAAGAGGTTATTGAATATGAGCAGGTTATGTCCAAGTTGCTACTATAAATCATATCATTGAAAGGGAAAATAAAAAATCCCAACATAATGGTCACTACCATTTAGCAAATTCCCTTTTACGGTTGATGATACATTAGAAAATTTCCCTTTCCGCTTTTTGATTCATTACATTTTTCACCTTTATGCTATAATTTATTTCTCTGTGCTTCATGCTATTTTATTGTACTATATAGTTACATTTGACAGTTTGTTTCAATGTCTTTAAAATTAGCTCCTCATAATCATTTTGCCATTTTTTTTTCTTATATATAGTCATGACTGCAAACCAATGCTCTAAGAGCAACTTCAACATACTAGTCATTTTAACTTCTTAACCATTTTAGAGAGCAAATTTAGTTTTTTATCAGTTTTACTAGCTCCAACAGACTAGCTATTTTATTTAGATAGCTATCTATTTAACTTTTAGTTATCTCACTAACTAAATATAGTATTTATGTTAATTCATAGTATTTAGACTCTATAATTTATGTTAATTCATAATATTCATTTAAAGTCATTTTATGTATTATTAAACACACTTAAATAAACTTTTCTTTATTTAATCAATAATATAAATCAAACTTTTGTTGAAATAGAAAGTACTAGTGTACAGATATTTTTAAAGTGGCTAGCCAGAATAACTTTCTTGCTATTTTAGTTTAAATTTAACTTAAATATGGCTAGCATTGTTGATGTTGCTCTGAGAAGTTTTCTTTGAGAATAAAACTAGACAAAGTTTTTTGATATATTTCTTGATAACATTTACAAGGCTTTAGAACCAATATATACCGTGTAATTAATAAGAGCATCTCTAACAGTTCTTGTATTTATTCTTTATCACAGAAGATGAAATCATAAAATCTCTAAAATAAAATGAGCTTAACTCCACAACTGTCCTATTATATTAAAAAATTAAATGTTTTTCTATATAATTTAATAAACCTATATACATATCATATGTTTTATTTATATCAAACCCCAAATTTCATGTTAATTGTTTTAATTTTATGATGTTCATTCTTTTTTGAGAATAGAGAATGAATTATAAAAGGTAAACAATAAATTTTAGAGATTTCTTCACGAGTATACAAATTTCGAGAATTCTACAAATATATGAGATTTGTTTCTCTCTTTTTCCACTTTCTCTATTATAGAGGATGTTATGCATGAGTTGTTGGGGCAAAAAATGATGTTTTTCCTTTAAATTATAGATAATTATAGTTTTACATAAATAATTGGAGATGCTTTAAGTAACTTAGAGCATCTCCAACAGCTTTTTTATAATTTATCTATTCTAAAGGAGAAAATCATAAAATTTCTAAAAAAATGAGCTCAACTCTAACAGCCCTTCTATTCTATTGTACAACAGTAAATGTTTTTCTATATAATTTATGTATCTATATAATTATTATATATTTATTCAAATTAAACCCAAAACATAATGTTAAATTTGTTAATTTTATGACATTTTTATTTTTTTAGAAGAGACATAATGAATTATATAAGGAAAACAATAAATTTTTTTAAAAGAGACATAATGAATTTTTTTTAAAGATTATAAATGAATATACAAATTCTGAGAATTCTATAGATATAGAGGATATGTTTCTCTCTCTTCCCACTTTTTGTAAAATAGAGGATAATTTACATGATTTGTTGGAGTCAAAATATGATGTTTTTCTTCTAAAATTAAAATAATTATAGTTTTACATGAGCTGTTGAAGATGCTCTTATATGAGAAGCTAAAACAAACCTATTATATATAGTCTTGACTTGAGGAGGAGAAGAAGCCTAAAGCTATGACACCGAGACCAAGTTCACCATGTTGTAGTAGAATAGGAGACCAAGTAGCAGCAAAACACATCACATAATTCACACATCTAGCTAAGTCAACTTAAGTTAGATATAGTAAATTATAATGTACTAATCTACAACACAACTCCCAATACTCCTCCTCAAGCTGGATCAAGGGGATATCCTAATTTTGATTAATTTCCAAAATAATGCTACATGCAATTTTATTGTATTACATCGTTGCATATTATTATTTTTTGATAAGTTAAATAACTAGGATACTACAACGAGTCTGGTGTGAGTCGAACTCACAACTTCCCACATACGAGAGAAGACTTATACCACTAGACCAAATGGTATTGGGCATATTGACATATTTTAATGTTTTTTTAATTAGCTCCTTATAATCAGTCTACTAATGTCTTACCTAACATATGGGAACCGTGCTAGACACCAATTTTACGCTTAGTTTAGTATTGCTGCAACTTTTAAAAAAAATGTTGTAGTTGTTGTTTTACTGCGAAAATAATCAGTTGTGAATTAAATAAGTTTGTGTTTGGTAAATATTAGTTTCAAAAGTGTTGTCAAGACAAAATATAATAATTTATATTGTTTTTAATCACAACATCTTCTAAAAGCAACAATTGAGTTGCTTCTAAAAGCTGCTGCTAGTGACCTGTATTATTTTTTAAAAGCAGATTTTGTATAGTTTACCAAACACTACAAAATCTAAATATTCAAATAGAAACTGATTTTTTTAAAAACGAAGCTGTACAAAACTATGCTTTAAAAAATTTAGTAAACCTTTAGAAATAAAAATGGGATTTTGTGAAGTTATTTTCAAATTTTAAAGGGTGCGGTTATTGCCACCCTATAATCTTTTTTGTTACCATACTTGCTCATTTCACCGTACATATTAATTTTTAATACTAAATTTACTTATCTCACCCATCTCTTTTTTCCTAAAGTATCCTTGTATAACATATTTAATTAAAAAATTAATTTCTTTGTGAAAATCTCTCATTTAATTTTTAGCAATAAAAGTGAATCGGTGGACAATTTACTGTGGCAGCTCTCGACTCCGAAATTGGCCGCCGGTCTAGCGTCGCCGTCAGGCCTCCACAGGTGGCGAGTTGGGTATCAAATTGAAGCAGGGACTAAGACGTCCATTTCTTGGTAGGTGGCAGCGTCCCTAGCGCTGCCGTTGGCGAGAAATTACGACGTGAAGACCAACGACACATTATCGTGTTCTTCACCGGAATTCTTCCACCTCAAGCCACCAATCCAGATGATTTATGTATAGTTTTGCTCGCCTTACTGAGTACATAAATCTTGTAGACCCTTATAGCTCAATTCATTGTGTGTAATTCAAATTTGAGATTCGAAATTTTAGGGTTTTAGCTCCAAATCAGGTTAAATCGTTCTTGATCAAATTGAACTATTTAGTGGCAAAATTGGTCTTAGTGTTGAACATGAAAGTTGTTGGGCTTGTTGAGATATGAAATATGTGAAATTTTGGTAGAAATCGGAGTTGGCCGAAATCTGGTGGCTAACAGGCCGCCTCCTACGGCGAAGTTAGCGGCGGCGCTGCCCCTATTTGGGTAGTTTTCAAGCCCAATAAATTGGTAAAAAATAAGAGAAGCCTAATGGTGAAACTGAATAATTTTTGGAGAAGTATTGGTTGGTTTCAGATTTTTCGAAGTTTAACAATATTAAGGGTTAAAATTTGATGACCGAGTATCAGAATATTACTATTAAACTATGAACTACGAGTGAATTGATCCATTTCAAAGGGTACGTAGACAGCCCGATCGTGGGTGCAGTCACAAATATTAGAAATAATACAAAGGGTCGGGGTGTGATAGTTAAAGTAGTTAAAGAGTTATCCATCTCGATGAACATTGCGTTAACATCTCTGTTGAGGTGGATCCCGCAAGATTTACCTCAGGTTAAAGAAGTTAATCTAGGGTGGGTCGTGACAAATGGTGGAAGGCTGATCAGATCCATGTCTTGGAGTTGCGAGATGAAAAGCTATTGCATATATGGTTGTTGCCGATAGGATGGGCCCATAGGGCTTGGGTGGTGGGAGGAAGATGGGTATGCCATGATGATTCATATCGAGTTGTCTTTAGCAGAGATCTGGTGACAAGGGTGTGGTGTTAGTTGGCTGGCTGGCGACGATTAAGGTCCATTGTAGAGGGTGTTTTGATGGTCTTCTTGTTACGGGGAGACTGATCGGTGCATAGTCAATCAGCGATGACAGATCATAGCCATACCTTGTATATGGTTACTGGAAGTCGTCATTTCGGATTCGGCGAGTAGCATGGCATGATTGGAGGTGTTGCATGGATGGGACAAGATCGGCGGGCTTGGCGGCGTGACGGCAGGTATGCAACAATTTCTCCTCTAGGCCTGTTGGGTCCATCCCAAACATTTAAATGGATCTTGGACTTGGTTTCATGAGTTGGGCTTGATCTGGGCTGGTTTGTTTCTTATTTTGTATTATTTTGGTTCTTTCGTAGTTTATTTTACGCTTTCAATAAATCAGAATCATTATTTAATTTTGAGATGTGGGCTATGTCCTAGTTTGCGTTTCTTCATGTCATGTCTGTTCTAGGTGGGCAGCAAGTTTCTTACTTGGTAAAATGGTCGCAGTCTCTTAGTGGCATGACGAAATTTAATGTCACTGATACTATATTCCAGTGACAACATGATAGGAAAGCTGTTAGACTTAATACCTTGTGGTTCTGCATGAACATTGTATTTTCGTTATATCGCCAAATTTATAAAACAAATAGAGTAGTTAATAATGTACTCCTTATTAAATAATGTTTATTAGAATATATATGATTGAAAACTTCTGATATTATTTTTGGATATTTAGTTAATTTAAGGTTTATATTTGATGTTCAAGCGTTTTGTTAATAATTAAGACTTAAAGAACGATGTTTAGCCCATATTTAAAAAAAAGCCCGCCTTACCCATCAAACTTTCGTTGTGTTCCCCGCTAAAATGAAAATTGCCTCCGACAACCCTAATGGATCTTGAAGCAACATGATGAATTGTCTTGATTGCCCTCATTATCCAATTTACTACCGGATACTACCAGAATGTATCGGCAGCTTATCGGACTATATATGCGCTTTCCTGGACATTTTTGGTCATACCAGCGCGTTCCCGGTGCCATATAGGTTCTGAAGATGTTCTTCACTAAGCCGGAAACGCATCGGAAAAGGCCCGATATGGTCCGATACGGTGGAATACATATCCGGAAATAAAATGTATAATGGGGGTAACTAAGTCATTTAGTATCAAAAAGACAATATAAGTGTATCCTGGTGTTTGGCTCTGCTCTTCGGAACTCAAAACCAAAAACCAGACAGCCAAAGCCAACCATGTCCAACTATGAAGAAGACGACGACGACCTCGACCTTCTTCTCTCCCTGCAAGACAAGGTTTTGGAAACCCCACCTGCCTCTCCTTCAAATTCCCCAGACACAAGTACCCCTCTTCTTCTTCTTTTCTCCTCAATCTTTTTTCTTTTCAATCCGGTTGGTCATTTTTCTCTATGGATATTTGAAAATCGACAAGGGCATCTCTCATTTCCTTGAAAAATGTAATGGGTATTTCTCAAAATGGTTAATTTCTGTGTTGCAGGGTATCTTTCCGACGAGGATGAGCTGTCCCGGCGAAGAAAACCGGCGGACATGTCCGTTTTCAGGGATGCTGTTCAGGACTGCCTCAATTACGATCACAAGTCGGCGCTGAAGACCTCCAAGTTGAAGCAGAACAGTTCCTCCAATGATTCCGAGGTTGAGAAGTATTCGGGTTTGCGAATAAGGTTAGCTTTCATTGATCAAGTTTACATTTTTAATGCTTGCCGATCTGAAATTGCAAGGCTAGTTTTAAACTTGGGTTGGTTTTTGTATTGGGATGTATTTTGTTTCATATAAATGTGTGAAGGATTGTAATGAGAAACCATGGAGTTGGGATTCATTGTGGTATTGTTTTCTCTGTTGGTACAGGAAGCAGTTGCTAACTCCTTCGGAGCTCAAGGATCAGTTTTCAGACATACGATTTCTTCGGTTACCAAGTATAAAGTAAGCTTCTTGCTTTTGACATTCTTTCGGCTCTTGGTTGGTTTAGGATATTGAAGTGATATTTTTTCTCTTACAGTAGTGTACTACACGAGTTGTAATCAAAATGATGGTAGAATTCTTGAATTGGTTTGTGGTGCTGGCTAACTGTTGGGGTTTTGTAGGAACTATCTGGTTGGGGAAACCCTTTCAGGATGTTGGGCAACTGTTGGAGTGTTGACTGAGAAGGGGACTAAAAGAACGAGTTCTACGGGGAAGAGCTATGCGATATACAAATTCGGATGTTTGGATGAAGATACCGTTTCTGTTTTCTTGTTTGGTGATGGTTATGAGAGGAACTGCAATGAGCCGGCTGGAACGGTGTTTGCGCTGTTTAATTGTAGCGTACGCAAGGATGCTAAGGTATTGTTTTGTTATCTTGTGTGGGCATTTTAAGTAGGGTAACCTGTTCTTGTTTTATCATCAGAGATAACTAGATTGTCTGAATATGCAGGGTGCTGGTTTTTCTTTAAGTGTGTTTTCAGCCAATCATATCGTGAAGATAGGAACTTCTGTTGATTATGGAGTTTGCAGAGGGAAAAGGAAGGATGGAATGGCATGTACTTTGGTCATAAATAAGTATATAACATGCTGTTCCTTGATTGCCTCATTTCAAACACATATAGTTGAAAAATTACTGTCTTATCATTTTGTGCATCTCTATCTGGTCAAGTGTTTTATACATTTCATTGATTAATATCTATAACTGACATTTCTTTTCTTTCATTTCAGGCGCCATGGAATATATTGTAAATTTCATAGATCGGTATGACTGTAGATCTTAATTCCTTATCCTTTTTGTCTGATTTTACCTGTTTATACTTTAACCGTTATTTCTTCTATTCCAATTTTTCAGAAAGAATCACAGAAATATTCCACTATGAGAACTGAGCTCAAGGGAGGGTAAGTAATAACTAATAACCTGCTTGATATTGTGTGTGGTTATGTTTAGCCTCGAGACCAGAAAGTTCATACTCGTGCAATGAAAGAAATCCTTGCATATTATATTTTAATTTATTCGCATTGCTGTTGTATTTTGGTTGACTAGTTTTTAATGGTTCAGGAATTTGAGAACAGGATTTCAAAATCCATACCAACCAGAAGGAGTTTTTATGGTCGATCCTCTAGTTGTCAGAACAAACGTGAACAAGCGTATGCAGCCGGTGAAGCTATTGTCTGTGGAAGGGCTTAAAAAGGCACTCAGGTTTGTCATTGATAGCATGATTTGGATAGATAGTTAAGCATCACTGATTATGAAGCAACTCTAATTATCTTATAGTCTTTGGTTGCCAAACACACTGTCTTCTCATCTAAATTCTGTAATCCACCAAACTTAGCCAGATGTTCTACCAGAAAGGCAATCCCAAATGATGATCCATGTTGAGTAGACTAGAAGTTAGCTGATCATATAGGATGCCTGTCATCTCTATTTACATTCTTATGTTACATGGTCATGAAAGTCATGCAATTCTTTAACCAGCACGTTTATAGATTTGGATAAACTGATTTGGTCATTGTTCTGTGTGAACAGTAAAGCAGATAAAGTGACTACAAATACACATTCACAAGGAATAAGGTTTTTGGCCAAGGTCACAGGTTAAGACAATGATCCATCTATTCTCTTACTGCAAGTATTGTCTGCAATGTCCTCATTACACTATAGCAATGCAGGAACAACAAATCCAAACGATGTGATGAAAGAGACAGCAATGCAAAAGAAACAATTTTCTAGCTTAGAGAAGAGGTGAACTGTAAAGAAAAATTTGGCCTATGGGATTTTTATTCTGTACATTTAGCAAATATAGACTGGTTCAATTTCCTTGTCACTGAATACTTATTTATTGTTCCACAGGAAATTGCCTGCGACAAGCATAGGTTCATCTGCAGTCATAAAAAACCAGCAATTAGATGGAAAAAGAACGAAAACTGGAAAGGATAATAGTCTGGCAGACAAAGGAAAGCAGGACACAGGAAAGATGGTTGAGTTAGATTACTATATCAGCTCGGATGAAGAGTTGTGAGCCTTGTATACATTATTTCTGAACATCATTGCCAAATCAAACTTGAATTCTGATTCTGGAGAGTGATATAACTGAGCTCATAGCCTCATCCAACCCTTGATTGGGTCTGACAGTTGAGTAACCAGAGCTCCTATCAGTGGAACCGGATCCTAGTTTTAAAGTTCCAATAGACAGAAGACCAAGTAACTTAAGCTCCTGAATTTCTGATGCCCCACAGCCAACTACTTTCTCCATCATGTAAAAGTTGAGCAAAGCAGATTCTTAGAGCTGTCTGGCCTTGCCTCTCAAACAATATTTTGTAAGATTCTTCCCAAATTACTTTAGAGTTTCAATCATTGAACTGCTTATTTGAGAGTATATGTTGTAAGCTGTCATTTCTTTCTTGTTTATTTGCTCCAACATTTTATGGTCAGATAATGACACATTCCTCTGTAAAACTTCAAAAATGAATGAAAAGCTGATGCAGCTTTTTCTTAACTGGGACTCCTGTGCATCACACAGATTGTGCAGTGTACGATTGTATCCCAGTTGAATCAGTGCTGGTTGGAACTCAGATATTTTACATTGTTCATGCTATATCTTCTAATAGGGTGTTCATGTCAATAATTTTTCACAGATAGTAGTACAAGGAGCATTGTTTTTAATAATTGTTCAAAATCTCATGATGTAAATGCCAAAACATTAGTAGTACAAGGATCATTGATTTTCAATAATTTTTCACAGATTGTAGTACAAGGAACATTGGTTATTCATCCAATGTCTTTACATTGTAGGCATGCCAATGCTCGCACTTAACACTGGGGCTCTAAGTCAGCACATTGTCACGTCCCGTTTACGGGAGTGTCACTTGTGGGCGATGCTGGTGGGATTGCACTCCAGGCCACGGAGTGTAGGAGCATATGTGCTGTCCCTTCGGAGTTCAGGCAGGCCGACCCGGTTAAGTTTGGGGAGCTTGTCGCTAGTCGAGGACTTGACGCTGAAGAGGGGACTAGGCCATCCCTACACAAACTGGTCGGGGTCTGGAGCCGATCCCCTGATGAGCCCAAGGCAGGGCGAAACCAGTATGCTGCCCCGATGGATAAGGCTGGCTCCTAGGTGGGGGAGCGCCGCATGGACCAAATGTGGTGGCCAAATGGCTAGGTCCGCATCGGCAAGGTATCAGAGCCGCCCCGGCATCAAAGTCCGTTGTCGCCGAGCGCTCACACGTGCCGTCGTGTCCCCGAGTGGATGGGGGATCCCGTGGTAGAGGGGTCGAGTAGGCAGGGTTCCTCGAGAGGGTGAGGACCAGATTGGTGTCCGTTGCTGCCGAGCACTCGCACGTGTCGTCGTGTCCCCGAGTGGATGGGGGATCCCGCGGGAGAGGGGTCGAGTGGGCAGGGTGCCTCGAAGGAGAGGATTGGACAGTCTGGCGCGGAAGTATGTTGGGCGATCTTTGGGAAACTCCCTTTGTCGTTTGGGCATCGTGGTGGGATGCCGCGATACGTCGCTCGGGCATCGTGGTGCGAGTAGAAGAAGTGCGTGCTGCGGGTGCCGTGTACGAGGACGTACACCATGTTGGGTGGGGGAGGATGTCACGTCCCGTTTACGGGAGTGTCACTTGTGGGCGATGCTGGTGGGATTGCACTCCAGGCCACGGAGTGTAGGAGCATATGTGCTGTCCCTTCGGAGTTCAGGCAGGCCGACCCGGTTAAGTTTGGGGAGCTTGTCGCTAGTCGAGGACTTGACGCTGAAGAGGGGACTAGGCCATCCCTACACAAACTGGTCGGGGTCTGGAGCCGATCCCCTGATGAGCCCAAGGCAGGGCGAAACCAGTATGCTGCCCCGATGGATAAGGCTGGCTCCTAGGTGGGGGAGCGCCGCATGGACCAAATGTGGTGGCCGAATGGCTAGGTCCGTGACAACATGCTAGTAAACTGGAATACTAGTTTTGTGCTAATTGCTTAGATAAAACAACTGGTTTTTGGTTTGATTATGGGGACCAAGGTAGCTTAAATTCTTGACTAGAAGCCAGATGTAAAGATGTTGATGTGAGGATGGTTGGTCACTCATGCACATGGAATCATGAACTTGGTATAAATCTTCCATGTTCTCAATTTGTTGTATTCATTTCCATATCAAATTTCATCTTTATATATTAAAGGAAGCGGGGGGTACTGTTCACGTGAACAGTTCCCCCAGCTTCCACTTTTTTTCTGTTCAGTTTTTTTTCGGGGCTTCTACTTTTTTTCATTCAGTTTTTTTTCTTCGGGTCTACCACTTTTTTCCCTGTTCATTTTTGTTCCAAGGCTGCTACTTTTTTTCAGGTCTAGCCTTCAGTTTTTTTTCTTGGGTCTAGCCTTCAGTTTTTTCTTTTATATATATTCAGTTTTGCTCCTCAATTTAATTTGTAATTAAATCTAATAGGTTTTAAATGCATATTAACAAATATATGATCAAATCTCAAACACATTGGATTTAAGGTTTATGCATTTTAATAAATATATGACCAAATCTCAAACACATTGAATTTAAAGTTTAGGGGTTATGGATTTAGGGTTTAGGGGTTTAGGGTTAGAAGTTCGGATTTAAAGTTTAGGGGTGTGTTATTTCATTTGTGTTTGAGAGAGTTATTGTCCAATATTAACCGAATTAGCAAAAACTGATTTCAACTAGACAACCAATATCAGGGCTAACTTCATCTCAATTAAATACGTTTATTTTTATTTGAGTTTTCAGAGAGTTGTTACGCAATATTGATAGAACTACTGAAAATTGCATAATAATAAATTTTTTGACAAAAATACACTTCAGCATCCTCTTTTTTGTTTGTGTTTTTACAATCAAACCATTAATAGATTAATTGACAGATCTGCCTTCCGTTTTTTATATTTTTACAGTTTTGCCACTCATTTAAAAATAATTTATATTAATTATAATAATAATAGGTTGATTGGTTTATTAAATACTTGATTTTGTTAATAACATCTTCATAATAATAATAATAATAATAATAGGTTGAATCACTTCTAAATCTAAATAATTGTGTTGAGTGTATTTTAACCGATTAATAATTATATCGATTGTTCAGAGTTTATATTCATTTATATCACTTTTTCAAAATATATTTTGACGATACATATGAATGTTGACATGCGAGTTTAGGGTATATAATATCGATTAATAATTGTATCGATTTTTCAGGCTTTATATTCATTTATATCAATTTTTTAAATTATTCATTTTGACGATGCATATGAATGCTGATATGTGGGTTTAGGGTTTAGGCCAGCAATTAATTTCTCTATTGATTAAGTTTATCAGTTCAGCTTATGACATGAACTGATGTGTGTTCCTTACTTGCAATTCTAGATATTTTGGTTATTAATATAAATTCGATGTTAACGTCATCTCAATCAATTGTGTAATTTTTATTAGAGGTTCATATAATTGTTACATAATATTGATCGAACTACAAAATTCACATCTATCGTGTATTGATTTTTTATTCAAATTATTTACATCTCAATGTAAATATATAATTAATATGATTGATAAATCTTAAAGTTGAGATACATTATCTACTGAGAGTTATATGCAGTGACATAAAAACTAAATATTTTACAGGTGCGAACAAAATTCTTCTGCATGCGCGAAGCGCGTGTTTGAAGGTACTAGGCATAAAATAGAGTTGGGGAATTGGGATTTCCACAAAGTTCTGCTAGCATTGAAGTTAACTTAGAATCTCTCTTCTAGTTGAGTATGATAATGTTCCTTCACCTAAATTAAATAGGAAATTTCATTAGGATAATATAGGTCATGAATTCACATAACTGAAAAATTGATGGGGACTAAGGACCTGAGTTTGGCCACCAAAACCTTAATAAAGTTTTTATTTTTATTAGAAAAAGCATAATGCGACACACCAAAATGGCTTGAGGCGTGTCTTTTTTGTCTTGAGGCGCGCTATTACTCGTCTTTTAGACAAAAGCCTTTCAATGAAAACCTTGAAACGAAATGAAGAAATCACGCCACAACTTAAGCTATAAAGACACGTTATTTTAAACAGAGTTAAGACTAGTGCAGTAGTGTTCATTTTAAAGCACATACGAATTCGCCGGTTTACTTTCATTTTGAGTAGGAAGGCATCAATTTCACTCAAAACATGCATGCGCCATATATATATATATATATAATGGCGCAACAAAAGAGCTACTATCTAAGCAAGCTCACATTCAACTAGTTGTAGAAGAATTAGTTAAGTATCGCAACTTTCGTATTCTAAAATCTCAAGACTGACTTTGTCTCAAATCACCTTACTAGCATTCAACTTGTAGTACATGAAACTTTCCAAGCATTCAACTTGTAGTAAAAAACAGAGCATGAGATGGCAACGGAGCAAGGCGTAGCCACATTGACATGAGAAGGGTCAACTGACACTGCTCACCGTCCGGTTGTGGTTGCTTCATATATGAAATATGAGCTGGTTTAACTCATTTTGTCTTTTTTAGAACAATAAAATTATAGTTATGACAACTAATTTTAACAATAAAATAGTTTCTTTCATATATAAATTCTTCTCCTTGATATATTTATCTCAATTTGAGGTAAAACTTTGTTATTTCTTCCTTTTTTATAAGGATAAACACTATAGTTCTAACAATGAAATGTGTTTTCTTCACATGTGAATTCTTCTCCTCTCATTTTGAGGTACAACTTTGTTTTTTTTGAATTTCTTCCTCTTATGATAAAGAAAAACACTAGTTATAAACATCTGTTCATGTATGATTATTATAGACTATTTTTAATCACCTTCTTTATCTTCATCAACTTAAACGACTAGTTATGTAAGTTTGACCCCCTTTTTGTTAAATTTCTAGCTACGCCACTGCAATGAAGAATCCTTTTTTTTATGGGAATGGAGAAATACCACTGTCAAAGTATCAATCAAAAGAATAATGTTATAACCAATGGTATAAGTTGCCAGCTTTAGAGTTATGGTCCGTGTTTTATAGTAAAGATGCAAATTTAGTTTGTTACATTACCTAACTTCTACAATGCAATGAGAAATTCTCGTGTTCAACAATTTTCAATATCATTGTATAATGAGAGTACGGTCTTAGATTTACTAGTCTAGACGGTTAAACATCCGTTTGTTACATATTTAATAGTAAACAAAAAGTTGAATTATTTATGTTGCATTACCCTAGGATTGAAGAAAGACTAGTACGTTCTTCCTCTCATTTGGAACTCTTTTTTTAGAGCAAAATCCATTTTTTCGGACTAGTACGTTCTTCCTTTTGGAAAAAATAAGTGGTAGTTTGGAGGATAAAGAACATGACAAAAGTGACAAGCAAACCTAGCTAACGGTGGATGGTGTTATTACACGGTTTCAAATTCGAAGAGAACAAGCCATGTATGCTTATCTCTTATGATTTCCAAATTCACATGCAAATTCTGATACCCGTTTGCATCATACGCCCACAATCTATAGTACAGGTACAAGCCACCTCCAACTAGGGGTGGACTTTTAGACACCGAAAAAATCAAAACTGGTCAAAATCGTACTGAACCGACACCGATTAATCGAAACCGAAGCAATCGGTTTCAGAAACCACATAAACCGAGGAGTGCGGTTTCGGTTTCCGATTCATTGCTTCTTAAAAACCGATTAAACAAAACCGACGTATATATTTACTTATTAATACACAATTTGACATTACGTGCTATGCTCTAATTGGTTATAAGTTATAAATAGTAGGCTTTCATATACATGATTATATTTTTAAGTGTTAAGTATAATCTAATTCCCTCCCATATAGTATTCACTTTTACTATATATGAATAATGAAGACTACAAATGAATAATGTATAAACTTTATTTTTTCTTTCTTTTCAATTATGTTACAACTTTGATATTTTTAATTTTTTTAATATTATTTGGATAAGTGTGGTAAATATAATGGATAATCGGTTTTGTAACCGAAACCGAACTGATATTAGGTTAACTGACGACGTGGTGGACGCGGGCCGAGCCAAAAATTGTCAGGGACTGAGCCCGAGCCCGAACCTGAACCCGAAATAATCGGCCCAGACCGGGTTCGGGTTTTAAGAAATCATAACCCGAACAAATGTGACTCGGGCCGGGCTGGGTCGGGCTTCGAGCTTTTCAGGCCCAAAACTTCAGCTTCACATATACCATATGTTTTCCCTTTTTTCTTGTGTTCAATATGTATAAGTTTTAAGAGAGTTAAATAATACACAAGTTTGATACAAACCAATACATAACACAAATTGTTCAATCCATGATTATCAATATATAAAAACATTCAAATAGTTTAGTGACTTCAGTCCAAAAAGGCAAACATGTGACAATTGCAACATAAACGGGCTGGGCCGGACCGGGCTTTCGGACTTGTAAATTGTGAACCCGAACTGATTTTCAAGCATTCGGGCCCGGTTTCGGCCCAGACCATTTTTACAAAAACAAGGTCCGGACCGAATCAGGTATTTTTTGTCGGGTTTTTCAGGCCGAGTTTTCGGTCCTTCGGGTCTAGACGCCCACCCCTACTGACGAGAGTAGTTTTTATATATTTTTATCTATTTCGGTTCTAATAAATAAAAAACCGCATTTTCGATTCCGGTTATTGGTTAGTGTCTAAAAACCCAACCGTTTGAACCGATTCCACCCTACCTCCAATCACAATGGCATTTTGCACATTGACGTAGACGTATGAGACACCCCATGAACACCGCCGCAGCATGGCACCAAATCTTATTCTCTGTACCCCCCAAATAGGTAAAAACTTTATTCCCAAGACAGTAAAAAAGAAAATTTAAATTTAAACAAGCTAGATTAGTACTGTGTGATCTTGAATCATAAAAAAGATATCTTGAAATTAAAAAAAACCCCAAAAAGGGAATTTTTACTAGAAAAGGGTTGAAAATGGGGCCTGAATCGAGTCATATGGTAACGCAGTGTGTAGGTGTCAAGAGCTGGCTTTCTTTAGGCCCAGCCTCTCCCATTATTTCCTTTCAAAATCAAATCCCTCTGTTTCTCTCTGTCTCTCTCATTCTCTCTTCTCTATTTTGGGTTGTGGGGTGTTAAGAAACCCTTCTTCTACAATCTGAATCAGGGTTTGGGTAGTTGAATAAGAAAGAGGCAAACTTGGGTGGAGATGAGTGCGTCCAGGTTCATAAAGTGTGTCACTGTTGGGGATGGAGCTGTGGGCAAGACATGTATGCTTATCTCTTACACCAGCAACACTTTCCCTACGGTAAGAATCCCTCTTCTCTCTATTTTTTTCTTCTTTTTGTTGCTTCTGGGTTCTTTGGCAACTGTGAAAGTGTGAGTCTTTGAAGAATGAAACTGTGAAAGTTTGAGTCTTTGAGGGTTTTGTGTTATTGGGTTGCTCAATCTGGGTTTAATGTGGCAGTTCTTGTTGCAATTTACTTGCTTTTGTTTTGGGATTTTCAATTGTGCTTCATGGTTTGAGTAAAGAGTCAAATTTTGGAAATGACAAATTGTGTGCCTAACTTTGTTTTTGACATGAGCAATTGGTCTTTTTTGATATTTACATTCAATTAGTTCTTGATGGAATTTATCCTTAATGTTGAAATTGTGTTTATCGGAGGCTTTTAGTTTTAATTTAGTGGAGACAATTTGTTATAAGTTTTTTTTGGTCATTTGACTTTGACCCTTTCTATGATTTATCATTCCTGATCTTGTGCTGATTTTTGTCTCCAACTAATACTTTATGCCTAGAGAATTCTACTTTCTTTAGCTTTTTCTTTTACAATTTTGGTTTTGACGTTTGACTCCAGCTTACAGAATTCCTTACCAGATCAAACATGCTCGATAGAAAACTTTCTCGATGGAACTTAAACTATGTGATTATTTGATGATGGACTTATTGTAATTTTTAAAATCATGTCCAATTTCTAATCGGAAGCTGTTTGTTTATTTGTTTTTGTGTAAGTCTGTTGATAAATAAGGTTGAATTTATGGAGAATGATTGTGACTATGTTTCTTTTGTTGCCGTATGTGAGCAGGATTACGTGCCTACTGTGTTTGACAATTTCAGTGCAAATGTGGTTGTGGATGGGAGCACAGTGAACTTGGGGTTGTGGGATACTGCTGGCAAGTTCTAAACCCTGACTTAGTCCGTCGTTATAACTATTTATTGTCTTTTCTTGCAACTAGGCTTGATGACTTACTTTTATCGAACAGGGCAGGAAGATTACAATAGACTAAGACCATTGAGCTACCGTGGGGCAGATGTGTTCTTAATTGCATTCTCTCTAATCAGCAAGGCCAGCTATGAAAATGTTGCCAAGAAGGTAAGAACGGGATCAAACACAGTGAATTTATTGCTTCTCTTCCCCCACATTGTTTCTGTTAGTGTTTAGAATTTGATACCTAGATCTAGCTTTTCTGTGTATCACATTACTCACTTCGTTCTTTGTTTCAATGTCCAGTGGATTCCTGAATTGAAGCATTATGCGTCTGGTGTTCCAATTATTCTTGTTGGAACTAAGCTTGGTTAGATCTCTACTCCTTTGCTTTACTTTTGCTTCATATTATGGTACTTGTGATTACTACCAATTGTTTGTACAATATTTTCTCCAAATTTTAGTACTTTCAATTTCCATTATGATTTAATATCCTAGGCTCCATAATGTAATATTGTTCATACTTCTTCTTGTTAGTTCTTTTGGCTATCTGGCTTGCTTTCTCTTGTACTTGCCAATCACCTTTTGTAGATATCTTCGTAGTTGCTGTTATGGTAAAGATTGGATGGAATTCTAATGAATTAGATTTACAAGAACCATTAACCAAATTTTCAATACAAAATGAGGCATTGTGTTTAGTTTGGTGATTTTTATTCCCCATTCTACTTTGGTACTTTGACTGTGGAATTTATTTTTTCTGTATTTCCTGAATATGGGTGTGTGACTTGGTATAATTGATCCTATGGCTAGTACATAGAATAGATCTATGATCTCGGTAGAGATGGTTTTACTTTGTAGAAGCACGGAATACTTAAAATAGATCACAAAGTACTAGAATGCAGGACTTGTGAACTTTCTACTGGATGTTGTGAAATAGTGTTATCTGATTGAAGCAATTGCTGTGTGGATTCAAAGCATTACAATGCCTATTTTGTGCCTAAAAGGATGCCTAGGCATGATAGTCTTTTTTGTACATTTTTATTGGAGTTGGATAGAACTGTTCACCCATATCATACTAGAAGTTTCTGTGTTGGATTTTGCATGTACATATTCAAAGAAACGATACCACAGTCTTAATCAATCGCTATGATTGAACTGTCCTTCACTGATGACTGCTGAAATTGGTTATATAGATCTTCGTGATGACAAGCAGTTCTTTACAGATCACCCTGGTGCAGTGCCAATTACCACAGCTCAGGTATTTTCTAGTTCAACCTGAGTTTTTACTTTGTGATGAATTTAGTTTCATAGAGTCAGCCCAACTATTTGGATGAGGACCTAGTTTTATCCATTTTTATATATCCGGTTATTTTTTGAAGGGAGAGGAACTAAAAAAAACGATTGGAGCTCCGATTTACATAGAATGTAGCTCAAAAACACAGCAGGTTTGTACTTTGTACCTATAAATTAAATTGCTGTACACTTGCTTGGGAATTATTCCATGTGTCCATCGCTAATGTTGTTTGTGTTGAATACCACTTGTGTGAATGCAGAATGTGAAAGCAGTCTTTGATGCTGCGATTAAAGTGGTTCTGCGGCCACCAAAGCAGAAGAAGAGAAAGAGAAAGGCACATAATGCCTGCTCTATCTTGTAATTGCTGTGATACTAGTGTTCGGAACAGTGTGACTAATTAGTCATTTATCCATTAATCTCACAGACCTCAGTCACTGTTATCTTTTCTACCTCAAGGAAGCAGCAGCCGAGCATGCTAGTTTCCACTGATAGATGTAGGAGCTCCTTTTACACATCAAGTTGGTTTACTCTATCTCTGGCTGTGTTCTGATTTGTATATTAGTGATTTGAACTACCTGTTTGGTGAACTCTTTATTTTCTTTGGATTAGATTTCCCTAAAATATTCTATATATAGTACTGATACATTTTTTTTCAATCAAGTTCAAGATTCTATATAAATGCTAATATATACTATGGGAGTCCTCATTTTGAAGGTCATTAAAGACTACTAGTAGATGTGACATATTATGTTGTCAGACTTTGGAAAGAACAACTCTCTTGTCATACACTTGGATATCTTTTGCTGTAAAATCATGAATTGGCCAATTGTGTATTTTGAATAATTGTGAATATACTTGGTGTGGAAACTAATATTTCGGGTGGACGCGGGTGGACAGGGAGATGTGTGTGTTATTGTGTTTCGTAATCTTCTACTTCAAATCTATCCCAGATTCTCAAGAACCAACCCATTTGAGCGAGCTAACCACGAACATCTTTTCTTTTGGAAGCTGGGAAGTAGTAGTACCCACTGGTTTGGTACAGGAGTCATTCTCATGACATATGATTGGGGCCTAAAGGATCTTTTACACTAACATTCTACCCTTTTTGGTGAAAGTAAAGCATGCCCTCAGAATTAGAATCTTTCAATTCTCAGCTTCTTGTTGCCAAAATGATCACTTTCAGTACGTTATTATAGCATCATTTTCTGTTCAAGGAGTAATCAAATTGCAATGGGAATACATATATGGTCAACAGCTGTTACCCAAAAGAAAATGAGATAGGCGTGGCAGCAAACTTTGTTCTGGGAATTTGATTCTTTGCCCACTTCCATCAGAACAAACAAGTTCAACTCATGCACCTCTTTCTATCTTCATAAGTTCATATCAGAACTCCTTAAATACACCCACCACCTCCTTCCATTCTGCAGGGTGTTAATACTCAATATATAGATTGTAAACCTTTCAAAAATCTATTCGAGTTCTCTTGAATTTTACTCAACTCTAAGAACTTGAATTCGGATTTGCTCTAATGGCTTCGAAGAGAATTCTGAAGGAGCTCAGGGATCTACAGAGAGATCCACCAACTTCATGTAGTGCAGGTATTGTAGAAACTATAATTGATTTGCAAGTCATTGTTATTTTAGTGTTATTTGGTAAGTGATTTCTTATGGAAATCATTCAGGTCCTGTGGCTGAGGATATGTTTCACTGGCAAGCCACAGTCATTGGTCCAAATGATAGTCCTTATTCAGGTGGTGTATTTGTTGTGACTATCCATTTTCCACCTGATTATCCCTTCAAACCTCCAAAGGTATAGAGTAAATTAATTCTCTTCTACCATCTGATTCCATTTACGATATATTCTGGTGCTTTCATGTGCAAGATATATGAACCAACAAGGACGTTTGCTTTCAGGTTGCCTTCAGGACCAAAGTGTTCCATCCAAATATAAATAGCAATGGTAACATTTGCTTGGACATTCTCAAGGATCAATGGAGTCCAGCACTCACCATATCCAAGGTCAGATACATATGAGATTCCTATTGCATTAAGGAATAATGTCAATACTTCAAGAAAACATAATCACAAAAGAAAACATGATAAGGATTAACAAGAAAGCTACTTGATGAGTAAAACCAATTGGAACTTATAATTTGGAGTGCATGAAACTGCAGGTTTTGCTGTCGATATGTTCACTGCTGACAGATCCGAACCCTGATGACCCCCTTGTTCCAGAGATTGCTCATATGTGCAAGAGTGACAAAGTCAAATATGAGTCAACGGCTCGGAGCTGGACTCATAAGTATGCCATGGGATGAACTGACAAACCCTAAGCCTAATTAAGCTGTATAAGTATTCTCAGTTTACCGTTATTATTGGGTTATTATTTGAGAACTGTTCAAGGATAATTGGACATGTATGTGTGCCTTGGTCCATGCTATGTATGTGGGCTTTATGGGCCCTAGTAGAGATATGATCCATGTACTAGTTTCCTAGTATGACTATGTAAAGTCCCTATATAAAGGGCTCATATAATATGAATGAATAACAACAAGGAGCTGATTCTTTATTCCTAATCTTTATAGAGTTTCTCCTAGAATAAGAACATCCAGCTAGCTTCTCTATTTCTTGTTGCATGTTAACCTCCAACTTGTAAATTAAGCTCTCTTTGTTCGAAATAAATGGCTGGAAACTCTTTTTGGATTAAGATCAAGTTGTTTTCTTGCTTGAAAGAAAGAATCGGCTGGTTGAGGAATGACAAATCCTGCTCACTCCTGTACCTATTCTGAATATTGTTCAATCATATGGCCAAACGACCCAAAACCCTATAAATGTTCAGAACTTGCAGAGTTGGCCAAAACGTATTATCACGTACACCTTGATGAAAACCAAAACTCAACCATTTCGAGGGTTTTGAAATAGAGTTGGCTAAACCCTTAAAATGGTTCCTGTTCAAAAAAAACCCTTAAAATGGTTCCTGTTCAAAAAAACCTTTAAAATGGTTGGGTTCTGGTTCAACACAAATTTGCCGACCACAAGCAGTTCATGGCCTCATGATTATCTCATTATTAAGATCCCTTAAGGCCTTTACCGTGTATCGTAATCACTCTGAAACAACGAAAGTGGGGCTATTTTTTGCTTAATTAGTTGTAGACAATGGATTAGGAATTAAGTTAAATACGTACATTCATCACCAAGAAATCGATCTCAAGGCTTTTGGATGTAATGAACAAAGATCACCAGTACGTGGATCAAATTTGGAAAGCTTATGTAGTTAACCAAATTCCAAAGCCGCCTGTCAATTCATAGGCGGATCTAGGCCTTCAAAGTCTGGGACTCTAATCCCGCCCAAATTGTGAGAGAAAAAAAAATACTACATCACATATAGTTAGCTTATAAAAGAAATAGTCATGCAATTGTGCCTAGGTTCATTCATCAGAGGCTAGTAGAGGTCAATTATCTCTATAAACTTTTCACTCTTTTACCCCACCCAATAAGCTAGTATCATTATCTTACTCTCTTACCATCTACTAATTAGTCTTCATCATCTCAATTGTAGGTGAGTATTCAATTTTGTTCACTTACAGTTAACTAAATTAAAATTAGGGTAAAAGTTAGGATTGACAGTTGGTTTACGAATTTTTGATGAAAGATCATGTTACAGACTAGTTTGATGGCTTTAGATTTTACACACATATTTTGTATACATTTGACATGTTTTTTACCTTCTTTCATGTTAAATCTAAAGAAATCTATAACATGAATTTGTATCTCTCATTTCAATATATAAATTGCTCTTGATTTTTTTATATAATAATTAAAAATCTAAGTCTCACCTAATTTACATTCCTAGATCCGTCACTGAGTTAAAGAGAATGAATAAGCAGTCGATAACTTATTTAATCATATGAATTGAGCAACATTGCCTAATCAATCCCTTAATTTTCCGTAAGTTCTAGCTACCATACACTTTCACTACCTGTTCCACTAACGCTGTTCCACTAACGCACTTAGAATCAAAGTCGTCATTCTTTATTAGCATCCATTAGCTTGTCATCATGCAAATTGCGCGCATTTGACATCATGCAAATCCAGTTATTCGAAATAATCATGTCCTTATTCATGCGCTATGCGTACGTGTTTGAAATTAGTGTATGGTTGATTAGTCATGTCCTTATTCATGCCCTATGCGTACGTCTTTATAAGCTTATGGTTGACATTATTATGATGAAAGAAGAAGATTAGTAGGACATAACTTGACCTACCATCGACAAATAATTTCCATGCATGACTCCAAAGCAAGAAAAAGTTGATTGCACATACCATGGTCCATCTCCCCATCGGAAGTGACACATGAGGTCATAAACCGTTGGCCGTCGGTGGAGAGGAGAATTGTATAAACTAATCCTACTCTTAACTTCTTCGTATATCCGATTGAGATCATCGACAAAATCATGAAAAACTTAAAAACCTTATTGTAAACCCTAAACATTAAGATCAACAGCGCCGGCCAAGGGATTAAATGAAAATCTGATCAACTCAGGAATCTTGATAAAAAAATAGAGTTGATCGTTGTAAATAATTTGAATAATTTCATAATCGGTATATCGACTCAAGACTAAAGATTTGGTCTAAGAGACACGTTGGGTGTCCATAGTAATTCTAAAAATGACTGTGTGACGTAACGTCAAATGAATTATTAAGGAAAGTTGTTGTGTTAAGGTGGCGTAATCGGAAACTAAACTTCGAGTCGATAATCAGAAATAAGCGTAATGGTTGAAAAGTTGTTAAAAAAAGATTGAGTTGGTCAACTCCGGGTCAAATTAGTATTTCCTAGTCAAACTAGGAAAAGATCAAGTCTACGGTGGTAAGGACTGATATGTCAGATTTATTTTACAGCCAATGGTCGAGCATGGGATTGGACTTGACCATGTGGATATTTCGAGATGACGCTCAAGGAGTATTCCGAGCAAGAAGGAGATCGTATTAAGTATTGTGAGTGGACTTTTATTTTGCGTAAATGAATGCATGCCATAATTTGTGATTTAAATGGTTTTGTAGATTTTCTCAATAAATTGTGGTTTTCGGGTTTCTATTTATTTCAATTCCTTTGGTATATGCGAGCACCTCAATGGAGAGTTTTTATTTGTTTATTTCTCATGCTTTATGGATTTCGGCTCGCACATGATTTATTTGGGTTTAAATGATTTTCGACGGGAGAGACCTGTCGTACAGATGAAAATCGAACCCGATGTTTTACTAGGATTTAAGTTTGGACATTTGCTAGCTATATTTGAGGTTTTGACATTTGTCGGGATTATGTTATATTTGACCAAGGCCTGGATTAATGTTTCATATTTGACTTTGGTTTGAAAAAAGAGGAAAAATTTGGATTTGATATCCCGAAATTATATATTTATTGATTATATGAGGGTTATCAAATTTATTTTAGCTAGCTAGCGGGCAGCGCTCCTCATTCGGTGGAGTGAAAGCGTGTCACTTGTTGCGCTTCTCTCCCAATTGGGGAGATAGTAATTTAGCGCGGGATTGCGTCTTCACTGAGAGTGAATGGTACGCTAGAGCTCTTAGCTCCAATCCTGGCATGAGAGATGTCTTATTCATGATATTATTCCTCTATTATTTGATGATTAGGTTGCATGTTAAGATTTGTTTTCGTTTATTATTTGGCTGCAGGTCTGGATTATTTTATAATTGGCGTAAGGTCAGCATTTGATTTTATTAGGCATGAGACCTGGAATATTTGTGTTTGGCTTCAGACCAGGATTTTATATTTGAAATATTTTTAGCGTGCATAAAAAGGATTTATTTTTGGTTTATTTGTGGGAGAGCATGAAAATAAATTTTGGCTTCGTGCCATCATTTTATCGAGTTTAATTTTGTCCACTCACTCTAACGTATATTTTAAAATGTTTTCCCTGGGCCATTCGTTTTCAAATCCTTAGTTTACAGGGTAGCTGAGAGGAGGTCGTGCGTGCACGAGACGTGGCTTAGTCAATGTGGTTCGCTGACGCTAGAATTTGATTAGGTTTCTATCTGTTTAGATTGCTCTGATTATCCAAGTTTAGTTAGCTGATTATGATTGTGAAGCGTGGAGGAGATTTGGGGAGCAGGATGACTTCAGGTGTTTGGGTTGTATTATTAATCTTTATAGAAGTGCTTAGTTAGTTTGCAGGAAGGGTTGTCCATTTCAAGAGGATTTCAGTAAGAAGTTCCCTTAAGGTGAATTCCACAGGATGTACCTCAGGTTAAAGGGGTTAATTCGGGGTGAGTACTGACAGTGATACCCAGAATAAAAACCCAAGTTTTCGATGTTGAAATAGGAGGGAAAATTGATCCGCAAAATTTAATTTTAGAGATTTTGGAAGGAAATGAAATCTAGGATAGACAAAAGGTTATTTTCGTCGAGGGTTTAAGGTTTATCTGACTTTCAGACTTTTCCTATATCTCATTTCCTTGAAGGGTTTAGGTTTTAGAGATTTTTCGTTGAAGATTTAGGGTTTAGATGACATTTAAACTTTTCACATATCTCATTCCCTTTCAAAATTTACAAAATTATATCGTGGATCCATTTTCTTTCCTAGTTTGAACATAAAAAATCTGGGTATCACATTGATTATTTCAAAAGAGTTCACGGAATACTGATGTGATTATCTACTGACAAGAAATATTGTTAATGAGTCTCATATGAGACATGTCATCAAACAAACGGCGTCATGACGAAAAATTGCCCCTGACCTTTCGTTTATAGCAAAAATGAAGTTTGGGTACCACATTGGTAGTTTTATAAGTTTGGATATCACTTTTACCGTACCACAAGAGTTTGGGTACCGACACTAAAATTTACTCAAAGATCAAAGTGGTGCTCATCATCAAATATGAAACGAGGTCATATAAAAAAACTTCAAAGTCAAGCATGAATTAATAAAAATTACTTCCAAACTACCAAAAAATCATTACATGAAAGGAACAAATGTTTTATTAATGCATTTTGAAGCAAGAGTAATAGATATAAAAAAATATAAATACGAGAATTGATAGATAATTAAACGAAACTTATTCCATAACGTAGTTTCGTCCTTAACCTAGTTAAGTTAATTAGCAATACATGATACAAATTTAAAACGTTCTTAAACAAATACAACATCGATATCATAGGAAAATTAGCTAAAGAAAATGAGATCAAAAAGCAACATGTCTCTAAATCTCCGACTCTCTTATTCACTGGAGGCAAACGTTTATTTATAGTGAAACCATGATCTACAATCCAACACCATTATCATGCTAATGTGACTTCTTTTACATCTAAAATCTCATGCTAGCTTGATAGAATATGTTCACGCATAAATGATTTCATACATCAATTCCTTTTATCTTCAACATCTTTTTCTACTTTTACTTCCGAAGTGTGAAGAGAAACAAGTACGTACATCATCTTTGAAGTTTTGAAGAGTGAGCTCCTTATATTTGTTTCATGAAATGAAAGCTTGTGTTTGACAATTCTTCATGTACTTACTCATTTGTTTTGCATTCAAATGCGCTATATGAATGAAACAACAAAAAGTGAATTATTTGTGGCCAAGATAATATTTTCCATCACAATTAATGATATGAGAAAGATATTCACCATTTAAAACATGCATGTATGATACACATGCTTATTTGAACAAGAAAAACATGCGTTACACTTAGATATCTAACTAAATGGAAAAACATTCATGAAATCAAGGATTAAATTTACTATATGAAAATAGATAAATTGTTTCCATTTTTATTTATTTTAGACACTTAGGTAAACACAAAATGAACTAAATAACTCAAGGGTACCCATAATTCAAACTAATAAAAACAAGTAACTAACACATAAATCACGGATAAAAGTGAATTATTTGTGGCCAAGATAATATTTTCGATCACAATTAATGATATGAGAAAGATAGGGAGAGCTAATGAGGACCTTATAATGAGGATTAAGTGATGACTTTCAAATGAACAGTTTGATCAAATGCACATGAGAATTAGAAACTATCATTTAAAAGTGAAAACATTGATCCAACCGTTCATTTGAAAGTCCTCACTTGGTCCTCATTAGAATCTCCGAGAAAGATGTTCACCATTTAAAACATGCATGTATGATACACATGCTTATTTGAACAAGAAAAACATGTGTTACACTTAGATATCTAACTAAATGGAAAAACATTCATGAAATCAAGGATTAAATTTACTATATAAAAATAGATAAATTGTTTCCATTTTTATTTATTTTAGACACTTACGTAAATACAAACTTTTTAGAGTTTATTAAGTGGGCATTACGTATATAAACGAATTATGCTATTCATAAAAAAGATATGGAGAATTAGCAGTAAACCATAGTGATATAACTTGACACTTCCGACAAATCATATATATGACATGTATAAAATTGTATAAATAAACCATAGACCACATTGTTTTTTCATTAATGAACTACCTATCCATTCCAATTTTAGTATCACATACTTTCTCACAACTTTTTTTGAAAAGAGTGTGAGTAACCAACCGTATTTGATGAATAACCACATTATCCCAACCCTCTTCCTTCTTCTAAAACTACATTTCTTTGTCTTTCAGAAAAACAAAAAACCCTATACATTTCTTTGTTATATGTAATTTTGTTTACTATTTACCGTAGTATATAATTTTAGTTTGTGAGCAACGACCTTCTAGAGTCTCATGTTGGTTAATCCTTTATAGCAGGTTGAAAGTCTGACGCTCTTTTTCGTTGGCAAAAGCAAAATTAACGGGTTCATGGGATTTTCTGTCAAATTTGCCGGGTTTTCACCCGGCCTTAAATAACTATTTAATTTCTACTACTTTTATTCGTGTAACCCAAAAACCACAAAAACGGGAGAAATTTTTCAGTGATACGGTAAAACCACGTGACATTATTTAGTGATGCTACATTGATTCACTCAAATTTGGACATGTGAATTTTCGGCATAAAAATACATTTTACCTATTTTGTCAAAGACCATTTAGGGTTTTTTTGGTTTTTAAGAATCTAAACTCTAAACCTTATACGCCAAACTCTGAATCCTAACCTTAAACTCTAGCTTAAATTCACTAAATACGTATAAATGTTATTTCATAAAACATTAAAAATATTAGTTTTTTTTTATTTTAGTTATAAAAATTCAAATAAAGTGGAGCACTAATTGACAATGAGATTATACTATCTCGAAAAAAAGGGTAGAGACACCATTCTCAAACATAAAATTACCAGTCCACTTTTGGCGGGAGTTTCACTCTTCTCGCCGACACCATTCTCAAACCCAGCAAAAAACCAAAAGCATCTTCCTTTTCCATTTCTAATATTCTTCTTCACAAAAACAACCCATCATTGCACATTTTTGTTTTGAAAAAAAGTAAGATGTTTTAAAATGTTGAATACAATTTCTGGGTGTTGAATTTTAGGGGTTGCAGTTGGTAGGCTTATGTTATTTGGAGACTTTTCCTTTTAATAACAAGAATCGAGCCACGAGTTGGTACAATATTTAGGTAACATTATTTGTCTCCTCTATTTATCATTTTCCTTTTGATCTTGAGGATTTGAATTTTCATTTCCGGTTTGGTTTCTCTCTTTTGAGAAATGGGTTTTGTTTGAATTTGATATCTCTGCATTATTTATTTGGAACCCATTGATGAGCGCCATGTATGTCCACAAGTGGCAGCTACTTATATACTGGGGCATTCATTCTTCTTCATCAGAGTTTTGAATTTGAAGTTCAACTGTTAAAGAAATGGGAAGCTCCGAAGTCAGAAGAGATTTGCAGAACAAGTTGAGGAGGGATTTGAAGTTATAGACTATACATTTGGAGGTTTTGAAACAGGGAGAGATCAGAGAGCATAAACAGAATGAAATTCAAGGATTTCAAGAAGCACAAGAAGAGTTTTAAGAAGAAGAATGTGGTCTTGGTTGGGATTAAAATTGATGGCCAAAGCAGAGAGCTTCTTGGATGGGCTCTAGCAAAGGCCTCTGAAGCCGGAGACTGCGTTATTGCGGTTCATGTCTGTCGAAGTTCTGGTGAGTTTTGCGGATTTAGACTAGTACCTTTATCTAGTTTTAAACTATATCAGATTCATGTGTTTTGTCCAGCATTTCATTATATTAGGGTAATGTAGCATAGTTTGTGTAGTTTTAGTGTAGAACTGTAGATTAACAGTCCCCCATCATGACATACAAGACAATTTGGTAGGATTACATACTCCTTTTGTCAATATGAACAGATCAATCTGTGAAGGACAAGTCAATAGTGGATAGTTATGTAGAAGCTTTTGAAGGATTATGTAATGTAAAAAAGGTTTGTTCATCTTCACTACTCGTTCACTATTTCAATATGCTGGAAATTTGAGCTTTGATTATAAAGTTTCACACTTAAATTCAGGTACACCTCATCAGTCAGGTATTGACAGGAAGCTCAATCCGAAAGACGCTAGTGAAAGTGGCAAAGAACCATGAAACTATGGCTGTAGTTGTAGGCACAAGCAATCCAAGCACTGAAGGGTAAGATAGAGAGTGAAACTCCGGGGTGTATATGATTTGTGTTTTTGTTTTCTGATTACTCACTACACTTGAGTAGGTGTAAGGATTCTACGGCGAAATACTGTGCTAAAAAATTGCCTCCAGGCACAGATGTTGTGGCAATTAACAAGGGAGAAGTTGTATACAGAAGATATACAAATGATGAACAATCAGGTTGGTCTTTTGAGTCCTAGTTGTAGAAATTGATTTTCCTTGTTCAACTCATTACAAGTTTACAAGTTATATAGCAGGAAGTTTGCTACTGTTATGCAAAGAGATCAATTGCAATTATTGCAAATAAGAAACTGATATGCAGTAATATGCATTTACAACAATATACTGCTAATCTAAAACTGATGCTAAGTTTATGCTAGATCACAGCCAATGTCTGATTCTCTAACACTAGTAAATACATGATACTTGTCAGTCTCATGAATTTTAAATTCAGTTTCGGTTATGCTAGGTCTAGCAGGTGACGAGCCAAGGCCAAGTATGAGTCACATTTATAATTCTCTTCCTAGAATAAAAAGCCAATCTGAATTTGGTGACTCTGAGGTGGAAACAGAAACTGATAAATCATATTCTGATAAGGCTCAGAGCTCCCAAGCTAGTTCCATGTGTGGAAATGAAGACCTGAAGACAAAAAAGAAGAGAGCTCATAATAGATCAGCTTCTTCACTTGGTATAGGAGAGTCTGCAAATGTGTGCCTCGGATGGCCTTTACGTAGAACAAGTTCTATGAGTACACAAATCCCTGGCACAAGGAACATTTCAGTGGTGCAATGGGTGATGAGCTTACCAGATCGTTCTCCTCGATGTTCAATCATTAAAGAAGGATCCTTTGAAGGAGGTATCGAGAGTACTTCTGCATTGAATGAGCTACCGAATGAGTTGAAGAGTCTGCTGGAAACAAATCGTTGTAGTTGGTTCAGTCATGAGGTTCTAAAAACTGCAACCTCAAATTTTTCCTCAGGTATTTTAACACTGCTTTGTCCTGAGGTTGCCCCTTATTGCTTACTCCTCTTGTATCATAAGTGTTTCTATATCTTAAATTTTTAATTGATCTTTACTTTGACAGAAAATCTTATTGGTAAAGGAGGATGCAACCTTGTATTCAAGGGAATTCTACCAGATGGCAAGAAAGTGGCGGTAAAGCTTATGAAGTCATCCAAAGCAAAAATGAAGGATTTTACTCATGAAGTTGATATCATCTCCTCATTGACGCACGAGTACATCATGCCTCTGCTTGGATTCTGCTCTGAAGAGAATGTTCTGATATCCGTGTATGATTTTTCGCCAAAAGGAAGCTTAGAGGAGAATTTACATGGCAAGTGTTGAGTACTTTACTCCATGAGTTTTATTTGCATGGTAAATACTGTCAGAATTTGATTTTGAATTGTAGTTGATGCAGGCAATAATGAAGACAAACCTGTATTGTCATGGGAAGTGAGATTTAAAGCTGCTCTTGGCATTGCTGAAGCTCTAAATTACCTGCACAATGAATGTTCTCCGCCAGTTATTCATAGAGACGTCAAGTCTTCAAACATTCTTCTCATGCCAGAGTTAGAACCACGGGTCAGCAATTATCGGAAAAAAATTGTTATTAGTATATGAAGATCACTAAACTGTTGACATAAACTCATTGCTTGCATTTATGTGACAGTTATCTGATTTCGGCCTTGCAATATGGGGACCAAAAACTACTACTTTCCTGACTGAATGCACTGTAGAGGGAACATTTGGTTATCTTGCTCCTGAATATTTTATGTATGGAAGAGTCAGTGACAAGATTGATGTATATGCCTTTGGTGTAGTCCTGCTTGAACTATTATCAGGAAGAAAACCTATTGGCTCTGACACTGACAAAGAGCAAGAGAGCTTGGTCATGTGGGTATGTCAACTTCCATAACTCAGTTCCTTCTTCCTTCTTTTTACTTCATTCAAGTATTTAGTGTCAATGACAATGAAAAAAAAATCAGGCAAAGCCTAAACTGGAGAATGGAGATGTACATGACATACTGGATCCAAACTTAGATGGAAAGTTGGATGAGATTCAGGTACTGAGAATGGTTTATGCAGCAAAACTGTGCAACATACGCTCAGCTAGGCTTCGCCCTAAAATGAGTCAGGTATGGTACATAGCATTATGTATAATTGTATATAAGTAATTTATAACCAAGAGGTTCTGTGTTAGTAGATTAGTATTAAAGCCAAAGATCCAAATTTCATGTCAGATAGTGAAGCTCCTAAAAGGGGATCAAGGTGTGGAAATGTATGTGAACCCTTCGTATTTTGATGTTGAGGATACAGAAAACCGAGATGACAATGATGATGAAGTCTATCCAAATTCAAGTGCTGAGTTACATTTGAGCCTAGCACTTCTTGATGTTGATGATGATGCAACATCATTCAGTAGTGTGGAGCATAACACCCGTTCTTGGGAAGAATATTTGAAAGGAAGATGGAGAAGATCGTCAAGCTTTGATTAGTTCTTCTTGATCTTTTCTTCTCTTGTGTAAGTTGTGTTCACTTACTCAGTACGGATATGAACTTAGCAAATCTGTACAGTATATGAAAAAGGAATGCCTCCCTAAGAGTGAGGTGATTTGTAGATGTAAACATGCACAGATACAAAATAAATATAGAAGTAATAGTGTGCAAAGGATTTCCTGCAGCTTAAGCGTTTTACTCAGAAGCTGTTTTTTTGCAAACATAATATCATATCCTGCGAGATAAAGGTGAACATCAAACTGCACACTATAAAGAAAACAGATTGAAGTGAATGCAGATATTATCAGCCTACTTTAATTCGATGACATGAAATACCAATAGCAACAAACCAGAACTATGTAGAATGATGTCTTTGTTATGCATGAGTTCATTTCGATGGCTTGAAGGTCAAGTTGAAGAGAACATCAGGCAAAATAAAGTCAAGAGGGATACAACAAAATGTTCCAATAACTGAATTAGTATCCCCAAAGTATGTAAGCATTGCTGCTATGGCTGTTGCTACCATGACAGATAATGACCGAGAAATCAGCCTCAGGATCACATTTCAAGCAGACAACTCGTTGCTTGTTATGTCTGAAAATGCCGTCTCTAGTACTTCATTTATGGTCTGAAAATATACCTGTAATGGAAAGCGATTTAAAGCTAAAGATAGCAACGATGAAGAAAAAGATAGCTCATCAGGTGGCGGTGATCATATTCTAATATTACCACACCCACAGCTGAAAGTTGGAGTATAATGAAAATGTTGGTCATGAAAATGAGCCACTATGGGACCAAAAGCTTGCCATCATCCAAGAAGTTTCTAAGAATGACACCTTCAGCTTTGTTTCCAAATGCGTAATAACTAGAGATAGTAACACTGAAGAAAGATGGTTTCAAAATGGCTTAACAAACAAATAGTCTCTTGAACATCTTTTTCGTCACTGGTGCGGGACTGATGCTAGAGTTGCCTATTACCAAGTTATAATATAATTAGGATAAAATTTAGTTTAATACCATAAACTTTATGGTTAAAATCAATTCAGTCTTTCTTTTTAAAAATTCATCATTTTAGTACCCTTAATTTTTAAATGCCTACATTTTAGTCCAAATTTTCATGTTGGGCTCAAATATGATATCAGGTGCTGATGTGAAGTAGGGCTGTTTTCGGGCCGGTCCGGGTTAGAAAAAATGAAAACCGAACCTGAAATTTTTGGGTCGGGCCGGGTTTCTAGGTTTTCGGATCAAAAAAATTTCAAAGTTCAAATCCAAGTTTACTAATGAATAAGGTTTGTGAAACACGTTTTTTTATATTATAAAACGGGTTCAATTTGATGTTTTTATGGTGAAGAAGTGAGCATGAGTTGGATGTTTAATTTGACGACATCTCCACCGTCCATTCCACTCACTGCGCCTTTACTTTCCTCAACGTCGTCGCTCTCGGTAATGTTGTAAGTCAACCAATTCCTCTTTTTTCTAATTCGATTCATTCCCAATTCAAGAGTAAAGACTGAAGAGTGAAGGAATATGGTTTTTTGCTATTTATTAGCTAGTAGTAACCCAATAGGAATACAACACCTAAGCTAGCAATACCTACATTTCGGGTTTTCGGGCCGGTCCAGATTTTAAGATATGAAACCTGACCCGGCCCGGTAGTTTTTAATTCTGTCCGAGTTTAGCCCGACCTGGAAAATTTACTTTCAAAACCCGATCTGATCGGTCCGGGTTCAGGCCGCACCAGTCCGAGTTTCGATAAAAAAAACAGTCCTAATTTGAAGCTGATAAGGAGACCGTACATACTAATATATTTGGTTTCGAGTATATTTCTCCAAACCTCAAGTCAGGTTTAATAACAAAACCACATATTGGATTATACGAACTAAGTCTCAACATTGGTCATGATCTTGACCACCATCGTGAGAACGTACAGTAGAATAGAAAAGAGAACTTAGTTGAAATGATTAATAGAGCTACATATTGGCTTTGTAAGAACAAAACTTATATGATAGTTAGGTTCACCATACTTGTTTTTTTCTCAACAATACATCCAGTAACATCAATTTGATGAGTACATGGATCCATACCTTGATCATTCGCATGGTTAGAGAGCTTCTGAAACTCAAGGGACCGTTTAGGGATAAAGCTATGCCCTCCAACTGCTTGACCAGTGTCCAGGACATGCCCTCGCCATCCAGGAACGACATAATCTCTTTATTGGAGCAGCTTTGTTGGATTTGGGTCGGGCCATGCCACGACGGGAGGCGGTGGAGAGGAAGCGGAGCGTGAATGATCAAAGACTCAGCGGGAGCGGCTGCGGATGTGGATGAGAGAAATGGGAGAGTGAGGAGAAGATCGACGTCGAGGATTTGGTGTAGAGGCGACGGTGGATGAGGGAAGAGGGGACGACGGTTGCGCGGCGAAAGATGTCGTATTTGAGGCAGAGAGCGAGGCGCGTGACCAATTTGGGTTTTTGAGGAGAGAGAGATATATTCATTTATAAATATAATTTCACTCCTCAATTATTTTGTAATAACATATCTTGTAACAGAGTGTATAACAATGTATACCAAAGATGTATCAGATTACAAACGTGTACTGATTTTTAAAAAATAGAATATAAAATGTATCAAAGTTACGAGTTAATCCAACTTTATATATTGTTTATGAAATTTTTGCTGATAATTAAATCCACCGTAGTTTCTTAATTTAGTCGGTCCTCAAATACGTATATATTGAGAGCGAGGACATTCTCATCCGACTTTTGGGGCTGGTTTGGGGAATAATCTGAACCACACCACTAGCCACAATCTCCATCTCTCTCTCCTTCTCTGGTACGTTCATTTATTTTGCTACCCTTTCGAGGGTTTCTGCCATATGTACACGGCCTCTGTTCTCCATAGGGGTTTTCAAACTAGTGAGTCCATGCCTTGATTGCCTTTTCAATCCACAACGCACTAGTAATTTCCTCAGTCTTTGACTTTGGGGATTTCAGGTCTTTTTGCCACTGAAATCTCATCTGGGTGGTGATTAAATTGGCTAAATTCACTGTTTTCGTTCAGGGTATGATCTTAAGAGTAGGACTTTTGATCTGGGTTTAGTTGGTTTTGGTCAATTTAGAGTTTAGGGTGGGGATTTCATCTGGGTTGGGGCCAAAATTTGAAATTTCGGTTCTTTCATTACTCAGTTTGAGAATTAGGGTTTGTTCTATCTCGCCATGGACGATGGGGAGCTTGATTTTTCGAACCATGAGCTTGACTTTTCAATTGCGAACATGGCCGGTGAGCTTCCGAGTAGCTGCTCAATGGAGAACATATTCGGTGCAGACTTCTTCAAGGAGACTGACACTGCTTGCACTCACAACCACATTTGCAACCCTCCTTCCGGGCCTGACTCGGCTCATAGGCACACCTGCATTCATGTCCACACTAAGATTTTGTCATCGGGTGCGAGTGAGGACAAGGCTGGAACTGATGATACTGCTGAGTCTGGGGAGAAAAACTCCAAGAAGAGGCCTTTGGGGAATCGGGAAGCTGTTAGAAAGTACAGGGAGAAGAAGAAGGCCCGAGTAGCTTCTTTGGAGGATGAGGTTATCAGGTTGAGAGCTGTGAATCAGCAGCTGATGAAGAGGTTGCAGGGTCAGGCTGCATTGGAGGCCGAGATTGCTAGGCTCAAGTGTTTGCTTGTGGATATTAGGGGGAGGATTGAGGGGGAAATTGGATCTTTTCCGTATCAGAAGCCAGTGAATCCGGGTCTGCACAATCCGAACATGACCAGTGCTTATGTGATGAATCCGTGTAACATGCAATGTGATGATCAGCTCTATTGCCTTCAACGAGGGAATGATGGAAAACGTGGTGATGGAATGGCAATGAATGGCCAAGGGTTTAGTGGTTGTGAATTTGAGAATCTTCAGTGTTTAACAAATCAGGATGGAGGATCAATGGGGCTTTCTGGATGTGATCTTGAAAATGTAATGTTAGAATCCAGTGGCAGTCTTTCTGGGACAAAGAAGAGGAAAGGTGAAAATTAAATGCCATAACCTTGTAAGCTGTTTAAATTTACAGTTATGAATACTTTGCAGTTAATTAGTTGGCTAAATTGAATGCTTTGTCTGGTTTTGTGTTGGTCTGTATATGTGTTGCTTGTTCTATTGTTTTACCGTTTGCTTGTTTGCTTCAGTAATTTGTCATGCACTGATTGAATGTTTCTTGGGAGCCCTACTTCTAGGTTTAAAGGATTATTTTCATTGAACCCTGATGCAATCAGTTTGCAGTGCAAGATCATTGTTCATTTTGAGGCTTGTTTCATTTTCTATGCCTCTCTGGATTTGAGACTTGGGTTAGTGTAATACAAATACTTAACGTGTATAATTTAGCTAGCATACTAACACACAAGTCTTTTTTAACCTTATGAATCTTATCAGAACATGGAAAAGTTTAGTTACACCTTATTAATTAATATGGCTAAAATTATTCTAGTTGGTTGTGGCCAAGTACTTTATAGTGTATCTGGAGTCTATTAACTGCAAAATAAGCTATTCTAACTGTATAGCAAGATTTTCTCTTCGAAGATTGAACTGTTTAGAGAGGTTGAGGATGCCATTGCACCAGTGTGATCAGAGGAGCCTCTGTGGACACTAGTGGATTATGAAATAATGCAGTAAGTTTTAAACTATATAAAACTTAAAATATATTAAGATTGCACTCCTATGAGCGTAGATTAGTAAAGGTTAAGAGAGTTTTGATGCTGGTCAGAAATGGATCTTTCTGCCCTGCAGCTTTCCTATATGATGATGCCAGGCAATCTTGCTATTATATGGAATGGCAGCGTGTTTATTCAGTAATTGAGAAAATGGATCGGTCAACCCGTTAGAACTTTAATCTAGTGATGAACCAAACATGTTTCCATTATTAAATGTCTTTCTTTCCAGATTAAAGGAAATGACCTAAATACAACTATAGAAATTGTGCAGGCTTTTTACTTTAAAAAAATGTGACTGATTATTCTGCTGTCTCTGTGGTTAGCAGGGGCACGTGGTGCTGCACCGAATTGAAGGAATGGGAAAGGAGTCATCAAGAGTACATATGGTCTTGCAATAAGTAGTTTGTCAAACTGCAACATCAGCTTCCCCTCAGGTTGTTCTTTGTTATATGGTTAAGTTTTTCTCATTGAACCATTGTTGGGTTCTTTGAAAGGGTATCATTTACTTATGTCAAGCTAAAATTTGCTGGAATCACTGGTACTTTAGTTGTCTTTGGGTCGGGGAATTATATAAGTAGAACTTATGGCAGAACGAAGCTCATATTCCTTTTATTCTCTTCTTCCTAGTTGTCATGGATGTACACTTGTATCAATCAAATTTGGTTTTCCTTCGTTAAGTAGTTCTCCTTTTCTTTTTTAGTTGGCTCCAGCTTTTTCTTCTCTTTCTGAGCTACATGAATTCTTGATTTCTTAATTACAGAAAATAGAGAGGCTGGCATGTGATTTCTTTCTATCATGTTTCAGTGCTAGAGCAGTAAACAGGTGAGTCGCAAAACTCACTGTGGGAAAGCTTTCTTAGTATGTAGCTTCATTCACCTACAAAATGGTCACTGACTGGTGGATAAATTTCACAGTATAGTTGCCTGTTACTGATGCATCTGGCCATCACAAATGTCAATGGGAGCCTCTTTCCAAACAATGGGGGTGAAAAATGACTGTAGGTTCATTGCTTTTAGATGCATTAGAAGATTGTGTAGTGATTTTCATAAATGAAGGGTGCCTTTGGTTATGGAGTCGTCATGAAACTCAAAAGTTGATGTATGAAAAAGCTTCCGTAGAAATATCAGTACGTCTTTTATCTCCTGCCACTAATATATCAGAAACTAGTCTCTGTTTCTTCTTTGGTCTAATTCTTTGAGCATTCTTTGATAATACAATGCCATCTCTCAGTTTCCATCCTGGAATGAGTTGCTGGATTCAACTTAGTTGTTAGCAGTTGAGAGATGTATTTTCAAAAAATGATTTACAGAGTTGCGAATTGTTGGATTCTCTCCACTGAGATCAGATCAACATAGGCAAATTCTTCATGAATCAGCTAAGCCTCGTGAATATTGTCTGACTGGTTGTGTTTCCGCTTTTCCTTGGGATATTGCCCTTTCCTGAAAGCAAAGGACAAACATTTTGGTCCCCTCATTTGGTGCCGAACAGCAGACTCAAATATCATATTTCTCCTTGCATACTGATTCCCATACAAAGCCATTCGATTAAAGAGTGCGCACAACTGTGAGGATCAAACTTTTCATCAATAGCCATAAAACGGAGGAAGTAAAAAAGTTGCACTGTGAAAGATGGACTCTCAAAACCATGAGTTATGGGTAATTCGGAATATCCAGAGCTCCTCGGATCCAGAATTTCTTGTTCTATGTTTGTCGCTCAAGTGCTATAACGCTGGAATGTCTGTTTTGGATGAAGACATCTTTCTCTGTTTCTGTTACGAGAGAAGCTTGATAATGACAACAAACTTGGAAAGCAGCTTCCATGCGTAACGTTAAGAGACCGACTCAAACAGACCTGACTCTCCTCCCAACAGTTTTAAATAAAACGGAGCTAAGGAAGCTGAAATGCATGTGGCAAACAAACATCTGGTTACAATTTAGATCTTTTGGAGTACTGATAACCCTGAACGCATTTTGTTTCCTATATGTAAGTCACTAGTATATTTAGTCTCTCGATTTTCAGAAATGAGCCAAGGATATGATTTCAAACGCATGGTAAACACATCCGTTTAGACATTAATGAACTTCCTACTTATAAACCTACATGACGTTTCTTGCCAGGATCATCTCTAGAAATTTTAAAACAGCAAACACATGTTATAATAATAATAATAATATTAAAGAAAAAAATTGAACCATTTGAAACTGCAACTGACAATCTTTATACTTGAACATCCGTTTAGACATTAATGAACTTCCTACTTATAAACCTACATGATTTTTCTTGCCATGATCATCTCTAGAAGATTTAAAACTGCAAGGAACTTACAACTAAAAAGGAGTGAAGACTGCAACAAAACAGAGGCTGAGAATTTGAGACGTATCATCATCATTTCATCAGACACCAGAAGCTTCCCCTTCTTGCACATCATCGTCACCGTAAATGCCGTCAGCCATTTGCCAGATCTGGAGAGTATTATCTTCGGCTACACTTGAAATGAGCCATGAAACTTCTTTGTTCCATGAGAAATCTGATATCTTTGCTTTATGACCTCCATGTTGAAACAGAAGTTCTGGTGGCCCATCATCACTATCTCCCTCCAACTGCTCATCCCCAATCCTAAACACATTGCACATATGAGTAAGATGAGGTAAGTTGAGAAAATGAAACACAAGTGAAACAGACAAGTACAAGCAGAAATGTTTCTCGCAGCAGTTCTAATGTTGGATAAGTGCATACCTGTTAAGGTCCCAAACTATCAACCTTCTGTCACCCGCATATGATGCCAAAACAGCATCATGATTAGGGTCCCATTCAACCTGGAATACTTCATCTCTGCAAGGAACAAATGAAAAGAATGAGGGATTTGACATTATTCCCTACATTCTGTGGATAGTTATCCTTGAAAAAATGGTTTGAAGTGCAGTTCCAAAAAGTAATAGTTTACAAGGGAGGATAAATTGAAGTCAACATAGCATCTGTAGGCCAGCCATGTGTAATTAATTTACTACAATTCTTGAAACTTATAGTTTGTCTACCTTTCAGGAATGTTTACTTCCCAAATGCATTATCTAACAAAAGGCTGACAAGATAGTTTTCAACTGCTCAATTGAAACAAGGAAATTTAAACTTGTCTACAACTATTTATAAGGTGGGGCAATGTGTAAAGATAAGTTTCTCTGGTAAATATGGCTGTGTTAAACAACCATATAACGGGGTAATGAAAAGTAAATTGGAGTAAGGCCTAATTTGCTTTATAAGTATCAGACCTGGAAAGTGGAGTATCTCATCATCCAAAATACATATTTAGGTACCTTAATCAAAAAATGGTTTGTAACCTCACACATTTTATCATGAAGATAATCAAGATATGTATATTAGCATAAATGTGGGGATACCTTAATTTTCGATTAAAATTGATTTTTTAAACCACCACGAGCAGAGGTAAATGATATTCAAATATTGTTCAAAAGCGATATTGATTGCATAAATCTAGATCAAGAAAGACACAGAAGGCATTCAAATAAAGTGCAGAGAATACTTATATGAACAAATATCAAAGGGAGCAGGGGCATAAAGAGCATGCGATATTGATTGCGTAAATCTAGATCAAAAAAGACACATAAGGCATTCAAATAAAGAGCAGAAAATAATTATATGAACAAATATCAAAGAAGGGAGCAAGGGCATAAAGAGCATACGTGTGGCCGCTCAGAGCATGCAATGGTACATTGAGCTTCCGCATATCAAACAGACCCACAGTAGTGTCCGAAGATGCTGTAGCCAAGACCCACTCATTACACGGATGGAAAGATATATAGTTTACCTGAGACCACCAAACAAACAAGAGAGAAGGATGGTCAGTAACAAAATCCTTCTATATGAGAGAGATGATAATGAATAATGAAGGGGGGAGGGTTATAGGCAACACCATTGAAGAACTTGAATAAGTACAAAACACTCTTCAATTTCTCCAAATGTTCAGTTTCAACATCCCAAGACATTGCAATTAATAATAATTTGTATTATATGATCAGCGAGAACCTCTAAACCATTCATGA
Organism: Comarum palustre; assembly: GCA_951800085.1. NCBI lineage: Eukaryota > Viridiplantae > Streptophyta > Magnoliopsida > Rosales > Rosaceae > Comarum > Comarum palustre. The sequence continues at coordinate 511,157 of OX637589.1, read as the reverse complement.
ACTAACTCTAACTACTTATGAACCTAGGCATTTATAGAATGGCAGTGAGAAGCATTCAATTCCTAAGAGACACCATCAAAAATACTACTGAAGAAATATCATACAAACTAAATACCAACAAATAAACTAGTCTAAATGGTAGAATCAAAACTGATATGTATGTTGTATATTCACAAGCACATGAATTGAAGAATGGTCTCACTAGCAATGAGATCCTACAAGGGCAAATTAAATAAATCATCTTGTTAAAAGTTGCTTCACCTCTTTCTCATGAACTTTGACAGTTTGTTGGACTGTATTTGTTCTGAAGTCCCATATCATCAATTGGCAATCATCCCCAACAGACCCAAACAGATTCTCGTCCTTCGAATGCCACGATACATCATTAACCACACTTTCATGACCCTTGAAACACACATCAATTACCATAGTCAAACCATCATATCCCTCATAACCAAAACATACACACAACATATCAAGACCCAAAAGACAAGTCCCAAAAATTACCTCATAAACATGCATCGGATGAAGCACCCTATCCTGAGCCAAAGCAGACACATCCCACAAGCAAATCTTACAATCATTCGAACCACTCAAAAGGTAACCCTCCTTAAATGGGCTCCATGACAAGCCATAGCCTTCTTTATCATGACCCCTCAACCTCAAATCCGGATCACACTCACCATCTTGAGACTTCAACCCCTGCTTGGTACAATCAAACACATACACCTCGCTACCACTAGTCTTTGCCCCAACCATATTCGGCTTCTGAAGCATACACCTCGCCCTATTCACTTCCCCATCAACACGAATCTTCTGGGTAATCTCAACCTACAAACCACAAAAAATCAATACAAATATTTCTCTGCTAGACATTTTCACACTTGGTAGGCACAAAATAAATCATTCATAAAATTTTAAGAATATAACATAGAGAACCATCAGGTGCATATATCTTCGTTCATTCTTCGAATAATTAACGAAAGCATAGAGTTTTGAAGTACCTACAAGCCATCAACACAAACATTTCCCTCCTAGGCATTTTCACAAACACCTTGTAGTCACAGAATAAATCAAGATTATAACCTAGAGAATCATAAAAGTGTGTTTATTCTTCAAATAATTAACGAAATCATACCTTAGGCAGAGTGGGCTCGTCGGAGACAGCGTCGACGTTAGGCTGAGATGCGGGGAGGAAGGCGTCGGCGACCATGAGGTAGTTAGGGTAGTCATCGGAGGTGTGGGTCCCGAGGATGAGCTTGTGAACGGCGAGAGATGGATCGGAGTAAGGCTGAGGGGCGGAGGGGACCCAGTGGACGGTGAGAGAGGGCCATTCGAGAGGGTGAGAGATGATGAGGTCGTAGAGGAACGGAGTGTTCTTCTTCCAGACGGCATACTCTTCCTCCACGACCGCCGTGTCCTCTTGCTCGTCGGCCATGGGATGCGGCGGATCTCTGGAGGTTGTTTTTCGCGCTGCTTTCTGATATTCGCGCCTAAATGTATGGTGAGGGAGAGAGCGAGGGTTTTCGAGTCAGGCGGGTTTATAATGGTGGGGGAAGATACGGCGGTGTGTTGGACCAATTTTTTTGTCTACCTCTTTAAAAACTTTCTATCTTTTACTTTTTTTTTATTATGAGAGAATAACATAGATACAAAATACATCACTCAAATTTAGAGAGAGATATATATGTTGAAGGGTGAATTCCAAAGTATTCCATGTTACATAACTAAATTATATGAAATACATGTAGAAATTAGTAACAATTAAGTGAACCTCTAGGTGTCTTCACACGTTACTTAACTCATTTACTATGAACTTAAGAAGGAAATCAACAATTAATTTTATAATCTCAACATGAGCAAACTTAATACAAAAGATTTAACTGGTTATTATAATGTAAGTGATAGGTGAAAGTTTCCTTTTTATTTGACAAATCATTGATAAATTCTCAAACTTAGTTTATATCTTGGATGACCCCTTTGGTTGTAAATCCTTGTTCCCCACTGCAAGTATATCCAACCTAAGCTCATGCATCCAAAATGATACATCATTATACATTAACTCTCAACCTAGAAGATCATTCTATGCTTCTACCCCAAGAGCTATATACGTCTTTAAATACAACTCTCAAGAGCTACATACATACTCAAGAGTTATGCACACCCTTAAACACAATTTTCCCTATCTTCAGTGGCGGAACTAGGAACAAATTTTTGAAGGGGCTAGAAACATATTAAATTATATAATTTTTATCGACAGCAAAAATGCATTAACAATTTAATATCCCTAGAAAATAATTAACCCATTTAAAGCGTTCTTTCATAAATAAATTTCTTGAAATTTGTATTTTAATTTCCTTTATTCAAAACACTAATGAATAGGTTTAAATAATTATGGAGACATATACAAGGAATAGTTATAGACATATAATACATAATACATTTACTTTTATTATTTTCCTTTCACATGTAAAAAAATTAATTTGGAAAAAATGGGCCAGTTATATAATTTCATGTATAATTCTTAGCCAATCATATAATGCCATGTCAAATCTGAGCAAGCTTGTAGGGGCCACAACCCCCTCCAGTCTCCACTAAGATCCGCCTCTGCCTATCTTCTTCATCTTGAAGACCCTTGGAGTTCTCCTCCCTTATTGTGTTGTTGTCTTTCACTCCTTGTTTGCTCCCTCATAAGCTTCGACTTTTTATAGTTGCTTCATCAATGTTCATTCATGAACCAATCCTTCCATCTTCCTTATTATCTCCATATAACTCTCTAGGAAGGCTAAAGGTAACTCATATATTTAACCATGCAATTATTGTAATGCATCAACTCTACAATGTATTTATTCTGAATACATACACTTAATTATACATCAATTATCATGTATAAGTGATCATCATGAATACACAAACTATAATCACCATGCATTCATACCATGTAAAATATCTGCATCATATTTACATCTGCATCATAAGCAAAGGAGAGTCGAGAAAGACAATCTAAACCCAAAAATGACAACAAGAAAACAAAAGCACACATGTGTCTGAAATCATGTCTCAAGTACATATTTATAACTAAACCAGAAGAAGAGGAAAATGTCTTCACGTCCTTTCAAATGTGTCTGCACTAGAACCTTGCTCAAACCCGGTGGGAAATCTCAAACCGAGGAAAGAGCACCACTGTATACATCAACGGGAATACGACACAACCGAATCCCAAAGTTGAGAAATGTTGATCTTGTTGAACACTTGAAGTTGATGAAATTCTTCCTCCGAAAGAAGATGGGTTTAACGAACCCAAATATCAACATGCATATTTAAAAGCTGGGTTACGAAACATGAGTGATCATGTCCTGCGTTGAATTAGACTTTTCCTGAAACTCGAGCCCAGCCATAAAGGACATAAACAATTGAATGTATTTAAAGGTTGAATTGTAACTTCCACAGGAATTTAAAACTGTGTTGTATAACCGCTACCACCATAGATTGTAGAATCTGATTAAGTTTGATTACCGCCGACACCAGAACATAAGGGCAAAGGGTGGTAGTAATTTGTTTGCTGAATTGCTTGTCGGGATTGTACGAGGTGGACATCTAGACAATGAAAGCTGGATAACCCTAAAACGCGCCAACTGCCCATCCAACTATGCCGTGATATGAGGCAGAGAGAACGAAAGAGATGGAGTCTCCATCGCATAAGATAGCTTAGGACCTAACACATCAGAAGGTTTAGCATAGAGACTTATGGTAAATGATTACAAGGAGAGCTGATGCCATGAAACCTTGGAAGCTTAGTCCCCAATGAACAAGCTATGGTTAGGGTTAGTAGAAACCCTAACCACTCTGCCATAACTAGTCTTCATGGTCGACTCAATTTGAAAGAAACGAGGGATGAAGGTCGGAGCGCCACTGCAGCTAGACCTGGTTCTCCATCATGTCGCAGACACTGTAAAAACTAATCATCCAATCATACTCGAAACGCAGCGAGTCCCTTGAATGGCAAGTTTTTTTTTTCTATATCAAATGGCTAACTTGGTCGATATTGTTGATAAAAATACTCTTTAACTGAGTTGATTAAAATTAGGGAAGAGGTTAGACCATTGATGTTAGGTGAAAAGTGGATAGATATTCCAAAAAGATATATGAATGCAAGACGAAATAGTCACTACAAGGGTCTCGAGTAGAAGAATTATGATTAAACAACAAATACGAAGGGAAAACGGTCTTATAAATAGTAACTTGGCAACCAAACTTTAGACCAACAGTGAAACACAGCAAAAAGAGCCAAATTAATACGGATTACTTAGAGAGATTAGTAGAGAGTAACAGAAGATTGAGATGAGTTAGTGTTTGTTTAGGGTTTAAAAGGAAGAAAAATGATCAGTAGCCCAAACTGAGAATGGAAAACAAAATATGACATTTAGAGCAATGTGAGCCATCCTCGAGGCATGTGAAGCGAGGTGGAGGTCAAAGTGACAACCCCTAAGCTCCACCTTCTCTCGCCGTTAACCAGACCCAACATCATCCAGCTCCTCCAACCCCCAAGCTGTACCGTCTCTCCTTGTTGACCAGGCACATACTCATCCTGCTCCTCCGCTGAACACCCCTAAGCTCCGCCGCCTCTCCCAGTCGACCAGCCTATCCTCCCTCCCCTCCTTTGTCGTCCCCATCTAAGGTGATGCTCGGAAACGCATATATGCGTTGTTGTAACGAATGTAAGAAAAAACACAGATTTACGTGGTTCACTAACGATGTGTTAGCTATGTCCATGGCCAGAGGAGAACAGTTTTATTATCTTGAGGAAAAACAAACACCGAATGCTAATAAAATTAGGTTTAGGACGTTTATATACTAAACCATAAACCCTATATACTAAGCCCAATAGAAAACCATAACCCAGCATAACAGGAATCTTGGGCCTCGGGGGCGTTGCCCCTGAACCCCCAAACCAGGACGCGTCACCCCTGGACCCCGACTCGCTGACCGGTCAGCGAGATCCCCGAATAGTTGGTACATCCGGATGACTAGTTCAAGGCATATATTAACAAATTTTCACCTTGACTTGAATCCTCTCACAAATAACAGATGTACCAGATGCACCACAATAATGTCAGATGTTGCCCCCAAAGGACAATTAACAGCTTGTAACATTTAGCAAGTCCAAACAATGTTGGAACTTGCTGTGCGGAACCGGCTTGGTGAACATATCAGCGGGATTATGAGCAGTACCCACTTTCTTCACTTTAATTCTGCTCTCACTTCTCAGAAAATGATATCTGACATCAATGTGCTTAGTCCTCTCATGATGAACCTGATCTTTTGCTAAACATATTGCACTCAAACTGTCACAATATACTATAGCCTGATCATGATGCAGACCAAGACTACTGACCAGTCCCTTCAACCATATTTCTTCCTTTGCAGCTGCTGTCAAAGCCATGTACTCTGCTTCGGTAGTAGACAAAGTCAATGTAGGCTGCAAAGTAGCTTTCCAACTAACAACAGAACCACCAAGAGTAAAAACATAACCAGTTATAGATCTCCTAGTATCAACATCTCCAGCATAATCGCTATCTGAATAGCCTGTTACTAAACATTTTGTATCACCTCCATAAATGAGAACAACATCAGACGTACCTTTGAGATACCAAAAAATTCTCTTCATAGCTTGCCAATGCTCCTTTCCAGGCTCACCCATAAACCTGCTGACAACACTAACAACATGTGCAAGATCTGGCCTACTGCAAACCATAGCATACATCAAGCTTCCTACTGCACTTGCATAGGGAACTCGAGACATGTACTCATTCTCCTCAGCAGATTTAGGTGCAAACGTAGTAGACAAATGAATATTTGCAGCACTTGGAGTATCTATAGATTTTGATGTAAACATACCAAACCTGGATAATATTTTCTGAATGTAACCTTTTTGTGATAAGAAAAGCTTCTTCTGACTCCTATCCCTGTAAATCTCCATTCCCAAAATATTACGGGCTGCTCCCAAATCGTTCATCTCAAACTCTGCACTGAGAAGACCCTTCAACTTCTAGATATCTGACTTGTTTTCTGCAGCTATCAACATATCATCTACATACAAGACTAGATAAATGAGAGAACCATTTGTTACCTTGTTGTAATAAACACAACAATCATACAGACTCCTGATGTAGCCTATCTCTATCATATAGCTATCAAATCTCTTGTACCACTGTCTAGGAGACTGCTTTAGTCTATACGAGGACTTCTTCAACTTGCAAACATAGTCTTCTTTTCCAAGAACTTGGAAACCATCTAGCTGAGTCATGTGTATCTCTTCTTCCAATTCTCCATGTAGAAAAGCTGTCTTCACATCTAGTTGTTCAAGCTCCAGATTCTGATGTGCAACTATGGCTAGTAACACCCTGATAGAAGTATGTCTGACCACTGGCGAGAAAATCTCATTGTAGTCTACTCCCTCTTTCTGATGGAACCCTCTTGCAACTACTCGAGCTTTATACTTAATGCCCTCAGCAGGTGACAACCCTTCTTTCTTCTTGAACACCCATTTACAAGTAATGATCTTTCTCCTCTGAGGTCGTTTGGCCAGTTCCCAAGTCTGATTCCTCTGAAGTGACTCCATCTCATCTCCCATTACAGTAAGCCATTGGGTTGACTCTGTACATGTAACTGCTTCCTTGTAGGTGGATGGCTCATGTGGATCCACCTCTTCACCAACCTGTAGTGCATAAGCCATCATGTCCTCAAACCCATACCTCGTGGGAGCTTTCCCAAAGTTTGCTCTTCTATATCGCTCATGAGTCAAACTATGCTGATTAACTACCATTGGTTCTGTTTCTGAATGTAAGTGTTGATCTTCTTGTTGTGGTCCACTCTCATCTTCAGTGACTTGTTGCTCCACCTGTCTCTCAACACTACAATTTTCTGATACTAAAATAGACTTCACAGTAGGGTTAAACATAGAATTTTCATAAATACTATGTTTCTACTAAGTATAACCCTCTTTTCGTATGGAGACCAAAGTCTGAAACCTTTAACCCCATCCCCATAGCCTACAAACACTCTTTTTTTAGCTCTTGGTTCTAACTTACCCTCACTTACATGATAATAAGCAGTACGCCAAAAAACCCTCAGATTGGAGTAATCAGCGGACTTACAGACCACATCTCATAAGGTGTTTTGAGATGTATACCTGTGTGAAGTCCACAATTTATCAGATAACATGCAGTACTCACCGCTTCTGCCCATAACCTTCTTTCTAATCCAGCATTAGAGAGCATGCACCTAGCTCTCTCCAGAAGTGTCTGATTCATACGTTCTGCTACACCATTTTGCTGTGGTGTATTCCGGACTGTATGATGCCTTGCAATACCTTCAGACTTGCAGAACTCATCAAATTCAGCAGAACAGAATTCCAGACCATTATCAGTTCGCAGCCTCTTGATCTTCTTCCCTGTTTGATTTTCCACTAATGTCTTCCACTGCTTGAAGTTCTTGAAAGCGTCACTTTTATGCTTCATCACGAACACCCAAGTCATTCTTGAGTAGTCATCAATCATAGACACAAAATATCTGTGAGCTCTCAAAGAATCAACACGAGAAGGACCCCAACAATCAGAATGGATATAATCAAGCGTGCCTTTAGTTCTATGAATTGTTTTAGGAAATTTGCTGCGATATAGCTTCCCAAAGATACAATGTTCACAGAAACCAAGATCTTTGACCTTGTGGCCACCAAGAAGATCATGCTTTGACAGAGTTTGCATCCCTCTTTCACTCATGTGACCGAGCCTCATGTGCCATAGCTTGGTCATATCATCCTTGTGAACCTCCGATGATGCAACAACAGCAGAACCTGACAGCATAGAACCTTGCACAAAATACAAAGTACCCCGCTTGACACCTTTCAGAACCACATTGGAACCCTTGTAGACATTTAGAACTCCACATGAACCTTTGTACCTGAACCCTTTGCTGTCTAGTAGACCCAAAGAAATCAGATTCTTCGTCATGCGTGGAGCATGCCTAACATCATTCAATGTACAGAATTTACCATCATGTGTCCGTGTTTTGATTGAGCTTATTCCAACCACCTTGCATGCAGAACTGTCAGCCATAGAAATATTTCCTCCATTTATCTGCTCATAGGTTGAAAACCACTCCCTGCGTGGACATATATGAGAAGACGCCCTGGTATCCAAAATCCACATATCCCTGTGATGTGTGTGTGCATCTGCAACCAGGGCCAAATCCTCTTCAGAGTTGGTGTCAACTTCTGCTACAACAGCAGTACCTGATGCTTTCTCATGCTGCTTCTTCCTCTTTGGACATTCGTTTTTCCAATGTCCCTTCTCTTTACAGTAGTTACAGACATCATTAGATTTGAAACCCTTTAAAACTGGTTTCTTGAATTTCTTCTTCCCCGAGCTTCCCTGTCCCATACTTCCACTAGCTACCAACCCAGCAGCCTGACTGTCTGAACTTGTACTGGTCGCCTTATGACGCATCTCTCTAGTATGAAGAGATGATCTAACCTTCTCCAGAGTCAAAGTATTTCTCCCACCAATAAAAGAATCCACAAAGTTCTCATACGACAAAGGTAGAGGTACCAGCAGAATTAGGGATGCATCTTCATCATCAACTTTAACATCAATGTTACGCAACTCTAATAGAATTATGTTAGCTGATCTAAGTGATCTCTTAGAGTCGTACCTTCTTCCATTCACAAACTGAACAGACGTCGCTTTAGAAACAACTTGTTGGTTAAAGACTTCGTCATGTATAGACTCTCAAGCTTCAACCACAGACCAGCCGCAGTTTCTTCCTCTGCGACCTCGATGATTATATCATCTGCAAGACACAACAAAATTGTCGAGTGTGCCTTCTCCTCCAGACTGGTCATCTCAGCGATTTCTGGATCCTCCGGCTTCTTCATAAGCGCCGCCCACATCCCTTGTTGTTTTAACAAGGCTCGCATCTTGATCTGCCATAAACTGAAACTGTTTCTCCCCGTGAATTTATCGATCTTCGCGTTCAAACCAGACATCTTTCTTCCCAGAATTCAAACCCTTCCTGGTGCTCTTGATACCAATTTGTTCAGCGAGATCCCCGAATAGTTGGTACTGCTCGCATCTTGATCTGCCATAAACTGAAACTGTTTCTCCCCATGAATTTATCGATCTTCGCGTTCAAACCAGACATCTTTCTTCCCAGAATTCAAACCCTTCCTGGTGCTCTTGATACCAATTTGTTCAGCGAGATCCCCGAATAGTTGGTACCTCCGGATGACTAGTTCAAGGCATATATTAACATGCGTATTGTACATTTATAAGACATAATATCTTAAACAACAAGCTTCTGTGAGGCACCAGAGAAGACAGACAACTCATGTAGGAAAAAATTTCTAGGAGCTCAAATTGATTAGATGTTTAGTTATAAGCTCATAACCAATAACCGAAAAAGAACAATGGTGACAACTATCCATAAGACAAAACAAAAAAAACAAAAAATTACAAGACGAACCTAGAATTGGGTGAGTGATGTGAGAGGATTAGCTTATTTTGTATTATGTGAGAGAATAGAGTCAGCATTGTTAAGTTGTGGATGAAGAACAAGAATATTGAGGTGCTAAGATTCAAAATAGATTTAAGTTGTGGATGAAAAAAAAATTTATCTAACTCTAGTATCTATTTATATTTCTTTTTTTTTTGAAATAAAGAAAAGAGGCACCAATCTTAGTTGGATTTCTCATTGCTTCTCCGTATTTGATTATTATTAATAGAATGAAACATGGCATAATACTTATACCCCTTAACGCATTACACTTATCCTCGTAGAGAATATTCTGGATAATCACAGAAGCCTCATCTAACCAAAAATCATTCAAACTAGGGCTGGCTCTGGTTCATTTCGGTTCGGTTTATACTCCAAACCGTGAACCAAACTAATGTTATACTTCGGTCCGGTCCGGTTTGGTTTTTTACTATTCCACAGGCCAAACCACACCTACGGTTCGGTTTTTTCGGTTTTTTTTTTTTAAAATTGACAATTTTCTTCTCATTATCATTATAGTGAAAAATGGTTATGGTTCATAAAGTTGTACATTTATTTACAAACTACTAAACAAATTATACAACATTAGTAGGCAAATTGTGATTCCGATAACTAAAACTCACAAACAAAAATTTGACATTCAGATATGATCATTATGATGAAATACGTCTGTGAGAAAAAATTCAACTGGATCCGACAAAATTAAGGGCTCGATCGAAATAGTCAACCCTGATTCATCGTTAGTTATCACACAAAAACACTCAAATCTACCTCTATATTACGTATTTTTGGCACCTTCTATACGAAAAACACTCATGTAGATAAGATGCAACCGTCCATATAAAAATTTTAGAACATTTACCTTCCGATGATATGACTCCCCTTAGGGAATAATAACGGTAAATAGGGTTGACCGCTACTATCGGCACCGAGACGTTACTCGAATTACGTGATTTTTTAACCATAGTTGTATTTCACCATTCCGAACACATCTTATTTCACAAGTTTTTTGATAATTTTGCTTCTATGTAGAGGTGATTCACAAAGTTGTGCATTTGCTTAAAACCTAATAAACAAGTTATACAACATTAGTATGCATATTATGATTCGATGACTAAAAGTCAAAAATTAAATTCGACCGTCAGATATGATCATTAAGTCGAAAGATTTTTGTGGAAAAAAATTAACTGGATCCGACAAAGTTAAGGGCTCGATCGAAACGGTTAACCCTGATCCATCGCCAATTATCACAGGGAAACACTCATATTTACCTCTATATTACGTATTTTGGAAAACCTTCTACACTAAAAGCACTCACGTAGATAACACACAACCTCCTATATAAAAATTTTGGGCATTTACCTTCCGACGATAGGGCTCCCCATAGGAAATAATAACGGTAAATAGGGTTGACCGCTACTATCAGCACCAAGACGTAACCCAAATTACGTGATTTTTGAACATAGTCGTATTTCACAATTCTGAACACATCTTATTTCAAGAGTTTTTTTGATAATTTTGCTTCTATGTAGAGTTGGTTCATAAAGTTATATATTTGCTTAAAACCTAATAAACAACATATACAACAATTATGATTATGATGACTAAAAGTCAAAAATTAAAATTCGACCGTCAGATATAATCATTATGACGAAAGATGTATGTGGTAAAAAATTCAACTGGATCCAACAAAGTTAAGGGCTCGATCGAAACGGTAAACTCTGATTCATTGTCAGTTATCACACGGAAACACTCATATCTACCTCTATATTATGTATTTTTGTCAAACCTTCTAGACGAAAAACACATACGTAGATAAGACGCAACCGCCCATATAAAATTTTTGGGACATTTACCTTCCAGAAATAGGGCTCCCTATAGGGAATAATAACGGTAAATAGGGTTAACCGCTACTATCGGCACCGAGACGTTACCCGAATTACGTGATTTTTGAACCATAGCCATATTTCACCATGAGTAAATGTCATTTTCCAAGATTTTTGATAATTTTGCTTCCATAATTAGTCCTTTTCCTTCATACTACATAATTAAAATCCTTTTAATTCATGAGTTTTTTTTACTGTTTTTCGGTCCGGCTTCTACGGACCCTAAATCGCAAACCTGACCATACATACCCGGTTCAGTCTGGTTTTTGTCTTTCAGTTCGGTTTTTCTTTCGGTCTGATTTTTTGGATTTCGAATTTCAGTTCGGGTTTTTTTCGGTTTTCGGATTGCCACCCTTAATTCAAACCACCAAACTAGCAAGGTATGCAACCCTATTGGTTACACCATTTGCTTCATGATGTATGTGTTGCAACTGAAAATATAAAAATGCACTCGCGTACCTTTTACGATCTTCAATGATACAACCCACATCAGATAGATCTTCCTCAACCCTTGTAAGGGCTTTGACCAACATGCTGGAGTCTGACTCCACCTCAATTTGATCCCAACCTTGGTGAATGTAACAAAAACGGGGGTTAGATATTGCATATATATATATATATATATATATATATTCACATAAATTTAATTTATAATTAAATAATTATAAATAATGAAATGATGAACATAAAAATAATTACTACGAACAACATTAGTTGCCACACTTGATTCAAGGAGAAATTGAACTTGTGAAAGTTGAATCACGTGTCTTGGAACACTTAGGACACAGAACACCAAAAGCGTTTATGACTCCAAACTCAAACGAAGGATACTAGGAAAGTGATGAAGTCGAGTCGTGTGTTTCACATACTTTCCTTAAGAAAAATTATGCCTCATCTACCTGTGTAAAAGGCTTGATGGCACTTATATCATAGGATACAATGACTACTAGTGCTTTGGAGCTGCACTGCTACCAAGAACACCCGACGAACTTGTAGTACCTTCAATCTATCACTGAAATACTATAAACTAGAGAGCGAATAACTCTTTGAGAGGAGAAGATGATTATTGAGAAAGTGTTTCGAATGATGATGTTTTCAATTGTGTTTAGAACAAAGGAACTGTCAACTATTTATACATGAGGGAAACCATCAACTATTTGAATTGTCATGAATTCTGGTTGATATATTATAACCCTTAGCATTCCAACCTTTGACATTCTATACTACAATCTTTCACATTTTATGTGGTTATAACCTTTCACATTTTGTGAGGTTACATCATTTCATATTATATGAGATTACATCCTTTCACATTATATGAGGTTATAGCTTCTAGAATTCAATCATTCAATAGACTATACAATGTCCATAACACATGGTTTTAAGTAATTATTCATCTTTGGGTGACTATTTCTTATACACCCTATTACCCATTTAAATTCTTCCATTTAAATTGGTTAAATAAAATGGTTATTTTCACCATTTTCCAACAATTCCCCACATGAATGAAATAGGAGGTCAAAAACTCGATAGACTTGATGATAGATTTCTACGGTCGAAACTTGTGTATAGAATATGTAGGTTTTACCCTTTAAACCTTTCCTTGTGAAAGTATACCGACGTTACTAACTAGACAGTAGAAACGATGTCTTTAAACTATCCGTTATTTGTGTAAATGATAACATACCACATACAAGAGTCTTCCTGGTACATATAGTTCTCACTTTTGTGTCCATTTTGACCCTGGACACTAGCCTGATTATGTAAGAGTTTGACAGACCTTGTGCTCTAAACAATTCCCTTACAAGTGGTCACACTTCTCTCTCACAAAGGTGATTTCTTAATTAAGAGTAACCTGCATTACTCCGCTCGGATTAAGAATCATTAAAAGCTTTCGGTTAACCTCATTCCTTACGGGCATCACTATTTTCATCATAGGAATGGACATGAGGAAAATCCCTACAGTGATCTGACATGGTCTCTACAGTTTGGTTGTCTCATTTCAACCTAGATCTTGGGATCTCCAGTCAGTAAGGTTGGATGTCCACTGTAAAGTTTTTTTATTGATGGGCTTTAGTCACATTCCACTTGATGATTATCAACTAACTCTCTATTTAACCCTTTGGTTAGCGGATCCATAGTCAGGACCCACCCCGGGTTAACCCCTTTAACCCGAAATAAACCCTGCAGGGTCCAACTTAAGGGAAATTTCTACCGGAAACCCCCTTTGAAATGGACAACCCTACCGGCTAAGCAACGAAACACTTCCACAATCGAAAACAACTAAACACCATACTAGGGTATTCAAAGCATTCTACGTGGAAGCACAACCTGAAAAGACTAAATAGCGGCAACAGAATAATTTGACTATGCCTCGTCTTCAGTACGCATGACCTCCTCTCAGCAACCCTGCAACACTGAGCATTTGAAAACGAAAGGCTCAGGGAAAAACATTTAAAAACAGGACGTTAGAGTGAGTGGACAAAAAGAATATCCAAACGTGTGAAAATAATCAATTTATGTTCTCTATTTGAATTTCCAGAAAAACCATATGCATGCCAAGTCAGGAAAGAACCTCAAATAATCGTTCCGGAAACCAAAACGTAAACTGCCAATCTCATTGGCTTGTAAATCAACATTAAAAAATAGGGGAAGAGGTTTCACCATGATGAAGAGTCTCCCAGACTAGGGTCAGAAGCTTTAAGACTACTAAGTAATATGACGACCCTTCATGGCAGAGAGATTTCACCATGACAATGAGCCTCTCAGGCTAGAGTCGGAACCCTCTAGGGCTACTATTGCCCCACTCCACTTCCAAAGTGAGGAGGGACCGTATGGATAGCTAGCATCTTTATATATATGACGACCCTTCATGGTAATGAAAACAAGCAATTACGAAAAGTCATTATTATATGACTCCTCCCCCGTATATTAAAACATGCATCCCATGTATAAGGTACGGTTCCCCGACCGTCCTCAAAACTATGGCCATAAAACAATGCATTCCAAATTTAATCAATTTAACTCTGATTTCAGCCGACATAACATAGGGGCTTATGGAAGGGGAGCAACCCACCTTCCTGGCTCCACCGGCTCATTAAATTAATAAAAAAACATGTTTAGCATAAAACAACACGACATGCATTAATTTAAAACAAAGGACCACTCACAGTACTTAATGCAACCTCCTCAATGCTCGGAATGCCCATCGAGCGCAACCACGAAATATTCACATAGTCGAGTCCGTCTCACGTTCGACCATAAACTGTACAAATTAATCCAACATATCAGTCTTTAATACCGTTGACTTAATCTTTTCCTAGTATGACTAGGAAATCCTATTTGACCAAGAGTTGATCAAATTCCTTTCTTTTTAATAGCTTAACAACAAAAAGAACTATTTCTGATTATCGACTCGACATTTAGATTCTGACTTCGTAACTACGTATCGATTATCCTTACTATTTCATTTGAGGTTGGGTATCGTATAATAATTTGTGGAATTACTATGGACACCCAATCCACAACTTAAATTGATTTACTAGTTGTGAGTCGATAATTCGATAATGAAATTTATCAAATTATTTTTCACGATCAACTCAACAATTTTGTTATTAGAAGTCATCCTCAACCACAACTAAAGTGGTCAACAACCTTAATTAAAAGTTCAGGCTTCACTATTTATCTCCAATTCCTTTAATTTTGGATTTCACCTTTACTTTATTAAATTCATTTCCAACTTAAACACTTTCCATAAATGGAAACCTTCCAAAAAGGGAAAGTTTCCCAAAATAAAAACTTCCTATTTGCGGTAAGTTTTCCGCAATTACTCGATTTACGATTTAACGGAAACCTTGTGACTAAAAGTTTAACAAGGGAATTGATTTCTACCTCTTCGGCTCTCTGCCATAAATTTTGTTACTTCTCCGGATTCTGGTCAACTTGCCGGAATTTCGGTAGAGTTTTCCCGTTTTCTCTGAATCACCAAGTTCTCGACATGTTCAACAAAAACATCAAATTAATCCAACAACACAGCAGCATTAACAACAATACAGTAGATCAAGAATTACATAGTTCAGAGGGAGAAAACCTACTCTCTGCCTTTGCCCCAAATCCAAGATTCCAGCAACTCCCAACCTCCTCAGTTGGACCTCCTCTGCCTCAGTCGCTCTCTCTCCACCTAAATCGACACTGCAACACCTCGGGTTACCCACTGCCAAAATACCAAGGCACTGTCTCGTCCTAGTTCAATGGTGGCATCTCCATAACTCACTTGAATGTCCAACTGAACCCTCCAAACTCGAAGAACAGCTCGCCGAAGGTCAAGAATCCGAAACCCAGAAAAAGAGGAAAACACAGTGAAAATGGAGCACATCGAAATAGGGCTCAATTTGACATTTCAATGACAAGGAAAGGAAGAAGAAGTGAATATGAGAAGAACAGCACCCTCCACGCGCCTTAGCGTCGCCTGGTTTACTGGATTCCGGTCGTTGACCGCCGAGCACAGTGGCGCTCGATCTCCTTCCTCAGTGGCTGCCTCGGTGAGTTGAGGGTAGGGATGAGTAGAGGAGAAGGAGAGGAGAAGTTAGGAGGTGGTCCGCCGACCAGTGGTGGCCAGACGGCGGTGGTCGCCGGAGATAGTGGCGGAGCTCGAGAGTAAGAAGAAGAAGAAGAAGAAGAAGAAGAAGAAGAAGAAAGAGTTGACGGTCAAAACTCTCTCCCTATTTATAGGGAATTGGACAGTTGAGATTTGATCTGGAAAAGATCCAACAGTCCAGATTTAAAGAAGGTGAAAAGTAAAAGGTTAAAAACTATTTACCAGAATAGTAATTAAAAGTTACCAGAAACGTTGGAAATTCATAGAAAATTAACGGAAGCTCTGAAAAATATTCTAAAAATACCGGGAGACTCGTGTCGACACAAACTACAACATCGATCCATTAAATAAGGAATTTAGGGAGTTCAGAAAAAACTCAAAAAATAAATTCGAGCAATAACTTTATAATTCACCGGTCGCAGTTAAAAACTTTCGGTAACTCGTAAACCACTGTAAAAGGTAACTTCTTGGGTACGGGGTGTTACATCCATAATATTTTTCTTAGACTTCACATAGTCTATATTTGTTGAATGGTGTTTTGTCATCATCGGATGTGACGAGACTTACCATTATACATCTTGTTTTGTACCGTGCCAATTGCATATTTAGTATCACAATGTATGCATATTACAGGCACATATTTTTTCCATCCGGAATATCCTCTATAAATTGGCGTAGCCATTCGGCCTCATCCCCACATTTGTCCAAGGCGATAAACTCAGATTCTATTATGGATCTAGTTATGATCGTTTGTTTTGAGAATTTCCATGACACTGCTGCACCTCCTAATGTAAACACATATAACTATTAGTGGATTTTGATCATTCCATGTCAATTCCAATTTGCATCACTGTATCCTTTTAGGACAACTGGATAATTGGTATAGTACAGCTCATAACCCCGAGAGTACATTAAGTTCTTGAGTGCTCTTGTAATTGCTTGCCAATATATATCTTACTCATGTACTACATAACTTGCTCTCAACATAGTAAGTTATTTCGGGTCTTGTACAGCACGTTGAGTACATCAAACTTCTAATAACTCTAGACAGTTGAAATATTACTATTCAATCCTTTCGGTAATTCAAATCAAACACGACCAGGTAAGATGGTGAGGTTTTAGTGGAGCGTGGCTCGTTTAAGCACATTGCCTCGATGGTTCTTACCTAGACATTGTGTCCAATTAAGTAATCCTAGTTAGAAAGATTCATAACATTCATTTTCATAGTTCATATGAATCTACTTTTTCTCTTTTGGGTACCTTATTCAAAAAGGTCGCTAGTCATAAAATTGGAGTCTCCCCACATTTTGGGTACCATATTTGTTGAGTTGATTTTAAACCTCGTTATTATAGAGAACCAATTTCTCTATTCCTCACTATGCTTTCCAGTAAATACTCACAACAATATTTTATTGTTATCAACAAAGATGATAAAGTATTTATTATCACTTCTTGTTTGCGTTGATCTCAAGTCACATATATTACTATAGATTATATTAAATAGTTTTCAACGTCTACTCTGAAAGATGAACTTATTAGTTTTGTCTCAAATCGAGTTTTTACACTTATGTAAGATAAGTGATTCATGTTAATTAGTCTTTGCAAAGCAGCGTAATTAACATATCCTAGTCTTTCATGCGATAAAATGGAAAACGCAAGCGTATGGGTGGAAAAAACTAGCTTTATTTATTTCCTTGACAAATGTCATATAAATAATCCACCACCTATTGCACTATTTTATTTTGGACAAAACTAAATCGTTATCATTGAGAGTTTCTCATATCAAAGTGTGTAGCTCAAATGAATGACCATACAACACCATAACAAAACACGTAGATGCTTTATCAACATTCAAAATCACGTCCTTCTTGCAACCAAGGGACTCTATGTGCTTTCTTTCAAGCACATGTAGTGTCTCAACACCTCTTATCACTATTTTAATGACATCTTGAATTACATATTCATTCTTCAAGTGAAGCACATTGAACATCTCAAATTTTTCTCCATATGAGGGTGAGACCAATGCAATAGCATTCACATGTATGGTCGGTACAGAGGTCGACTCCTTGGTTCAGATTTTTCATAACCACTTTAGGTTGTCATTTCTGAAACAAATCCATAAGTGTTAATTACATAACCACTTATTTCTCAAGACAATACATCGTTAACTACAAATTTTGTAAGTCAACATAATATGTGTATGTAACAATTCTGTTTAGACAACCATTAATATAAGTGTTCGCCAATATATGCAATACATGTAATTTGTTTTAAGATTGTAATAGAAAGCAGGGGTTAGATATTGCATATATATATATATATATATATATATATATATATATATATATATAAAATCTAATTTATAATTAAATAATAATTATAAGTAATAAAATGATAAATATAAAAATAATTACTATGAATAACATTGGTTATCACACTTGATTTAAAGAGAAATGAAACTTGTGAAAGCTGAATCACGTGCCTTGGAACACTTAGTATGCAGAACACCAAAAACGTTTATTACTTCAAACTCAAACTAAGGATACGAGGAAAGTGAAGAAGTCAAGTCGTGTGTTTCACACACTTTCCTTAAAACAAATTATGCCTCATCTACCGGAGCAAAAGGCTTGATGACACTTGTCTCCCAAAATACATTAACTACTAGTGCTTTGGAGCTGACTGCTATCAAGAACACCCGACGAACTTGTAGTACCTTCAATCTATCACAAGAATGCTATAAACTAGAAAGAGAATAACTCTTTAAGAGGAGGAGATAATTATTGAGAAATTGTTTAGAATGATGATGTTTTCAATTGTGTTTAGAACAAATGAACTGTCACATATTTATACATGAGAGAAATCATCCACTACTTGAATTGCCATGAATTCTGGTTGATATGTTACAATCATTAACATTTCAACATTTGACATTCTATACTACAACCTTTCACAGTTTATGTGGTTACAACCTTTCACAGTAGTGGGGTTACAACCTTTCACATTTTATGAGGTTACATAATTTCACACTATGTGAGGTTGCATCATTTTACATTATGTGAGGTTATAGCTTTTAGAATTCAATCATTCAATAGACTATACAATGTCCATAACACATGTTTTTAAATAATTATTCATATTTGGATGATTATTTTTATTCATCCTATAACCTATTTAAATTCTTCCATTTAAATTGATTAAATAAAATAGTTATTTTCATCATTTTTCAACAAAGAATCGCTACTAACATGCATGCTGGCTAGAAGTCCCACAACCTCGGCATGAAAAGCACAACTCACAGCATCTAGGGATTTAGCCAACGCAGCCACGCATGTACCACTTTCATTTTGAACAATTACACCAACTCCTCCCCCATTAGTTTCAACTTGGAAACTAC
This sequence comes from Comarum palustre, assembly GCA_951800085.1. NCBI lineage: Eukaryota > Viridiplantae > Streptophyta > Magnoliopsida > Rosales > Rosaceae > Comarum > Comarum palustre. Next base: position 491,728 of record OX637589.1, on the reverse strand, counting down.
CATCTATATTCACTGAAGCTTCCAATGACAAATTATTAATGTACCTGAATCCAAAAGAGTTGTATGTACGCTGACTATTCTCAAATTAACCAAGTCTGAAACAGTTATAGTGTGTAACAGCTTACGGCTATTCAAATATGCAAAATGAAAAAAAATCTTCATATTACAGCCCTCTTCTGTTTCCAAGAGATTTTTCCTACACAGCAAACTAAAATATTCCATCTTCAGGAGATATGTCCTACACAGAAAACCGCAAGAAAACATTGAAGAGTCTCATATTTACTGTAAATATCAAAAGAAAATTATGACCAGAGTTAAAGAGACAGGAGAGTACGATATTCAAATTAAAAATCTAATTCTCCACTTCACGAAATTGACTCAAAAAAAGTGAAGCAAATTAAAAATCTACTTCTTTAATCTAAAATGAAGCCCTAAACTCAAACAGAGTAAAAAATATAGACATGAGGAAAATAATTAAATAATTACACTGTATATTGAGTCTGCTTCAGTAATTTCAAACTTCAGCTCTATCTCTACCAGCTTAATAAATGACAGAGAAAGGTAAAATGCGATATTTCAGCAGTTCAAGAACAATAACCAAAGAAATCTTCAATATGTTTGTCTCTAGACATGCAATTCTCTCAAGAAGAAACATGTCATTTAAACCGTCATTTAAACATGCCATGAGTCTTGAATTACCTCCATGAATCTGTCCATTCAATTTGTTTCCCAGAATAAAATGATGGTATGCATCAATGTTCCTCCAACTATCCCATACCATATACCCTGTATCAATGTTAGCCAATTAGCCATACACTTTTCGTTCAATATCACCTTTCATTTCCAAACGGTCCTAATGTCATTATGACATTTGTGTTACAAATATTTCTCCCAAGTAGAGATACAATCACTTACTTATCCTAACAACTCAAGTCATTCCACCCATTTTCATTATCACGTCAAAAATCTAATGGCAAATACACTCACTGTAGTAACTATTCTAATACAGACCTAAATCTCACCAACATTAATCACACATCATTCTATCCTATGATTAACTAAGCACACCTTTACTTCAAGCATAGTGTCAAACCTATATCATTATTGTAGGTTTTTCTTAAACCACGATTATGAATACTCTATCTAAAGCCTAATCCCTACAGCAAGCTGATCCCTATGCAGTAACAATAGTAGTCTAATTTCTGCATTTCATTTACAATCTCAGCAATCTGAGTCCTCTATCATAGAGAAGTCACAACTTCAAGCAACAGACATTTTTTATTCTCAAATCCAACCCTCTACTCATTAAATCTCAAGCAGCAAACCCTTTCAAACCCAAAATTCCCAAAAAACCAGAACTGACATTTACCATGTTCATCGCAGTGGTAAAATTTTATGTTTATCTTCAGAAACCTGTTTATGATACTTTTTCCCAAAGTCATGCCGAAACTCCAAAATTCAAAAGCTTTTCATATTCCTTTTCTCCATCTTTCAATACCCCCACACCTATCTATAGTAAACTACCACCGCAGTAAAACTACATGCTCATTGCTCTTAGATTAAGTGCCTATACAGTAAATTAATCAAGCAAAGATCATGATGATATGTGAAATGCACATGCTAAATACCAAGCGGAAGTCTCTTCAAAAGGTTCTTGCAATCGGATCATGAAGCCAAATAACTAGCCACGATCAATCTCATGAAAATTATTTTGACATTCATCAATAACCCATATGAAATCAACAAGAAATTCGTATATCCGTTCAAAAGAATCAATGGATACAAGCAAGTGTACTTACATGGGCTACTGAGGAGTTGCACTTACAAAATCAACCTCAGGCAAGGGAGGACTTGAAAATGATAAAGCCTAGTGTATTCCAATTTCACCGCAGCTCCTTCAATGCATTTGGAGGCTATACGATTAACTCCCAGATCATAGCCAATTGATACGGTGACACCTGATAGGAGCATTTTACGCTACGTTCTTAACATGTTTTTAACCTCATTTATGCTTTGTTTATCCATTATTTGATTAGTATTAGTAGTTATTTAGCATAAGGGGTTATTTGTAGAACATTGGCTAAAACATGTGTAAAATAGATAAAGTATGTGCAATATCGTTAAAAGCTGAACTTGGAAGTGTTCTTGATTTTCTTAAGTTTCTGTAAACCGATACATTGTCACTGTAACACCCCGTCCCGAAATTAACATTTTTACCGGGATTAGGCGAGTTACAGGGAATGGTAACCGCACTGTTAATTTTCCCCGAATTATTATCGAGATATTCTTAGTTTTGGAAAAAAAAAATAGAATTAATGTCCCGAGGGATAGATTATGTTATTACGGGATCCCCGGTATGTCCGGAGCTATGAGTTGTTAGTTACGAATTTATCGAATTTACGGAAGTAACAAATGATAAGTTACTTTATCGTAGAAAAAGAGGACTTTGCGTCAAGTCGAGAATTTGAGGGAGTTTCCTTCGGGAAAGATGTGGAGGACGTTAATACGAACTCGTGGGTATGTCCTACGCTTTAATCGGAGTTCGTATGCGGAAGTTATGGAGGATAATGTGTTGTTACTGTACGACAAATGGTAAATAGCAAGATATCTATTTACTATTTGTTGTAACTTTTTATAATCCAATCTGGGCCGTCAGATCAATCAATGATTGATCTGGGCCGTTGGATTTTGGGTATTTATATGTGGGAGGGGGGAGTTGACCGGGGCGGTCTCTCTCTTTCTCTCTCTTTCTTTCTCCGCTCTCTTCTCTCCCTCTCTTTCCCGAGCTTGACTGTGAGCATAGTCGCTCGGAGACAGACACCGGCGAGCCCCACCGCAGTGCGTCCTACCTCACCGCCACCACCTACGGTCTAGCCGTGCCTCCGCCAGCAAACCCGGAATCTCAGTTGCTTGGAGGCGCCAGAACCGGAACTCTATCAAGGAAGAGAACTACGCCGGAGCACTGCCAAGTCTCTCCTGACTCCAAATAAGACAGGAGGAGCATCTAGAGAGTTTCTAGCAGAAGTCGCCTGGTGGCTCAAAAGATGAGGAGAACGCCTCGCCAGAGAGGATCCGCCGGAGCAGTTTCGACCCTAGTCAGTCTAGGTAATTTCTCCCTTCCTCTTCTCTCATTCCCTCGATGGTGTTGTATATTAGTTGTGTTTAGGAGAGAACCTGGTCGGAAAAGGGGTCGAAACTGACGGTAGGCCGGCGGGGATAGTTAGGGTAATTAAAGGGTAAATTCTTGGGTTTTTACCGTGGTAGATCTGATATTTTTACCATTTACCGTGGTTGTAAAAGGACGGAGCTGCCCTTGGCAGTTTAGAGTAATTACAGGGGTGCCATCGTGGTTAAATTCCAGAAATACCCCTGGTAGTTTGAGTTTATTACTGGACTGCCACTAGACCTGGAATTCCCAGAATGCCCCTGCCATATTTGTATATTTACAGGGCTGCCCTTGGGACAGAAATCCTAGAAATAACCCTGACTGATGTGTATAATTACGAAACTGCCATTAAGGCTAGATTGTCCATATTGCCCTAACAGTTTTGGGCTAATTACAGGAATGCCATTGAGATGGTAATTCCATAAATACCCCTGGTAATTATAGTTATTTTCAGGGATGCCAAGTAGGAGGAAATATCTTAGATGCCGTGGTTTGGTTTATTTACGTGGTTGCCACTAGGTTTTATTATATATTTATGTGTGCATGTTGTTATATCTTTACGATTGCTGTGAAATCCTGTTGTATAATTGTATGGTGGATTGTTTGGGATAGTCCCGACAGATAGATGGTCGGTGGATACCTTAGCGGAGAGGTTAAACTCCGGATACGCGTTAGATGTTTGTTATCCATACTAATAAATCGACCGATAATTAGAAAAGCGGGATTTTGCCCGGCTAGGGTGAATCTTACACAAGAGCTACGTGTGGCTTGATCCCTGAAAAGACAGGGTACGTAGGCAGCCTGACCAGGATTCAGGTGCAGTCACAAATATTATTAGAACCCCTAGGTTCTTTAATTGGCACATTTGAGATTCAAATGTGGGAAACAGGATAATCTCCGGTTTGAGGTTTATTCCGGCACCGTTTGGACGGTTTGATTTGGGTTATGAAGAAAAGGGTTATCCTGGCTCAAGGGGGATTTCGAGTAAATCTCTCTTGTGTTGGGTCCCGCACGTCTTAACCCAGGGTTAGAGAGGTAATCTTGGGTCGGGGCGTGACAATGGTATCAGAGCCTAGGTTCAAATCTCGGACCAAAAGATTGAGAGAATTAAATAAATTCTTTCTTTGAGTTATGTGGTTGGGGGGTTTGGACAGAGGCAGAGGTTTGGGTATTTCTGCCTCGGATCAATTTTGAAGGTAACTACTGTTACCTAGAACTCCTGTGTGTGTGTTCTGGATCACTGTGTAATTACAGTATTGTTGGTGTTGTTGTTTGCTTGTTGTCGGAACTTGGTAGATCGGAGGAAACGGGGAGGTTATGGCGAAATTCCGGCAAGACATCGGAATCCGACGAAGATTCCGGTGATGCAATTGAACTGGCAGAATGCCGAAGAGGTAGAAACCGAATCCCAATTGAGTCGAAAAGTGTCAGTTGAATCGTAATCGGGATATTTACGGAAAATTGGACGTAAGTAGGAAGTTTCCATTTTAGGAAACTTCCCGTTTTAAGGAAGACTTACCAATTTAGGAAACTATCCATTATGGGAAACTTTCCCTTTTTGAAAGGTTTCCATTTATGAGAAGATGTTAAATCGGGTTGAAAAGGTTAAAGGAAATGTAGAATTCAAGTTAAAGGTTTTGTAGATAATTAGTGAAATATGGGAACTATATTATGATGACCACTCTAGTGGTTGGGGGAGATGTTGACTCCTATTAACGGTATTGTCAAGTGGATCGTGGAAAAGCAATCGGATAATTTTGTTATCGACGCATCGACTCACATTTAGTAAGAGAAAATACTTACGCTAAGGTGGCGTAAACAGAAACCAAACTTCGGGTCGATAATCGGAAATAAGTGTAAAGTTTGAAAAGTGATAAAGGAAAGTTCAGAAACTGAGTCGGAATTCCGGTAAATTGAGATTGAGAGTCGATAACCGGGAAAGAAAGTTACAAAGGTTAAAGTGGCATAAAAAGGAACTTGGTCAACATGTGGTCAAATAGGAGTTCCTGGTCAAACTAGGAAAAGACCAAGTCAACGAGGAAATGACTAAAGTATTGGGTTGTTTGTACAGTCTCTGGTTTAACGTGAGACAGGCTCGACTACGCGGTTAGTTCGAGAGTTTCGCTCGAGAAGCTTTCCGAGCGGGAAGAAGGTTGCAATAGTACTGTGAGTGGACAAACTATTTTTAAATGAATGCATGCCCTAATTATTGAGTTATTTGCAGGGTTTATATGATGGTTTCGAGAATTATATTTTCCTCGGGTTCATGAATGTTTTATGTGGAATTATGCATATAAGACGAGGAATGGTTTTACCTATTGTTTTGGGAAGAGTAATTGGGTAAAGTTTTGTTATGAATTTTGGTTATAAGGGTTGTCAATGAATATGCTAGCTAGAGTAGCGTGAGGGCGCTACCAGAGCTCTTAGCTCCGACCCTGGTCTGAGAGGACAGACACGCCTGAGATGTCAGGTGGATACTATGAGGGTTGTCCATTACCACTTTACCCAGAGCTCTTAGCTCCGACCCTGGTCTGAGAGGACAGACACGCCTGAGATGTCAGGTGGATACTATGAGGGTTGTCCATTACCACTTTACCCAGAGCTCTTAGCTCCGACCCTGGTCTGAGAGGACAGACACGCCTGAGATGTCAGGTGGATATTATGAGGGTTGTCCATTACCACTTTACCCAGAGCTCTTAGCTCCGACCCTGGTCTGAGAGGACAGACACGCCTGAGATGTCAGGTGGATACTATGAGGGTTGTCCATTACCACTTTACCCAGAGCTCTTAGCTCCGACCCTGGTCTGAGAGGTCAGGTGGATATTATAAGGGTTCTCCGTTATTATTTTATCTAGCTAGCATAGCGTGATGGCGCTACTAGAGCTCTTAGCTCCGACCCTAGTCTGAGAAGTCAAACTTATTATTTCTTTTGTGTGTGTGAACTTTTCTAATAAGGAGTAAGATTTGGGGTAAAGTCATGGGGGATTTGACTTGGTTTCGGAATATTTTTGACATGAGGTATGGTAGATGTTGAGCTAATTGGTGTAACAGTGGAAACTGATTATAGAAGCACTATGAGAAGCATACAGGATGTTGGGCCAAAAATTTCCGTCCTTTAGGCAAGACTTTAGCACGCATGAGTTAGTGTGCGAGCTTGTTAGCTCTGATTATTGGAAAATACCCTACTGAAGACTCTTTTATAAGAGAAGGGTAGGATGAGGAAAATTCACTATTTCTAAGTATGTGAAGTTGACATACATGTAGGCGCGAAGTCGCATAACGGATTCATCAGCTCAAGTGAGCAGTTTGAGGTCGCATTGTGGTATGCGAGTTTGTTCGAGCCCTGTGGTTAAAAGTTGGGGTATTAGGAACGTGGGTGGATGAGTTTTGACTATGGACGCAGGAGATAATCCGTCTGTGGTCTCAGGGCCTAGTGTAGAAAGTTCATATCTCTTTAGTCTCGGAAGGTGCAAGAGATATATGAGTTTCCTCCACGGTGAGGGACTGTAGCATTTTTACCCTTCCATGTGGAAGACTTTGGTGTTAAATGCCAAGTGTGGCAGTCGTGTAAGTAGAGCATTCGAGTCGACTTCAAGTTAGTTGGGTTACGTTTGGGAAAGCTGACGGATTGTCGAAATTGGCATTTTGGAAATTAGCTTGTGAAGAGTTAAGAGGCAAGTCTTATAGAGTCGATTACGATGAAAAGGATGAGACTAGGGTATCGTACCCTAGTGTTTTAAGCGAGTGTAGCTATGTTTTCCGTATTGCAAATGCGGGGAGACTCTGAATGCTAAAGAAAATGATACATAGAGCTTGTGACTCTGGTTTTCCTGAAGCTCTGTTCGGTGGAACTTGACGACATTCCTTGACCGTTGGTTTTACCTTTCGCAGAGGAAATTTCGGGGACGAAATTTCTATAAGGGGGGTAGATTGTAACACCCCGTCCCGAAATTAACATTTTTACCGGGATTAGGCGAGTTACAGGGAATGGTAACCGCACTGTTAATTTTCCCCGAATTATTATCGAGATATTCTTAGTTTTGGAAAAAAAAAATAGAATTAATGTCCCGAGGGATAGATTATGTTATTACGGGATCCCCGGTATGTCCGGAAGATTTTCCGGAGCTATGAGTTGTTAGTTACGAATTTATCGAATTTACGGAAGTAACAAATGATAAGTTACTTTATCGTAGAAAAAGAGGACTTTGCGTCAAGTCGAGAATTTGAGGGAGTTTCCTTCGGGAAAGATGTGGAGGACGTTAATACGAACTCGTGGGTATGTCCTACGCTTTAATCGGAGTTCGTATGCGGAAGTTATGGAGGATAATGTGTTGTTACTGTACGACAAATGGTAAATAGCAAGATATCTATTTACTATTTGTGGTAACTTTTTATAATCCAATCTGGGCCGTCAGATCAATCAATGATTGATCTGGGCCGTTGGATTTTGGGTATTTATATGTGGGAGGGGGGAGTTGACCGGGGCGGTCTCTCTCTTTCTCTCTCTTTCTTTCTCCGCTCTCTTCTCTCCCTCTCTTTCCCGAGCTTGACTGTGAGCATAGTCGCTCGGATACAGACACCGGCGAGCCCCACCGCAGTGCGTCCTACCTCACCGCCACCACCTACGGTCTAGCCGTGCCTCCGCCAGCAAACCCGGAATCTCAGTTGCTTGGAGGCGCCAGAACCGGAACTCTATCAAGGAAGAGAACTACGCCGGAGCACTGCCAAGTCTCTCCTGACTCCAAATAAGACAGGAGGAGCATCTAGAGAGTTTCTAGCAGAAGTCGCCTGGTGGCTCAAAAGATGAGGAGAACGCCTCGCCAGAGAGGATCCGCCGGAGCAGTTTCGACCCTAGTCAGTCTAGGTAATTTCTCCCTTCCTCTTCTCTCATTCCCTCGATGGTGTTGTATATTAGTTGTGTTTAGGAGAGAACCTGGTCGGAAAAGGGGTCGAAACCGACGGTAGGCCGGCGGGGATAGTTAGGGTAATTAAAGGGTAAATTCTTGGGTTTTTACCGTGGTAGATCTGATATTTTTACCATTTACCGTGGTTGTAAAAGGACGGAGCTGCCCTTGGCAGTTTAGAGTAATTACAGGGGTGCCATCGTGGTTAAATCCCAGAAATACCCCTGGTAGTTTGAGTTTATTACTGGACTGCCACTAGAGCTGGAATTCCCAAAATGCCCCTGCCATATTTGTATATTTACAGGGCTGCCCTTGGGACAGAAATCCTAGAAATAACCCTGACTGATGTGTATAATTACGAAACTGCCATTAAGGCTAGATTGTCCATATTGCCCTAACAGTTTTGGGCTAATTACAGGAATGCCATTGAGATGGTAATTCCATAAATACCCCTGGTAATTATAGTTATTTTCAGGGATGCCAAGTAGGAGGAAATATCTTAGATGCCGTGGTTTGGTTTATTTACGTGGTTGCCACTAGGTTTTATTATATATTTATGTGTGCATGTTGTTATATCTTTACGATTGCTGTGAAATCCTGTTGTATAATTGTATGGTGGATTGTTTGGGATAGTCCCGACAGATAGATGGTCGGTGGATACCTTAGCGGAGAGGTTAAACTCCGGATACGCGTTAGATGTTTGTTATCCATACTAATAAATCGACCGATAATTAGAAAAGCGGGATTTTGCCCGGCTAGGGTGAATCTTACACAAGAGCTACGTGTGGCTTGATCCCTGAAAAGACAGGGTACGTAGGCAGCCTGACCAGGATTCAGGTGCAGTCACAAATATTATTAGAACCCCTAGGTTCTTTAATTGGCACATTTGAGATTCAAATGTGGGAAACAGGATAATCTCCGGTTTGAGGTTTATTCCGGCACCGTTTGGACGGTTTGATTTGGGTTATGAAGAAAAGGGTTATCCTGGCTCAAGGGGGATTTCGAGTAAATCTCTCTTGTGTTGGGTCCCGCACGTCTTAACCCAGGGTTAGAGAGGTAATCTTGGGTCGGGGCGTGACAATGGTATCAGAGCCTAGGTTCAAATCTCGGACCAAAAGATTGAGAGAATTAAATAAATTCTTTCTTTGAGTTATGTGGTTGGGGGGTTTGGACAGAGGCAGAGGTTTGGGTATTTCTGCCTCGGATCAATTTTGAAGGTAACTACTGTTACCTAGAACTCCTATGTGTGTGTTCTGGATCACTGTGTAATTACAGTATTGTTGGTGTTGTTGTTTGCTTGTTGTCGGAACTTGGTAGATCGGAGGAAACGGGGAGGTTATGGCGAAATTCCGGCAAGACATCGGAATCCGACGAAGATTCCGGTGATGCAATTGAACTGGCAGAATGCCGAAGAGGTAGAAACCGAATCCCAATTGAGTCGAAAAGTGTCAGTTGAATCGTAATCGGGATATTTACGGAAAATTGGACGTAAGTAGGAAGTTTCCATTTTAGGAAACTTCCCGTTTTAGGAAACAATGGCCGGAGGTCAGTCTGCTGGAAACAGGACAGAATTTGCTGAAGTTGTCTACCGAGTTCGTGAGTGTGTTTCTTCACCAAAATCCTTCCCAAGCATGCCAAATGATTGATGAAGAGCTTAATGATGATATGGGAAGTTGTTTAGAAGAAGAAGAATCGAAGAAATCACCAAGGAGAAGCCGAAAATAACAACTACGAAAGTTATCCCGGTCAAAACAGGATAACTCGGTCTACCGAGATTATGGAAGCTTTTCGGCTGTCCTAGGAGTCCATGAGCATGAAAGAGAGCCCAATGCCGACCCACACATGAGGAAGAGTCCATGAATTCAGAAAAAGAAGTTTTTAAATTATTTTCCAAGTCAGCAAATTAAAGAGAAGGAAGACAAATCCAACAAGGAAAAGCAAGAAGCCCAATCCGACATGGACAAGGAGTAGGGTGCCGAATTTCTTAGGGTTTCTTTAGAAGTTTTCCTCTATAAATACACATGTAACACAGTAGAAAAAGGGTCCTCAATTTTGTGAAAACCTTAGCTAGCCAACTCTACCAAAAACCCCTCAAAACAGCCGAAGCACAAAGCTTGCCGCCGATCACCCTTTGCAGCCGCCAACCACCCTTGCCCTATCCGACCCTTTAGGTAGGATTTGGTATGGATTCCTCCAAGTTTTTGTGTAATTCTACTGTATGTTATTCGATGATTTATATATATTGGTGTTTGGGTTTATGGTTTTGTGTTATGAACACGTTTGCTTGTCTTTCTTTGTGATCTACTTATGAACTTGTTCATTAGCATAACATTTAGAATGCATGCTAGGTTTTGGATTTAGAATAGGCTGCATATGTTTATGTTATTGTTGTTTTCTAATTGATTAATCACATACCTGATCATGTAATCGAACCTAAGGGTAGTCTGTGCACGGATGTTCCTAAGGGGGGAGTTTCATATGCCGTAGTGTTCTAAGGGTTAAGGTCAGGCGATTGTAGGCCTTGAATCTTAGGCATTACCAAGGGTTTTTAGGGTTACGTGATTTGCATGATGAATAGGATGAGTGACGCCATACCTAGGACCATGTCTCCAATGACTCTCGTTCGATCAGTGTATTTTGTCTTAATGTCAGGCGATTGTAGGCATTAAACAGGATGACACATATACAAACTTAGTGTCAGGCGATTGTAGGCACTAAGTTTACATGAGAAGTCTAAATAGTTGGAATTAATTAGAATTCAAGAAAACATATTTCATTGCATCTTGTTCTTGTTTAAAACTTATGTGTTTTCCTATTTGGTGTTAGCTATGTTTTGTGTTTAACAAATTGATCGACCAATGTAAATATTAGATTTAGATTTGGAATTAGGACTTTAGAAAATCACCATAAAATCCCCATCATAATTCGGTAAATATGTGAATAGTTTGTAAATAATTTAATTCTTTTTGTTCATAAATTTCGATGCCATGTCTATGTTTTATGGATTGTATGTGTGTATGTGTTTTATACTTGTATAGTTGTGACAGAATTGTACTTGTATGTTTATTTTACATTTGTGAATGTTACTAATGATTTGTTTTTGCAGAATATAAGTCCTTCCCTAGTGTCCCCGGCTTGAACGATCCCTACTTACAGTTACTACACGATAGGGTTTTAAATTGCAGGTTGTTAAGCGACGACCTCGTCAGTTTTTGGCGCCGTTGCCGGGGATGCTAAAAAGGATTTATGTGTATATTTTGTGCTAACGTTTTTCTCTTATATTTGTGTGTATTGTCGATTTTTACATTGTATATTTGTGTATGTGCCGAATTCCTTTGTGTGAAAGTTGTATTATTTGTGCCATATTTTTGACTAACAATTTCTCTCTTGTATATTCTTTTGTGTGAAAGTGTATATTCCTTTAATTTTTGAGGTATATCGGACGAAGCATAACACTACCTTGGGCTGTATCAATCTATTGCACAGTGATCTTCCCTGCTCCACGTACCTTGAAAATTAGAGACTTAATAAAATCAGCTAGCAACTTTACTAGGTTGCCGACACTTTTGTGCTTACATGTCATTGAATTCGAAACTTATGCCATGCCATGATGTTGCCGAAATTTTTATAAGCTAAATTTCGAATTCTATCTAAGTTTTTGACAATGCTCACTTGATCTTTGTTCAATTGTGCCAGATTGGTTTTGCAGGTTCCCATAAATGACCAGTTCTGACGAGAAATTGTTTGGTGACGTTGGACGTAAGGAAACCAAACCTGGTCATGATATCGTGCACAATGCTAAACAAAGTGAAGTAGAGCACGTTTTAAGAAGAAAAAAATTTTGAGCTCTGCCAAGCAAGGAAGACTTGGAAGCACTAAGAAAGATTGAGCAAGGGCCGGTTTTGACATGTTTGGAGAACGGAATGAGGAGGCTTTGAATGATTTGAAGCCGTCCATACTTGAAGTTGTGAAGGAGCTTGAGTCACAACCAATCTATGAAAGGTATTCTCCTTTGTCAATTCCAATCATTACTAACAACATGTTGCCATCTTTGGAACAGGGCCCTAAGTTAGAATTTAAAGATCTCCCCGCGCACTTGAAGTATGCATATCTAGGAGAAGAGGACACTTTACCAGATATTGTGTCTTCATCGTTGAATGAGCAACAAGAGCACAAATGTTGAAAAGCACAATGTGGGAGAGCCATGGTAACAAAGGATGGCGCCATCAAAGCAAAAGGAGAAGAGTCTAGGCTGATAGACTATAAACATTAAGCGCTGCATGAGAGACAACTCATTTCAACCGCAGCTGTGGAGGAGCCATCAACGAGAGTTTGCATTTTTCTAATCCCTTCGCTTTTATGGTTGATATTTTGATTTATTTATGTGTTTATTATGTGACTTAGACACATGCTTAGGAAGTTATGACATGATTTTGGGTTTACATTAAGGACAATGTAATTTTCTAAGTGTGGGGTAGAGGTTACATAGTAACATATTTTTATTTGTGTGTTTTTCAATTTATGTCGAAATTTTCTTCCAATTTTTCAAATTTTCCGTAATTTTTAGTTTTTATTTGTTTTCGAGTCTTAGGATATACCCTTAAAAGTCTATGATGAACTATATCTTTGAATGCATGATTGATAGTTTGACATTTATCTTAAGAAATTGCGAGTTCATGGATATTGTGAATTAGTATGAATATTTGAGACTTGATTGATAATGAAGTATGCATGTTTGATTAAATAGTTCCAAATAACCTATGTGAGCTTTTGAGCCCAAAAACTTTCTTTCATGAGTGAATTATGTGCCGAATTTTGCTTAAATTTTTTCGAAATTTTCACTAAATTTTCACTATCTTTCGAAACCTCATCATTCTTTGCAAATTCAATGACTATGTGCTATAGCTTTTTAATGGACTCTAGAATTTACTAGAACTTGCTTATGTGATTTTCGAAGCTTCATAATCATAACTTGTCTTGATTTTGAATATGATTGAATTAAATCTCATTAGGATCACCACCATTGCCAAATAAAACTTATGTCTATTTTGTGCCCGTCGTGGGACTCCTTAGTTAACCCCCTTTGAGCCTACATTGAGCCTTTTATTTCATCACCTTTAAACAGAATTCTTTTGCTTAGAATAGCTAAACCTTTACCTTGTTATCAAGACTTGGCAAAGTACCTTTAATGGAGCTGTATTGCGTGATGCTGTGAAGCAAGTGTGGGGTGAACAAGGTAATAAAAAACAAGTGTGGGGTTAAACACCATTGTTTTGTATTGTATATGTGTCGAAAAAAATTGTATGTCCGAAAAAATGTGTTTAAGAAAAAAAATTCCGAAAAAGAAAAAGAAAAAAAAAGAGAGAGAAGAAATCGGAAAATAAAAGAGTTTCGGATCAAAAGTTCAAGACATAAAGTTTTGGTGTTTTTTGTAATGTTTTGTGAATTTGGAGTTAGTAATTATTTGAAGGTCTAAAAGTGTTTATATGACCTTTGTCCTGTTCACAATATGGAGAGAAGTCAAGAATGACGTATGGGACCAACATGAAGAAATTCGACCCGTGAAGTGAAGACATGAGGAGGAGCGAGATTTGCTAAAGTCTTGGTGATTTCTTATAGCACCATTTATCTAAAAATTCCTACCTTATGAAACCAAGCCCCATTACAACCATATTATTGAGATTAATTCATGATTCTTAAGATAGCTAAATTTGATTTGTGGAGATTTTCTCATGAGTCAAGCATATGGTTTTGGTCCATTATTGCACATAGTTGTTATATGAGGTTTTTCCATGAATTTCTATTCACAAAGAGCTTTTATTTGTTGAAATATGCAAGTTATTTGTTATCTTATCATCTTTTCCCTTGCATATACGATTGAGTGAATACCATGGATGAGTAAAAAGAAGAAAGTATGCCATTGTGAGGTGGAACGGTTATCATACATGTTTGTGCTATATGATCTCATATCTTACTTGTTCATGCTATGATACATGCTTATGAAGCTTTGCAATTACGCTTTTTATTCAAATGTTCAAACTTGAAAGTTATGCATGCTAAAGAATCTGAGACGAATCATTTAAGGGTATTAGTTGTTTGAGTGTTAATTGTTTTTGTGTCGTTAGTGTTAGTAGTCTTATATTTAATTTACTAGGGACTAGCAAAGGGTAAGTGTGGGGTAGTTGCACTTACAAAATCAACCTCAGGCAAGGGAGGACTTGAAAATGATAAAGCCTAGTGTATTCCAATTTCACCGCAGCTCCTTCAATGCATTTGGAGGCTATACGATTAACTCCCAGATCATAGCCAATTGATACGGTGACACCGCAGTAAGCAAGGATGCATGCGACAATTGAACATGTTTATTCATCAATTGAAAGTTTTATGCCTTAGTTATGCCCATAACTGAATCAAGCTTTATGCATGTGAATCCATATGCAATCCCAAAATAAAATCCAAAGGGAAGTTAGATACATGAGCAATCTATTCAAATTTCATGACACAACAAGCAATTTTTGTCCTTTATCACAAACGGAAAGCCAAGCAAATATGGCGTGAACAAGCTGAACCCAAGACATATGAGAATAGCAACAATCAAAGCAAGTCCCAGCAAAACAAGTCATGCAAATTCATGTCATATCAATGCCAAACTTTATTAATCCTCACAAGCAATTCATATTTATATACCAACAATCAAGAGTTGCATTTATCCAAGAAACTTAAAACCAAACAACAAGCATAAAAACGCAGAAATTATTGAGCAAATTCAAATCCCAGCAGCCGACATAAAACACTACCATCAGGCAAAGTTTAACTCCCAGCAGCAAGTGTAAAGAATTTCACAGAAAAAGAAAAAGAAAATGTTGATGCTTCAATCGCAATCAAGACTACAATTTCAAAGAATCGAAAACAAACGAATCTCACAAGAAGATTTTGTATAAAAACTAACCTACAATCATGATGAACCACACACTCTACTGCAATTTAGCCCAGATCATGCTAATTTTGAGAAAATTAATCACAGCAAACACACATTATCAACCCAAGCATCACTCCTAATGCAAATTCCAACTCGCCTACATATATGCCATGTAAAGCATATTTTATCAATGTCAATGATCCAATTCCTCATCTCCTTTTATTCTCCAAGCATCATAAAATCAAAGTACAGGGATATCATGTCATCACAACACTTCTAATAAGGTGAAACAGAAAACAAGAACTCCTAATTTCATAAACAAGAACTCACCTGAATAAAGATAACGTGATTAGATGACGGAGAACAGAACAAAAGAAAAAGAGAGGAGACGTGAAAAGAAAAGGAAGAGATAGGGTCAGAATGAAATAAACAGGCCAGTCAACTTGGGCTATGTTTATTTTGACTAATACTTATCATTTCAGCCAGGTTGATTTTGCTGGTTATTTTTGATTATATGGTCCATTTCATGTTTTAAATGACCCATTTAATCAAGGGACTAATGATGATACCTGAAAAATCACGCAATTAATTAATACCTCGTTCCACGATAATTCATGCAATCTTGGGTGAAATCCTCTACTTAATACGTCAAACAAGCATACTCATGCATTGATGTGGGCTCAAGCCACATACAAACACATTTGGATCTTGTAAATATGGGTGTGGTGTGGAAAGTCAAGGAGGGACATAACCGTTAAATAGTCCCGGTCTTGGGCCCGAAACTCAAGCCTAACGACTTAAATATATGAAAAAGAGAATTTGACTACATTACAAACCCAAAAGAAGACTTCCAAACTCAAAACCCATTACTTCTTATTCTTTTACAAGTACAAGTCCAAACTTCTTTTTCTTTTTCTCAGCCCTAGGCTCTTAAGAAAAAGTCAAATCCTTTTTCTTTATTTTTCTTTGTCGGCAAAACAACCATCAGACATGTTTTCTTCTATTTCATTATCCCCCGCAGCTTTACCTAACAAAAAACCTCCTTCATCTTTGATCCGAAGAGGGAGGAGGGATTGTAACCGACCTAAAGGCAACACTCTCACCCTCGAATGACGAAATCATGGTGTGCAAGCTACCAGGTCCGTCTCGTTTCAGGGTTTCCGTCTCCGCAGCCCTTCCATCAGCTTCCCTGCAATCATCTTCTCCTTTTCCTGATTTTTTAAGAACATAATCACATGTAGAAAGAAAATCTCTTTTACCCAGCAGATTAGGCATTGCAATCCACCCCATAAACCATCAATCAAGTCTATAAAAAGAGAGATTTAGAGCTGCAAATGCCATCAATCTAGAACCCAGAAATCTCCCATTAAACACTCAAGCCCTCCTTTCATGCCTTCAAGCAAGAGGCATTCATCCCTCCAAGCAACAGATTTCAATAGTCATTCTCCTAATTCCTGCTACTCCACCTTTCAAGCTCTCTTAGCCATTTTTCCAATTTCTATCAATTCTCTCATCCTTTTTAGAAATCAGATTCTCCGCAGCTCAATTCTCTCATCCTTTTTAGAAACCATATTTCCCGCAGCTCAATTCTCATCATCGCAGTATACCTCTAGCTCCCACGCCAAGCTCACACTACAAGTCTCTTTCCTTGATTCTAAATCACGGACAAAATCATCTCAATGGTTTAAGTCTTTGAGTTGATTTTGGCCTAGTTACAACTTAAATCATAAAGGACCCTCATAGGTGGTTAACTACAACTAATACTTATCAAAGAGAAAATAGGAGTTTTGCAATAACATGTTCTTTATTATCTCGATTTTCTCTATTTTAAGGAAAATTGAAGTTAGTAGGTAATACATGAATTCGATTTTCATCATGAAATAAATGAAAAGATTGGTCTATTAAAAAAATGAAGAAATTGGTACAACTTTCTTGTGGAGATGAATCAATGTTTCTTTGTTCCAGGAGGGTATCTATTGATGACATTTTCTTTAATGATTTATTACACCAATTTTTCAATCACATTTTTTCAATTTCAACCGTTCAGTTTATAGATTTATATAAGTAGATCACTGCTACAAATTTTCAGGTAAATTTATAATTGTTAAGACATCGAAATAGATCAAATTAATGGATGATTCAAATATGTCAAACAGTAACTGCTCAAGTTTATAATCGGTGAATCACTTTTATGAAGAATGCCTTAACGATTTTCAATTTGTATGAAAATTTGTATGGATGATTTACTCATATATATCTATAAACTAGATGATCGATATGTGAATATACAATCAAAATTACTGTGAAACGAAAAAATCCTCAACTAATCTTCAACAAAAAATTCCTCGATAGAACCCGTCCCTTCTTTTTCCACGAGCTAAATATTCCATTTAGGCTGCATATTCCATTTAGGCTGCATATTTTTTCCACGAGCTAAATATTCCATTTAGGCTGCATATTGTAGATTAAAGGAAAGGAGAGGAGCTAATTGATTGGTTCATATATGTATGAAATGAATAGTTGGTTACACACCCTCTAGTTGATTCCTTCATGCCCAAGAACCACTGTGCTTAACATTTGTGACTTGGTCTCATACTTGAATCCCAAGATTTGGGCGGTTGGATACTTGGATCAAAGATTTGACAGGTATTAATTTTCACTAAGACTTGTGTTTTCTAATCTTATTGTCACAATGTAAGAAGTTATATGTTGCATGACACTTTGTGGAGCAAATAATTAGGTTTGTTTCATCATCACACTCTTGACTATATAAGCAACACTGAGCTGCACCGCTAGAATATAATGTTTCATCTGCCTTCTTCTATTCAACCCTTGATAATGACCACCATAACGGCAATGGACCACAGTACATCACTGGATGTTATCAAATCATTCATTACGTGCTCGGTGCTTCTTTTCTTTTTCTAACAAAGTAATTGTGGATTCAAGGTGCTAGTGCAAAGAATACGAACTTTGAAAAGAACATTAAATCTGAATATATTTTTCAAAATCTTTGCTTTCGAGCTTATGAGAATACCTAAATGTACGACAGCTCAAAAAAAATCTATTGATACGTCAATTTTATTTATATTTTATTCTTGGTTTAAATATCATTAACTATAATTGGATACGACGGAGCCAGAATCAAAACCTATAGTGGGTTTCACATTTGGTCGAAAAACAATTTTTTTTAATATTACAGTACAAAGTGTAAGAGCTCAAACAAATGTTAATAACGAGATTTCAAGACCAGGCGCGGAGCCAGGTACAAGCCCGGTAGGGCTCAAGCCCAGCTGAGATTTTCGAATAAGTTCAGCAAAATACATGAAACATGCATGATTAGATGCTTTGCAGGCTTGGCATAGTGTATCTATTCTTTCTCAGCCTACCCAAGTTTGATTCACAGCCACAGCCACACCATTCTTTTTTTCTTTTTCTTTCTTGATTTCTTCTCAATTCTTAGTGCTCTTTCCTTAATTATTGTCCTTGATTTCTTCCCATTTTAAGTGTTGTTTACCTTAAATAAGTTTTTTTTTCTATTACTTTCTTGATTTCTTCTCAATTCCTAGTGCTCTTTCCTTTATTATTGTCTTTGATTTCTTTCCATTTTAAGTGATGTTTCCTGTTAAAAAAGTGTCTATTTTCATAATTTTTAGGGCATAAGACTTCTTTTATAAGATGGTAGATCTATTTTTTTTTGTACATAAAAGTTTAGGTAAGCAGGAGACTTCCCTACACTACCAGAGCCAGGGCAACCCTGCGACCTAGGCCCAGAAGCTTTCGGATTTCTGACTAGGAGGAGTTTCACAACGTTTGCTGAGAGGTGGCACCCTCCGTTGGAGGCCCGAAGACTTTCACCAAGGAGACTACACCCTCACCTAGAGGCCTGAAGGCCCAGGGACATTTTCTAGATTATCCACTAATATGAGATTGTTGGAAGCGAGAATCGAACATGTGTGGGTTTACACCTCAAGTCCGCCCATTGCCATCTGAACCAACTCCCATTGGCATGGTAGGTCTATTTTGGTTTCACTAAATTCTTTTTCTAAACTTATTCTTAAAAAAACTTCTAATCATTAACAATAGTGTTTGGATGAGTTTCTAGCTTTCACATCTTAATAAAGTGTATCTATAATATGTGACATAGTGCTAAATTTTTGATCTTATCTTTATAGTCGACAAAAAAATTTTAAGCCCACCCAAACTCTAAATCTTGGATCCGCTATTGTTTAAGACATTAAGGAAGTGATGTGTAAAAAATGAGAAAAAATGAGTGAAAGATGAGAAAATATAAACAATATTAAAAATAAAAGAGAAAAATTGAAAAAGCAACACAAAAACAATAGAAAAACATAATAGATGCTTTGAGCTCCGATTTATATGAGGTATATTTTTTTAGTTTTAAAATCTCGTCTCATCTCCAGTTCTAACTCGGCTGGCTCCACAAGTAAAACAACAATATAATCCAATACATTTCCATTTACAAACCAAAGGGCAAACCAGCCCCATTTCATAATATTAGATTTCTTCTTTTCTTGATTACAGTACCAACCCTAAAATAATAAAAATAAAGGACAAAAAAGGAAACAAATTTGAAAAATGTGCATCACACAAATTACATCGCCATTTCCAACAACAAATGAACTAAAATTAAAACACATCACAAATAGCGGCGACTAGCTAGCGACAGGTCACATGACGGTGCAGGCAGCTGGGTTTTCATCGCTGAAAGCGGTGGTGTACCTCACTTCCGTGGAGCTCGCACGTGCCAACCCACCGGACATCTGTTGGTCACTTCGCACGTACCCCGCCGGAGCCTTCTTGTCGTATACACCCTGTGCGTATGGGTGGTCAACGACGTCGTAGGGCACATACGGCCAGATCTCCACCTTCTTCCCCGTCCGATGCGCGACGCGTGCCACCACCTTCTTGGGCTCCGCGTAGCCGACGACCGTCAGCTTGCTCGCTTTCCGGTCTATGTCGACTTGCGTCACGCCCTTCATTCCCTCCACTGACCTCCTCACCTTCCTCTCGCAACCTTCGCAGTCCATCTTCACCTTAATCTCCACCGTCTGAAAACAAACAAGTTTACGTCAAGTATGAACGTACACGTGGCGGATTCACAGCGGCTGTTACTGGGTATATCCAGCTCTAAAGAAGAACATCAGGGACAGGCAGCCTTTTCTTTTTTACAATCATTCTCTTCAACTTTTGGACTTGTACGTATTCAAATATCAAGATTCTTTTTTTCTTTCTACAACAACGTGGATCTGAATTTGCTAATTGCTTGAGATCTATTGGGTTATGACATATGAGCACTGTTTAAGAATTTGGAGCTCAAAACACACTAACAAAGACTGAAAGACATGAAATTTGAGAGCCGAGGCAAATTGGAGGCTCTAGAAACAAGCAAATACCTGGAAATTCTTTCGCTTCTTGTGATGACTCCCACTGGAGCAATCAAATAGATTTGAGAAATGATCAAGAGCACCCATCTTCTCCTTTGACGTGACAAAGATTCAGAACCAGGGGGGATACCAATACCCAACGATTTATAGAAGAGCTTGGAAGCTTTTTTTCTAACTCAGATTTGCAGGGAGAAAGTACACTAATTTGAGTGGTAGCCCCATTTTTATAAGCAAAAGAAAAATATCTTGGGGTTTCTTTCTTTATTAAAATAATAAGGCCAAGCCCATCAGGAAGATCTGGGACGTCAGTGGTCAGTGACTCGACTAAAATAGGGTTTATCGTTCTGGTTAGCGACACGTGTCCCAGTAGCGCAGTGTCTGATAGGATCCAACGGGGAAGACAGCGTTTTAAACGGTACGAGGCTATCCATCACCGACCATGGGTTTTGGCGCCACATCGAATTTGAGTCGCACGCGCCGGACGGGAAGTTCGAGATGTGAAGTGGGAATGAGGGACGTGACCGGAGTCTACCATGCCTTTAGAAATGGGCCGAAGAGGTAGAGTGCGGTTAAATCACTTTTTTTTTGCGGTTAAATTAATGTGTGGTGGGGTCGGGGTGAGATTGATGGGTAGGGCCACGGCATGGGTGGCGCGTGTAAACGCGTCATCTGTACAGTGTTGTCGTAATGGGGCATCTTCGGTGGGCATATGCCATACCAGTGTTTTGGGCTCATCCTTCGAAAGTGGTCCAACTGGTAACGTCTATTTAGGGTTTGACAATTTATTTTCTATTTCAATTTAAAAAAAACAATTTTGACTATTTAAACTTTTAAAAGAGAATTATTACTTATTAGGTCTAAACTCTTAAAACACTCTTAACAACCTATATTATTTTAGTATCATTGACTCTCATCCCTTAAACATGGTTAGAGAGAGAAAATAAAATAGAAATAATGTTTGACCGAACCTCACTGACTCCTATCACTGACCGCTGGACTCCAGTCGTTCGATTCTGGTCGCCTGAATCTCGTCGAACTTGTTAAAACATCACCGAAATATCACCGAATCTTGCTGGAACCAAATCAAACGTTCGTTGGAACTTCTACTATAGGCAGTATACTTTATAGGGTAATTTATTGGGAGTAGTAACATTTATCGAGAAACTTTACTGGAGGTAGTAAACTTGTATAAATCAACACATTTAACTGTTTTTTTTCAGGTTTAGAGTGTAGTAATGTTGAAAATGGCTTATTAGGGAAAGTATAACTTTATAAGAAAACTTTACTAGGGGCAATAAACTTTATAGAAACTTTATTGGGATAGTAAACTTGAATAAATCAACACATGTAGCTTCTATTTAGGGCTTAAGGTGAAGTAACGTGGTAAACTAAAAATAATTTACTAAGTGTTTGAGCCCAATCAATATTGGGTCTGGAACTAATTAATTAATAGTTTTAAGTAACATTTAGGCCAATACCAGTGACCAAAAAAATAAAGCTTTGATGGGTTCGGCCCGAGGTAACAGTGGTAGGCGAAACGCTGTCCTACGTGGCGAGGTCGTTTCGCATGTGTTGTATTGACTTTAGTAAATAAATTCGCATCGGAGTCTAGTAAGTTTTCAATGAGCGGTAGGTCAATACTAGTGACCTAGGATAATTCTATTTGTAACTAGAGTCGTGATATTTTAGTTGCTTTATTGTCAGGGAGAACGAATCCTTGTGCAATTACAGTAGTTGAACCCCAGTTGGATTGGTTAAAGACCTGGGGTCAGACTAAAGACATAATCAATAATCTTTTACAAACACACAATTTTGACAAACAACAGTTTCCAGTTACAAGCAAAACAACAACTCGACCTCGTCGAACTGTGATCTGAAGCTAAAGCCTCACGCCTTAGCAAAAGACCAAATAGGTTCCCTGGAACCACTCTCGGTGCGCAACTCAAGTTCTAACAGCGTTCCGCTCCCCCTTCCTATTGATTGTTTTACTCATCTACCATGAGTATCAATAATGAGTAGGAGACTAGTCGTAAATTATTCCTCCAAGGTGACACCGGCTACCTACAATCTCTTGACGTGAAGCCAGATGGTGCGTATATTCATTCTTTTCCGCATCTGAGTGGTGGCACGCCCCGTGAACTTCTTCTTTTTATATTTTTCTTGTAATTTACTTTTTACCGCGGTCACCCGCATGTCTTTTTACTACCTTCCACCGACTAGAAGGGAGGAAAAAACACATAGTGTCTAATGCATAAAATGCTAATGGATCCGCCGCTGTCGGACAATCACTCTATAGACGCTAAGTATCACTAAGTATATAAGAGGGTAGGAATCAAATAACCTAATGCTATGATACTAATTGTCAGGACCCAACCCGAATTTAACCCTGAAATCTGAGGTAAACCCTGCGAGGTCTACCTTTAAAAGAGATGCTACCGAAATTTTGGCATAATCTCCCTTGAAAATGACCAACCCTACCTGCAAGTCGACAAACACTTTCATAACATATATTCCAACCACAACACTTGGAGTCATCCTTCTCCTGATTTCACATCTTCCAACTCGATGCAACTCATCCTAACCAATTATAATAACATCTCAAGGTAATCAGAGCAATCTAAATGGAAACATTACTAAAATAAGGATTCAAGCGACAACGGATTAACTGACTATGCCCTGCCTCCTTGTACGCACGACCTCCTCTCCGGTAACCTGCAATCTAGGCATTTGAAAACGAATAACCCAAGGGAAAATATTTAAAAATGAACATTAGAGTGAGTGAACAAAAATAACAGAATTACTTAATGAAAACACCTTCTCATACTTTCCCATGTTTTAAATCGTAAAACCAGTAATGCAAGTTGTTTTGGCCTCGCTTCCAGCTAGAGGGAAGATATTACAAATACTGAAATTTAAGTGCAAAAGGTAAATAACACGAAAATTAAAAGAATGTGCAGGCGTGCCATCACACAGGTGTGGAATGCAGAAGTCTTAATAAGGAGGGGTTGTGCACCACCTGTGCTTCAAATCAACCGAATGTAGGTCATCGGTGTCATCTTGAAAGGAAAATTTATAGTAGCTTCTTAGTCACCAATATCGATACTCGAGCAGAGACGAACAAAGTAACCAAAGGAAAGTAGACGAGCACGTCGCTCGTGGAAGCTTGGAAGGAAAAAGTGCTAAGGCGAGATGCTTTAGTGCCAGGGTTGTATCGACGAGGTCAAGTTGCTTGTTTGTATTTGCTATTGATTGATTATAATTGAATAATTGTGTGTCTAGACTAATCCTTGAACATTTCTTTTATAGTGGTTCACATAATAGATAAGGATGCAATCTTCTCTGCTAGTCGGTTGATGAGTTGCACAAGGTTTTATTTTCTTGGCAAACACATAATTGGGTGACACAGTTTCAATCACGTATAAAGACTTATTTTAGGACCATAGAGTCTAAGACTTGTAGAAGTCTTCAATGTAAGAGATATTAGAGAAAACAATGTGATTATGTTGGAAAACCTTGGCAGAACAGCCGTACCTTGTATATATATCCTCTAGCCAACAGTCAATAGGATTAGTTAACCACATCTTAATTGTAGTGGAGGTTGACTTATCATTTCTAGTAGAGACCCGGACATACCCCACTAGAAAATGAAATTTTTGGTCTACTCACTCTAAAGCTTTTCACGTCTGAGAAGTTTCAACCTTAGTGTCAAAACCCACCCCGAGTTAAACCCCTTTTAACCCGAAGTAAATCCTGCGGGGACCACCTCAAGGAAACTTCTTACCGAAACCCCCTTGAAATGGACAACCCTTCCTAAAAACCAACTCCGCTCTTCCATGAGTATTTAAAAACAATCTCCAACTCATGGAGGCCTCCTGCTCCCTAACCTACTTAACTAGCTAAACTGGGTTAGTCAGAGCAGTCTACACGGAAGTTACCCTAATGAAATGCAGCAGCAACAGATTGATCGACTATGCCTCGACTCTTGTACGCGCGCGACCTCCGCTCAAGAACCCTGCACCACTGGGCATTTGAAAACGAAGGGCCCAGGGGAGAAACATTGAAAACTGTTAGAGTGAGTGGACGAAAATCAAATGTAAAAACTCTACTTTCCTTTAATGCTCTCCCTTAGAGTTTTCTACGAAAACCTTATGCACACACCTCATAGACAATGAATAAATAAATCATTCAAATAAATCCCTTGGCTCAAATATAAATAATTGTGTGGGGTATTAACCTCATCCACGAGAAATCCGACCTGCTCTACCACGAGAGGGTCTATTGACCAGCTCATCGGAGAGGGTCTCATGACCTGCTCTGTTCGGGAGGGTCTATTGACCAGCTACACCGAAGAGGGTCCCGACCTGCTACTATCCGGGAGGGTCTAATGACCTGCTACACCGAAGAGGGTCTCGACCTGCTACTATCTAGAGATGGTACCTGCTCCATCTGGAGAGGGTCCATGCTAGAATGCAATATATATATCATTATCCTTTAAACTCCTTTAACAACCTTTAAAACCTCGTGGGAAATATAATCAGAAAACCAAGTCAAATCACCCTGACTTTACCCCAAATACATTGGATTTAAAAACCTTTCCAGGAACCCAAAACCGGTTCTCTGCCTTTACTTTAAAACCCTTTTAAATCCAAGAGCCAAGTTTCTCCTTTTAAAACATCCCTCTCCATAATCCCAAAACGGTGATAATAATTTAAATCATATCCCGGGAAAATCCATTAAAATCACAGGAAAGGTATGAACCTCTTTTGTCGCATCCCGGGGACTATTCTCGGTCCCGGAACACGACGGTAACCGCCGTGACCCCGATCTAGCAAGTAATCAATACGTCTTTCGACGTATTGATGACTCACCGGACCGAAACCACAAGGCTATGAATGAAACATACAACAAATGAATAATAATATGAGTGTCAAATACTGAATTACAAATGATCAGAGTAGCACACAAATATTTTACAAGCGGAAGATAATAGAAAATACCCGAGACTAAAATAGTACATGAAAAAGTCTCGGTACACTGGGCCCGAATAAAGTCTCAGAGTATCCAACAGATTACAAGATATGAAAATACGGAAATCAAGAAACATGAAAACCACACCAGAATGGGAGTCCTCGAAAGGTGAAGTGCACGATAACCGACGCTCCGCGGCCTAGTCCAGCTCCTCTAGTGTCGGGTGCTGTAGACCTGAAAAGATGTAGAGGTGAGCAACTCGTCCTCGCTAACCCAAATGGGGCCAAAGCCATCCAAGTCGGGGTTTAAAACCCATGAGAAAACATTTCTTATATATGTATATGTACTCGTAAGTACGAAAGAGCATGTGGAAATGTAAATGCACGGCACGCACACAAAGCTCGGTAAATCATGTGACCACATATGAAAGAACTCTCTGGATCTGAGCGGCCGAATCCCGGGTTTGTCTTTACTGCAAACCGGGGCCAACTATCTAAGCGCCCGAGTGCGCAGAATAGCGAGAGCGTCCATTTCCAGCTAACGCCCAACAAATAGCAGGCCACACTTACGTCACGTTTTACTCTGTTCGAGACGAGCGTAAGCGGGATATATGAATGAAAATAAACAGGGCATAGCCCCTCCGGAGGTTAACGGTCATCGACACCGTAGGAGTGCTAGAATACTAGGTCCCGTCGCTCTCAGGCCAAGCACCGGAAATCAGGACGACGGTACTACTTTTCGATCCATAACTCACACACACACACCAAGTGCTATAAGAAGCATGTGGTCAAGCTTAAAACAATGCATCTTTATTTAGTACGTAAAAGTAAAAGAGCCGCCGACCCAAGAGGGTTTCGGCTCACCCAATGGGCGTGCTCCCCCTACCTGGTATGATGGTACAGCTGGCTGCGCTCCAATCCCTGGTCCACCTGAAGTCTGCGTAGACGAGCTCCTGAGTCTGTGGGTGAGACAACAGTGATAGTCAGGTATAAGTAATTCGAGGTCTATCATCTACGACTAAGACTTGATAAACACTCTTTGTTTATCTCTATGACATTAGGGTTTGACTTATTTGACACTCCGATTCTCAAACCGGTGAGAAGTCGGAATTGTTTCTTATTCAGTACTTACGTCGTTTTTGCCACGTTTACAAGCTAAAAGTCTTTAAAACGTTTAACCGTAGTGTTCGAAAACGTAAAATAGGTGTTCTACGGCATAAAAGAAAAGTCAACTTTGGAATAGTAAAAGTCAACGGTCAACAGTAAAGTCAAAAAGTCAACGGTCAAAAAGTCAACGGTCAAAAAGTCAACGGTCAAAAAGTCAACCGGTCAAAGTCAAAAAGTCAAAGTCAAACAGTCAACCGGTCAAAGTCAACAGTAAAAAGTAAACAGTAAAAGTAAAACTGTAACAGTAAAACAGTAAAAGTAAACAGTAAAAGTAAATAGTAAAAACAGTAACCGTAAATAACTTAAAGAGTTAGGGGCAAAATGGTAACTCTGCCCCTGGGTTAAAGTAAAAAGTAAATCTGACACGGTAAAAACCAGAGTTTTTACCGTGCCGGTTCCCGATCGATTCCTCCGCCGGATTTGGCTGGTTTTCCGGCCAAATCGAGCCTCCTGTCTCCTCCTATCACCTTCTAAACATCCTAAGCTAACCAACAACATCACAAACATCAAGAAAGATCGAGTTTTCATACCCTTGAAGCTTCCACTGTGTTTTCCGGCAAAACCTCTCCGGCGGAGCTCCGCCGGCCTTCTCCTTCCTCCTCCTTGCTCCTGGGCGGCTCCTGGTGGCGCCTGGGAGTGTCCTAGCTCTCCAAAGAGCTTGAAACACCTCGATCTGCTCTGCACAGTAACTTCTGGGTTTTTGGCCTCGGCTGGGCGGCGCTGGCGGCGGCGCTGGCTTCACCGGTGGTCTGGCTAGGGTCGCCGGGGCTGTGCGAGCTCAATGGTGGTGGCGGTGAGGACTGACGCGCTGCCGGTCTTGGTGGCTGGTGGTTGCTGTCGAGGAGAGAGGGGAGAGAAGAGAGCTTTCTGCTCGAAATGGAAAGCAGAAGAAAGAGGAAAGTGAAAGAAATGGAAGGTGTGGAGAAAAAGAGAGAAAGGGTAGGGTATAAAAAGAAAAACGAATGGCCACGATTCGTCCATCGAATCAACGGCCACGATTCGTTCCCAATCCCAAAATAATTTCAAAACCAAAACCATTTTCGAAAATTCATTTCAAATAACCAAACGTCAAATTTAAACGTAAAAGTCGTACGAAAAATACGTGAAGTGCCGGAAAATATTCCGTAAATACTTTCACGCATGTGGCGACGCGTGTCTTAACGTAAAAACGTTAGACGAAATGACGACGTACTGAAAAGTAATCGGAATTAAACCCTAAATGTGTCGGAAAATTAAATTAAAATTTCGGGGTCTCACACTCTACCCCCCTTAAATTGAATTTCGTCCTCGAAATTTACCTGACATCAGAAGAGGTGTGGGTGAGCCTGCTGCATGACTGACTCAAGCTCCCAAGTGGCCTCTTCCTCACTATGGTGATCCCACTGAACTTTCACCACTGGAACCTCTCGGTTCCTGAGCTTCCTTACATCACGATCCAAGATGCGGTACGGTCTCTCCTCGTACGAAGCATCGCTGCGCAGCTGTACATCAGTCCAAATAACATTCTGTGGGGCACCCGGTGGGCTCTTCCGTAACTGTGAGACGTGGAACACGTCATGTATATGCTGCAGTCGTGGTGGCAGGTGAATCCGGTATGCAACTGATCCAACTCTCTGGGCTATCTGGAAGGGCCCTACAAACCTTGGGGCCAACTTCCCCTTAACCCCAAATCGTCTAACTCCCTTGCGGGGACTGACTTTCAAGTACACAAAGTCTCCCACTGCAAACTCAAGGGGTGTCCGACGTGTATCTGCATACGACTTGCTCCTGCTCTGGGCTGCTCTAAGCCTCTCCTGGACAATCTGGAGTTTCTCTGAAGTCTCCTGTATCACATCTGGACCAAGTAGAACTCTGTCCTCTCTGTCCAACCAACATGTAGGTGATCTACATGGTCGTCCATACAGTGCCTCGAATGGAGCCATACCAATGCTGCGGTGGTAGCTATTGTTGTAGGCAAACTCTGCAAGAGATAGGCATTCATGCCACTTTTCACCAAAATCAACTATGCAGGAACGAAGCATGTCCTCTAAGGTACGGATCGTACGCTCGGACTGTCCATCTGTCTGTGGATGATAAGCTGAACTCAAATGCAACTCGGTACCCAACTCTTTCTGCAACGACCTCCAGAGCTTGGAGGTAAAACGTGGGTCACGGTCTGAGATGATGCTCTTGGGTATCCCATGAAGTCTGATCACCTCACTAATGTACAGATCTGCAAAGTACTGAGTACGAGAGCTCATCTTGACAGGTAGAAAGTGTGCAGATTTCGTCAACCTGTCAACTATCACCCAAATCCCATCATGACCCTCCCGTGAACGGGGTAGGCCGGTGACGAAATCCATGGTGATGTGGTCCCACTTCCACTGTGGAACCGCCAAAGGCTCAAGTAGTCCTGCTGGGTGTCTGTTCTCAGCCTTCACTTGCC
Source organism: Comarum palustre (assembly GCA_951800085.1). Taxonomy (NCBI): domain Eukaryota; kingdom Viridiplantae; phylum Streptophyta; class Magnoliopsida; order Rosales; family Rosaceae; genus Comarum; species Comarum palustre. Next base: position 462,772 of record OX637589.1, on the reverse strand, counting down.
TGCACACATCACATCTAGACACATACTCTCCGATACTCTGCTTCATGCCCTTCCACCAAAACTGGCGCTTCATATCCTGATACATCTTGGTGGCTCCTGGATGCATGGTGAAACTAGTCCGGTGTGACTCCTCCAACACTAGTTTCCGGATATAATCATCACTGGGGACAAAGGCACGTCCCTTGTATCTGATAAGCCCATCATCACTGACAGTCCACTTGTTGTCAGCTTCACCTGAGTAGACCTGTGCTCGAACCAAGTGGCTCTCTGGATCATTCCACTGATACTCCCCCACCTGCTGTAGGATGTGGGGCCTGAGTGACACACTGGCCAGGAATCCGTGAGAATCCCCAAACCGTACGTCCAAATCATAATCCTCCAGTGTCTCCAAAGCCTCCATGCGAGAGAGGAAAATACTCGCAAGCTCATACCTCGGCTTCCTGCTCAAGGCATCGGCAACAACATTGGCTTTCCCTGGATGGTATCGTAGGGTGAACTCATAATCCGTAAGATACTCCATCCATCTCCGTTGCCGTAGATTAAGATCACGCTGGGTGAAGATGTACTGTAGGCTCTTGTGGTCCGTGTAGATCTCAAAGGTGGCTCCGTAGAGATAACACCTCCAGACCTTTAGAGCATGTACAACAGCTGCCAACTCTAAATCATGTGTAGGATAGTTCTTCTCATGTGGCTTCAACTGTCTAGAGCCATAACACACTACCCCACCATTTTGCATCAGTACACAACCTAGACCAGTCCCTGAAGCGTCCGTATACACTTGGTACGGATCTACACCATTGGGGAGAACGAGGACTGGGGCTGTGGTCAACCGGTTCTTCAATTCTGCAAAAGCCTCTTCACATGCGTCACTCCACTCAAACTTGACTCCTTTCTTTGTCAAGTTGGTCAGTGGCGTGGCAATCTTTGAGAAGTCCTGCACAAACCGACGGTAGTATCCAGCTAAACCAAGGAAACTCCTCACTTCTGTGACATTCCGAGGATGTTCCCAATCCAAAACTGCTTCGATCTTGGAAGGATCCACTGACAAGCCTGCACCTGAGACTACATGCCCAAGAAACTGCACCTCTGAAAGCCAGAACTCGCACTTTGATTTCTTGGCGAAAAGCTGATGATTCCACAAAGTCTGGAGAATAGTGCGAAGGTGATACTCATGCTCTGCTTGGGTCTTGGAGTAGACCAAGATGTCGTCAATGAACACGATCACAAACTGATCCAAGTAAGGTCGGAAGACTCTGTTCATGAGATCCATGAAAGCTGCGGGTGCATTCGTCAACCCGAACGACATGACGAGGAACTCGAAATGCCCGTAGCGTGTACGGAAAGCTGTCTTCTCTATGTCACTATCCCGTACCCGAAGCTGATGATAACCGGACCTCAGATCAATTTTGGAAAAGAACTGAGCTCCTGTAAGCTGATCAAACAAATCATCAATCCTCGGAAGTGGGTACTTGTTCTTCACAGTGACACTGTTCAACTTCCGATAATCTATACAGAGACGAAGGGTTCCATCATGTTTTCTGGCAAACAACACCGGTGCTCCCCACGGTGATGAGCTATACCTGATAAAACCCTTGCTCATGAGATCTTCCAACTGAAGCTTCAACTCTTGCAACTCAGCTGGTGCCATACGGTAAGGTGGAATCGAAATCGATGTGGCTCCTGGAACCAACTCAATCTGAAACTCTACCTCCCGATGTGGCGGTAATCCTGGTAAATCTTCAGGAAATACTCCGGGATACTCATCAACAACCGGAATATATCTGTCCCCACTAGATTCATCCTTCTCTTTTGACGATCTCACAATACTGTAGCAAGTCAAAGTCCTCCTCCCACGAAAACATGGTCGCAAGAGTGGACTCGGCTGTGTGAGTCGCTCATCCATCCTGATCACCATCACCTTGTCCTTGCCTGGAGTCCTCACTGTGACTGTCCTCTTCTCACAGTCTATGAGGGCTCGGTATTTTTCCAACCAATCCATCCCAAGTATCAAATCATACCCATCAATGTCTAACGGGTAAAGATCTGCTAGTAACCTTCCTTCGTTGACCAGCAGCTGACACTTGCGAAAGATCCTGTCTGTGGCTGCCCCCATTCCAAGGGCAGAACTGAAACAATACGTACTACCCGTGGACTCAGACTCTAATCCCAAAGAATCCGCAAACCACGTGGCAATAAAAGAATGAGAAGCTCCTGTGTCAAACAATACTCTAGCCTCTGAATTAGAAACAATGATCGTACCATCTAGAGCTGTCGAGGCATCGAGAGCTAGCTGACCTCCTGCAAAAGCATAGACCTGTCCACGTCCCCTAGCACTGCGTCCACTCCGGCCTCTAGTGCGTGAACTCTGACTAGCCTGACTGCCCTGACTCGGGGCAGGCTGCTGCTGAGGTGCCTGAGGGTAAGATGGCTGTGCATAGCCCTGCTGATACTGCTGCTGCTGTGGGACCTGGGAGTAAGACTGCTGCTGCGATCCCTGCTGATACTGCTGCTGACCCTGAGGCTGGATACGGCCGGAAGAACCTGAAGCTGAGGCCGTACCCATGTCTCTGTTGGGACAACGCCAACGGGTGTGTCCCACCTGACCGCACTCATAGCAAGTATATGGCCCTGACCGGCCTCCTGAGGACCCACTGCCACTACTGCCAGCACTGACGTTTCCGCCGAAAGGTCTCCTGTTGTTTCTCTTGGTCATCTTCCTGTCTCTGCTCCGAGAGTGGGACCTACTGCCACTACCACCATAGTCAACTCTGCCCTGAGGAAAGGTCGCCTGATCAGCCTCAATCTTGTAAGCTGCGCTCACAATCTCCCTGTAGGTGCGAGTGGTATTAGAGAGCAACTCGCGGCGAACTGAGTCCCGTAGACCAAACTCAAACCTCTGGGACTTCACCTTCTCGGTGAGGCCTGGGACATACTTCTGCAGAGAAGTAAACCGCACCACATACTCGTGGACTGTCATGCTCCCCTGTGTAAGGCCGAAGAACTCGCCAATCTTCTGGTCTCTCAAGACCGGGGGAAAGTACTGCTCGTAGAACAAGTCCTCAAACTGATCCCAAGTAATCTGATCGGGATCATGGCGGTCTGCAACGGTGTCCCACCAACTATCAGCTTCTCCTGTGAGGCAGTGAACTGCAAAAGCTACTCGGTACTCAATAGGGGTGTTGACCGTCCCCTGCAGCTTCTTGATATGCTTGAGCCAGATCTCAGCATCTACGGCCTCTGTAAGACCGGTGAAGTTAGGTGGCCTAACTTTCAGGAAGGTCGCCAAACAGTTGGACCTCCTCTCCCTCTCCAAGTCCTGCGGAGTCGGAGGTGGTACGTTCCCCATGGCTCGGAACGCACGAGTGACCTCATCCACCTCACGGCGCGGCGGCATCGTGACTGACTGAAAAGAAACAAGGATTAGTCATCGAAACAATGTCCAGTGATTAAAGATAATGAGAATGACAACTACTGGAACATGAATGAACTTTTGACTTCCGTATGAATGAATACATCATGAGATCATGCAATGACGTCAGCATCGCACACAAATAACTCGAAGCATACGACTCGAAGAAAACAAACTGGTCGTACACTAATGACATGGAAGGTACCAAAACGATGCTCTGATACCAAGTAATTACTGTCGCATCCCGGGGACTATTCTCGGTCCCGGAACACGACGGTAACCGCCGTGACCCCGATCTAGCAAGTAATCAATACGTCTTTCGACGTATTGATGACTCACCGGACCGAAACCACAAGGCTATGAATGAAACATACAACAAATGAATAATAATATGAGTGTCAAATACTGAATTACAAATGATCAGAGTAGCACACAAATATTTTACAAGCGGAAGATAATAGAAAATACCCGAGACTAAAATAGTACATGAAAAAGTCTCGGTACACTGGGCCCGAATAAAGTCTCAGAGTATCCAACAGATTACAAGATATGAAAATACGGAAATCAAGAAACATGAAAACCACACCAGAATGGGAGTCCTCGAAAGGTGAAGTGCACGATAACCGACGCTCCGCGGCCTAGTCCAGCTCCTCTAGTGTCGGGTGCTGTAGACCTGAAAAGATGTAGAGGTGAGCAACTCGTCCTCGCTAACCCAAATGGGGCCAAAGCCATCCAAGTCGGGGTTTAAAACCCATGAGAAAACATTTCTTATATATGTATATGTACTCGTAAGTACGAAAGAGCATGTGGAAATGTAAATGCACGGCACGCACACAAAGCTCGGTAAATCATGTGACCACATATGAAAGAACTCTCTGGATCTGAGCGGCCGAATCCCGGGTTTGTCTTTACTGCAAACCGGGGCCAACTATCTAAGCGCCCGAGTGCGCAGAATAGCGAGAGCGTCCATTTCCAGCTAACGCCCAACAAATAGCAGGCCACACTTACGTCACGTTTTACTCTGTTCGAGACGAGCGTAAGCGGGATATATGAATGAAAATAAACAGGGCATAGCCCCTCCGGAGGTTAACGGTCATCGACACCGTAGGAGTGCTAGAATACTAGGTCCCGTCGCTCTCAGGCCAAGCACCGGAAATCAGGACGACGGTACTACTTTTCGATCCATAACTCACACACACACACCAAGTGCTATAAGAAGCATGTGGTCAAGCTTAAAACAATGCATCTTTATTTAGTACGTAAAAGTAAAAGAGCCGCCGACCCAAGAGGGTTTCGGCTCACCCAATGGGCGTGCTCCCCCTACCTGGTATGATGGTACAGCTGGCTGCGCTCCAATCCCTGGTCCACCTGAAGTCTGCGTAGACGAGCTCCTGAGTCTGTGGGTGAGACAACAGTGATAGTCAGGTATAAGTAATTCGAGGTCTATCATCTACGACTAAGACTTGATAAACACTCTTTGTTTATCTCTATGACATTAGGGTTTGACTTATTTGACACTCCGATTCTCAAACCGGTGAGAAGTCGGAATTGTTTCTTATTCAGTACTTACGTCGTTTTTGCCACGTTTACAAGCTAAAAGTCTTTAAAACGTTTAACCGTAGTGTTCGAAAACGTAAAATAGGTGTTCTACGGCATAAAAGAAAAGTCAACTTTGGAATAGTAAAAGTCAACGGTCAACAGTAAAGTCAAAAAGTCAACGGTCAAAAAGTCAACGGTCAAAAAGTCAACGGTCAAAAAGTCAACCGGTCAAAGTCAAAAAGTCAAAGTCAAACAGTCAACCGGTCAAAGTCAACCGGTCAAAGTCAACAGTAAAAAGTAAACAGTAAAAGTAAAACTGTAACAGTAAAACAGTAAAAGTAAACAGTAAAAGTAAATAGTAAAAACAGTAACCGTAAATAACTTAAAGAGTTAGGGGCAAAATGGTAACTCTGCCCCTGGGTTAAAGTAAAAAGTAAATCTGACACGGTAAAAACCAGAGTTTTTACCGTGCCGGTTCCCGATCGATTCCTCCGCCGGATTTGGCTGGTTTTCCGGCCAAATCGAGCCTCCTGTCTCCTCCTATCACCTTCTAAACATCCTAAGCTAACCAACAACATCACAAACATCAAGAAAGATCGAGTTTTCATACCCTTGAAGCTTCCACTGTGTTTTCCGGCAAAACCTCTCCGGCGGAGCTCCGCCGGCCTTCTCCTTCCTCCTCCTTGCTCCTGGGCGGCTCCTGGTGGCGCCTGGGAGTGTCCTAGCTCTCCAAAGAGCTTGAAACACCTCGATCTGCTCTGCACAGTAACTTCTGGGTTTTTGGCCTCGGCTGGGCGGCGCTGGCGGCGGCGCTGGCTTCACCGGTGGTCTGGCTAGGGTCGCCGGGGCTGTGCGAGCTCAATGGTGGTGGCGGTGAGGACTGACGCGCTGCCGGTCTTGGTGGCTGGTGGTTGCTGTCGAGGAGAGAGGGGAGAGAAGAGAGCTTTCTGCTCGAAATGGAAAGCAGAAGAAAGAGGAAAGTGAAAGAAATGGAAGGTGTGGAGAAAAAGAGAGAAAGGGTAGGGTATAAAAAGAAAAACGAATGGCCACGATTCGTCCATCGAATCAACGGCCACGATTCGTTCCCAATCCCAAAATAATTTCAAAACCAAAACCATTTTCGAAAATTCATTTCAAATAACCAAACGTCAAATTTAAACGTAAAAGTCGTACGAAAAATACGTGAAGTGCCGGAAAATATTCCGTAAATACTTTCACGCATGTGGCGACGCGTGTCTTAACGTAAAAACGTTAGACGAAATGACGACGTACTGAAAAGTAATCGGAATTAAACCCTAAATGTGTCGGAAAATTAAATTAAAATTTCGGGGTCTCACATCTTTCCCGGCGCATTTCTCTTTAAAATCATAAAATCCCATTTTCTCAAAATCACCGTAAAACATAAATGGAGGAAAATCACATATGCAGGAGAAACTAAATAGAGTCTATGGGCATGCAATTTAATTTAAAAGCAAGGTCCACTCACAGTACTCATTGCGATCTTCTTCCTGCTCGGAAAGCTCCTCGAGCGAAACCCTCGAACTAACCACCTAGTCGAGCCCGTCTCACGTTCAACCAGAGACTGACCAAAAAAATAATTAAATTAGTCATCCCAAAGTTGACTCGGTCTTTCCCTAGTTTGACCAGGAAATCCTATTTGACCACATGTTGACCAAGTTCCTTTTTATGGCACTTCAACCTTCTTGACTTTCTTTCCCGGTTAACGACTCTTACTCAATTTACCGGAAGTCCGACTTAGCTTCCGAACTTTCCTTTATTACTTTAACTTGACGTTAGGGTGTCACGTATTAATTCGTTGATTTACTATGGACACCCAACGTGTCACATTAATCAATACATTTAACCTTGAGTCGATTTACCGATTTACGTGAAATACCAACTTTACTTAACATGGTCAACTTGACATTTTCTTAGAGATTCCAGTTATCAAATTCCGATAACAATTTAACACTTTACCCAATTAACCAAAAAGTGTCACCTTCAATGAACTTCAATTCTTTAACCATTTTTTCTGAAAATGTAACTTTCCCAAAAATGGAAACTTTCCCTTAATGGAAAACCTGTCGGAATTTCGCCGGAGTTTCCCTCGTTTCTCGATCACCAAGTTCTCGACAACACGTGCAGGAAAACATCCAAATTACAGATCAACAACACAACAACACATTTCAAACAGATTAACAGCACAGTAGCTTGAACCAAAACCAGAAACCTGTCCCTCACCTCCAAATCCGAACTGCTGCTTCCCAAAACATCGTCTCAGCCCTAGCTCACTGTTTCCAGCTTCACCTGAGCTTGAGAAGCTCACCAGAAGACGTCGTCGGAGCAAAGAACCCAGGAAATCGTAAAACACAGAAAAACAATAAGAACAGTGGAAAGTGAGATTTCTCGATTTGGGCTCGAATCGATCATCAAGTCTGAAGAGAAGGAAGAGGAAGAGAAGAAGAACCAAACCTCTGGTTTGCTGATTCATGGCCTGAATCACCGGGAATCGCCGGAAGTCGATCAAGCACAGCGGTGCTCGATCTCCACCATGGGTGGGTCGTCTGACGCCTCAATAGGGGGGTTTTGTAGAAGAGAGGGAGAGGAAGAGAATGGGAGTGGTCCGCCGCCCTGTGGTGGCCGGAATCGCCGGCGTTGGGCGGAAGACAGCAGAGGCCGAAGCGGAGCTCGGGGAGCTCGAGTTGACTGATTTGGGGAGGTTTGACTCGGTCAAACCTCTCTTCTCTATTTATAGAGAAATCAACGGTTGAGATTCAATCTTGAAAAGATCCAACGGTTCAGATTCAAAGAATGTGAAAAGTAAAAAGGTTAAATGGTAATTCTCCTTTTTACCGGATGGATAATTAAAAGTTACCATAAACTTCAGAAATTCACAGAAATTAGCTGGAAGCTCTGAAAAATATTCCGGAAATACCGGGAGACTCGTGTCGACACGTACTACAACATCGAGTCATCAATTCAGGTATTTGGAGTACTTTTAAAAACTCGAAAATTAACTCGAGCGATAACTTATCGAATTACCGATCGCAATTAAAAGTCCTCGGTAACTCGTAAATCTCTGTGAAAGGTAACTTTTGGGTACGGGATGTTACACTTAGCCTGGGAGGATGATATGTCCACGCTGATTATGGATAGTATTTAAAATTTAGGAGTGAGGTACTCCAGGTTTCAAAAGGGTATAGTTGAAGACGGTTTGATTTACTTGTGATGTTGGAATTGGTTTTGGAAGCACCATGAGATGCTTGCATGATTTTGAGTTGAACTTTTGTCCTTTAGGCAGGACTTGAGCACACAAGAGTTAGTGTGCGAGCTTGTTAGCTCTTATTGTTGTGAAATACCATACTGTAGACTCTTTCCCGAGAGAGTGGAGTAGGATGAGGAATTTCATTTGTGACTGAGTATGTGGAGATGACATCCATGTTGGCGTGAAGTCACTTAGCAGATTCATCAGCCCGAGTGAGCAGTTTTGAGATCGCATTGTGGTATGCAAGTTCATTCGAGTCCCGCGATCGAAAGTTAGGGTACAAGGAACGAGAAATAAGAATTTTTGATTGAATGACGCAAGAGATAATACGTCTATAGCCTCAAGGCCCAGTGAAAAAAGTGCACGTTTCTTTTGTCTCAAAAGGTGCTAAAGACGTATGAGTTCCCCTACAATGATGGACTGTAGCATTTCTGTTCTTCCACGAGGAAGACGCTGGTGTTAAGTGTCAAGTGTGGCAGTTGTAAAAGTAGAGCATACGTGTTGACCACGATTTAGTCTACGTTTATGTCTTAGAAAGCTACCAGTTTGTCTAAATTGTCATTTCGAGAATTAACTCGAGAAAAGCTTAGAGGCAAGCCTTGTGGAGTCGATTTACGACAAAAGTGATAAGACGAGGGTATCGTGCCCGTAAAAGTGTTTCAAAGCGGACGTAGTTGTGTATCTCGTATTGCAACAACGAGAAGACTTCAGTTTCTAAAGGAATTGGTACATAGAGCGTGTGACTCTTGTTTGCTCGAAGTTCCGTCCAGTGGAACTTAACGACATTCCTTGACAGTTGAACAAATAAAGTCATGGAATATGGATCATCTATAACTGAATTGTGTCATTTGGAATGACAGTTAGTTTTACGTCTCGTAGTGGAAATTTTAAGAACGAAATTTTTGTAAGGGAGGTAGTTTGTAACACCCCGCCCCAAAAATTTACCCTTTTAATGAGACCAGGCGGGTTACAGAGGGTTGTAACCGTACTTTTAGCCTCCCCGAACTAATATTCGAGTTTAATACCGAGATATTCTCGATTCTGAGGGAAAATAAAATTTATGTCCTGAGGTGGTAGATTATGTTAATATGAGTTCTCAGGTATGTCCGGAATATTTTCTGGAGCTACGAGCTGTTTAATATGAATTTATTCATTTTACAGAAATAATGAATGATATTTACCTTATCGTAAAAATGTGACTTTATGATAAGTCGAGAATTTAGTGAAGCTTCCTTCAGGAAAGTTGTAGGGGGCGTTAATACGAACCCATGGGTATGTCCTACGCTTTAATCAGAATTCGTATGCGGAAATTATTAAGGATAATGTGTTTTTACTGTACGATAAATGGTAAATAGTAAAATATCTATTTACTGTTCACAATAACTTTATTTATTTAATCTGGGTCGTCAGATCAATCAAAGATTTGATCTGGGCCGTTAGATTTTAAATATATATATATATATATAGCAGTTGGATCAGCTTGAGAAAGAAACAACCTAGACTGACTCCGACTTGGTCTCGAGCAGCGGTGGAGCTGCGCTCACCTTCTCCGCCGTCTGTCACTTATGGCGCCAAAATCATTGCCACGGCAGCACCTTGTCGTCCCTGACCTCGTGGTGGTCTTGGTTTTCTATAAGAAGCTGTAGAGAGAGAGAATCGAAGGAGAGAAGGCGAGTGTCTTTCAATTGGGTTTTCCTATTTTAGTCGTGGCGGCGAGTCTGGAAGCTTCGCCTCGTCGTCCTTGTTCTTTCTGTGTCCTTGGTTTTCAAAGAAGATTCTTGAGGAAGGAGATTCGAATGGATGAAAGTTTGAGTTTTCCCGGCCATCGTTCTATGTTTTCCGGTCACCGGCGAAGACAAGTGAGGTATGAAAGCTCATCTACTCATCGAGATCTATATCTTTCTATAATTGATTTTGGGTTTGGTTGAGAGATGAAGAATTTAGATTTAGGCAATAGAGGTCGCCGTGCACGGCGGCGGCGGGTGATTGTTATTTGTAGTTTATGGTTTTTGAATTGGTATATGGAATTGATAGAGTGATTTTAGATGCTTGAAGTCAATATTAGTGGAGTTTTGTTGAACACAGGTTTTGGGCAGAGGTACAGGCGGTGAGGGAGAATCGAAGAGATGGAGGAGCCGGTAGTGGTTCATGAGGGTTCCTTAGACGGGAACCGAGATGTAGTCTCTCCATCTCCATTTTTCTTGTCATCCATTTGACTGTTGTTGTGTAATTGTGGTTGTTGATTGGATAGGGTAGAGAATTGGCCGGAATTGGGCTTCAAATCGGCCGGTAGGCCGATCGGGGCAATTAGGGTAATTAAAGGGTAAATCCTTAAGTTTTTACCGCAGTAGATATAGTATATTTACCATTTATCGCGGTTGTGAAAGGAAGAAATTGTCCCTGATAGTTTGGATTAATTATAAGGATGTCATTAAGGTTGAAATCCCATAAATTCCCTTGACAGTTTTGGATATTTATCAAACTGTCATTGAGGTTAAAAAGACAATATTGCCCATGACAGCTTATCATATTTACCAAACTGTCATTGAGGTTGAATTGATACTACTTTTGACAGTTTAACATAATTACAAGACTACCCTCTAGTTGATATTACTGTTATGCCTCTAGAGGATTTGTTCTTTACGTGGATGTCATTATGTTATATTTATATGTGTGAATGTTGTTTATAAGTATGGTTGAATGTTTGGGTTAATCCCGATAGTTAGCTGGGTTGTGGATACCTCGGCGGAAAGGTTAAACCCCGGTTTTGCATTAAGTTTATGCTATCCTTATTAGTTTATCGACCGATAAATAGAAAAGCGGGATTCGTCCGGTTAGGACGTTGTTTAAAATAAGAGCTACGTGTGGTTTGATCCCTGAGTACAGGGTACGTAGGCAGCCTGACCGGGTTTCGGGTGCAATCACAAATAATATTTAGACCCTAGGTTCTCGAAAGTAAATAATATGAGATCTAATTCAGAAATCGGAATAACCTCAGGTTTCGTGAGGTCTATTCCGGTGTCGTTTGGACTGCTGAAATGGTTTGGGTAAGGGTTATCCCTTCTCAAGGGGGATTACAAGGGTAATCTCTCTTGTGATAGGTCCTGCACGTCCTATCCCGGGTTTAGGATGGTAAACTTGGGCCGGGCCGGGACGTGACAATATTTTTGTGTTATTTAAGGTTATTTGTTTCATTTTTAATTAGGATTCTTAGGAATTATTGTTAGATTATGATTGTAATTGTATTAGGTTTAGATGTCTATATAAGCATCATCATTCTATGTATTTGGCACAACTTTCATATCAATGAAACCCTAATATTAGAGAAGTTCTCTTTATTTCTTACGGCTCTACTGTAATGGCTAGTATATTCTAGCTTATCACCATATGACTTTCGATGCTTGATGAAGCTTCCTTCTACCATGTTCATGTTTCCCGCATCAATACCAAATTATCTCATATAAGATTTCTTAATGCATTACCAATCAGATATACATAAAACCATATGTAACTATAACAAGTAATAACATATGATCTTATTAAGTCAAAATCTGTTTCAATTAATATTTGTATTGTAACGATGAGTTCACATCATACTCCTACATCACCCGTTATCATGAATTGATTAGATAATTAGCCTTGTTTATTTCGATCTCCTTGTCTCTAATTTATGTCTTCCTCCCTTGTTATTGTATACGATTTATTTTTCATTCCAAATAGTGTGATAAAAGTATTAAATTCAAAATCTCATGTTAATGGGACTCATTCAAGATTGAATATGTGAACCAATGATTAATCATAAGGTGGGGATTATGATTGGCTAAATTGGGGGGTGCGAAACCGGGGTAGGGAGGAAGGGGTTGGGCAAGCAGCTAGCTCTGAGTTCATGTCCATACATATCACTGCCGAAAGCAGGCAAAGCGCAACGCCATAATGATACAAAGAAACAAACAAATAGAAGCAGTTGGGAAGTTGCAGAAAGCCAGAAAACACCAGTCATTTTCTTCATCGAGATAATAATACCACACCCCGACTCCCTCTCTCTGCCTTTTTGGATATTTCCTCTGCACACACCTCTTGGTCTCCTCAGTCTTCTCAAACTCACTCACGGCCCCCATCATTGCAATAAAATAAACCAGGTCAGTCAATGGAGTGTGATATGGGTTCACATGGATTGTGCTACCCAAAAGAACTCAGAAGGGTGCAGTCACCGCAGTGCAATCAATAGTAACTTTGGTTTTACCTTCAGGGTAAAAACCAGAGTAACCATCTGGCTTTTCAATGCCTTGCAGAGATGAAACTAGTGGTCTACTCTGTTAAGTGGGTTCTTCTGTTGTTTAGAAATTAGAATCTTAGGCTGACAATGTAAGAGCCCGAAGCTGCTGCCCCAAAATAGTGTCATTGCTGCTATCAGTACTATGCTAGTAGTTCGAGTGCAGAACCTGTTTACAGAGCGAAAGGGACTGCCATTCCCCTTGCTGTCACCACTACCTGCCCAAAATATTGCAGCCAGGAATTCCAAATCAAACTTGTTGGTTGTGAGACGATGGAGTTTTCTCACATTCACCATGGAAATATTCTAATTATGCATCATAGCTACATTGATACGATCTAGGTCGCACGTGGTCAAATGACACAAATTATAACCAAGTTATTATTAATAGTTGCATTTAACGCATTATTATAAAAACATATCACGCGGACGCAAGTTAATTATCTTGTATATAATTTTCTGTCACTGATCCAATAATCTATCTTTAGCAATAGCGTCATCGTATTTCACTGTTCTAACATGCATGTTACTACTTGTGTGTGTATGCGAAAAAAGAAAATTGCACGAATAACATTTTTCATAATGATATGATAGGATGAATAAGTCGCACGTGTTTAAATGATAATAAAATTACAAACTAATTATTACTAGTTACATTTAACGTTAGATTTCTCGTATTATTAAAAAATTATGTCACACGGGTACATAATATATTAACTTGCGTTATGATAATAAAACCGCATATAATTTTTTATGAATGACTCAATAATCTTTCCATAACAACAATGTCATCATATTTAACAACGCAAGTGACTCCGCCAATGTACATACGAAAAAAGGGAAAATGAATGCACGAATAACACTTTCCATAAAATCATACATTACCTCATTCGATGTTCCACTAGAATCTTACCGATTATGCACAATTAAATGTATCATGTTTGATTTGCTTTGCTAGCTTTTGAGGTACTAATAATGAATCTACTAAATAACACAGATGCTTCCAAAATTCGTCCCCTAGAGATTCAGAATAGTAGCCAAGACAACGTCCAAAAATTGTGGTTACATTTTCTGTATGAACACTTGGGGAATGAAAATAACAACCCAGCTTTCAAAATCTCAATCAAACTCTGCATTCCGAGCAGGGAAATATTGGACGCAAACACGTTTTCCTTATTGCTCGTGAAAACCATAGCACTAAGGTACATCCAAATAATACACATTTGGTGTTTTGGTATATTATCTATCTCATTCAAAACATTGAATTTTTTAAGTGTGTTGACCAAGTAAAAGAAAAAAAGAAGGTATTATTGACCGGTATTTAATCCTGGAAAAGATATGCATGTAACACCTTCCCGATACAAATCAAATTCACATAATTCATAGGATACACACCTCATGTTTTGCTGTTAAAAATCATTATAGAGTAAGAAACTTAAATCACATAAATTTTCAATAAAATGGGTAGTGAAGAAAATCGGCACCATTGGTATTGGTAGTACTTAAATCATGAAACAAATCTGAATGGTATTAATTTTTTTACTCTTTCAAGAGGTGGGAGAGAAATAAAAGAATGTCTACTATTCTAAGCCATTCCAGATTGAGTGACCAAACTGGCAAAATCAAATCCTCTCTGTTTTCATAGTTATATATAAATACGATGATACATGGCATGGAGGACTCGTTCTCACAGAGCCTCTCACTCTCACCCACTTGGAATTAAGTCAAAAACCAAAACAAACGCACCTCTTCCTCCTCTGAAATATCCGATAGTTTAGTCACAATATCTGCATGTGTACGCAAAACAGAAACACAGACCCAGTGAAGCATCCTATGCCCTTATCCCAGTTTCCTCTGTTTTTATATAAAACTTGGTCCCGTGGTCTTTTCCTCAGCTCCCCCACTTCTAGCTCACCACCTTTTTCTGCCCAAATGAAACTTTGATCCTAACTTGAGAAGAGTTCCGTACTTTCTTTGAAAAAAGAAAGAAAGAGAGTTTGATTTGTATTCTGATTTTGGCTAAGATCATGGCTATTGAAGCACAGATGTATTCTGAGAACCTTGGTTTTCCGATGTTTGGCTCACAGTCACAGCCACAGAATTTCATGGTGGACAACAACAATGGCCGTGTTGGTTTTGGTGGTGGGTTTAATCAGTTCGTTTTCAATGCTCAACAGAAACCGCCGCAGCTACAATACCAGCCACCGCCGATGATTCCTGGTACTCTCGTTCCTGCTCCGCACAACAACAACTACATGGCGTATACTCGTCAAACTATTGCAGCTCAGGAAGCCAAGCAAAGACAAGAGATTGATGAATATCTCAGACTACAGGTTAGAACCCATTTTTCAAAGACAGTTTTTTAGTTTTGGTGTCTTGTCCAATTTGGTTTTAGTCCTTTTTGGGTTTTTGCTCAATGTTGTTTTTTGAAAGCAGAATGAGAGATTGAGAATGATGCTACAAGAGCAGAGGAAGCAGCAACTCGCATTGTTGATGAAGAAAATCGAGTCCAGAACAGAAGTGATAATGAAGCAAAAAGATGAAGAAATAGCACATGCGCTGAAGAAGAGAATGGAGCTGGAAGGTTTCTTGAGGACATTGGAGTCTGAAAACCAAGCGTGGCAAAGAGTGGCTCAGGAGAATGAGGCCATGGTCATGTCCTTAAACAATACTCTTGAACAGTTCAAGGAGAGAGCCGCTCTTGAAGTCATGGAAGATGCAGGGTCTTGCTGTGGTAGTAAACAAGAGGATGAGGAAGATGAAGAAGATACAGGGGATTACAGAGGAGGCAGAGGTTTAAACAATGGTGTGGATGAAGAGGTAAAGATGATGGTTTGCAAAGGCTGCAATTCTGAAAGGTCGTGTGTCTTGTTCCTCCCCTGCAGGCATCTCTGCTCATGCAAAGCCTGTGAGGTTGGTTTTGATGCTTGTCCAGTTTGCTCAACGCCAAAGAAGGCCAGCATAGAGGCGTTGATTTTCTAGGCTGAAATTCCGGGAAAAGGTCGGAGAAAGAAACAAAGTAAAGAGAAAAGAAGGTGAGGGATTAGGAATGGTGATGATGGTGGTGCCATTAATGGGTGAAACAGAAAACAGAACAGAGAGCCAGTTTCAATGCAGTGCCAATGGTGCAAAATGGGGTTTTTTTTCATTTTTTGTTTCCATTTTAGGGACTTGACTTTAGGCTTAGTTTGTAAACTTCTGAACAGACCAATTGGACAGGACATACAGAACAGAGGGCATCTTTTCCTTTCATGGAGGTGTCTTGCTGCTTTTGCCTTTTTCAATATTGTGCTGTGTTTCTGTGGTTTTTATTCTTGGCATGGTGGTGGGATTGATTTTGGTTTGATTATTCATATTTGCACAAATTGGTCCAATTATTTTGCCTTTGACAGAAGGAGGAGCCATCATGAGGAGAGGATTCAGATGAGAACAAGTCTGTTTTGTTTTCATGCTAGCAATGAGTCTCATTCAAGATCTATGAGCTTGATTAAGAAGGATTTATAACAAAGAGAGTCAATGGAAAAGTTAACTAGGAAGTATATTAGATTATGAAGCTTTGGATCTTTTGCTTGTTTTGTGTTAAATGGCAAATACCATAGGAAACATCTGATTAGAAAAATAACCATAGTCAAGTTGGCATCTTTATGGGGATGAAATTTTGTAGGTATTCTTAAGGTCCAAATATGGGTGCTTCTGAATTGCCAAGCATAAAATGGTCCATTCCTCTTTGCTCACTGTAGGTACCTGTCCTAACCTCATGTAACAGAAGTAATTAGTGGGTTTGTAAGTGCTAAAAGTAATTGACAATTGGATTTTGTTTGTATACAACTCAATGAGCTCACTACCCAAAACGATGCCGTCCAGAAGCGAGAGATCACCCTGACGAGCTTCAAGGTCTACGAGGAGGTGGCCTTTCAGTCGATGACCATTAAGAACATGGTGGAGGCCATCGGGGCCGAGAATACGATGATTGCGATCCCCAGCTTCATCTTGGGGGTCAAAGAGACCAGTCCAAGAAGATAGAGCCCATTTCATCAACCCCGTCTAGTGTTGGGAGGCCCAGATCGTCAAGGTCGACCAGCCTGTGCTCTTAGGCCTCATTTTGGTGAGTTTCGCTTCTTTCGGTTCGACCAGCCTATACCAATGCTTTGTGCAGTGTCCATTCTTTCCAATAGTTGGTAATCTCTTCTTTCTTTGGTTTACTTAGGCTGGAGGCCAAAATGTCTGTTGTCTGCTGCGCACTGATATAGTAGCATTCACAGTCATAATTAACAGCCAACTATTTCTTATCATTGCCTTTTTTCTCCTCAAAGTTGATCTTGAACATAGACACTGGTTGTGGACTATGTTTCAGCAAGCTTTACAGATCAATATTTGCATCTTGCGCTCAAGTATTTTGAGGATTTGTTGCCTCTAGTTGTGGAGTAACTGCGGCTTTCTGAATCGTGCTGCACATCTTCCTAGTCAGAAATATTATCATTGCCAACCCCTGTAGCCCCCAATCAACCTGTGTGGATAAATAACATCACTATTCACTATCCGGTTCATAATTAAGGAGAAGAAAGCTTCTCAATGTGGATAAATTAACAATTTGTTAGTCCCTATCTTCCTATTCACAGCATATATGTGATTGTTTCTAACCCTGTAAATAAAGTATTGAAATTTCAACCCAAAACTAAATCTCATGAACCAACATAGGTGTTTAACCGGTAAAAGCTAGATGGGAAACATTATACCCAACTTTGGAGCCTCACAGTTGGAGTCAAATCTTTTGAATATAGTCCCAAGGAAACGTTCTAACATGAATCGCACAATTAGTCTCAAAAGAATTAAAAACAAACCCAACAGAAACAAGTATTTAGAATTCAAACTTCACAGTTCCTTCTCTCAGTTCAGCACAGTAGCAGAGATATTCAATCTTAAATCTTCCTCCAAGACAACTCAGTCGAGAGCAACAAGCAAGCCAAAATAAAGGCTATGAAGATTAGTGTTGTGATCTAAATTGAATCTAAAAATGTTTTCAGCCAAAATAAATCCTTGTTCTTAAGCTAACACATACTGTTGTTTTCAAATCTTGGAGAGTTCACGAGAAAATTGCAAGCCTAGGCATCAGTTGCAACTACGCCCAATTTGAGATATTTAGGCATTTTAAACTCATCTGGTTAAGAACTTGATGGTCTCATCAGTTGCAACTATGCCCAGTTTGAGGTATTTAGGCATTTTGAACTTATCTCGTTAAGTTAACTTCATGGTCTTTGTTACCAAGTATTTCTCTTTTTGAGTAATAGTAAAGAAATGACTTTTTTTATCTTGGTAATTGTGGTTTCTTGCAATTTGATATACATTTCTGGGAGATGATATTATGCTTCTCAACTAGGAGTAACGACTTGTTATTGTTTTTCAGTATAAATGCATATATACTGTTTCATGACTTGGTTTAATCACTGAGGCTTTGTACAACCAGAGTAGTTGAAAGTACTATGTTTCTCTACCGGTCTACCCTAACATAAAAAGAAAGACTTGAAGAAAAATAATAAAACATAAAAATAATAATTTTCTAACTAAAATAATATAGGTTCTTAAGAGTGTCTTAAAAGTTTAGACCTAATGGGCACAAATTCTTTTTTGAAAGTTCAAATGATCAATGTTTTTTTAAAAAAAAATGTTGGAATGGGATGTAGAGTGCCAAATTTTGTAAAAATAGACATTTTCTCTAATTCAAACCCTATTTAGGCCCGTCTCGTCCTGACTATTTAATAATTGATTTTTTATTAATTAAAATATTATTTGAGCCTTTTATTTAAGTGTTTTGATCTTAGCTTTTGGTTTCTTTAAATTACTAGGCTGCCTCTCATTTTTTAGAATAACATTAGTCTTTATTGATAGAACGGGAATATAAATTACAACTATAAGGGATAACAGTGGTGGACATAAATTCCCCACTCTCCACCCTACCTACCCGAAACAACAGCGATTACAGTGGACAAGAACCGATATCAATAAGGATTCAACTGTAACCTAACCTAATTTAGAATTCACGATACATTCCTATAATCAACCTCAAGAATAAACAACTCTTTCAAACACTACATGCCAAACTTACTAGTATATATGCACAGGTATATAGCCTCCTCATTACATTGACAATAAGACTTGACCGACATTAAAATAATCCCTGGAAATCGCACCATAACCATGACACACCCCATGATACGACTCAAAAGACCACCTTACCAAAACCCTAAACCTTCGCTCAAAGAGGAGGAACAACTAGACCTAACAAAACGCTCGCTCAAAGAGGAGAGAAGACAAGACCTAACAAAAACCACACTAAACAACCAAAAACATATCGTAAAATAACCTTACCTAGGCCTAAGGAGAGCCCAGACCCACTACCAAGCCCATTGGAGATCAAGGAATCTTGTAGCCCTTGAAAACACAGCCGGACGCTGCCGAATGAACTACCTTGTTGCGCCGCTGCCACCAAACTCAGAAAGCATCAGAAGAGGTCCACTAGCCTTGGTACCCGACGCTGAAGCTAAGAGCGTCCTTCTAAGGTCTGCCCCCATCAGCCCATAACGAACAGCTCCACCTGACCGGGAAAACAGGTTCAGCAGCCCATTATCGCCATCTGTTACATCTCCACACCACCACTCCAGCGCACCTTCAAACCCAGGCCACCATTCCTCCCTAAGGAACCAAGCTTCATGGCAAAGCCTCTTGATACAGCAACATCCCAACCTGCAATCCAGGAGCATCACGATTCTTTCCTTCCACAACCATCAAAACCAAAGGAAACTGACCACCAACCGCCCCCAGCATAACTCGTCCGACAACGACGTCAACAGATGCGCCGTCAGACGGAGATGAGAAAACTTTTTTGAAACCCTAGTGACACCGAAGTAAGAAAACAATCAGATCTGCCTTGGTTGCCTCACATTAAATAACAATGATGTTTAATACTTTAATTTGTTAATTGTTGTACTCTATTTTTGCACCCTAGTAGTGATAATAGGTTTAGAAAAAATAAGTAGTATAAACTTTCTGATTACACTGTGTTATACTTGTAAATATGTTACAAGTACTTATTAATACTTAATAGAGTAGGGAACACTATAGAATTATGAAACTCTTTCTTTTTCTTAAAAATTTATATTCAATTTTTTTTATCCGGGATTAGGCCCGTCTCATCCCGTCCCAACCGGGATAAGGCCCGGGTGAGATGAAAACTACACACACACACATATATATATATATATATATATATATGTGTGTGTGTGTGTGTGTGTAGTTTTCATCACCTAGACAGTACACATATATGCATCCTAGTGTTTTCTACTTTAACAACATAACTTCATACAACAATTTAAAAAAATGTGAAGAGGTCTTTGGATTAGGAACTTTTAATTTTAATGGAGACCAAGATTTTGAAAAATGTGATTTCCAACAAACTGACAATGTACTGCGCGCGACAATGAAGCTGCTGTGTTTTTTTCTAAGAACAATAAGAGATCAATTCATTCCAAACACATTGATCTTAAGTATTACAGTGCCAGGAAGAGATTTAAGTATGGTGAAATTGAGATTTTGAACATTGATTTAGAGGATCAGTTAGCTGATTCTTTCACCAAAGGTTTAGTAGTTGGAGTCTTCAAGAAACATTGTGTCAATATAGGTGTTTTTGATAAGTTAGATTCTGGAATTTAGTGGGAGTATTCAAAATTTAGTTAGAGTTTTTCTTTGTGGTATTGTTCTTGTATTTTTGTTTTAGTTTTGAGTTTTTGACTTATTGATGTAAACTTGATTTCTGTTATCAATAAAATTGAAGTGTTCAATATTACAAGATGTTTTTGGCATTCTGAAATATATTAGCATGTTTAATTTTATTTTATCAAGTTTTTGTGAATTCAGGTGGTTTGTTATATGCAGAATGTGTTTTGTTCGTATGTTGCTTTAAAGTTAACAAGTATATAACCATTTGTAAAATTCGGTACTTGTGATATTTGAGTTTTTGTGTAAAACCATTATGTGGACAGAGAAAATTTTGGCATTGCAGTTGAATATATATATATATATATATATATATATATATATATATATATATATATATATGTGTGTGTGTGTGTGTGTGTGAAAATATCATTAGCTCTACTCAGTTCATATCTGGAACTCTTGTGCTTTGCAAGAACTTATATTGTGGTCTTCAATCTGCAGATTTGTTAAGCCTGTTAAAATTTTAGAATCAATGCTTGCTACTGTAAAGTGACTGAGTTGTTTACTGTTGGATTTTCTTGCATTTAAATAAATCACGCAAGCTTTTCAGTGTAGTGCTTAAATTTTGTTTTGGTTCAATTGTTGCACATAAGTTTGTACAGTCCAATAGGAGATTGAAATATTATTTTGAACTTTAACAATATTATGTGACGTATAGCTTAAGCAATTGCTTAAACGTAATATAAGTGTTACGAGTTGTATAAGGAATGCAATCTTTTGATATGTGAATGTTTAGATGGGATAAAGACTTAGTGTGTCCGTCTTGTATTGAGAACATGAAGTTATACTCGTCTATATATAATGATCAACTAGTGTCTTACCTATTAAAAAGTCTTAGATTATGAGATCATATCATAATATTACCTTCTGTTTATTTTATGTGGGATATCAGTATGTCATCATATATATTCTGAACTCTGATTAGTTGGTAGTTCGTTACAGCGAAGTGAATCCCACATACGAAAACAACAAGAAAGTAAATTCTACACACCAATATATAGTACGTAAAGCATTTCAGCTTTATTGAAGAGTTGGAACATAGAGCTATCCCGATAATGATGCTGGAACATGCATACAGATCAGGTTGCACCCAGCTGATAGCCTCGCTCTCGTCGCGTCTATCCGATTTATAGATGACATCACGTACGATCTTTGTCCTTCGGGCATTTAACCTGCATCTTTGTCGATCTCGGTCTCTGTTCACCCACTGTTTATAAGCGACAGTGTTAGACTGGGCCTGCATCTCGCCACTTTCTATATCTCTCTCTCGATCTCTCTCGAAAGTCAACCGAATCTCTTGATAGAGACTCGGCCAAATTCTGTTGAAACAAATTCTGTTGGGTTGGTAGTTGTATATTGAAACATATTCTGTATTCTGGACAAGTAGGTCATGCAGAAAGAGTCCTTATTAAATGTATCCAGCAAAATTCTATGTAAACTCAGCAAATTTTACACCTAAAATCTTTAACAACAATACCCTTTCTTGTAAATTAAACCCAACAACGCCCAAAACCCAGCAATCTCCTCCCTCAACTCGTCATGGTCTGCACCCTTTACCCACTCAGATCTCCATCCATAATGATGCACTTTTGTTCTAATTAATCTCTTAGCAGTGGATTTATTTATATTAATCTCCTACTTCTTGGGTTTAATAGTTGATAACCGTATATCTAATAAAGCTTCTTAGTCTATTAAGGAATTGTTCTTTATACATAAGACACCTAGTAATTGAATCTTAAATATTTGATTAAGTAGAACTATTTAGATTTCAAGGAATAAGGAAGTGTCCAACGGCAGCCACAACACAAAAGACCTCCCCTCTATCACTTGCATATCTATCAGCATCCCTTCTCGACATACTGTCAGCAAAATCACTCTTTCGTACACATTTTTGATATTGCAAGATAGTGACAACTATAAAGCATCCTTCTTGCTTGCAGAAAATAAGATACCCGGCGCCCTCACATATGTAATTGGTGAGGCATCTGATATGCTTTACAGTTGACAGATGGTCTACTTCAATTAGAAGAACAAGTATAGTTTCGGTTGGGTTTAATAAAAGGGTTGTTAGAAAAAATATGGTAAATATATTGTTTATATACTAACAAAATGAAATAACGAAAATTAATTCTAATCAATCAAATTGCATGAACATGAACAAAACCATAAAATGACAAATTGAGGATTTAAGAAGAATAATTCAACCAATGGAAGTTTGTCGAGTCCTGTGTATCACACGGTGTCCTTAAGACGAATTACGGCGTCCCAATCGGTGCAAGGACCTCAATGCCGCTTAGTCTCTCAGGATAAAACGACTATCAAGCTCAAATTGTTGCACTACGAACAAGAGCTTCAATGAACTAGGAATTGTCTTTAAAATATCACCGGATTTTGAGAGAACTGAATAGCAGCAGAGAAGCTTTTGGAGAGGAAGATAAGTGTTTTCTATTGGTATGTCCAAAATGAAGGATTGGAAGTCTGTTATAAAATCATAAAAATCATAACCAGATTTGAGCTGCATTCTTGTCCGCATGTCACACGGGCCCAAGTGAAGAAATTGAGCTTCCGGCCTGGGATTTCCCCCCCCCCTCCCGTGCGTGCCCGAGAGAGAGCATGAGTGATTTTCATGGTTACACCTTCAAGGTGTAGGATTCTATTTAAAGCCTTATTCCTCTCCAACTTTTCTAATGTGAGACAAAGTTCATTTTCTCATTTGATCGAACTAGCCATCTTTGGGTAACAATTTCTCATTCACCCCACAACCAAATTATGCATATGAATACATGATTTTATAGCCCTCATTACAAAGAATACAAATTCATGCATGTAATCATCTAATTAAAAGTACAACTCACTTTAATTATTTGATTTAATCAATTGTCATTTAGACTATTTCTCCAACAATGATATAACTGAAAAAGTGGCTGGGTGTAACTAAAATTTTAATCATTTTTTGGGTCTACATAGAAATTTGCTGAATCTACATAGAAATTTACTAGCACTCTTTTATATTGATGTTTCCTGCCTATTAAGAGAATTGAGTGCATGCGATAATTAAAGAAAAACCATGATTGCGTAGCTTGAAAGACAAAGAAGCACATATATAATAATAAATTTCATTATATAATAAATCAGTACATGTTGGTAACTAAGAAACAAGAACTATTTCAATTATTAAAAAATATTACGGAAAAAAAAACAAAACAAATGTTTGTTGCTACTTCACTCAAAAGCCCATTGATTCTCCCTTCGAACTTCCGCTTCTTCCTCAGGAGTGAAGTCATTCTTGATGTTGAAAGTCTTGCGAATCTCTTCGGGAGTCTTTCCTTTGATCATGTCTGCCACAGTCTGGCATGTCAAGTCTAGCAGCCCCGGGATGTTCAGATAGTTTGCTGCCAATATCAGATCAAGCAGAACGTTCTGGTCGACCTTAACGAAATCTTGGTCGAAATTCTTGAGAGACTCCTCATCATCTTTCTTGCTTTCCTTATTGTCCTCGGCAGCAACGTGCATCTTAAGGTACTCCATGACCTTGGCAAGAATGGTGCCTGTCACGTTGGGCAAGGGGATGGCGTTGTTGGCGCAGTCATCCTCCACCATGTGTTTGATGGTCTGTGACTGAACAACAACAGCCTCTTCAATCTCGAATACCTCTCCGTCCTCACTCTTCAGGGTCAACATCTTCTTGTTCTCAGTCGACATTGTTCTCGGGTTTGAGAGTTTGTTTGGCTTTAAAATCAAGAACTTTCAAAGGCTTTAGAGTTTAGAAGATTTGGGATGAGAATAAGCCTTGCCCCGCCCCCTATTTATACTGATATATCTGTACGTGGATATTCCTTTTCTGGTACTGAATTGGAAAACTACTTCAATAAGGATTCATAATATGCCGGGGAAAGAGTTCTCCATGCTTCAACAGGATACCGTATGAGTTATCCTAGTATAATGAAAAACCTTTGAAAATTGCAATGCTATCGCCTCGACACTAATAAGTAACAAAAAAAATCAAGAAGCGGAGCACATTAACCACTAGCGTTAGCAGTTGCAGTTGTCGAGCCTCAGAGGTATTTTAGATATGTTTTATATGCAATGGACTTCAAAGAAGGAACGCAAATATAACTTGAAATAAGCTTTTTGGCCTTGCCCACTTGTCTGGAGGTCGGAGGGGATCATCGATAGATGAAATTACTCATTGGGGGCGTTCCTTTGGTATTTCCTGCAGAAATATAATTTACAGAATCAAGCTCATCTTCCATCAAAATCAGCATCCAATGCCCCCTTTATATATAATTGCGCTATAGTTTTTGGGATAGCTAAATGAAGTAACTGGAGTGTCGACTGACATGGAGATGCTAATCCCTTTTATAAAATGCAACAAATGCATATTTGAGTGTGTGCTAGAATTTACATGAATAGGTTTTTGTTTTACATCTACAGCATCCTTGAGAGGCCCCCAGCATTCAATTTTGTTGTACTTCTCAAACTAGAATGAAAATAAACCCGAACTAAGGCATCAAGTAGCTCTGGATGCTCTCTGAAAAGTGGCGAGTCTCCGTGTAGCACAGCTTTCAGTACCTGCAGGAGTCATATCATTGATTAAGTCACCAGAATGTCCTTTAGAATCAACAGTGTATAAAAAAAATGCA
Source organism: Comarum palustre (assembly GCA_951800085.1). Lineage (NCBI taxonomy): Eukaryota > Viridiplantae > Streptophyta > Magnoliopsida > Rosales > Rosaceae > Comarum > Comarum palustre. The sequence goes on along the minus strand of OX637589.1, from coordinate 437,870 downwards.
GGCGATTTAGTGGGTTAATATCCTTTAGTCCTAAATATATTTTCCTTTATATTAGAGAAGGGCATTTTGAGCAAATTAGCTGTTCGAGAATCATAACAAATTTTCAAACCCTCGTGGGGAAACACATAGAAAGCATACCTGTTCAAGGTTGATGACAATGGAGATTGTTAAGGTCAAGTTAGCTGTGAAGTCACAATGAGATATGATGTAAGTTCTTGGGATGATTCCAACATAGTTGTTCATCTCTTCTCCCATAAACTCAACCTTTAGCTTTGAAGCGTCGAATCTTGCTGGACCCAAAAGCCTAGCGCCTGCCAATTAAAACAACATGTAAGCATCCATTTGACAGTTCATGTTTTATCAAATGGGCCATTTGAGCTACTTCAACTAGCACGCAACTTAGTACTCTACAACATGAAGGCTGAGCACAGTTGTCCAGCCAGCTCTTATAGGTTACCCCAAAGGAAACAAATGCCTATCAAATTTAGAAACAAGCATTTAGAACTCTATGTCACAAACTTGAGGAATTACAATCCAGTAATTTACCACAAAAAAAACATCATATTTCTCAAGTAATGTAGATCAATACACAGAGTTTAACATCATATTTCTCAAGTAATGTAGATCAATACACAAAGTTCGGTTAATGCTCCATTTACCTTAAAATTTGGCACTGCAATTATAGAAAACAATCAGAAACTGCATCATCAAAGAGAGAGAAAAGAATGTCACCTCAGAAACAAAGGTATTGTAAGACTATTGTGGCTGATGGCAGCAAGCAGAACCGAACTGGGTCTTTTTGATGAAGCAAGAAGAAGACTGTTCTTGTTGTTGGGGTTGAAACTCCTCAATGGTGATGGTGGAAATGGATGATAAGCACAATGACAGGCCATGGAAAATGTTATCGAAGAAGATTTCACCAAAAAAGTTAAAAACAATAAACAAATTCCATATGATTTCACTTGAAGATGAGCAATTGCCAGCTTCAGACAAATTTCATCGGAGTATAAAATTCAAGTCTGGCTTTGGCAAAGAAAACCTGATTTTGCGAATCTCATTTAGGACTATCTTGCAGTTGCTGATGTGAATATAGTTCTGGCTTTTCAAGAGCTTTTACGTTTGCTACCTGTAGGAAAGGAGAGGGCATAAGAGAAATGAAATTTATCCTTCTATTTGCATACTGTTGATGTTATGTATAGCAAGTGTCATAAACGAAACCCGTTCTTAACGCAAGCTTTTAAATAAAATGGCCATGATCTGTCATTACACATAATAACTTGTGTGAGACAGGAGGGGATGACCACCATTTGAGATAATGGATACAACATGCGAGAGATGAATCAATATGCTATTGAGAATTAGTCTGATCCATGCCATGTAAGTTTGTAGTTCACAAAAGAGAGTTGGGCAAAACACAAGCTCGCAGACAGTAGAACATTTTGCCAAGTCATCAATACCCAATCTTGTTGCTAGAAGTATAATATGTGAGTCCACCAACACATATGCATACGTTATCAAGGATTCCTGCATTCGCAAAACCTATTCATATCAACTTAATAATCTTGGAAAGTAGGCAAATTACTGTCACTAAAATTAAAACGTACAGCCGATCTAGTAAAGCTATCAGTTGATGACCACAACCTAATAAATCCAGAGTTGCTACAATTCAGGCGTACTATAGCGAAACTGATTCTGTATTATATCTCAGTCTTTGACCTCTACAGGACAATGTCTAATGGCAAAGCTGCTAACACATTAAGCTGGTATCAATTGCACTCCTTGAACACATTTTTCCTGAATCCTGGTATCACCTAACTCCAAAGCAGAAATCCTCACAATGTATCATTAGGCTTGTAGCTACCGGAAGTCTATCTGAATTGATATAATTCATTATCCTATCACAATGTATATTCTTGATCACCAATAAAAGTTTGCATACCCTTATCAAATGTTGTTCATGTGGCCGCATAATGATCAGGGCCATCAGAGCCAAGTCCTATGTTGGAAATCACAACAATCCTGGCCTAATTTCCTAGCTCCTAGGAACCACAGCCAGTTTGCAAGTAGCTAAACGGACAACAGCAACATCTTATGAAAACCAAATCTAAACCCTTCTAAAGCATCAATGACCCTTATCTTTTCGGCAAGTTTAAATCAAACCACTATCAACATAGCAACACCTACAATCAATCAAGTAGCACATCCTAATCAGTGTTCTAATCCCGCTGACAAATGAAGGAAGGGCAAGTCAAACAACTGAACAATTCTAAACTATATACTGATCAGAGCCAATATTGAACAGCATAATTAGTGAAATGCACAATAATGAGCTGAAATTTCAACGTACCGACTCTGAAGCAATATTTACGACAGCTTTTGCTAGAGGCAGTATGCAAAACCTAAACCAAACCCAATACAACAACACAATTTAGTATACTTGAATTTGTAATTTTGTATTTACCTAAACTAATTGGCTTGGTAAAAATGTTAAATTTGCAGAATTGATGAATGGAAAGACCCATCGGAGGAAGCTCTGGCCGTGGAATGTAAGGTCTTCACTTTCATTTTATGCCCATCCGGAGCTTATTTAGTTAGAAAAGAAAAAGAGAACCCAAGTTTTTTTATTATGTTTGTTTGATAGTGAGACATACATCCAACCGTAACGGCGATCAAATAAGAGGCGCTTCGATTTTGAGGACTCCAGATAACTGATTTGTGGAAGGAATATTAAATGGGCCGGGTCGGGCTAGTCACCAACCACAGCGCTCTATATATTTCAAAGTCCGCTTGAATTTCAAAAAAAAAGTTCCCGCGGAGCTATTGAAGATCGGGATCATGAAACCGACGGATCGGATTCCGGCCACAAATTCCGGTAAATTTCTACTGATGTCGCTAATTTCGTTTCCTAGCTTTTCTTTGTTGTTCGCTGCTGCTCCGATCGTTGGAAAATCTTGAAAGGAAACGAAAATTATTTATCAATTGAATTGGAGATCTACGAACCTGAATTTTGTTCCTATCGGAGACGAAGAAAAAGGAATTGGATTAATTAGCTTAGGGTTTCTGCTACGAATGCCAAATTTGGGTTTGAATTAATGTTACTGGTGGTGATTTCAGCTGGGGTTTGTCTGATGAGAAACGCATGGAGAGACGAACAGCATCCGTCTTTCATAAACTTCATCTCCAAATTCCTTCCGGCTCAACTTTGCCTCAATTCCAGCTGTAATTTATTTCCTGCTTGGTATTTTACTATGTAGTTTTGAAATGAACTGTTCTAATGTTTGTTCAAAGTATGTTTATTTCCTGCTTGTTCTCCAATGAAATTCTGCTTGTTCTAATGTTTCATGTGAATTATTGTAATTGTTACAGAACTAAAATACTTAAGCAGCAATTTGCACATCTCTATGTTATCTGTACCCTCCCAACCAAGGACCAAAATGACTTGTTTGTTCGCTCTTACTTCAAGTGAGTTCATCTGAAAAATTTTGTTCAAGGAAAATACATTAGTGGTGATTTTCAGTGATTATGAAACTGACCATAGCTGTTCCAACATGTCAAGTGCCGGATTGGAGCTTGGTAAGCCGGCATTTGTTCCGGTTAAAGACTTAGAGATGGGTTTCGAGAAGATGCTAAGGATAGCTTATGCTCGCGGAGGTAAATCTTGTTCTCTTAAACTCAGTCACTTAAGAATTTCCTGTGAAAATTTTCTGAGTAGCCAATTGATGCAAGCGAGAGGATATCACCACAAAATTGAAGGCTCAGGTTAGTGTGATGTCAATACAAGCATTAACGATGTTATGTTCTAAACTTGGTTCTGATGGCCTATCATATACATTTGTTTTGCTAAACATCTTTGGGGTTTCTGGTTTGAATAGAGAGAGCAATATGTGCAAACAGCAGGCGTGTTTCAAAGAGTGGTCAGATCGATACCAGGAATTGACAATCATGATGTAACTGCGGTACATTACTCTTCATAGTCCAGGCTTATGACTTGCTTATTTCTACAAACTATTGTTTTTCACTGCGTAATTAAAACTAATATATTTCTGGCAATTATGAACAGCTAAACCAAGCAGTAGGATCAATTGAAGCAATTGCTAAGGAATCGAAGGAGCATATTTTGGAAAACACAGACCTTTCAGCTGACAAGGCAGAAGTGCTTTCAAGGTTTTTCAGGGATCAAAACTTCTACCTCAGTCCCAAGATCTATTGACAGCCCTTTTTAGTGAGCTTCAGATATCATCTGGAGATGCGGACATATACTGAACATTTGCTTCTATTTTGTCAATTGCATTGCGAGTGGTACAGGGAGTGCCATGTAGTCCCTCAGCCTGAATTATTTTCTCACCTACGAACCATGCTTCTATTCTTACCTATCAACCTTGCTTCTCTTTTGTTGACTACTCTTACAGTGTATAGTGTAGTTTCTGTAATTGGTATTATAAGAATGGCATGTGACCGATCCATATATCTTTCTATTAGAGCATCTGCAGCGGTGATCGATTTGGGCACGAGCAGAGGAGGCGATCGGTGGGCCAGCCGGAAAGTAGCAGGAGCAAGGGAGAAAGGAGCGTGCAGCGGGGGAGGTGGAGGCCGGCGACCGCTCGTTGACGGGGAGGTCGAGCGCGAGCACGTGCAGTTCTTGCTCGAGCAGCAGCACGAGGAGTCCCGGTGGAGCCCACACACGTGATGCCAGATTAATGGCGCTTTTACTCACTACACCGTCGCGATCCCCATCGAACCTCTAAAGCATTCGAAAGCTTCGATTCTGAAACCGTCTTCTTCTTTTTCCGAGTCTCACTCTTCGCTCTTCTTCTCCGCTCCCAAGCCTCGAAGCGTTTCAATCTCTTCCGGAATCGGACGTAGGCTCAGTCGGTTCTATGCTCCGGCGGCTCAGGCCGAGCCGCCGGAGTCTTCCCCTGCGAGTATAGCCGCGGAGGCCTTCACTCATTTCAAGCACGTGCTTCTGCCGATCACCGATCGCAATCCTTATCTCTCAGAAGGAACGAGACAGGTAAATTCTCGTTTTTTACTATTAACTTTTCACCGAGTTGGTTTCAGTGCTTTGGTTTTTGTGACTCGTGTTGGGGTTTTGAACAGGCTATAGCTACTTGTGCTGCTTTGGCGAACAAGTATGGAGCTGACATTACTGTTATAGGTATGGTTTACTGGAACAGTAAGATACTAGATAGAGCCATTTTCATTATGTAAAGTTCATATTTGATACAATGTGTATTTCCTTTGTTTGCAGTTATTGATGAGAAGCAGAAGGAATCGATCCCCGAGCATGAAACACAACTTTCGACCATCCGCTGGCATCTCTCTCAGGGTTTGTTTTCCAACTTTGATATGAGTTATGAAGGTTTTTGTTGTTGATAATGTGAATTTGACACATCAACATACACAAACGCTATCTAGGCATGTTCTGTAGGCAATTTCTTTTGCGTACGTGTCTCAGGGTAAGTTGATATATGTGAGTGAATGAAAAGTTGCATATGGAGTACACTGTCAATGAAAGTATAGTGGCATTGCCCTTGAACAGATTGATAAAAAGGTTTGTTGAATTGTTTTTTTTCTTCGCAATTGATAACTCTATTGTTGAAGGTAAAGCTTTGGGAAATATGGCCAATTGGCCATAAAGTATATCTAGAGATAATCCACTGTTATCCAAAATTTGATGCTTAAGGGTGTTCTAGTACAGATAAAAATGGGTAATTGTAATCATTTGTTTCCTTTTGTTCCTTCATATGTAACTGTAACTCAAGGAATGACTCTTTTAGTATGCCAGATTCTTGTGACGGTCTTTTGCTTTGTAGTCTTGTGTTAGTATTTTGGCATTCCTACATAAAAGGGAATTATATCTTTCGGATCCTAATGGACAAATCTTTCATTAAGTTGTTTCCTAGTAGGAAGTTCATTAAGGTTAGGATTCTAAAGTGAGGGGGAGTTTTGCCCTCTATTTAACAGCTGCCGCGCACAAGACTTTTGGATGTCTTGGGAATCAAGAAAAAGAGATTAGTTGTGTATCTCTAACGTGAGCATGTTGAGTTCTTGTTCTTTCACTGTTCCATGTTTGAGTGAATAGAATTGAGGTTTGATTTGTGTAGTTCAATCCCTCAAGAAAGTGTTTCTTGTGAGAGAAGATTAGTGAGTGATTAATAGACTAGACGAGTCTGCAAGTGTAATCATACAATTGTAATCTTCTTATAGTGGATTGAAGTTCTTCTAGGCTTGTGCCTCGCAGTGATGTTTCCTCATGTTTGAGGTTTACACTGCGTAAACAAATTATTGTGTTCTTACAAGTTTCTGCTTTCAGCTTCATAGGGATTGATAGTACTTAAGCAATCCCTGATACACGTTCCAGTGTTTTCAATTGGTACCAGAGCCGGTTCTAGAAGTTTCTAGTAGATCAGGATAGAACGTGATAGAGCTGCTGGATCGATCAACTGTCCTCCGCTTTTCAATGGTGAAGATTATCTTGAATGGAAGATTATGATGCGAGCCTTCTTGTATTCTCAAGATGAGAACATGTGGAACATTGTTGAGATAGGCTGGGAACATCCAACGAAAGCTAATGACAAAAAGGTGGAAGGAACTTCTGTCGCAACAATACTAAAGCCTAGGCACGAATGGACTGAAGCGGAAGTACATGATCGAAATTGTGACTTTAAGGCAAGAAACAGCTTGTTCACAGCCTTAAACAAAAGAGAAAGAACTCGTATCAGTCACTGTGACACTGCGAAGAAGGCATGGGATTTATTGGAGGCTACTTATGAAGGTAATAAAAAGGTACGCTCACAAAAGTTGCAGAGACTAACTCAAGAATTTGAAAACCTGACTATGGGAGAAGATGAACTAGTAGATGATTTTCATGCTCGTCTATTAAGGATATCTAGTCAATGTCAGAGTCTTGGTGATCCGATTGAAGATCACAAAATTGTCAAGAAGTTTCTCAGATCTCTTCCTTCAAAGTTTCAAGCTAAACAAACAGCGATTGAAGAAGCTCAAGACCTAGATATTTATCCTCTTGATGAACTGGTAGGCAACCTCAAGACCTTTGAAATGAGAATCAGACCAGATAAAAAGGTAAAAAGTGTTGCTTTTTCCTCTATTAAGAAGGAAAGTGATGAAGATGAGGTAATCGACTTAGCTTTGCTTACAAAAGAATTTAAAAATTTTTTGAAAAATAAAAATGTTTCTGGTCCTTCAAAAAAATTCTCTAATCAAAGGAAAGTTTTCAACTCTGAAAAAATAACTGATAAACCTTCTAGATTTACTCAAAAGAAAAATTTCTCAGAAAAAATAAAATGCTTTGAGTGTGGTGGTTTTGGTCATATGGCTGCTGAGTGTGCAAACAGGAAGCAAACCTTTAAGGATAGCAAAGCTTTGACATCCACATGGGATGATAGCGATGAGGAGTTCTTCGATGACCATGAGGTAAATGATCTTGCATTAACAACTTCTCTTAATCCAGAAACTTCAGATGATTCAGAGAGTGATGAAGATCATTCTGATGAAGAAGCAAATAATAAATATTTGAAACTGTACAATGCTACAAAAAGTGTACAGAAGAAAAATCTTGCTTTGGAAGAAGACATCAAACTTATCAGCAAAGAGAAAAGGAGAGTTGAGGTAAGTCTTGAATCAAATTTAAAATCTTGGGAAACTGAGAGGACAAATTTGCTTGAGAAAATTCAATTCTTGCAGCATAAAGCTACATCTCGTGTGGACAGTGATGGTAAGAATGAGCTTAATGATAAATTGAAAACCTTGCAAGTTGAGCTCAAAGCTCAAACAAATTTAAATGTCTTATTAACACAAGAGAATGAGAAATTGCAGGTTGAGCTTACGGAGGCAAGGACAAAATTCAGCAAGTTTGAAATTAGTTCAGAAAAGGTGTCAAAAATGATTGGGCTTGGTAGAACTTCATGTAACAGAAAAGGTCTCGGATATGAGAATGTCCACACAGGTGTTACACAATTTGTGAAGGAACATAATAGTGTGCTTGAAGAAAAGAATGACAATATACTTATGTCAAAATCTGAAATCAACTCTGGTCCAGAATTGGGATCGATGACATACTATCAATCCCCTCAGGTAAGCAAAGATACAAAGCTGAATGCTCATCAGTCCAGGTATGCTCTCAGACAACCATCTTTCACTCCTACATGTCATTTTTGTGGAAAACCTGGACATATTCGTCCTCGTTGTAATTTATTACGAAGAAAAATGCAAAATGAAACACATGGTTTGAAAATTAACTCTACTTCCTTATTACAAGCAGAATTAAAGGAACACTTAAGCATTTTAAATATGATTGCAAAGATGGTTTCAATCCCAGAAAGTCTGGAATCAAAGACCAAGCAGACTTGGGTCAAGAAAGGATCACATAAGTGTTATTCAGCTAAGTTCAGTAAGTGTCATGCATTTCCAGAATCAGTTGACGAAACGTGTTTGTTTTCTTCCTACATGTGTCATATTGAGCATGATGATGCTACATGTCTTGTTGCCCTAACAGCCTTATCCGAAAGAAGAGAAGATATCTGGTATGTAGACAGTGGATGTTCAAGACACATGACTGGAAACAAAGGCTGGTTCACTACTCTATCAGACGAATTCACCAGCGAAACAGTCACATTTGGAGATGGAAGAAAAGCACCAGTAATGGGTAAGGGAACTATAAATACTCCAGGTATTCCAAATCTTCAAAATGTCTTACTTGTTGAAGGTCTTCAAGCAAATCTCATAAGTGTAAGTCAACTCACTGATGATTATGAAAATGTAAACTTCAACAAACTAAAATGTATAGTTCTTGATAATAATGGAAAAAGTGTCATGGGAGGATTAAGATCCAAGGATAACTGCTATCATGTTCATGCTAATATAAATGTCCAGACTTGTTTGAACACCAGATCATCCGATGTCAACCTTGGATTATGGCACAGACGCTTGGGTCATGTAAACTTCCAGGACTTAGTGAAACTCTCTAAGAAGGAAAGTGTGCGTGGAATGCCTTCTCTGAGTGGAAAAACTACTGTCATGTGTGAAGGATGCAAAATTGGTAAGCAAACTCGTGGTGCTCACAGTTCACTAAATTCTTTGACTACCTCTCGTCCTTTGGAGTTGATTCACATGGATCTTGTTGGACCTTCTTCAACTGAGACCATTGGAGGTAAGAAATATATCTTAGTGGTTGTGGATGATTTTTCTCGTTTTACCTGGGTAAACTTTCTTAGAGAAAGAAGTGATACATTTGAAAGCTGCAAAGGTCTTTTCAAAAAGGTAATAAATGAGAAACAATCTTTACATTTGTCAATTGTACGAGTAAGAACTGATAATGGAACTGAGTTTAAGAATGTCAGGTTTTCGGATTTCTTTAGTGAACTTGGTATCTCCCATGAGTTTTCAGCACCTATAACTCCGCAACAAAATGGCATTGTGGAAAGGAAGAATAGGGTTCTACTTGACATGGGAAGAGTGATGCTTCACTCTGCTGGACTTAGTCTCAACTTCTGGGCAGAAGCCATAAGCATTGCCTGCTACACAATAAATCGAGCATTTCTTCGTCCAGGTAGTAACAAAACTCCATATGAATTATGGAAAGGTAAGAAACCCAATGTAAGTTACTTTCGTACTTTTGGAAGCCCTTGCTACATTTACAGAGATAGAGAATATCTTGCTAAATTTGACTCCAGAAGTGACAAAGGCATCTTCTTAGGCTACTCTCTAAACAGTAAAGCCTATAGGGTGTATAATAAAAGAACCATGTCTGTTATGGAATCTTATAATGTGTCTATTGATGATTCTTTCGTAAGAACAGGAAATGTCATTGAAGAAGAAGATGGATTCTCAAAAAGGAAGATGACTGTGGAAGTAAATGAAGAGGAAGTTGATGAAGTTAATGATCCCATCTTTGATACTCAATCTAATGTAAGAACTGGGTTCAAGCAAGTTCAAAAAGATCATTCATCTCAAGATATCATTGGCAACGTGGATGATGGAATCAGGACGCGGAGACAAGTCGTAAGTGAGGTAAGTAGAAATTCTGTTCTTGCATGTTTTTTGAATGATAACAAGAAGGATGTACACGTCATTAGTCATTTTGGTTTTGTTTCTCTTATTGAACCAAAAAATGTGAAAGAAGCCTTGCTTGATGATGATTGGATTAATGCTATGCAAGATGAACTGAATCAATTTACAAGAAATGATGTCTGGTATCTTGTGCCTAGGCCTAGTAATTGCAATGTGATAGGTACTAAATGGATTTTTCGAAACAAACATGATGAATTTGGTAATATCACTAGAAACAAAGCCAGACTTGTGGCGCTGGGTTACACTCAAGTTGAAGGAATTGATTTTGATGAAACTTTTGCACCTGTAGCTAGACTTGAATCTGTTAGACTCTTGCTTGCTATTGCTTGTCATCTTCATTTTAAGTTATATCAAATGGATGTGAAAAGTGCCTTTTTAAATGGAGTCTTGCAAGAAGAAGTGTATGTTGAACAGCCACTGGGATTTCAAGATCCTCACAATCCCAGTCATGTTTACAGACTCAAAAAGGCTTTGTATGGGCTTAAACAAGCTTCAAGAGCTTGGTATGAACACCTATCCAACTTCCTGGTAAGCAAAGGGTATGTTAGAGGCTCTATTGATAAAACCTTGTTTGTAAAAAGGGATCAAACACATGTCATGATTGCTCAAGTTTATGTAGACGACATCGTTTTTGGCTCAACTTCTGAATCTTATGTTACTGAATTCACTAGAATCATGGAAAGTGAATTTGAAAGCATGTGTGGGGAGTTAACTTACTTTCTTGGGCTTCAAGTTCGTCAACTAACTGATGGCATGTTTTTGTCTCAAACTAAATATGCTGAAAATCTTGTTAAAAAATTTGGTCTTGATTCTCCTAAACTTGTGACAAATCCCATGAGTACAACCACCAAGCTCAGCGAGGATCTTGATGGTAAGTCTGTTGATCAAAAGCTTTACAGAAGTATGATTGGAAGTCTCTTGTATCTTACTGCCAGCAGACCTGATATCTCCTACAGTGTAGGTGTGTGTGCTCGATTTCAGGCAAATCCCAAGGAATCACATCAAGAGGCTGTGAAGCGCATAATTCGATATGTTTCATGTACATCAGCTTGTGGTATCTTCTTTACTTTTGATACTAATGTTGAAATTGCAGGTTATTCAGATGCTGATTGGGGAGGGAATATGAAAGATAGAAGAAGCACATCAGGTGGCTGCTTCTTTGTGGGAAACAACATGGTTGCATGGCATAGTAAAAAGCAAAATTGCATATCCTTGTCAACTGCAGAGGCTGAATATGTAGCTGCCGGCAGTTGCTGCACTCAGATGCTCTGGATGAAGCAAATGCTCCAGGATTATGGTTTCACTCAAGGCAAGTTAAGTATATTCTGTGATAACACAAGTGCAATAAATATTTCAAAAAATCCTGTTCAACACTCACGTACAAAACATATTGATCTAAGATATCACTTTATACGTGATCTGGTTGAAAAAGATGTTTTAGAAGTATCCTTTGTATCCACTGAACATCAATTGGCTGATATCTTTACAAAACCACTGGATACTGAAAGATTTGAGACTCTTAGAAATGCAATTGGTATATGTCTCAAGCGCTGAAATGTAAGAGCACACACTGCACCGCTTGCATTCATTCTGTGTTATTTCATAGTAGCTTCGTAACTTTTATTTTTCTCCCCGGCTCAAGTGTTTTCTTGTTACTGGGACTGCATACAGGTTAAGTATCCCACACTACTCTGTAGAAATCAGTTGAACTTAGATTGACAAAGATGAACCTCTTAATCTTTTGAGTGTGCGTTTTACAAGTTGTTTGATCATTGAAAGTTTGTGTGCTCTGTCAATTTCTCTGAAGAATAGTCATGAATCTCTCACATTATACTCACTTACACATTGCACTCTCTTTTGGAAGACTCATGTGGGGTAAACACAATCTTAATGTCTCAAGTATTGAATATTCTATTTTGTTGGCTCCAGTTTTCAAATAAATACATTTTGGAGCTTGTTCAAACTATTCCCAAAGTAACTACGCCCTGGTCGTGATGAACGATATAGGGATTAGGCAGAAACAGGAATGGTTTGATGGTCAGACTATTCCCAAAGTAACTAGGCCCTGGTCGTGATGAACGATATAGGGATTAGGCAGAAAAGGGAATGGTTTGATGGCCAGGCCATTCCTAAAGTAATCAGGCCTTGGTCGTGATGAACGATATAAGGATTGAGCAGAAAAGGGAATGGTTTGGTCACCCCGGTGATAGTTGATTAAGTAATCCTTGACAAAAGTCAAGAGTTTAAAAAAAAAATATATATATATATATATATATATATATATATATATATATATATATATATATATGGAGATATAAGGAGAATTGTTACAAATATAAGGAGATATAAGGAGAATTTGTTACAATTATACTGTTACTTGAGACTTACTGGTTGATGTGTGTCCCATTGTCTCTGACAAATCACTCTCATCACTCACCCATTGAGATGACTGAAAATTTCTCCTTGTTGAATTGTTGAGCACATGACTCATGGTGAACTTAAAACTTGTCTTGCTCACATGATGTGATTATGGTTATTCTTTGTCTAAAAGCTTTGCCTCTGTTCTCAGGTATACGTGTGGGTACTTCTCTTGGCATTGTGTGGTTCCACAATTGATTTGATTTTCATAAGCATACACAATCTTATTCTTTTCAGCTCTTGGACTTTATCATGTTGTTTTTCTTTAAGAGTGATTTTTGTCAAAATGGCAGCATAAAAAAAAAAAACTTCTTGTTTATTTCTTTGTTTTTCGTCTGTGGTTCTCTCTGTTTTTCTGTTTTTCTGTTTTTCTGTTTTTCTTTCTCAGATTTCAGATCCGATTTTGTTGTTCATGGCTCCCAAAATGCGTAACTCCGGACTCCAGACTACTCCTCCGCGTCGATCCGGTCGTCCTCCGTCGTCTAGGACCACCATCCGGTCCTCCCACCTCTGCTGCATCTCCTCAGGTTCTTGAAGACTCTCCTTCCGCCTCGGCTGCTGATGGTTCTCCTGTTCACTCGTCCGCTCACAGTGGACCTTCGACTCATAGTGGATCCTCGTCCCATAGTGGGCCGTCGTCTCCTCCCAATGGACCATCATCTCCGCCACCTATCAATGCTGGTGCACCTCCTTCTTCCCCTGTGGAGTCTCCATTAGAGGCCGTTCTCAATCAAGCATATCGCAGTCGCACTCTCCATCATGTTTTCCCAGCTCCCACTGCTGCTTCTTCCTCACAAGAAGATTCCGCCGCCACTCTCACTCCTGCTGTTGGGTGCTCTCAAAAGCGCAAGGCTCCCTCGAAGCCTTCGAAGTCCTCAAAGCCTTCAAAGCCATCCAAGCCTTCAAAGTCTTCCAAGCCTCCTGCCAAAAGGCTCAGGCCGTCAACTGGTTCACAACATCCTTCTTCAGTCAAGACACAGTCCAAATCCGCAGTCTGTAAGCGTGCTCCACCCTTGACTTGCTTTGTCAATTCTACTGCTCGCACCTTATACATGAACATTACGTGCAATCGTCCCTGTGTTTTTGAGCGGTCATTTGATTTCTCCTCTCTGCCACAATTATTCGTCACCTTAGTTGCACGCTTGGGATGGCAGGAGGGTCTGCAATCCCTACCTCGACCAAATCTATCTATTGTGCATGAATTTTATGCTAACTTTCCTAGATCTTTGCCTGAGACTATGGATTTGTTCACCTCTTCTAGTGGGGTATTTGTTCGGGGTTCCTACATTCTGGTTTCCCCTACTGTGATTCGTCATATACTGCATCTTCCTTTACCTTCTGAAGACGCAGTTGATAAAGCTACTCAGTTTCTCTCTACTTGTGATATGTCCCTGTTATTGGACAAAATGTATGCCAACATTCCTCGCATTCCTCCGGCATTTCTCTCAAGTGGACACATGGATGAATGGTTTAGGCTGCTTGGCTTTCTGGTTCGATCTCTTTTGCATCCAACTTCTCAGACCAGCAAGATTACAAGGGAGATAGGTGCCAAGATATATGCTATTCATAGTCACAAGGGTCCTTATCTTCCACCTGAGTTCTTCATTTATACTGTCATTCGTTATGCTGCAATTGTTGATCAACGCAATTCTCAAGGTGCCTTAGTGTTTCCATCTATCATCACCTTGCTGTGCAGTTCATTTGGTGTTGACTATCAGGATGGAGATATCCTTGGCCCTCCTCTCACTCCAGTTACTTCCTCCACTCTTGTCAGAGGGTCTAGTCAGGCATTAGATGGTGGTGTGTCGGTTGAGACTACTATGCTGATGAAATGGATGGAAGACAAGTTCAATACTCTATATGCAGACCTGGACTCTCGTATTACTGGACTTGAACGTTTGCTCAACACCTACATTGCATCTTCTGCTCCTCCTGTTGTGTCTCCACCTGTTTCTACTACTGCTCCTTCTACTGCTGATGATGAGTTTCCTTTCCATATTCATGTCAAGCCTTTCTGCGTGGATGTTGGTTATGGTTATAAGTGTTTTCCTTCTGGGATCTTTCTTGATTATTTGGACTGACCCTTTGTCATTCCTAGACAAAAAGGGGGAGAGTACTTCTGATTTCTATGTACTTCTGTTTATGTGGCTCTATGTCTATGTTCATCTTGGGATTATGTACTTTATTTAAGTACTGTGGTAGTGTACCTTTGCCTATGCTCTCTTTTGGAAATTATTGTCTTGTGGTGTGTACTTCTGTGTTTTGTGTAGGAATGCCAAAGGGGGAGATTGTTAGTATTTTGGCATTCCTACATAAAAGGGAATTATATCTTTCGGATCCTAATGGACAAATCTTTCATTAAGTTGTTTCCTAGTAGGAAGTCCATTAGGGTTAGGATTCTAAAGTGAGGGGGAGTTTTGCCCTCTATTTAACAGCTGCCGCGCACAAGACTTTTGGATGTCTTGGGAATCAAGAAAAAGAGATTAGTTGTGTATCTCTAACGTGAGCACGTTGAGTTCTTGTTCTTTCACTGTTCCATGTTTGAGTGAATAGAATTGAGGTTTGATTTGTGTAGTTCAATCCCTCAAGAAAGTGTTTCTTGTGAGAGAAGATTAGTGAGTGATTAATAGACTAGACGAGTCTGCAAGTGTAATCATACAATTGTAATCTTCTTATAGTGGATTGAAGTTCTTCTAGGCTTGTGCCTCGCAGTGATGTTTCCTCATGTTTGAGGTTTACACTGCGTAAACAAATTATTGTGTTCTTACAAGTTTCTGCTTTCAGCTTCATAGGGATTGATAGTACTTAAGCAATCCCTGATACACGTTCCAGTGTTTTCATCTTGTCTATTCAGAAAAGATGGATTAACATGGAAAGCCTTAGTTGTTATTATTGTCCATTGCCTAATGCATTGATCCGAATGCTTTGATAATATTGCTGCTTACTTTACAAAGATGGAATACCTAGATAGTTTTTATCACAATTGATCGGGAGTTTTGTTCCGTTTTATTTCAATTGAAGTGCTTTAGACATTTGAAACTTATGATTTGATCTGACATGTCGAGAACTTGGAGTTTGGAGAAAGCGGAGAGACTAGCCGTTTTTCCGGCAAGTCGATGAATAGTAATAAGAGGTGCTATTTTTTCTCACCGCTGCACAAAAAAACGGCACTGCACCTCCTATTGCTCAAATAGTGCTTGCTCCTCCTCAAAATAGGAGCAAGCCAAAAAACGGATGCATATGCTCTTATAACTTCATAGTAAAAATACCAACGTATTCAAGCATCTAAGAGGTAAAGTATGTAACTGAATAATCCACTTCCAGGATCGGAAATTGAAAATGGCAAAGGAACCAAAAACAAATGAAATCTACTTTCATGAACCACGATGCGTCCTAACCCAAAATTACTGGATAAGTTGCATAATCTCCCCATGTAAAAACCTGATTTGAAATTTACCTACAGGTAAGAAGAATTATTACATCCACTACTTGATAAGGTGCGTACATGACAGGTTGAAGTACAATTAGTCTGGCCAACTGTAGAAACTACCAACCATATGGGCGCACACATCAACTATGATGGGGCACCAAGATATGAGGCAAGCCGTAATATATCACTGAAGACTCCACCGGCTGTAACTTCGGCACCAGCTCCTGGTCCACGGACTATTAGCGGCTGGTCTTTGTACCTTGTTGTTGTGAAAGCAATGATATTATCCGCTCCTGATAATTGAGCAAATGGGTGATCGTTTTTGTATGCTTGAAGCTTCACCACCCCCATCTGGTTGACTACATCAACCACTCCAACGTATCTCAAGACCTTCAATACACAAGTCACAACATAAGAAAGAGAAAACAAAATCATTTAAACAATGAAAGGGAGAGGGTTGGGAAACAGCTGTAAAGCTATAGCTGCTACACTATTTAAGGTCGCATAATCCATGCCCATAAGATAACACTGGGTTTCATCACGCTCAATGTCAGACATAAACATTCACAAAAACCATTATAGAAAGCCAGAAAACAATGCAAGCAATATTGCAGGTCACAGGAAACTAAAATGATACTATTTAAGGTCGCATAGTCCATGCTCATTTACATGAATGATACTGAAGCAGATCGGAAATACAGTTTTAGATACTTACTTCCCCTGCATCCTCAGCTATCTGTCTTTTTGTAGCCAAGTCATGATCGAACTGTGGAAGTTTCTGCATGAATTCCTCTGCGGATGCACTACCCTAAAAAATTATCAAAGACTCAATGACGTTGTGTTCTTAAGCCCTTGGTAAGGTATGGTGAATAAAAAGCAAGTTCAAATTTTTACCTTTAATGGTTCTGGCACAAGGCTTTCAACAGGAATGTCAGAGAGTTCCAGCTTAAGACCAGATTCCCTGGCAAGAATTATTACCTACATTTGAAGGACACCATCTTACACCAAAGCAATGAAACAAATATCATGGTCGTTGAGGTACAAGTTTGAAGATGAGAATTAACAGCACCAATAGGGATCTCAATTTTTGTTGGTAATATTAAAGTATATCTTTGGGTTCTACTGACTAAACACACAGATATCATTGCATTAGAAGCCTAGACAGTCGGTGGACAAAAACCTAGTACACATTACCTTCCTACAAACATCTGTTCCAGATAGATCATCCCTTGGATCTGGCTCAGTAAATCCTGCCTGCTTTGCCTCAGCCACCACCTCACTAAAGGTTCGTCTTCCTACTAAGTTGTTGAAAATATAACTCAAAGTCCCACTGCAAAAGCAAACCAAAGATGCATGATTTAAGTTCACCGTAATACAGCATGTGAGTTTCTGAATCTATATGGTTAAATGGGTGCTAATAGTGTATAATTTTCAATTTTGATTGAGAAAAGATAAAAAAACGTCATCAGCATACCTGAAGATGCCTTCAATACGCAATATTTTGTCCCCTGTTTCTAGGAGCCCTTGTAATGTATTGATAATTGGCAGACCAGCTCCAACAGTGGCTTCATAGAAGTAATGTGTATATGATTGCCGTTGAAGAGCTCTTAATTTCAAATACTGGACATGAACAACAATTATGTCATAAATCATGAAAGTCCAGGGTTAATACCCATGCAAAATATGAACAAGATTACTGCCTACTCAAAAGTAAAATTTGACTGTAAGACTGGACATTTTCCAAAATAATATATATATATATATATATATATAATTAGAAATAAAATGAAAGTATGTACTCAAGCGCAAAGCTTTTTCATTCTTTTGCTCCCAATTCCATACAAGGTAACACAGCAGGGGAAGCATGTGCACTATAGAATTGTATCCAAAGAGTCAAATAATAAAATCCTAAGGACACACAAATAGTACATTATGCAAAAGCCACCGGCCTTTTTTATGTACAAGTCATTGTGTATACAAATAACAAAACTTGAAAAACATTCAGATTACATTATCATGCTTCAACTCAAGGAAGAAAGTTTGTATTCATAGGTGAGCAATGAGGATTACTAGTAGAATTTTTATTACAAAGACCAAAAGCACTGTGGTCCTGGCTAGCTGAAACATTTTAAAATAGTTCAAGTATCTCAAATGGTAATGACAGAGGTGGATATACATCGGGTGATTTGTAATTTTGTCAGTTAAGGCAAATCATATAAACTCGAAAAACCAAACTTTGCAATAATCTTATGTGACCTTGATAAAACATAAGGAGTTTGCCCACACGTACAAAGAATTATCACCTGATCAAGAGGCCCTGAATTCGCCTTTTTGTTGGGGGTGACTACATGTATTCCTTTCCGCAACCAATCATAGTAATGGCTTGCAATGACAGAGTCAGCTGTGCAGTCAACTATAACGGTATTTGGAATGAAATGATTCCCATGTACATGCTGCACAAATTTTTCCATATCTGCCAGTTCTCCTTTTTCTGTTTGAAGTTCTCTCCATCTTGATAGGTCAACACCCCTGCACCATTGTATGTAAATTCCAAAAAAATAACTACAGAATGCATGATTTCCATTATAAAAGTAACCAGTACACTCAAAACATAAGAAACTACAACATAAACACACACACAAAAGAGCGAAGTGATCCAGCTCAATTAAGCCACCATTTGACTTATGAAAATTCCAATTAAACGGCTTAACTTACGTCTCACTTAAAAGCATTTTCCGTGAACCAGTAATTCCCATCACACGCAAGTCAATGTTAAACTTTTCTTTCAGGGTTGCAGCCTGCAAAGATTAGAAAGGCTTTAACAACATTTACCAACCCAACAGATTTAAAAGGATCAACTTTCCATCGAAGCTTTGTGAATAAGCAGCCCCATAAACTAAATGTCAAAGACAGAGAAAATATGGATGATAGACCGCAAGGAAAGACATGATCATGCTTCATTAGATCTAATTCATCAGAGTAGCACCTATAAAACTATTCACAACTATATCAGGAAAATTGTGTGTGTAATAGAGAGACAGAGAGACAAAGGTAGCTACAAAATAATGCCTGATCAGATCTTGATCTGCGCATTAGTGGCTAAAATAGGCAGTAATTAGACCCAGCTTTGTACCAATCCATTTTCTGCATTCCACACACTACTCTATAATTGCAGACTATATATTTCTGTTTCAGGACTAGCTATGAAAACTTACTTCACACCCTATTTCTGTTTCGGGACTTGTTCAAATCCATGTTCTCTTTAAACACCACAAACAGAGAACAAAATGGATTGTTGGTGCTTTAATGGGTGAGTAGAAGTAAAATTAAATAAGGATTTAGCCAATTTGAAATCTAGCACACAGTAATAAAGTCATTGACCAAATTAAAAAACTTAAAACTTGTGATAGAAAAGCATGCAATTTGGCATATAGATAACATAAAATAATATTTAAAACAAATGACAGCAACAGAAGAAATTGGCTGAAAGAAGCAGCACCTGATCTCTCAGTTGATCTAGTAATGTAGCACCAATAAGTCCTGGTCCAACAATGCCCATTGCTATAGTGGTTCTTGAAAGATAAAATCTGGAGTGAACCGCCCTCAGGGCCTTGATACAATCCTCCCGCCTTAATACCACTGTAATGTTGTACTCAGAACAACCTTGAGCTATAGCGCGCACATTAATATTTGCCTGCAGTTTGGAAGCAATTTAGACACCTTATTATTGGGGATTATGGATTTTGAGAATCATTAATTTTCAAACACTACTACTGTTTAGAAGATGACACCCATCTCATCTATGTTTATTTTGTATAATCATATTATAAGTAGATATACAAACATTACATTATAAAGTTTAGGTTCAAATATCTTGAATATAAAAAAGATAAATCGCAAACCTTTGCCAGTGCGTTGAAAAGAGTTGCACTAACTCCAGGCGTACTGGCCATCTTCTGGCCAACTGCTGCCAATATACTACAGTTTGGAATGACTTGAACCTGAGAAGATTAAAAAAAATTGAGGTTGAGACCCTGGAAATAGGTGCAACATTTGGGGTAATACTAAATGAAAATGTTCGCAATGGGAAGAGACAAAAGTACTCAAAATCTCAGTAATGAGCTAAGAACAAATAGAGAAGAATAAGTACTCTATTTGATCATATCACTATCATCATCACAAGCATTTTTACCCTGCACTACTTACGAGTTTTAGTTACAGATCATACACAACTGTAGGTCCAATTAGACTATTTGTGCTTGTACTAACAGTAACAGTGCATCCTAGATTAAAGTATGTAGAATTATCATCCACACTACATATTTAACACTAGGCTCCAACTTATTTTCCTCAAGTGAAATCACTAGCTCCACAACATTTTCAACCAATCACAAGCACTTATTTACAATATGTTACTAACACAAACTTCGAGTTCTGCCAATACTGCAATTCCATAATTTTCAAGAAAACCAATGAACCAAATATCAAAGCAACTATCAGTAATAATAAGACTAAAGTAATTTTCAGGAATCTATCTGTGATCTGCAAACATTCAATACCAAGTAACCTGACCAAGAAATTTTATCAAACAAAATCAAGCACCTGAGAAAGACGCCCAGCATTCAAAGCTTCACGGAACCTAGATTGCAGAGCCTCAGAAACAGCTTTTACTTCCTTCTCCGGGACAGCAAAACATACAGAATGCTCGCTACTAGCCTACAGTGACCCACCACAAAACATCATAAAATGGTTATATTGCTTCAACCAATCATGCACCACCACCATTAAAGACGATGAGCTAACCTGAGATATCATAATAACATTAGCCCCCACATCTTTAACGGCAGAAAATATAGCACTGGCTGTACCAGGAACACCAGCCATTCCAGTTCTGAGAGAAACAAAAGGATAGCAATCATTAAGTTGGTTAAAGCATTATTTTTTATATTCAAAGAAGAAATGAAATGCAACTACTCTAATGAACAGCTCACCCTTCAACATTTACAAGGGCTAAGTTGTCTATTGTTGCAAACCCTCTGACGAAGGATTCCAAACTCTGGTCCACTTCATCCTCAGTATTAGAAGAGCGACAAATTTTTGTTCCAGGTGCAGAGATGTTGAAAACATTCCGTATGACAATTGGGATGTCATATCGCATAACTGGAATGATGGTGCGTGGATGCAGCACATTTGCCCCAAAATAAGACTACATGTGCACAAAGACTTCGTATTAAAATTGTGAATGAATCAAATCTCAGAAATTGCACAACTGAATATAGAGGTTTACCATTTCCCAGGCCTCTTGGTAAGACAATGTCTTCAGAATCACCGCTTCACTAACTGCAGAAGAAAAGTTTATTAACATTAATTAACTCCATCAGTAGTCAGTAAAACTGCTACATTATATAATGCATCATGATCAGTTCGGAACCTTTTCTACTAAGAATACAAGTTAAACATACCTTTCCTGGGATCTGCACTATAGACACCGTCAACATCTGTCCAAATTGTAACTTGACTGGCCTTGAATAAAGCACCCATGATAGCTGCAGAGAAGTCACTTCCATCTCTCTTCAGAGTAGTGGGAATATCTTCGGGTGTGCTAGCAATAAAACCAGTAGCTACAATTGTCTTGGATGGATTTCTTGAGTACCATTGTTCAAGTCTCTTCTCAGATTTCTCGAAATCAGGATCGACTTGATCAGAGCTAGTAGGGTTAACAATGAGGACTTCCCTTGTGTCCATCCATTTGCAGTCCACTCCATTCTGAAGAAATATGAAAAATAAAACAATAGTACATTAGTATACCAGACAACTTGGAACACCAGCAGTCGGTCAACGCTACCAAAAATGATCAAACAGTCGATCATCATACCTTTCTAACAACAGATGCCAATAACTGAGCAGACCATAATTCTCCATGTCCTACCACAAAGTCAGTGAATGATTCTGTTGCATGACCAGCTGCCAACAGTAAAGAAGTTAGTCACCAGAAGAGGTTTTGTAATACAAACATATGCTCAAAAGTAAACATGAACCATTTGACCTCAAATATTTATTTATTTTAAATAATTTACTTCACTAGCCATGTTTAGGGTTTAGGTCAAAGAGCTGCTAATGTTATATTGTTTGAAAGAAATAATATATAATTAAACAATGTCAATAACATTCCAGTGGAAATGGAATCCTCCAATTACATAAGACATGTATGTATGAGAGAGAGAGAGAGATCAGCTTATTACCAATATATATAGCACGAAGCATAGCTTTCAGGTTACAAATGTCCTGATTCAGTGCTGATAAGAAGCTACTAAGCTCATCCCCATCAAGTAAATCAACAGCTGTTGATCTGTGTTTTTCTAAAACACCATCCAATGCAGCCAAATAGGACTCATCTCGTGATTGAGCCTTGTAGATGAGATCGTACATCATATCTGTAACCTTAGACATTGCTGAGACAACTACGAACTTCCTCTCGGACTCATCACTAAGAATAATCTTTGCAACATTATTGATTCTTTCAGAACTTCCAACACAAGTGCCACCAAACTTATGGACAGACCAACCGTCACCTCTCGGAAGCTGATCATTCTCCGGGGATGTTTCTACCGGAGTGTTTACTGATAAATAGTTAGAGAAAAAGTTACTCATCCACCACACAATCTTAATGAAAAATTTGAAAACTTGTGGACGGTATAATGGGGATGAACCTGCAACTGATGCAAAGATGTGGGTTCTAGAAGTCTTTTTCCTTCGCAACGCAGAAACGAAACCCAACCTGTAACAGACAACAGACCTTTCACGTTAACAGGCCTTTCCTGCTACTAGGAAGATCAAACACTAAACTCTACAAAATAAAAGCTCGACAAAATTTAAGATGAAATACAGAGATTATCAAATCATTCTATTTCTACCATTCAAGATGATAATACATTAATGTTAAAGTCAAAACTGACTGCTCTAATTTCCAGAGAATGTTGAATTAACCTATCTGGTCATGTTAATCTGTGTTTAATTCCTTAATAAACAAGTGAAGGCAGAAAAGTTTTTAAATATCTCACAATCAAAGCACATTGTCTCTGTTTGATATGCATAAGCACACATTAAAAAAATTGAAATTTTACCAAGGTTCACTAATTGAAGCAAAAATAAAGGCCTAGAAGAAAAATGCTGGCAAACACCTAGGGCACAGTTGTTCTTTCGCTTCTCAATCTAATTAAAGCAAAACAAGTTCAAATTCGAATGGCAAGAATCAAGAAAACGGTATACAGTTTTGTTCAGAACTCAAGCAAACAATCAATGAAGAAAAGCTTAAGAAGAAGGAGGCAATACATGCAAATAGGGGAGCCCTGAGGGAGGCATTGATTAGAGAAGAAGCCGATTTTCTTGGACGCGAATGCATTGAGGGCCGGACATCGATTAGAGATCGCCGACGACGACGACGAGAGCGACGCCATAGCTCTCTCAATCTCAGTCTCAAAGATAGAGGGAGAGTGAGAGTCTGGGTTTTTGATGGCTTTGGGGTTTGGCGGCTTCTGTGATTAGGTAGAGGGCAGGGATGCCTGAACATGTGGGAATTTTGATCCAGCCTCGCCACGTGGCGCTGGTTTATTCCGTGCTATTATCACGTCTGTGACAGGGTTCACTCCCTTAAAACCAATTATTTATCGCTTGTTTTACATTATCTCTTTTAAATTCTTAAGTTTGTTTAACTATCAACTTTCGTATCTTATGTTTGCGACCTATCAAACCAGATTTTAATCTCTTTCTATCTATCTATGTATATATATATATATGTGAGGCGGAGGTCCCTGTTTTTGATCCGATCAAGTGCCGATGACTGTGCTCTTCTTGTCAGATGGACAACAGAGGCATCCTCGACGACTTTAGCATGAAGATGAAGGCCATGACGATGGGATTTGAAGATCTGGGCAGCGACCTCCACCCAAAACTTCAAACAAGATCACTGGCGATTGAAACTGGTATATATATATATACACACACATACTAAGGGATCTATTATTATGACTTATATGATAGATTGATTATTAGTCCAACTTTTTGATCATATTTTCTTATCTTCACCATTTAGTTTTGCATGTAATAATATGTATATCACTTCTGTAAAATTTCATCTAAATTGATGACCACTAAGATGCTCAAAATTGTGATTTGTATGAATAGTTATGTTTCGTCTGATTTGATCTATCCATTGGTTTGAACTAATTCAAACACTTAATGATCTCCAAATTTGATGAAAATTTTCATAAATTATCTACTCATATGTTCCTAGATGTTGAATGGTGGAGATGTTAATATGTTATCGAAAAGTTAGGCTAATAATCAATCTCTCATATAAGTCATAATAAGGAATCCCTCAGTGGAAGAGCTACACACAGTCTCTATCTAGAGCGGAGCCCCGTTCTGAAGTTAAAGTGTGGGATTTCCAATTTGGCTCATTTTTGGGTCATATATCTCCACCGTATAGTGTCTAGATTATAGTGTGTATAACATGTCTGTAAAGTTTCATATAATTTAGAGATCAATAGAACAAAATCTGTTCAAGCAGAACCGTTCGTGTAAATCATGATTACGGAAGCTCAAATGATGTTCAAATTGGATGAAACTTGGCAGAAATGATCTACACATTATGTGTCACGCCCCCGCCCAAATTTACCATCCTAAACCTGAGTTAGGACGTGCGGGATTCATCCTAAAAGAGATTTACTCGTAATCCCCCTCGAGAAGGGATAACCCTCTTTCCAAACCAAATTCAAACAGTCCAATCGATACCGGAATAAACCTCACAGCCGGAGATTATCCCGATATCCGCATTTGGATCTCAAACCAAACATTTAGAGGACCTAGGGTTCTAATAATATTTGTGACTGCACCCGAATCCAGGTCAGGCTACCTACGTACCCTATACTCAGGGATCAAGCCATAGGTAGCTCTTATTTTAATTAACGTTCTAACCGGGCGAATCCCGCTTTTCTATAATATAAAGACAACCATGTAAATATATATAATTCCCCTAAGGGCATAAAAGTAAAACCATCCAATGGGCACCCTTGTAGTTAACATGAACTGTCAGGGCATTTAAGGAATTTCGACTTTAGTGGTAGTATTGTAAATATACAAACCGCCAGGGTATTTCTGAGATAGCACCCTTAGTGGAAATTACTCACCTCGAAATCTTGTTGCGTCAACTACCGCCACATGGTACATTCACAACACTTGATCGATCAATATACACTTACAATTATGTAATCGACCTTAGTTACCACACAAATGTATTAATGACTCGGCTCGACTGAACGTCACACTAAACGATAACCGAAACCGACAAATTATAATCCTGGAACAACTCACTGCCCCTGAGGATGTCAGACGCGCCGTCACAGGCGGCTGCGTGTGGGCCCCACGCGCCACCACCCTCAAACCGGTCAACTTCACCCAAAAACTACCTACATGCAACTACAACAACCCTAGAAAGAGGAGGCGAAGCTGTTAAGATCGTTTGCAGCCCTTAAAACCACCCCAAACAGCGGAGCAACCACCGGGTCGGAATTCGGGTCGCCGTCGCTACTGTTTAGGCCCAGATACGTCGTTCTAGGCCGAACTGGACCACGCCACCACCACAGGGAGGCTCACACGGAGGAGAGGAAGAGATCCCGACCGGCCTTGACGTCTCCGGTGGCTGGAGCTCGTCGCAAAAGTCGGGTCGGATCAATTCGAATTTTCGGATAGTGAAGGAACGCGCGTGCATGGAAAATGAGAAGAAAAATGGATTATTTCCATTTTCGGAAATCCAACATTTCTATTTATATACTTTCTAAAAATAGAAACCAACTTCTGTTGACCATAACTTCTTCACACGGTATCCGATTCACACATGCCGCGTGTCCACGGACTCGTATAGTCGAGCACTCCAACTCTCGTGAAGGTAGTTTTTCGAGAAACTCAACATAGTAAAATGTCAACCTTAGACCACTTTAAATAATTCGTTTCCACGCGTCCCTTAACTCTGAACACTTCGGTACTCTTCCCGAATGTACGAATACATACCAATACCACTAAAATTTTCAAATTTTACACTCGTTAATACTTAGGGAAATTAACAGCGCAGTTACAACCCTCTATAACCCATCTGGTCTCGGTAAAAGAGTAAATTTTTGGGATGGGGTGTTACATTATGTTTTAGACATTAAAATGAGGAGTTGTGAAAATATGATCCCAAAAATTAGTCAAATAAAGAGTCTCACACTTTAATTTCAGAGCGGGGCTCCGCTCTAGATAAGGACTGTATATATATATATATATATATATAAGGGACAAGTGTAAAAGTGTCTCTAAAATATTGTTTTATTATGAATTTAATAAAGATTTATATACTAGAGAGAGTGAGTGAGAACACAAAAGTTAGTGCACCTGTCCTGCTGCGCCGCGTCACCGGTGATGGCTTCTAGCCTAGCCGACGCGCATTAGGCATGGCCGGATGGGATTAAGAGGCAAATCCATGCTTCAAAATTATGATCGGGCAAAGTTCTTCTTCTCTCTTTCGACTAGAAGTTGTGGCGTCAAGGTTGTGAGCGACAGAGAACAATGAACGCTTAAGGTTGCAATGCTGAGTGGTGGAGGGCGAACCTTAGAGTCCAGTGGGTGGGTCTGGTCGAACATTGCTTGCAGGATCGGTGAGGGTGCTCATATCTCATATTCAGATCTAGAAATCTTAGAATGTGGAAGGGGGTAGGTGGCGGTTGGCGTTTATTCATCTTGGTTTGGTCTGGCTACGGTGGTGAAGGAGCGGCGATGTCGAGGCAGTGACTAAGGTGGGGAGAGTTGATTTCGACCGATTTGATCAACTCCAAGTGTTAGGCTTTGTCCGCGAGCTCGTAGTGGGTGTAGGTTGGGCTAGGGTTCCTTTTGGGTCGTAACTCTATTTATTATTATTATTATTATTATTATTTGTTTAGGTTAGACTAACTTCTTCTACGTTTAGAACATTTTCTTTGTTATTGATTTTGGTCTTTAATTAGGTTTCTTGATACTCTAGGGTTGCCCCATATGTGTAAGGTGGTCCCGAAAGTAGTCCATAATGATAGGTCGAAGACTTGTCCCTTCCTCCTTGTGTCTCGGTGGTTAGTGTAGGATAAAAATGTGCGCAAAATGTAGAATACCACCAAACGTAATTTCACTATATCTTATTGATTAAAATAGAGTTTTAAGTATGTCTGGTTCAACCCATTCAAGACATAATGTGTCTTTTAATTACAATTCCCCATTACAAGGGAACACACTTTGAGTCTATTTATCAAGAAACCGATGTTGATTTGTTTGTTTTTACGACTGCACCCGAATGGGTTGCCTACGTACCCTGAAAAGGATCAAGTCATTGTAGTTCAAGAGTTCTGATGGGTGAATGACTCATTGGAGTGCTCCTTTCCCTGCCATGGTTGTAAACGACTTGAGCTGCTCCTTTAGTGCATGATTGTGACATCGTCTTTGATGCATGTTGTGGTCAAAGTAACTTTAAGCGAGAACATGGGAGCTACTGCTGAGACTTTGACCTTGCTGTTGACGAACAAATATCACTTCTAGAGCATGTGGAGAAGACCCTGGATTTGTTGGGATTTGAGGAAGCTGAAGGCTGCTGCTACAAAGCTTCAAAGACCTTGATGCATCCTTTAGGGATTGATGTGGTCGGATCACAGCAGGTCGTCAGTTTGACATTTGTTGTGAGCACATTGGTGGCAACTCCGTTGAGGTATCAGTCTCTCTAACTCTCCCTGCTTTTGATTGTTGTTGTAGGCGACTTGAACCACTTCTCTGGTGCATGACTGTGATGTTGTCTTTGCCGCAGTGAAGGGCATTTGGCGCAGCTTGAGTTTAGCTACACTCGTTGACACATATTGAATGCCAATGAGCTTTGCAGGATGAGGTTTGTAGCTTTGTTGTGGCACTTGAGCATGTTGGTGTGGGATTTGATGGGAGAACAACCTCGGAAGTGAAGCAAAATGAGGCTGGCTGGAGTAGTTTTTTACCTGTCTGCTTGCGTTTGTTTGCTTCTCCTCTTCCTTTGTTGCTGTCGATCTCTTCCCTTTGCTTCTGCCTGCTATACTCTTTGATTGTCTCTGTTTTCTTCTCCAGGTTGCTGCCTTCTTCACTCTCCCTCCTAGCATCCTTCTGCTCCTCTCGTACCTCTGCCTCCCCCATTGGTGTTGTTCTCCTTCTGCGTTCTCCCTCCTGGCGTCCTTGTGCTCCTCTCCCTTTTTGACGCTGTATTGATTTGTTTATATAGAGGATATATGGAGAGGTTGATTGTGAAGTGTTTGACTCTAACTCTTTTAGTTATCTCTTGGCTAACCACCCTTTTTTTCATCAGATTCTTATACATGATTCTGAACAGTTTGGATACGAAGAAAACACGACAACTATTACGACAACAATTGATTTAGTTTCCTTGTTTGCCTTTTTTTTATTTTGTACTTTTAATTTCCATCAATTGAAGTTTGGTCCACTGCACTTTCATTTATCCAGCCCATTCTTATTTTCAGTCTCAACAGTTGGTTACTTCTCCCATTGTTACTACTGCAGATTGATCATATAGTTTTATTCCTTGTTCTTTTTATTTTTAAAAAACTTTTTATTAATAAACTCACACAGCCTACATATGTTAATGATATTTGAACCCATGACCTCAAAGTTGTTAGTTAACATCTTAACCAACCAGCTCACCGACAGTTTTATTCCACGGTCTTCAACATAGAGATTATTTAGTGTCTACTAGATAGTTTTGCATGATTCTTTTCTAATGTTGCCCCCACGGGTGGATCATGTTCATGTTGTACTTACTCTCAAGTTGTGATTAATAAAATAGGCTAACGTCTTTTGTTTAAAAAATAAATATTTGTGTATTTCGACACAAATAAGAATTTCCTCATTAAATTAAAATCTAAAGTGATATTTTGATTAAAATGTGGTTTGACTTTTTTTGTACAAATAAAGTAGAGGCTTCTCCTCTCACAAATCTCACATTCTCACCTTTTCTTTTGTTGGGAACACTACACGTTTAACCATAATTGTCCATTTCTTATATATAGAAACATCAGAATGAAACAGTGTAGTCACTTCTCTCACAAATCACATTTTTTTATTCTGGTGCAACCTCTTCTCCTTTCATTTTTTTTTTGAGAATAAATGAATGACATTAAAAACAATTTAGATGGAAATACACGTGTAAGTATCGAGAGTCGGATTAACCATCCACAACATAATATGAAAGTTAACATTACTAATTAGTTACGTTGCCCGTAACTTTCCATAAACAATGTGAATACGGAAGCAATTGTAACATTCCCAATGATACCGTGCTCTTTAGAACTCCAAAACATAAATTTGGATTTAGTGATAACCTCCATTCATTATTACTCGCAACCATTCAAAAAAATTAATCTTGGGCACCAAGTAAATTTGAAACTAGGATGCCAAGTTTAGCACTTTCTTTTATTATTTTTATTTATTTATAAAGAAAGTAAAAAAATTTCACTCAGCTATCGTAACACTTTTTAGTTCGGTACGGAGTTACCAAATTAGAGAACCCTACCCGTTTAATTTGCCCCGACCCAAAAACATATCCGACTTTGAAAACTTGCCCTTTCTTTTCATAGAGAGCAAAGGATCTTCTCCTCTCACACACTCGCTCTGAGCTGCAATGGCAGGCCTCCCAGTCATAAGAATCGGAGGCAAAGGCTCATCTCTCTCCTCCTCCGCCGTCTACGCCGTCGCCAACGCCAACGCTCACGTCACTATCGACTCTTCCGCCCTCGACAAGCTCGCCTCCTCTTCCGCCGCCGCTAATCTCAAGCCTCACCCGCTCCTCTCTCTCCCCTCCGTCGAAGAATCCAGAGCCTCCCACGTTGTCCTTCTCTCCAAGCTCTTCTCCCTCTCCGGCATCCGCACTGTGCTCCCTCTTCGAATCGCCGACGCCCTAAATTCCAATTCGGGACTCGAGACTCTCGATTTGACCGATTATGAGGCTCTTGCGTTGGAGAAGCTCAAAGACTCGTCCGCTTTGTACGGCGTCTGTGCGCTTCTCGACCACCAATCGGCGGCTCTCTCGACGGTTTCGGACGCCGTTGCGGCGCTCTCTTGCGAGGCGTTGAAGGCTGACGTGGTGGCGTTTAATTCGGTTGACGCCGGGGACGGTTATGCTTCGAAGGAGGTGATCGGAGTCGCTAGTGATTTGAAGGTTTTGTTGAACGGGTCCAAGTTAGTCGGCAAAGTTGAGATTGAAGCTGTATCGGAGGTTCCGAAAGTTAACGCGAGTCTGAGAGAGCAAGTGAAATCGGTGCATGCTAAGACTAGGGAGGAGCTGAATTCTGGAGCCAAAATAGGGAAAGGTGGTTCCCGGAGTGCCGGCTCCGAGACGACTGCATTGCTGGCATTGGCGTCGGCGCTGTTTCGGTTGGGGGTCTCAAGTTTCCGGAGAGGGAAGCTGGATTTGGAGGCAGTTGGGAGTGAGAGTGTGGGTGTAAGATTGGCGGAGTTGTTTGAGAAGCAATGTCCTAGTGGTGAGAGCTTGAAAAGTGGATATAAGTTGGTTCAGGAGTTGGCTTTAGAAGATGAAGAGAATTATTTGAAGTTTGTGCATGCAGTGAATATGTTGATGGAACTTGTTTGGAAGATTGTGACTTGGGAGGCCATAGCAGTGTTTATGGCGCTAGAGGGAGCAGAGTTGAACGGGAAGGGTCAACAAAGTGGTGAAGCGAATGCTAAAGCAGGGAAGAAGGGTGAGAAGAAGAAGAAGGCGGTTTTGGGGAAGGGGACAACTGTTATGATACAATTGATTAAAGATAAGCTGCAGGGTGTGGGAGTAAATGCTGCTGATAGTTCAGAGTTGTTGGGAAATTGGGTTAAGGAGCTTTCATCATTTTTCAACCCAAAGAGCTCTGAGTTTGATGGGTTGTTGAACAAGGTGAAGGAGATAGTAGAAAGCAATGAGACCAGAAGACTCCCTAAGCTTCCAAAGGTAGTTGCATTACTGGAATTTTGCTTTCATTTGTATCTTAAATGCATTCCCTTTAAAATATTTTGTTTCGTTGATGGTTTGGAGTCAAGAGAATGATTACTATTGTTTAGTAAGAGGTACCGTCAATATGGAAAGGGCCAGTTTTTCATAGCTAGCCTCTAAATTTATAATTTATGGCAACTATGACCTTATGCTTTGTGCAACAGAAATATTTTTAATGAAAGCAGGATCCTAAAAGTTTCTTAGTAGACTATCAATGGAGTTCAATCTACCTGCACCTATTAATACTTGTCACTGGATATTATCAGTTTGTTAGTTGATTCAGCTTCTTCTGCCGAACTTTTTTTCTTCTATAATACTGGCTTTTGGATTGTAATGAATGGAGTTTCTTGCATCCTGACCATGTTACCTCATAATTTTGCATGATAGGGTACTCGTGACTTTACAAAAGGACAAATGACAATAAGGAAGAAAGCATTTTCGATTATAGAAAGTGTGTTTGAGAGGCATGGTGCAACAGCCCTCGATACTCCAGTTTTTGAGTTGAGAGATACTCTCATGGGCAAATACGGGGAAGACTCAAAATTGATTTATGATCTTGCTGACCAGGTAAAATATCTCTATGTCACCATTTTTCAGTTCAATTGAAGACTTGATGTCACTGCATTTATAGTTATTTTCTGAGTTTTGCTTGTTATGCTTTATGTAATGCAATGTGAAGTGGCGTGCAAAC
Source organism: Comarum palustre (assembly GCA_951800085.1). Classification (NCBI taxonomy): domain Eukaryota; kingdom Viridiplantae; phylum Streptophyta; class Magnoliopsida; order Rosales; family Rosaceae; genus Comarum; species Comarum palustre. The sequence goes on along the minus strand of OX637589.1, from coordinate 406,169 downwards.
ATAACATTCTATTTGTTTTTTTTTTCTATATTTAGCTAAAGACTATTCTGTCTGTACATCTGATGTGTCTTTTTATTCTGTCTGTACATCTGATGTGTCTTTTTGTTCTGTCTGTACATCTGATGCGTCTTTTTGTTTCTTGTTGGTAGGGTGGAGAGCTTTCCTCACTGCGATATGATTTAACTGTTCCATTTGCTAGGTATGTTGCTATGAATGGCATCACATCCTTTAAAAGGTACCAAATAGCAAAGGTCTACAGAAGGGACAATCCCTCTAAGGGTAGATACCGTGAGTTCTACCAATGTGACTTTGATATTGCTGGCCAAAGTGAAAAGATGGGGCCAGATTTTGAGGCTGTCTATGTGCTAACAGAACTTCTCGATGAGCTGAATATTGGAGACTACGAGGTAATTCTTTATTTGAAGGCTGTCTTCTTTAATGCGCATCATTTTGTACAAAAGGGGTTTCAAGTTGAAGAACTAAATGGATGATAATTCCACTGCTCCTTGTGGATAATAGGTCACTGATATCAGATATGGTTAAAGTTATTGTAAAATTCTGAGTGGCAAATACATTAAAAGGCATGATAGTGATATTATATTCTGATAGTAGTAGAAAGAGATGAAGCGAAGGAATATTTAGATACTATGAATATGGAAACAAGCTATTATGTTTTTGATACCGTTCACCTTTATGTAGAAGTGAATTGCCACATAATTTGATTTCTCACCTTGCAAGAGGTGCTGCGCCAATATAACAAGTTTACGTAATTTGATATATAATTGTTGAAGTGTTTTCTGAATTAATTAATATTCGTCGTATGCCTAACTTTTTGATTTAAGTTTATTTTTATAATTGCCGGTTGGTGTTTCTTGCACAGGTTAAGTTGAATCACCGAAAGTTGTTGGATGGAATGTTGGAAATATGTGGAGTGCCTCCAGAAAAATTCAGAACTATTTGTTCTAGTATCGACAAGTTGGACAAGCAATCGTTCGAGCAGATAAAAAAAGAAATGGTAAAGTCTCAAAGGCATATGTATTCCACATCATGTGGTTTGCTTATATATCTGTCTTGGTTTATGTGGTTCTTGGTTTAGTGTCCTTGCTTTGAGTTGAGTTTATTTGTCAGTGCTGTGTGTTTCTTTCTTTTTCATTTGTTGCCAACTGCATGTGCTTCGTGTTTATTCTCTCTTTTCAAAGTTTTTCATACTATTTATATTCATAGCTGATATTTTAGATGAACTTTAATGGATGACACGGCACCATTTGTTCCCCTAAAGAGATTAAGAGATATCTGATCCTCCACCCTGCTTTACATAGGACCAGCAAGTATATTTGAATTCAGGATAATCAACCTAGAGCTTGTTGATGATCACTTTGCTTGTCCACCACAAGTAGTTAGGAGGAAGCTTTAATAAAAATGGAGGATCACATGTCCAAATACCTTAGATGTATTAGAAAACATACAACTTTTTTTATCTGGTGTATGTATGCTTCATCACGAGGATTTACTGCCTAATTGGTAGTTTCCTGGTTATAGTTTCCACTTGATCCATTTCTAACCATGAAGTAGAGTTTTGGTCCTTCACTTGTCTTATCTTCTAATTAATTGTCAAGTGTGGACACTGAAGGTTATTGATTTTAGTCAATGGGTAAACCATTCATCCATCAGAATTTCTCATTTACCTTAAAAACAGTTTAATCAGATGATTAGCTCCCTTTTGCAAATGCATTTGTTTGTCATTTTGTGTGCTTTTCTCCATGTTCATCATTTAGACCTATATTCTTCTGTAGTTTTATTGGTTAATTTAGGATGCATAACTTTTTTCTTCTTATGTGGGTCTCATGAGGTTTTATATTTGGTATATATAATTTTTTCTAGGTGGAAGAGAAGGGCTTAAGTTGTGACACAGCAGACAAGATTGGTGCTTTCATAAAAGAGCGGGGACGTCCATTGGAATTGTTATCTAAGCTTAAACAGGAGGGCAGCAAATTCTTGGAGAATAGTTCATCTATAGATGCATTGAATGACCTGGAGATCTTGTTCAAATGTTTGGAGAAGTCACAGTGTATTGGGAAAGTAGTTTTTGACTTGAGTCTGGCAAGGGGTCTTGATTACTATACTGGAGTCATATATGAAGCTGTTTTCAAGGGTGGTGCACAGGTACTATTGTGTAGATGTCATTTGGAACTTTTTCGCATTCATTACCTACATAATTTGTGTCATCTGGCTCAAGTGCCTGGTGACACCTTAGTAGTAATCTGATTTCGCTTGTTTGCAAAAAAAGGTGATGTTGCCTTCCAAATGAATATGTGAGGACATTTGAAATAACGGAAGTATGAGTTGACTAAAATTTGAAAGCCAATGCCTTATCCGACCCCTATCATTACTACAGTGGTTCGGGATCCCATTTCATGAGTTGTTGCAACTTACTAGGGATGGATGCTGTTGTCCATCCACAATTTTCTTATAGAAATTTGTATTCTAGTTAACTACTAAGTAATGCTCCATTTTTGAGAGAGATAGAGCAAGAACATTTTTCCTTCCAGTAATGCCACTAATGAAGAAATAGTGCATCACCAGCTAACAATCTACATTCAAATGAATAGTAGAAGTCATTTTAAAATTCTTCTGTGGATTTCTGTTTGGCATTCCTTTAGGTGTTTCAAGGATCATATAATTACTTTATTTTGTCATCAGATGGGTTCCATTGCTGCGGGTGGACGATATGACAACCTTATAGGAATGTTTGGTACAAAGCAAGTTCCAGCAGTTGGTGTCAGCCTTGGAATTGAGCGAGTATTTGCTATAATGGAGCAGATCCACAAAGACCAGCATCAGGTGACATTTGACTTCTGTACTTGATGATTAATTTTCTACTTATAGTTTGGATAACGTATCTTGTTCAGTTATAACTCAGTTGGTCCGGACAGCTCTTCTTTATTCAGAAGATCCCTTGATCAAATCCCTGTTCTCTCAGGGACAATAATAAAAGTTAAAATATGAAATCAATCTCGGATTCATGTGGCTATACATTCTTAGGATTGATCTTACCAATGCCTCTTGAAATGTGTTGTCCTTGAACTTTAGAGCATGTCATATTGGTCACTCAACTTTTTTGTTGTGCTTAGTTTATCCAAGTCCTAACTTCTGTCAGAACTTAGAATTAATGATACCCAATGCTACTTGTACATGTCTGCATGGTTAAAGATGAATTAGTCATTAAATTTTAGTGGTGAAAATAGTTATAGAAGCGGAGGGGTGGGTTAGGCTAGTGAAATATGAAATTACCCTTGGTTTACTTTAGTGGTCATGGATTCATGGGGCAAGTCAGATGACAGTATTTATCCATTTACTTAAATATTATTATTATTATTATTAGTCTCATCTTCTCTTCAAGTCTCTGTAAAGTTAGGATTTGGACCAACTTTCAAGGCCATAGAGTGCGATTTGAGATAACTTTTTGTTGATCTAGACGTTGTATATGCTCTTGCTGTCGGCTGAATGTCATGCATAAACAGTTGAGCCTTTTTTGTATATGCTCTTGACATTATACTTGGCTAAATGTCATGCATAAACAGTTGTGATTTGTTCTTACATATTTATTTGCCTTTTTGGTATCTTTACAGACAACCCGGGCAACCAAGACTGAGGTCCTAGTGAGTGTATTAGGGGATGATTTAGAACTAGCAGCAGAGCTATCAGGTGAGTTGTGGAGAGGCAAAATCCAAGCAGAATTCTTGGCCAATAAGAGAGTCACAAAGCACTTTGACCGAGCAAAGGATTCTAAGATACCCTGGATGATAATTGTGGGTGAAAAAGAGCAGAATGAAGGGGTTGTGAGATTGAAGAACGTTGCTGCCGGGGAAGAAGTGGTGATTCAAAGAAGTGATATTGTTGAAGAACTTAAGAAACGGTTGAATGCATGATATTAGTTCTGTTTGTGGATCCATAGAAGAACCTTGAGCCTGATTGGGTTACTATTTTCTACGGTTATGTAGCCCAGCTACATCATATACAAGAACTTCTGGGTTGCATAACAAGCATACCCCATTTTGTTAAAGATGTTAAGATGCATTTCGTTGAAGTTGATAGGATTTTATGTTGCTGCGTAACAAGATCTCTGGAGGTGATTTATGAAAAGCATAAACTGGTCATTAAACAAGGAAACGAAGAATACCAAATGTGATGTTTATTGAGAATACAATAGAGTACGTTTGGGATAACTGGGTGCATGCCTCACCTATGCACCCACCGAGCTCAAGTAGACCTCTTCAGCCAAGCACTGCTACTTCTCCATCGTCTGATTGGTCTCTAATTCCTCAACCTCTTCATCATTTGCATTTAGCTTTCCTAGAATAGCAATGATTTCGTTGATTGGCAATGGAATCAACTTGTCAATCTTATCCTTCAGGTTCATGTAATTTTCTGGGTCATGAACTCTTACATCTTCAAGAAGTCTACCAGAGTTTTGATCCAAGATAGCCTGGGCAACGGCTCTAAAAGTAAGTTTGGCAGAACATGCCTGCTCGCTCATATGCTTCCCTGTTTTGCAGTACATTGCAAAGCATTCGCAATTGTTTTCGAAAAGGTTGTAATCACCAAAACCATCTTGGCTGTTGAGCAAGTCTCTGGTACGGCTTATAACTGCAGCAGGGTCATCACAGCTTCCGGTGCTGCAAGTTCCTGATCTTTTGAAGAGGAAATGGTGATATGGGACTTCGTATTCAAACCGATAAAGCTCATAGCCTGAAAGAAAGCAATCAAGGCAAGATATGACTACTCCACGATGAACTTTTCGGTCATAACCACATTTTGTACAAGCAGGCCTTCTCAGTTTACTTCCTGGTTCGTCTTTTCTGGTTTTGGTGTAGTGAATCACCTTATCTGCCTCCACAAATATTCCTGAACATACAACATCACATAAACAAATTAGGCACGCTATAAATCTATTCAAAACAAAAGCATATATACTTGATGTATTGAAACAAGGATTCAAAGAAGCTACCATGGTGGGAGTATGACTTCCATTTTCTGAAGCTGTAGATGTGATCTCCTGGATGGAGGTTGCTCCTATGAATCTTGTTTGAGATCAGCCCCATCTCTCTTTCTCTGTATATCTCAAAATAGGTGCTTTGTGAGACTGGACCGAAATGTGATGGCATAAATATAGGGGTGGTTCCATAATTTATAATCTTGTGATCGTAAGTGTAATTGTGGTGGGGGTCTTGATTTTCTGTACTAAGCAAATTAATCTCTTGGTTAAACTTCCCTGTTCAAGACTAATCAATAATGGAGTGTGGATTTGTACTCCGACAATGTTCTACTGTACGATACTCGATCTCTTGGTTTTTGATGCTTGCTTACTTGAGTTAAAACTGCTGGTAAATTTCCTATCGGAGTTTATTTAGATCAAGAAATTTTTGAATTTGGAACATCAAATTTTATCCTTATTTATTTTCCTGTATACAATAAGAACAACCGCGTACAAGTCGTCTTATATAGTGATAATATATGGTTACCAAGGATAACAAGAGCACATAGTTATAAGAATCATTAAGGTAGTTGGTTGCATACTATTGTTTTTTGGACATTAAGTAGTTTATGGTTTATCGTTGAGGCATGCAGCTACTTACATCAAGTAATGAATTCAATATAAATGAGAAGCACACCTAACTACTGGAATTCAAATCATGAAAGAATTGAAAGAGAAGAAATAAAAGGAAAATGGAAGTTTTGTATTTAATGATAAAAACCCTAGCTTTGTGGTTCTGTATTCACTGGTAAATGAAAGTTGGCACCCTTCGACATCGAACAAGTGAGATTTGTTTTTTTCTTCCCCAAACGGGTAATGTATTGCTTAGACAATAGGGAGCCAGACTTGGTTTGTTATTGCTTCCGATTTAACAACAGATGCACTTCGAAACGACTATCAGCCCGTTTGGCAGGGCTTCCAACCGGCTTTGCTACAAAGCGATGCAGGTTGAAGTGTTTGGTAAATAGAAAAAGACCTGGCTTCGGTTCAAAGTACGGGCTCTTTCTTTCAAAACCGAAAGCTGCCTTGCCCCAGCTTTGAAAAGGCGAAAGCTGGTTAGGAAAAAGCTTCGACCCCGACATCATCTCTCTGCAGCGGTGGAGCTCGATCGCTCCCTCCGTCTCAGGCCGCCTCTCGGCACACCGGAGATAGCCCTGACTTCGCCTCGTCGTCCCCGACCTCTCTGTGGTTTCGATTTGAAGAGATGGGCTTCGAGGAGAGAGAAAAGGAGGAGAGAAGGTGACCGAGTTTTCGATCCGGGTTACGACGGCAAGCAAAATTGGTGTGTGTAGCTTCACCTCGAGTTTGTGGACCTAGCTGTGGTGTTGGTTTCGTTAAAGGAGGCTTGAGGAGGGAGATTCGAAGAGATGAAGCTCAAGGAGTTCTCGTCCATGGTTCTGTGTCTTCCGGTCACCGGCGAAGGAAAGTGAGGTATGAAAGATGATCTACTCTTCGTGTTCTACCTCTTTATATAATTGAATTCAAGTTTGGTTGAGTTTTGAGGAAATTGGATTTTAGGCAGTGTTTGCAGCTTCTGTTCGAATTCAAGTTTGGTTGAGTTTTGAGGAAATTAGATTTTACTTTTTGTAATTTTACTTGTTTTGCTTGAATTATTCTATTCTCAGATTCTGATCAACCATTGGCTAGAAGTCCTAAGACATTCATGTTTTTCAGATATATGATTTAGTAAGGTACAGACTGCTCCTTTTGAAGAAAGAACTGAAAGATGAACTGGAGCGCAAGCACACAGTGGAGGAATATGTATGCCATAACTGCAGGAAAAGGTTTTTACTGTTTTTGTTTCTTCTATGTTTATCTGTGTGTTCCATGTTTTGATACTGGAATCATGAATGCAAGCACAAATCTTTAGATACAATGCTTTGGATGCACTGCAACTGGTCTCTATGGAGGATGAGTACTTCCACTGTGAAATTTGCAATGGGTTACTTGTGGCCGAGAAAGAGAAGCTACATTCTCAAAGCACAACTGGCCGAGGCTGCAAAGCAATGCTTCATAATATGGAGGTTTGTTGGTTTCTGCTTTTCATCTTATTTTTCTTGTCCCTTTTTATTATAATAAGTATCATATAATTGTATCCTTTTGTGTTCTCTTGATTTGTGATGGAACTCTGCTATTGCCTACTTGTGGATATGAGAATGTGAGGGGATACTTAACCGGGTTAATGATCTGAATGCTTCATGGCCAAGGGTGTTCTGCATGGTTTTTTGGACAGTATCTTTGTTGGGTTATTTAACCATCTTGTTGATGATCATTTTAATGGAAAGTGATACCTATGATCATGGTAGTGCTTCTACAGCAGTCCTTCAATAAGTTATTGTCATATCTTGCAAAGAAGTGTGTCCTTGCTTACAGCTTGTAAGCAATGATGATTTTGCTGGGCTTAAACCTGGGAATGATACTGCTAATTGTTTACTTAGCATTATCACAACTTGTTTTGTGTGTTTTTTGTTGCCCGTGTTGTCAATTAACCAACTTGTTTTATGTGTTGGTTGGGAAGATGAAGGAGAAGATGATATTGATTGGGAATAGGCTTCAGTTGCAGTTAAATAACATTGTAGTCAATCACCTCTTTCCACTTGATATTGATTTATTAGATTTATCAACCACTTACAAGTGAGATATTGATACAATGTTCAAACAGTTAATGCGAATGCAAAGGTCAATGACTTGAATGTTGAAGCAGCTAGAGGACTCAAGGATGAAGGTTGAAGAGCAAACCAACATTGGTGACATAGAGATGGATGATGATGAACAAGAAGAATCCCATAATTATAGAGCACAAGAAATGGAATTAGTAAGAGATAGGATCGCTCGATGTTTGATGAGTGCGCGTAATAGGAATGTTTGAAGGTAATATGAAATTTTTGTTGTTCATATGAGCTAATGAAAGATAAATTATTATTAATGTATGGAAAAACATGTAATTCATATATTTATGATAGTGTCTGTTTATAGGTGGAACCTAATATTTCACCTTTACCGGGTTACAATTCAAGAAATAACCCGTAAGTGTGGTCGATTATTAAATATGCATCGTTTATTATGCTTGAAGTGCTGTTTACAGGGTAAAAGCCCAATCAGATTTGAGAAGCCACTCTGGGTCCTTTGTCAGGGCCCAGTTCATCGTAAAGTTGAGGAAAAGCAAGGGAGATTATTCCCACATTGGAAAAGGACAAAGTATGCTGCCTTTAATGCTACTATAAATACCGGCGCGGACCTCCCGGTAAGGGGACGCGCAACTTCTTAGCTACTCTTGAGTTTTCTGCTTATCTGACAGTGTCTGACTTAAGCATCGGAGTGGCTTCCCTCGGTAAACCCGGGGACGCCTCTTTGACGTGTTTGTTCTTTACACAGGAAAACTCGGAGTACGAGGAAGTTCGCTATTTCTGGAACCGTGCAACCCGCTAAAGGGACCGCGAGTTTACCCGGAAACAATTGGTGCTCTCGTTGAGAGCCGAACTCAAGACCTCCCGTTTAATATTTTGAAGGACGCTGGAAATGGCAGAACAAGATCCAACTAGGAGACTTAATTTCTCAAGGGATGATAACCCGGGGACCTCCGGGACCCAGTTTGGCCAAACAGATTTGGCAGCAGCATTTGAGCTCTTGAAAAAGGATTTTCTCGCTCAGAAGGAGCAATCTACTCGAGAACATGCCGAGTTAATGACGGTAAGGGAGCAATTAGCGACTATCCAGGCCGAGCATGGGCTTCTTCAAGCAACCCTAACTCAAAGGGCGAATGCCATTGGGACGTCAGCCAGACTTGCTGATATCATTACCCCAGAAGGGAATCCTCCGGGTTATGGAAACCCGCGAACTTTTGACAGCGCATACATACCACCCGCTATTCTCCCACCCACTGCCCACCCTAACCCAAATCCACAAATTATCCATCTCTCTAATCCTTTGTTTAATCACAATCTTACAGGACCTCCTCCACCTCCAGAGCCGGTGTTAAATCAACCACTTCCCCCAGCCGATGCCCAGACCCAGCTGCTCTTACAGTTGACGCAAACTGTGAGCCAACTTGAGCAACATCTTAACTCGGGAACAAGACCACAGCAATACCAACCCTTTATTACCCGTGCAAGCCCATTCTCCACACGGGTTCAAGCAGACAAAAAGCCACCCGAAGCAAAGCCATTTAAGATCAAGAGATATGCCGGAACGGGCTGTCCATATGCACACCTAGAGTTGTTCCAGTCGCAGTTGGATTCAACCCGGTTCACGGATGCCCAAGCATGCCATGCTTTCCAGGAAACACTCAGTGAGGAGGCATTGAGTTGGTTCCTCAAGTTACCGGCTTTGTCAGTAGAAACCTATGGTCAGCTGACACAGAAGTTCCTTTCCCGGTTTATCCTGCTGTCTAGTGCCAACCGAAGCACCACTTCATTATTCAAAGTTCAGCAAAGGGACGATGAGAGCTTGAAGGTCTTTGTAACCCGTTGGCTATCCACGACTTCCAAATGTGGGCACTTGGATGAGTCAGTGGCATCAGAGGCGTTCTTGCAGGCGCTCAAGCCAACCCGCTTTGTGGTGGAGCTCAGGAAGCAGCGGTTCAGGTGCTACGACGATTTAATTAATGAAGTAACTCGGCAAGCTCAAGCCGAGTATGACACCTTCGGGGAACGCCGGACGAATACCGGGTTCACAAGCCAGCGAGCTGATGGATGGAGAAAGGAAGGGCAGAATAAGAGTGGCCAGGGATACTACGGCAAAAGTTCAAACAGATCAAGGGAGAAGCCACGAGAAGCTCCATACCCGAGACCTCCAGCCTAGGAAGCAAAAACCCCTTACATCCCTCGATATGAAGTGTTGACCAATTTGACTGCTTCCTACGAAGAAATTTGGAACCGCCATAGGAATGACATTCCCCCGGCTCCAAAAAGGAAGTTTCCCAAAAGGTCAGGGCCGGACAACGGGCAACATTGTGCCTATCACAACGAGTCTGCCACACTACCGACCGGTGCTTTTCCCTTCGAAACACCATTGAATACATGATCCAGAACGGCAAGTTACAGCAGTATAAGTCACCCGCTACAGGTGTTAACCTGATTGAAGTATATGGGGAGATAATGACGATTCACGGGGGTGGCACCCAAGGAGTGTCCGGTCACCGGGCCAAAAGACTCTGCCCAAGAGGCCCGGAGTTAGAGATAATGCAGCTTCGTCAGGAATGCCGCAAGGAATTGGTGCCCTGGGATACCGTGTCATTCTCTCACTCTGAAGACACGCTGAAAATGCATCATAATGATCCTTTCATAATCACTCTTCAGATTGACCATTGGCGAACTCGGCGAGTTCTAATAGACACGGGAGCCGCTGTCAGTGTCATGTTCAGCAGCTGCTACAAGGGATTTAAAAGAGGAAGAGATAAGCTGTATAGAAACCACGAGCCATTGATCAGTTTTTCAGGTGAAACAACTCAACCATTGGGGTCGGATCAACTCGCAGTTACAGTTGGAACCGGGCACCAGTCCACAAGAATCATAGTTCCCTTCATAATCGTGGACTGCCCATCATCCTACAATGTCATACTTGGGAGAGATGCCCTTTGGGGCCTACAGAGTTTTATAGCGGGTCATATGCTGCTTATGAAGGTACCTACACCCGGGGGCTGGGTTACAATTCACGGAGACCAAGAAGCCGCTGTCAGATGCAACGCGATAGCAACAGCTCAGTCCCAGCATGAGATGTTTTCAGCCGGTTTTTCCCTATCCCCATTTGACAAACCCGATGACCCCAGAGATGACCCGGATTCCTTGCCCATCAGTAAGACGACACAAAAGAAGAGCCAGAAGTATCCTGCCAAGTTCCCCCGGCCAGCCCCAATCGAAGCAACAGAATGGATTCAGATTTCAGAGGAATACCCGGAGAGGAAGATTTGCATTGGCACAAGCCTTGACCCAGAGGTCAGAACCCGGATGATTGAGCTGCTAACCCGGAAACAGAAGGTGTTTGCATGGTCATATGCAAACATCCCGGGATCTCTCCAGAGGTTATGACGCATTCACTCAATATTATCCCGGGTGTTAAACCGGTAAGACAGAAGCGTCGTGCATTTTGTGCAGAGAAGTACAAGGCCATTCAAGCAGAAGTTAAACGTCTTAAGGACATCGGGTTCATTGAAAATGCAACATACCCGGATTGGTTGGCCAATGTGGTGATGGTCAAGAAGGCAAACGGAAAGTGGAGGATGTGCGTCGACTACACAGATCTGAATAAGGCTTGCCCGAAGAATAGTTTTCCCCTTCCAAAGATTGATCAACTGGTGGATTCAACCGCGGGCCACCCCCAGTTGAGTTTTATAGATGCATACTCGGGATTTAACCAAGTTCCGATGGATCCCGCGGATCAACAGCACACGTCTTTTACAACAGACAAGGGGATGTATTATTACAAAGTGATGCCTTTTGGACTCCGGAATGCAGGAGCCACGTTCCAGCGCCTGGTAGTGGGCATGTTTGCAAACCAACTCGGGGATACTATGGAGGTTTATATAGATGATATGTTGGTCAAAAGCCGGGAAACAAGCAAACACCCGGATGACTTGGAGACCGTTATCGACATTGCCTTGAACAAGGGAATGAGATTAAACCCGGAGAAGTGTGTGTTCGGTGTTTCAGGAGGAAAGTTTCTCGGGTTTATGGTCAGCGCTCGGGGAATTGAGGCAAACCTCGACAAAATTCAAGCCGTCTTGGCCATGGAACCGCCAAGAACCAGGAATGAAGTCCAGCAACTTACTGGCAGGCTGGTAGCCCTATCCCGGTTTATATCCAGGTTAACAGACAAATGTGCCCCCTTCTTCAAAATTCTCAAGAGTCAACACCGCGAGCGGATTACATGGCAGGAAGAGCACAATCAAGCTTTTGAAAAATTGAAGGAATACTTGGCGTCAATTCCTTCCTTGTCCAGACCTAACCCGGGGGAAGTACTCTATCTATACCTGGCGGTATCTCAAACGGCTGTGAGCTGGGCCTTGATAAGAAAGCCAGAGTCTGAAGAACTGCCGGTCTACTACACTGGAAAAGGATTCAATGATCCGGAAACTCGTTATCCAGATATTGAGAAACTGGCCCTGGCATTGGTTGTAGCAGCAAGAAAGTTAAGACCCTACTTTCAGGCACATTCTATTCATGTGCTCATCAACCAACCGCTACGGCAGGTTCTGCAGAAGCCGGAGACTTCAGGAAGATTGGTCAAGTGGGCGATTGAGTTGGGGGAACACGACTTACACTTTAAACCGCGCACGGCAATCAAAGGGCAGGCAGCAGCAGACTTCATTGCCGAGTTAATCCCAGCAGATTCCTCAGTTGCTGAAACTTTACCTACAGAAGCTGAATCGGAGAGTTGGCAAATGTTTGTAGATGGATCAGTCAATCAGAGGCAGTGTGGAGCAGGAATTGCATTGGTGGACCCGGAGGGTAACATGTTTGATTATGCTCTACGCTTTAACTTCAAAGCATCAAACAACACGGCTGAGTACGAAGCCTTAATCAAAAGTCTCCAACTAGCTAAAGATATGGGCGCCCGGCATCTCCGCATATTGAGTGATTCACAACTGGTAGTGCAGCAGGTTAACGGCGGATTTCAGGCAACGGAAGCACATCTTTCGTCCTATCAAAAGTTAGCGGCTTTCTTGCTGGAAAAATTTGACAGCTTTGAGATTACTCAGATACCGAGGCAGCAGAATGTGAGAGCAGATACTCTGGCTAGGATTGCAACAGGGGACGATTCCAACACCGAGTTTAAAGGCTTACTAGTCGAGACGTTGGAGAGACCAAGTATCTCACTCTCCTTTTCTGAGATTTTCGCAGTGGAAGCAAACCCGCCACCATCTTGGATGGATGAGTTCATTAACTTCATCCAACATGGAACCCTACCTGAGGACCCGTTAGCGGCCAAACGACTACGGGTTCGAGCGGCACAGTATAGTATTCGTGATGGGAAACTGTATCGAAGAGGACATACTTTCCCTGATTTGAAGTGTATTACACCCGAGGAAGGAGACCGGGTTTTGCAGTCACTTCATAGCGGGGTGTGTGGAAATCACTTTGGAGCCCGTAACCTGGCTTTCAAAACCCTCAGAATGGGATATTACTGGCCTTCTCTGGAACAGGATGCCAGAGTCGTGGTAGATTCCTGTCTTCAATGTCACCGGTTTGCAACCTTTCCCCGGGCCCCATCGGTCCCACTATCAGTAATCATTTCTCCATATCCATTTTGCATGTGGGGAATTGATTTCATTGGACCTCTACCCACAGCTCCGGGACAGCTCAAACACGCTATCGTCTCAGTGGACTATAATTCCAAGTGGATAGAAGCTCAACCCCTGGCTCGGATCACAACCGCAAATGTTAAGAAATTCCTCTGGAACAATGTCTTTTGCCGGTTTGAAATCCCGGAGACGTTTATCACAGATAACGGGACGCAGTTTGACAATGACGAGTTCCGGGAATTCTTACATTCCAATGGGACAAAGGTGCTATATGCCTCCCATGCACACCCGCAGACTAATGGACAAACTGAAGCTGTTAACAAGCTAATCAAGCAAGTTCTGAAAAAGAAGCTGGAGGACGCAAAGGGTTTATGGGCTGAGAAACTTCCAGAGGTTTTGTGGGCACTTCGAACAACTCCGACAGAAGCCAATGGGGAGAGCCCATTTTTTATGACATTTGGCTCTGAGGCAGTGATCCCGGTAGAGATGGAAGTCCCGAGTGACCGGGTACAACTGTTTGACAGGGAAACCAATAATGAAGGCATTCGCCTTAACTTGGACCTCCTGGAGGAACGCCGGGAGCGTGCACATCTCTGAAATATCAACAAAAAGCAAAAAGTGGCCAAACATTACAATTCCCGGGTTATCAAGCGCCCACTCAAACTCGGGGATTGGGTAATGAAGGAGGTTATCCCTAAGCCAACGGGGTTGAAAGCTCCATGGGAAGGTCCATATGAAATTATTGAAGTCGTGGGTCCGGCAACGTTTTACATCAGGGGTACAGATGGAGTTACGCTTCCACGACCATGGAACGCCCAACATCTACATCTTTTCCCCAAATAGGTAACAAGTTATCTATGAATGTCCAAATTTATTATCTATAATGTTATATATAAAGCCTTTCAGGCCCACAATGCATAAAACCCCTACCGGGTTATGTTTATCAAACAGTTTGTTGAGTGAATGCAGCCTTTAGCGGCCCTACTTGTATGCCTTAATCGCCAATCTCCGATAATCTCCGATAATCTCCGGTCTACATGACGTGAAATATTGCAAGCCTTAACGGCCTTATTTCACTGTCAAACTCGCCAATCTCCGATAATCTCCGGTCTACATGACGTGAAATATTGCAAGCCTTAACGGCCTTATTTCACTGTCAAGCTCGCCAATCTCCGATAATCTCCGGTCTACATGACGTGAAATATTGCAAGCCTTAACGACCTTATTTCACTGTCAAACTCACCAATCTCCGATGATCTCTGGTAATCTCCTTAACTTGAAATATTACAAGCCTTTCACGGCCTTATTTCAGTCTTTGAAAGTCCTAACGGACCCGTACAGCCCTAGCGGCACTATTTTTATTAACATGCCAAACCGGCAATATGCGTACATTTTGTCAACACTTGTATATTATGCATCACAAATACCGTGTTATTCGACAGGAAGCCATAACAGACCGGTAAAGCCCTACCGGGCCTATTGTTATTTTATGACGATAACATGCCAGACCGGCACTACGTGTAAATTTTATCTACACTTGCGAGTTATGCATCAACTTGTTATTTTACAGGGAACAAATGTTATAGAAAGACATTCCCCCGCAAGGCCTTAGCGGCCCATGGAAGTCCTAACGGACCCGTATATACTAGCGGCACTATCTTTATTTACATGTCAAACCGGCATTATGTGTAAATTTTTGTACTGTGCATCAGGTTACCGTGTTATTTCACAGGAAGAGTTATGCGAAGGAAAAGTTTGATTACTTCGAAGATCAATTACAAAAAGTAGCGAACCGCTACAAGTAAACTCTAATCTATAAAAGCAAAAACAAAAAAGCTTAAGGCTCCAATTCATGGCGCTGCCGACCCGCTACCCCCTCCAGTGCTCGAGCCGCCACGTCCTCCCCGGGGCTGTATGATGAACTGACCCCTACGGAGAGGTGGCCTGTTTCGAGGACCACCGACAATTCCACCACGGGAAGTACCTCTCCGGGCTACTGAAGAACGAACTGGAGGACTCCGAGCCGGGTTTGCAGGAGCCCTAGGGTTTGCAGCCATGGCAGGAGTCGACCGGGAGGTGCCTGCAGCCTCGTCGGGTCTGACATGACCCTGGTGACCATCATACCCGGCTTTGTCAAGCCAGCCTTGGCGAATCCCGACGCTAACAATTTCGGCTCGAGCCTCAGCCCTTGCCGACCGCAGCTTCAGTTCAAACTCGGGACTCGCTAAAAACTCGGAGACAGCAGAGTCCCTGGCCCGGGAAATAGCCTGCACCAACTCCCCTTTCTGCTGCTCCAGAGAAGTCACTTGTTGCTGCAGCGCTTGATTCTGTTGGGTAAGCTGAGCAATGGCGGCGTCTTGAGCACACCGGTCCTCCCGGTGACCCTCGATGACTCTCTCAAACTCCGAGTTCTTGGCCACCAAGTCTGCTATTTGTTCTTCCGCCTTGGCCAACTCCGCCCACGACGCAACAGCCGATGCGCTTGCCTCTTCCCGGACCCGAGCCAGGCATTCTTCGCTCACAGTCACCTGGTCCCGGGCCGCCCGGAGATCGTCTCTGAGAACTCTCTCTCTCTCGGGGATGCCTTCGTTTATGAGCCGGTCAGTTGCCAAGTACGACAACCTGACAGCCTACATAAAACAAATAACGGGTTAGTATTCAAAAAAAAAAGACACGGGTTAGAGAAGAAGAAACACTTACCCGCATCAGTTTCTCCTGTGTCCTCGGGGCTACAATCAACGGGTCCTCATGCTCCAGGACATAGGAATCGGCGGCACAATTCTTCAAGTCCGCTACCATCCTCTGGATGGCCACGTCCACCATTCCCCCGCTCGCCAACTCCTCCATTATCTCATTAGTATCCCGGTGCTGCTTCCTCTCCCTCCTCTCTTTCCTCTCCTTCCTTCTCTTCCTCCTCTCGGACCTCGCCGAGCTGGATGCCTCCCGGGTGCGTTTGCGAGAGGGAACGGGCTCCACTTCGTGAACCTCGTCACTCCCATCACTCCCCTCCGGGTTCTCACTCCCTATCACCATTTCCAACCCCCCAACCTCTTCACCCCCGTCGTCATCCTCTTCGGTAAACTCCTCCTCACCCGGGAGCACAGATGAGGGAACTGCGCTCATCACCGGCTCTTCGAACTCCACCTCCTCTGCCAAGGGGAATTGCGTTACCGGGTCTTCGGCCACCTCCTCTGCGGGGTTCCCCACAATCTCTTCATCCAACTCCGGATACACTTCCGTGCCGAGTACCTCAGCCAGGTACCCGGGGATCTCATTGAAGTGTAACGTGTCCACGAGGAATTTCTCAGTTTCCCCTTGCTCTGCTTCTGGGCGCAGGACAACCACTTTCGTGGTCAGGTTGACGTCGTATCGTTGACCATCCATTGCTTGTGTCCGGATCCCGGCCCAAACAGCCTTATCTTCAAACCCGTCATATATTCCCGGGTTCTTCCGCTTGGTAAACTCCATCAGAAGAAGGGCTGCAGGAAACATATAGCCCGTTACACAAGAAGCATTTGACTACAAAAGTTGAAGGGACACGAGACAAACTTGGGAGCTCCATCAACCGGCACCTGCTGTACACATACAGCTTACAAAGCCGGTACGAACTCCGGTCATCTTGACCCCGGAAGGCCCATAGCATCCTCCGGATCCTCTTCTCCATCACCGGCTCCAAAGGAATGTCGGGGACGTCTGCAACACAAATAACATAAGTATAACTCGGGACGAAGAAAAGAAAGAAACCCTGAGGGAGAAGACTTACTCATCAGTTGTTGGAAATCGACCGGTACTTGGAGCGCGTAGTCCGGGTTTTGAAAGTTCCTTATTAAGAAACTTCTCTCCCTCCAAGTCCTGCTCACCGAAGATGGCAGGTCCTCGATGATCTTCTTGAAAACCGCTTTAGACTTCAGTTGGATGGTCCCGCTGAAACCCGCCTTCCGGGAGTACTCGGCCCGGTACATGGCGTGTAACTCGTGATAGGTTGGCATCTGCTGCTTCAGCACCTTGTACATAACGCACAACCCGAGTAGCTGCCTCCACATGTTCGGTCCAACTTGCCCGATTGCGAAGTTGCTCGCAGCCAAGAGGTACTGCACCTCTACCTTCAGCGGGAGTGACAGGCCGCAGCGTAGCTGATACTCGTGGCACAGCGTCCACCCATCCCCGGGAGCGAAGAACTGGTCCTCGGGTTCTAAAGGCCGTATTTCTACAGACTCGGGGATTTTCCAGTTGCTCCTTAGCTCCACGATCTCCTCTGCTGTTAGTGAGTACCCGGGAGGGTCAAGAGCGGTCCCATCAGTGAAGGTTACGGAGGCAAACTCGGGGACGTGAGGGTCCATTGTTTCGTTGGCCATCTGCAAAACAAGAAAACTCGGGGGCGTCAACAAAACCCAGGTAACCCGGCGTCACAAAGCTAAATTCCTAGACGCAGAAACCCAGAAAACCTTCCTGGGAACCCAGAAACAGTACACAAATCATCCCAAAACAATCAAAAAGGAGGGAAGAAGAAACAGTACCTTACTTTTGAGTGTTCGAAGGGGTTTTTGAGATCGATTTGAGTTGGGGAATCCAAAGAAACAGCGACAAAAGAGAGCGAGAGCAAAAAGGCCGAAAAAGTTATCGGTTTGGAAGGTGAGACAAAACTGTCTCCCTCAACCCCTATTTATACAGTTAAAGGCGTGCACTGAAGGGACGTTTCGGTTTTTCGAGAAAATCGCCACGTGTCATGCATGCCGCGTCCCAAAACCGAAAAACTTTTCAGTTTCCCCCCACTCCAAACTGAAAACTTTTCAGTTTCCCCCACTACAATCCGGAGACGTCGTTTTCAATTCTCAAAGTGAAACGTGTCTACGGGGTACCCTTGCGTACGGACTTGGGGGACTGGGTACACCGGGTTTGGATGCTAACTTTGTAACCCGGTAAAGAAATGATTTTAAGTCCCCACCCAAGCGTACCCCTTGACTGAGGACTTGGGGGACTTGTTTATAGGTGGAACCTAATATTTCACATTTACCGGGTTACAATTCAAGAAATAACCCGTAAGTGTGGTCGATTATTAAATATGCATCGTTTATTATGCTTGAAGTGCTGTTTACAGGGTAAAAGCCCAATCAGATTTGAGAAGCCACTCTGGGTCCTTTGTCAGGGCCCTGTTCATCGTAAAGTTGAGGAAAAGCAAGGGAGATTATTCCCACATTGTCAAAGCCAGCTTATTTTCAAAGCCACAGCTGTATCATTGGAAAAGGACAAAGTATGCTGCCTTTAATGCTACTATAAATACCGGCGCGGACCTCCCGGTAAGGGGACGCGCAACTTCTTAACTACTCTTGAGTTTTCTGCTTATCTGACAGTGTCTGACTTAAGCATCGGAGTGGCTTCCCTCGGTAAACCCGGGGACGCCTCTTTGACGTGTTTGTTCTTTACACAGGAAAACTCGGAGTACGAGGAAGTTCGCTATTTCTGGAACCGTGCAACCCGCTAAAGGGACAGCGAGTTTACCCGGAAACAGTGTCTAATATTATTCTCTTGGTAACTATGATTTATAAAACTTCATATATAAATCATAAAAATATATAGACATAAGGGTTCATGAGCAATTATATTATAAAACATTACCAAATAAATAAAGCAAAAACATATTGTAAGGCTAAACTAGTAATTTACAAACTCAAAGCACTTTTAAAAAGCTAATTTACCAAACAGTCTGTCTCTGCTTCTATCATTCACAACACTTATAAAAAGCTAATTTACCAAACACTCAGCAGCTTTGCTTGTCAACTGCTTATTCTTAAAATAAGCCACAGCTGTATCAAATAGGTCTTATAATCGTTAGTTTGTGTGAAAGAATTGGTTTTCAAAAAAAAAATAGAGAGAATGCATTTTAGTCGTCTGCTTTAGTAATCATTACAGAGGCTGCAAACATCAAGACCAGCATCTTCTACACATAAGCTCATAAAAGAGCAGCAAGCAACGAAAATAAACTTTATACCTAATTCCTAAGCAAAATACTAGTTGTCTCCAACCTCAATTAGTGGAGATCTAATATACCAAGAACTAAGAGCAAAAGCCACTTTCATAGCTCAGGCTAGCCAATCCAAGGACTAAGGGTGGGTTTGGTGCAGCTGAGCTTATAAGATATAAGCCGACTTTTAGCTTATAAGCAGAAGGTGGGTGTTTGCAGCTTCTCATTTTTCCTTCAAAACACTTTATACTTTTTTAAAAAGTAGCTTATTTTTGGACTTACCAAACACCAAAACCTTTGGTGCTTAAAAGCAAAGGAGCTTATAAGCTCTCCCAAACCCAACCTAAGCCTTACCTTGATTTCGACATTAATTAGGGCTAGTCTTCACATAACTTGAAATTAAGGAGAGTCGCATATGACTTTCCATCTTGAAAGAACACACCAATTTGTCATTGACTTGATTCATATACTCACAAGCGTTAGTTATCGTACCACGAGAATTAGGTTGGACCTAACCTATGTAATTGGCTTTAGGAGTACAAAAAGACACATAAGAAAACAATAAGAAAGAAAAACTATAAACACTCAAGACACCAAGCTTTGACAATGCTCGGCCTAGTTCGTACTTAACCTATTCAGAACCACTAACTTGTATCTCTAAAGTGGACATGCACAAATGAGTCGATATATAGGTGAAAGGAATGTGAATTAGGGATTAACTAAATTAAATGCTAACTAAAATAAAAGTCAACAACTAATTAAGTAAGAAACTAAGTTGGTACTTCTCTTGCAAATATTGACATCAACCTCCCAAGTGCATTAATTCTTTAATGTGTCAATTCTCGTATCTAATACCGGTGAGTTACTAGACCAGTTATTATTTCGGTGTATCAATTATGCCGGTTAAGGTAACAATTTACTCTCTAATTTAGATACTACGCCAGTTAAGACCACAATATTTAAATTAGAGGTCTAGAATACGAGATAATAGAGACTTAAGAAAATTTAGCTACAATTAAGCTAGCTAATGGTTACCATGTTCAAATCCTAGATTCTACAAGACTAACTAGTAGTAAACTTAATAATCTACTCATCATAATTGCCCTCAACATAATCTTAAAGGGTGACTAAGCTTAGAAACATGATTCTAAGGACTAATTAATTTGGATTTAAAGCATACACAATGAAAATTTGCATTATATGAACTTGAAGTATCAAAGTCATTACATGATAAGGTAGGGTTTGACGACCCTGACTCCTAAAATCAAATTACTCACTCTATTAATTTCTAATCTGAGGACTAAGCCTTACCCTTGATCTTGGCATTAGGGCTAGTCTTCATGTAACTTTAGATTAAGAAGGAAAGTCGCATATGAGTGATATGACTCCATCTTGAAAGCACACACCAACTTGTTCTTGCTGCCAATCAGACGATCCAACTTCTTCATCAATGTGAGAATCCCCGGCCCACTACGACCGCGTTTTCTTCAGCTATGCAAATATAGGGGATGATGGGATTGATATAAAGTTTGGAATTCACATCCAAAATTAATTGGCGATGGATTAAGTGATCAAAATCCTTATAAACATACATATAATGTCTCATTTTTCTGATATGAGATTTATATCTGAACATGGACGTGATGTTATTCCTACTGTAAGGAGTATTTGCATCCGCAGTAGGCACCTTCAACCGATTAGCACAGTAGTAGCACCACACACAACCTTTTAAGAAGAAGAAAACTTCTCTTTATCCACTTAACCTGACTGCATTATAGCCTAAAAAATCATAGCTGCAGATGTCGCCTTCTCAGGAACTAAATAACGCAATATAAGGTGTTTCATATACTGTTGTAGAGACACTGCCGTGAGTGATGTCCCCTCAGCCTTCCCAGATATTCATATCTAGCTCTATCCTCTATGTCCTTAATTTTGTGTGTGCAGCAACTGCAAACCATGAGAAGGCACCAAGGTAAAACTAAAAATTAAAGCTCTAGCTTGAGATGGGATGAGTTGACACATCTCATTCCAACATGAGTGATCATACCACAGATCCCATAACGCCCTTACAATTATTTATTGTGAAACTTCAAGAGCGGCTCAACCCAAGCTTCATGAAAACATCTCTACCAACAAGTTACTAACCCACACCCTTTCATGTTGAATATGACCAAAAGAAATGAGAGACAACATCTTAGATCTCTGGACAAACCGGATCACGATCATAACTCTATGTGCTCCCTCTAAGAACTTTGTTCTAAACTCATGAAATTTCAAAAGAGATGACAGTGTCTCAGTTTTCAAATATGTTCCATGTAGTGTAGCTTGTCAAGATTAAATTAATAGATTCATGGCTTGTTTGATGTTTTGTTGAAAGCTTTAAAGCAGGAGATTCAACACATTGGAATCATCTTTTTCTGTGGTCAAATATGTGTATGCTTTTTGCAAATTTGTCCTACTGATTATGAGGTTCTTGAATCGATGTGACTCTGAAAATTGTTTGCCATACTTGGAAATCAAACGAATAAATGTACAGTTGAAAATTGCAGTGAATTGGACAAGAGCATTAGAAGTTAGAGCTGATATAATCTAGGAGCAACAGAGTTATGTGTAGGAGTACAAACATGAGCAAAATACCCTATCTGATTACGTACTAGTGTTCTATCTTAGTTTTCAACATGGCAGTGATAGAATCTTCTAATTCCAAGTTTTCAACAAAACATCAAACAAGTATGGTGCATAGTAATTTACCTAATATCATCGTGATTGTATCTAAGATGCAATATATTGTTATGTGCTTGACATGTTTTTGTTTCTATTCGCAGTTTGTAACTTCCTTTATTAAGTTTTGATTTTTTTAGGATGCCGATCATTAAGAAAAGAAATGAACGGTCGGATAAGGCCTTACAGTTGATGGAGGCCATACGTAGGCAGACTACTGCCAGGCAGCCCACACCTTTACCGGGGGAACAGTACCACCAGGACTCCTCCTTTGATCATCAGGCCACCGATCACCCCATCCGGTACGGCTTCCACTACTGAGCTGACAATCAGAACCTCAACACCGTCCACAGAGTCTTCTAGCACTAGCAGGTTCGTTCCTAATGCTCGCTGCAAAGTGAAGACCACAAGCACAAGTAACAATTTACTTTTATAAGTATTAATAGATCATAAAAATTAATTATTTTATTTTGATAAAAAAAATAAAAAATAAAATAAAAATTAATTAATTATTTTATTTTGTTATTTAAAATAAAAAATAAAAATTAATTACATGAATTCTTAAATACAATATAAAATGTACTAATAAAATAAAAAATATAATTAATTTAATTTTTATTTTTTAAAATATTTTATTTTTCAAGTCTTATTTTTTTAATTTTTTTTAAATATTTAATTTACTTAATTTTTCATTAACTTATATTAACTTGTCACCTTTTTAGTTTGTAAATATAAGTTGAATGACGAGTATTTTGATTAATTTCTTGTAGGTCCCCTACCGAAAAATAAACGGGATTTTGTGTGGAAAGACGACAAATGCTTTATGCAAGAGACTAGGAGGGAAGATACCGGTAGAGTATTGCCCTCGAATGAAGGGACCAAAGCTGAAGGGGGTGAACAGTCTTTTGGTCAAGGACATAGGGTCGGCCATACGATCCCTAGTTGGGATCAAGGCTAAGACTTTTCATGACCTTGAGCAACCTGAGCAGTGAAAGGTATGGAACGAATTGTCGGTAAGTAAATTGTCACGTAATTTACTTAGTTTGATTAATTTAGACAATTTCATATACATTTTTTTGAAGTATTAGTATTTGAATTTTTTTCTTAGCCATGATACTATTGGGATGAAAATGACGAGATAACATTCAAGTGGATTATGGACACTGTCCAATCAAGGTACAAGGAGTGACATGTAGCATGGAGCAGAAGGGATGTCGGGGGAGTTCTATGGGAGGGATGATAAGTAGACATTTCTTTGCACACATTTTGAGACCCCCGGGTTCAAGGTATGTGTTTCAAATATTATAATATAATTTTGTAAATTAAGTTTACCTTTACATTATTTATTTAAAATAAAATATTAGTAAATATATGTTTATAAAAAAATAATGAAGTTTTAATTAAATTGTGTATCAGAAACTCTCAGAGGCTAATAAAAAGAACCGTGGTTTGAAGACGATGCATCACCACAGCGGTTCTTCTCCTATCGTCTACATTATGGAGGATTTGAGGAACAAAGAGGAGCCCTTGCTGATCATCAAGGGATTCGAGCAAAGTTATGTGAGACCTGTGGACGAAGAGGCCACTTAGAAATAGGTAAGTGTATTTTCTTTAATTATTAATTTAATTATTTCACTTTATTAATTTGGATACTTAGTATTAATTAAGAATGTTGATTTTATTTTTGTTGAATTATGTGGTTGGTATATATATGATTGTTTAAGTAATAACAATTGCATTATTTTGTTTGTGTAGGACAAGATGCCTCAGGAGGTAGAAGTACGAAAAACAAGCTTCAAAGAGTCAAATCCTGAAGCTACGGAGGAGGAAATCATGAAAAACATAGCATCACAACAAATTGATGTGTTGGATGTTGTGTTGATCAAGCGTAAAGACAAGGAGATTAAAGGGATAAAACGAGGATGTCAGCGAGACTTGAGCTAGTCCTCATCCAGCTCGACCATGCGTAGTCGTGAGCTTCCACATGAAGAGACGGAGAGGCTTCAAGAGGTCACATACCGACTTGAACGGGAGGTCCAACATTGGAAGCAGCTGACTGAGCACGTTGAGGCAAGGAATGCACGGTACGATGATAAGATGGCAGAAGTAAACGGACGGATGAATTTCATCTTCTCTCGCTTAGGTATAAAAGCTCCTCCCGACTTTTATACGGCTTCTCCTCCTCCTCCTCCTCAGCCTTCTACTGCTCCTCCTGCACAGTCGTTTTCGGCTCCTCCTCCACAATCTTCTCTGGCATTTGATGTTGATGAATATTTAAATGCATAAACATTTTTCTTATGTATGAACAATTTTAATTATTAATGTATAATTTTTATATTATTAATGATTTAGTATTAAGTTTAAATATTAGAATTATTTCTATAACAAACAAATCAATATGAATTTTATTGGTAAATAAATTAAAAACCAAACAATATAAATACCAATTTCTGAGAAAAATTCAAAACAAATAAATGAAAAACAAGAAAAAAAAATAAACAAATATTTTTATAATCCTAGTCAACGGAAGAATAGCTTTTTCGTCGGCAATGATCTCATTTTTACTGACGGAAAAATGGAATTTCTGTCAGCTAAGAGTGGAATTTTGTCGTCTGCTACGGCTTAGCCGACGAAAATGTTTTTTCGGTAATATTTTTTGCCGACGAATATGTGTGTCGGCCAGGTGAAAGATATTCTGTCAGGTAAGATGTACCTTAGCTGAAGGAATATTTTGTTCCGTCGGCTATGATCTTCACCGACGTGTCTTAACCGTTGGATCTTAGCCGACGGAAAATCCGACTGCTAGGATATTTACAGACAGAATAATTATCTTAGCCGACGGAAATATTTTGTCGGCTATGAGACATAATCCACTAGTGATGGTGTGTTAATAACATTACCTATTTGATAAACTAGATAATATTTTGATAAATTAATAACATATTAAATAATAAATAAATTAATAATTTATCAATTAATTAATAACATAATAAATTATGGTTTGAGCTCGGCCGGGTACTAAATCTTTTTTTAGGACGAGCTTGTTTTAGTCCAACCCACTCACATTGTCTAACTAGCTATATGTCTGGATACACATAATGCGAACCAATTACCTTGTTCATACGACACCCTCATTTCAGTCGTATGACCGAACTACGTACTCTCAACCGAGCTACAACTCTTGATCGTGCTTCCTCTTTTCGGCCATGCTTCTGACATCATTTCTTTCTAACATCAGACTAGTACGACTAATTTAACAATTTCTACACATTGCTAAATTTAGGTGCAAACATAAAATCTAATTTGATTTAACTCTAACAACGTTTTACGCATTTCGTTTGTTATCTTTGATTTTACATTTTTGTTTATGTAATGCTTATAAAATGAAATGGTATAGTACATCAAACCTAACGTAATGCGTTGAATAATGTAGTTCGTCAAATAAATAACACGTTGAATAATAAACTACGTAATAAATTCGACAATGTAGTACATTAAACTGTAATATTATTTTTGTTGAAAAAAGTAAAAAAATATTTGATAGGATGGTGCCATTAACACATCCATTTTTACTATTAACGCACCTCATCTATGATAGTAGCTAATCATAAAAAAAATTTCAAGTGACAAATTTGTAAATAAATTTAAAATATGCTGATAGAAAAACACATGAGGTGTGTTAATAGTAAAACATGGTGTGTTAATAGCATTACCTATTTGATAAACTAGATAATATTTTGATAAATTAATAACTTATTAAAAAATAAATAAATTAATTAATAATTTATCAATTAATTAATAACTTACTAAATTAATATTTTTTTATCAATCAGTATTAATGAAGCTAATTTAGTTTATGTAACTGCTTATGGTTAATTAGCCAATTTGCCCCTACATGAAAACCTCTTGCACCAAATAACATTTAATAAATAGAGGATAAAATAGACAAACTATAAATCCAAAAGTCCCTCGGACGTTTGGAATCAAACTGCTACCACATTTTAAGGAGAAGTTTCCCCCTCCCACTTCAATTCCAGTTTCTTCAACGGCTCCACGTTATTTTATAACCTATAAAATAGTTCAGAACCTATTCGATATGGAATCTCGGCTGCGCTCTTGATCATGTGCTTCAATCTTATTAAAAGGCATGGTTTTCATTTGTGTTTCCTTTATATTTACGTTCCTTAACAAATGGGAGGAGAGCATCTGATATGAGAACCAAGATAATGGATTGGGGTTTTTGTTTTTGATTGCGTTAATTTTTTTAAATATTTTTTATGGCAGGATTGTTTGTGTTAGTTTATGTTGGAAGTTCCGATTTCTCATGTGAGGGAAGTTTGGAACGTTAGGGACTTGGGGCTACTAAAAAATGGAGGAGTCCATGAGGAGGGTGCCAGAATTTCGTCTTAGATGAATTTTTGTTTATTTGTCACAAAAAGCAGTCTTGCCATATCAAGAATGATAAGGTTAGGTTGTTGCACCTTCATAAATGTCTTTCAAATACCTCTATTCATCATTGTTGTTTGTGTTTATGTTCTAAAAGAGGTTCCTTGCAGCATGTTGTACTGGTGTAAGAGGCTTCATTTTGTCATCAATATTTGCTTCGAGTGTATATCTCAATGCTTTAGTTTATAACTTATGTTTTCTGTGTTTCATGGCCGGTTAGAAGTTGGTTTATATTTTTATCAGGAAAGAGTTTAACTGTAGTTTTTTCTTCTTTATATAGGTCTTATGATGGAGATGTAGATGAGACCTAGGGAACAAGATTGCAACTCAAGCCAACTAGCCAAGTCTTGGTATCTCTTAAGGTATTTGACAGATTTTATTATAACGTGTCCCAAAACCCACGCGCGAGTGCGATACTTTCACATACGCATAAAGGTACTGAAACATGCACTGAGGATTGAAATGAGCTTTCAATCCTTGACGAATTGGACAGAAAAATAAACAAAGAACACAAGATTTTTGACGCTGTGTAAAAACCTCAAATTAGACGAAAAAACACAACGGAGCACAAGCTCAGAAAACACTCTCAACTAGATGAATTCGTACAAAGTCTTACAACCACGTAAAATCTATTCTATTACAAATTACTACTCTCTAGACAGACTCTTTTCTTCTATTGTCTTCAAGGAACACTTTGAATCCTTAAGACTTCACCAAGCTTCTCTTCGACACGAGAATTACTCACAAACAACAAGTTTAACTCAACAAGGAACAGTTGAATTTATATATGGCAGCGGAACAATATGCACTTTTCAAAAGCTAAGCGTGCAAAGGTGCACCTCTAATAGATGTCGACTTTTTTATATATACATCTGTTAGCGTTGGCCTAATCCTCCTTGTTTATTCTGTAACCCTATCGATTCCAAGAAGGAAACAATCTGAAACAAGATTTCTAATATATATATTTCATAAGATATTATCATAAAAGAGTATCCTAGTAGATGTTGGATTTCTTTTCTCAATCCAGTTTATATAGGGATGTCAATATGAACGTACCAATAACGTGTGCGCGTGCAAGAAGGCTAGTTAATAATTTATAAAGATTTACCGGTAGTTGATAAGAGGATTTGACTAAAGTCTGTCTAAGCGAATGAACTCGGATATTTGTATCAGGTCCCGAAAGGTAATCACCTCATATTAGTTCTTGTGGGGGTTGGACTTCCACCATTTCTCGCTGCTGATTTCCCAACCGCTCAACCCACCTACAACGTCCCCGTAAATCTACCATATACATAACAACAAGCACAATTTATTAATGAAATGTATTAAGTAAGGTCTTAAATTTCGACGATTATAGAAATACCGACATTCTGAAAAACGAATATTTCAACGGAAATTTTAAGGAAATATCGATAACAGTAAAAAAATTGAGGAAATTAATGGAAATTTGAAGAAAAACAAAATTTTTAAATGAAATTTTAAGAGATATCGATGTTTATTTACTATATTATGTACTATATTTGAAAAGAAAACCTTGAATAAATATTGATATATAGGGAGTTGTAGTAATTTAAATTGAAAAAGTAAGTGTTGAACCGTTAATAATGCTTAAAAGTTTACTTTAAACATTTTTTTATCGCTGGAAACCCAAAGGGAGGCTATGCCATCACACTTATATACATATGATACATTTCACATGAAATTAAATGAGTACTTTAAAATCAAGTAGAAGATCTATGAGGTATAAAATTTTTGCTATATTAATCATCTATGTGTGGAGCATTTAATGTATTGTGAAGAATAATCATTAAATGATACCACATCTTTATAGTTTTTCATGTATTGACTTATATGCCAACTATACGGGTCAAAGAGGACTGACCATGAGTTTTCATATTGGGAGTTGTAGTAGGCATTGAACATCGCTTGACCTTGGTCATAACCATAATCATTGGAAAATTATGCTTCAGACTGTGACCACGAATTATTATTTGATTGCACCCCATAAGACATGTAATATATTGGATAAGACATTGTCAGATTTTCGTTGTAAGAGTTTATGGTGTATTATAAACATTTGGGCAAAAAAATAAGGGATTAAAGTAAGGGTATGAATTAAAGTAATTGCTTGAATTTTAATTTGAGGATTAGAAAATTAGAAATTTTTGAAAAGACATTTCAGATTTGGTTTCTGGCGAGGGTTTTGCGAGAGGAGAAGTACAAATTTGGTTTGATTTGCAATGAGCACAAGTTTTGAGATCAGATTTGCACGTTTGAAGGAAAAAATTGCTCCCTTAACATCTTATTTGCATCCTTTTTTAACTGCTCTCTTAATATTTTATTAGAGGCAGTAATTTTAAGAAAAATATTACTACTCTTAATAAAATGCTAAGAGCAGCAAGATTTTATTAAACGTAGCAAAATTTTATTTTTATTGTTGTTTAAAACGAAATTTATGAGGGCTAGTAAAATATTTCACAAAATTTATTACTTTTAATAATATGTTTATTATTTTCTAGAAATAGTTTATTACCTTCTATTTATCATGTGTGGTTGTTTTGGTAAGATTTTATCTTTATTGTTCTTTAAAAAGAAATTTATTAGGGGCTAGTAAAATATTTCACAACATTTATTGTCTGTAATAAACATTTATTTACCACCTATAAATTTTTTAGGAATGTTCTGGTAAGGTTTCATTTATCTTGTCATCGTATGAAAAATTAATTGTCCCTAAGAAGAAGTTTACTACCCCGAGTAAAAAAATTTATCAACCTTACATCCCTCAATAAAACTTTCAACAAAGTTCTGTTATGATTTGGTGACATGTAAAAACATTTCAACGAGATTCCGGCGACAATTTCCGGTCTCTGGTAAGATTCTGGTGATCGATGACCTGAGTCCGGCAAACGACGACTGGAAACCTGCGATCGGAGCCGATGAGGTTCCGGCCAAGTTTTCTATCTTTTTTATTTTCTTTTTCTAAACATATTTAAGGTGTGAGAGTAAAATGAGATTAAAATAATATAGCTCCCTTAGAGTTTTAATAAATATTTGTTCATTTGGATACAACTAATGACACATTATATTGTGGCACATTATATTGTAATAGACATATTTTTTTATAGAATCATTTAAATAGGTTAATAAAGAGTTAAATTAGTAGTAGATGAACATTTTCTCATTTATTAATGAGATGTATTATTAAGAAATAAATTTCTGTGACTGCCATTGACACAACCGCTTACCCCACAGTTACCAAAAAACAAAACTGCCCCAAATAGCAAAGACCTTTCTGATAATTGGTCTGTTTCAGAAACCTCACCAACCTTCTCTGTGATTCTATCCAAAGTTCCAAACCTCCTTTGCTAGTTGTTTACCTCATTCATTCCAAGTCCAATTCTTCCTGTCACGAAAAGGATATCTGTTAGGGTACACATACCCCACTCCTCGCCCCCAATAACGTGTCCTTGTTTTATTGGTCATACCCGCAAAATCCAACCTTGATGTTATCTCCATTCTGGAGTTGATCAATACTCTGGCCACTGCAGCGCAGCAGAAGCAGCAGCAGCGGAAGAGAGTTAATTCATTTCATCGTACACAAAATCCAGTGGGTCTTGTTTTTTGGGGATTTTAGGAGAAGAAGAAGAAGATAGTAGATGGTCCAGAGTGGGCCTTCCTTTATTTAAAGCAAGCAACTACCTCTCTCTGTTTCGTGGCTCACCTATAAAAACGGTCTCTTTCTTTTCTCTTTAAAATTGGGATACAAAACAGAGGGGAAAGGAAAGCTCATTTCTTTGGGTGTGGGTTAGGGTTTTCTGATTTAAAATGGAAGGAGAAGAAATTGGGGACTGGGAGGTCCTCCACAGCGCCGGGGAGGAGGACGTGGTGGAAACCCATGGAAGCTTCTCGGCGATGATCAGGGCTGATTACTTCTCGTTGGAGAATCAGAGGAGGTATGGCTATGCTAAGAGTGAAGCGGGTTCTGTTGAGTCGGATAATCCGAGCTGGATTGACCCGGTTTCGATGACTACTTATAAGGAATCGGGTGGGTTCTGGCCCGATTCGGCTAGTGATCGGTCCGATGACCGTAAAAGTCATGATTTTGAGTTGAGGAGCGAGTTGGGTTTCGCCGGAAATGAGCAAAGCCCTGTTCTTTCGGAGCCTGTGGATGAGAATTTGGGGAAAGGCAAAGTGGGTTTCCAAGAAATTGGGGAAGTTGGGAGCTTTGATAAGGATTTGGATAAGTTATGGTCTGATTCCGGTGGAGAAAGCTCGGTTTCTGTTAAATTTGACAAGGATAGTGGTTCAAGTCACTCCAACAAGGAATCAGGAGATGAAGAATCAGCTGAGACTCAAAGTGGTGCAGTGGAAGAAGTGAAAACGGTGGCGAAATTGGGTGGTGAGGATGAGAAGAGGATGGTCTTGTGGTGGAAGGTTCCATTGGAGGTGTTGAAGTATTGTGTTTTCAAGGTGAGCCCTGTTTGGTCTTTCTCTGTGGCCGCAGCGGTAATGGGTTTAGTGATCTTGGGAAGGAGATTGTATAGGATGAAGCGAAGGAGCCAGAGCTTGCAGCTCAAAGTTGCTCTGGATGATAAGGTCAGTTATTGCAGTTTATTATTAGCTAATGTGTTTATAGTTGATCTTGCTAAATGTTATTGGATGCCTACAATATGTCTGCACAATATATACCATATACTTATGTTTTGCATTTGTTCATTTTATGGAGTTTCTTAATTGGATGAAAATTTCTCAAGTTGCCATATGCCAGTGTCTTTGCAACATGTGTGAATAGTTTAGTCACAATCCTGAGTTTGTACAGTCAATTGTTTTCGTCTCTGTTTTCATAAGTTTATGAAGTTTTTTGAAATCAACTTGTATCAAGTTCTTGTCATTCGTAGCTCATTATTTGGCAGGGTACGTTTTTTTCATGTTCCTAGTAATTTTGGTAGAATGCTTTGGTATTGGGTAAATATTCTCTAAAAGGAACGTTGCCAATTTGTTGCAACACGTGGTTTTGTTAGTATAGGCTTCTCTTTGTCGATTGTAAATGGCACTTTCTTATTCCCATGGCTAGTATAATCTATGTTTCCTCTTCAAGTAAAATGATAAAGTGCACATTGATTCGTTTATAAAATTCATTGTTTTCATGGCTTCTTTTCAATTTTGTGTTGTTTTTACATATCCTAGTGCAAAGAAATGCTTCATTCCGTCTTACTCAGCTTCTTCCATCGATTTGTGGTTTGTTTGCTGTATCTAGCACTAGTACGATATTTTGGTCTTCCATTCTATTTAGTTTCTAGTATCTGCTTGTCTATGCTATTTTATTTCACAATAGAAATAGAATAGTTAAACCTTACGATGGAGGTGAAAGGTGAACAAGTACAAAGTTGCCCAAGCTTAAACATTTACAAACAATTGAAGGAACACAAATATCAAGAAACAGCAGCCACTTTATTGACCGAAACAACTACGGATTATCTTTATATTTAAATGACTGAATCCCACAGAGTCGAATTCTTTTCTACAAGGGCTCCAGATTCCAAACCATCCAAATACTGCCATCACAGTGCAAATCCCCGTGACTTCTATTCTTTTACTTCATATTCTCTATGAGTGCAGTGTGATTGGCCAATGAACAAAGACAGAGCGACCCAGTTCAGCATATAGAAATTTAGGTTTATTTTACGTAGCACAAAAAAGAAGGAAATACTGTTGTTTTGCAACAGAATACACCAATGTCGTTATTTTTTTTCTTGTTCACAAACTTTTAAGAATTTTGGATCCATGGGATGTTTGTCATATATTGTAGTCTTACCTTTAGCAGAAAGTGCACAGTTTTTGCATAGCTTTTTCCCTGAGTAACTTTGTTAAATCCATATTTTTTTCAGTAATATTCACAAGTTTTCTAAATATATTTGTCAATCTTAAAGACCAAATAAACTCCTTTTGGGTGATTAAAAGCAGTCCATCTTATTTTGTAAAGTCTCTACTGGAGTTTTTCCTTTTTTTGGCCTTGAAATGGTAGATTTGAGTGTTGAATTTGTAATTTCTTACTGATTGTTTTGCAGAAGGTATCTCAATTCATGAGTCATGCTGTGCGTCTCAATGAAGCATTTTCAGTTGTGAGGCGGGTTCCCATTTTACGACCTTCACTGCCGGCTACTGGGGTCAATCCATGGCCAGTGATGAGTTTGAGATAGAAAATTCTTCTTGTGAAATATATAGAAAAAGAAGGGATTCTGTCCATGACCAGTGTTAAACGACTAAGTTCTTATGCTTTGCTTTGTATTAAACCAAACTTGGCTCCTTTGTGTATGAACTTTAAGTTAAGAACCTTTTGCATCAGTTTGTGTAAAATACAGACAAGTTTCAACTAGGTACAAATTTTCAATTTCTTGTTTATCCTGTTGCCTTGTATCTATGCTCTCTATCTTAATCTGAATGGTTGATGTACTTTTGATACTTGCATCTTAAACATCCCAAATTGCAATGGAAGAGTTTGATATGATTCTATCTTAGAATGAATGATATGTTTTGAACTTGCAGTTTTTCTTGGAAGCTATTGAGGTATAGTATCATTTCTGCTTGCTAATATCAAAATGTAGTTTCCTGCAAGCAATGTATGTACCAAATTTGGAGGTGGAGACAGAATCTCCCATTTTAATGTTTTTTAAGCAGTGGTAGTGCAAGAGTTCTGCACTCAGTCGAAATTACAAGCTTGAAAATAGTTACATCATAGAACATGCCAAGGGATTTTCGTCACTAAACATTTGACAGGGGTAAATATGATCTACTGAATATTGAGGATACAGGAATTTAATTTCCACTACTTCCGGGTAGATCTTGTTTGTGATATTACATTTACTGTTATCCTTGCCCTTGTCTTTGTCCTTGTCCTTGTCCTTGCCTTGTCCCATCTCCTCTTCTTGCCTGACAAACTCTGCATGTTTTCCTAATTGTTTCTTGATGTGTTCTATGAGCTTCCACATTTAGAACACCTAACAATGTCCCAATACTTTTAGTTAACTGAAGAGGTTAGAAATTACAGTTCGGATTGTGAAACTACATCAATCAATCACGTAGTCCTGAGGTAAGTCCTCCACTTAAGTCTCCTCAAAATGAATATAGAACATGACTGCATTATATGTGAATTGCATAACAGATCTAAGTGAATTGTAGAGAGAGTGAGAACGAAGATAGGCTAAACCTTTCAATCCCTCCAAGCAGTTCTTAATATCAGTATCACAACCTTGACAATGCATCAACATTTTTGAGCACGACAACTTTCACCTGAGACAGGCTAAAACTCACAGTAGCAAGATCAAGTAAGACAAGACATGACTTTTTTTTGGTAATATGACAAGACATGACTTGAGAGAAAGGGATACAATATACAGAACTAGGAGGTTAAAGTAGTCAATATATAGTAGTTGAAACATACGACTTGTTTCTTTTCTGGCTCCTTTCTCTCTGTTTTCTGGTAATATTTTGGGAGATATTAGTTCGGCATTTCTGCTATACTTCTTTTGAATTCTTTCCAGAACCTTCAATGGATCAGCCCTTTTCCCTTTTACTACCACTCTGTTGTTTGGATAATCAACCTTAACCTCTTCAACGCCTGAAGAATCAATTGAATGAAAAAGAATAGAAGTTATATATGCATGGTTCACATAATCACATTACAGAGTTGGTTGTGTCCACGAAATATTTCAAGCAACTGGAAACTTTATTTTTGCATCCTTCAAAATGCATCAAAACTTTCAACACAATTTCTTGATTCTTCTGCCATGTTTTGGGGATAGATATGAATATAGGGCATATATATTCAACACATGAAGCTTGTGAATATTGCTCATTTTTAATTTTGAAGCATCTCATTTTCACACATTCGTCAGCAGTAGATGTTTGAGCACTAAGTTCTTGGGTGATTTTTACTGTTCAAATTAGTTCTTAAGAATCTTGCCATCTTTTCAGGTTCACGATGAGGCTCATCTGGACACTAATGATGAAGTCTCCAGTTCCTTATCAGTGAGGCCTTACCTATGTACAGGTTTTGACATTTACCTTGCTTGGGAGCCCTGCATAATGTAAGTTCTTGAAACTGAGCATACTGTATTCTCCGTTTTATTTATCTTTACTCTCTTGGTTATAATGCATTTTTTGGACTGCTATGGGTATACCTACCTTATTGAAGTTATGGTAGCATGAGAACATTTGGATTTGCTTTAATCCTAGTAGTTACTGTAGGTTGAATGGGGGGTATTACAATGAAGTGTTTGTACCTCGCTGATAGTAAAAAAACACTTCATTCCCTCTTTTGTTTTTCTTTCTAATCTCTTTGAACTGCCTCTTTGATACCCCTCCTGACTCCTGATGGTTGCTGAATAGGGACTTCACAGCAGCACTTCATTTCTCAACATTTATCGGTTAATTATCTAAAATATGAATTCAGCCTTGTTCTTTTGGTGACAGTGATGAAAATGTGTCTGCTCTCTTACTTTGTCTCCTGTTAATCTGTTATTGCTCCCATAAAAAAAGTTATCCATGAAACCTGAGATTTACATTTTCGTTTTTTTCTTGTGAAGCGTTCAGGATTCTAATATTTGAGTTATTATTGAAGGTGTGCAATGGCACTTGTGCATCAAAGAATTAGGCGTATATTCTTTGCTTTTCCAAACCCAAATGCAGGGGCATTGGGCACTGTCCACAGACTACTAGGGGAAAGAAGCTTAAACCATCACTATGCTGTATTTCGGGTCATGGTTCCTGAAGAAGTCCTTTGTAGGGATGAAGCTGCCACTGATGAGTGTAACTGAGTGATGGAATGTCAAGTGTTAACAGACTGGATGAGCTATTAATATGCAGAAAATTATCACCAGCCTACATTCCTTCATTTGCCTGAATCGCGTGCTGAGCTATTATGTCAATGTCTACATTCCCTAATAGTTAGAGTCAATCCCAGTAACAGAACATGAACATAATGTCATATCCAACCTCTGATTCGAGTACCAAAAGCGACCAAATTTCTTATTTTAAACTAACAAAAACATAATAGGACTAAAAATTTAAGAACTACACTCCAATAAGATATTACTTGCATGACACAGTGTAAGCAAACCAATAGTATATACTAAAAGGACATAACATAACCAAATGTCAAAAGTTTATGTATCGAAAATATATTTACCAAGTTGTTCCAATTTGTTGATTGATACTAACCCTAGATTCTTGCCCCTGAAAGATAAAAAATAAACTTTCTACTGGAGCTCCATCCTATACTATATTATATCACCACACCCCAAGGGGGCGGGTTACAGCGGAATAGAACAAATGATGTCGAGCCAAGAGCACTTTCATTTCGGGGGAAAAATAGAGATGTCTCAGACGTTACCCATAATAATAATATGTGGAAGTATCGACGTAATTTCATAAGTCATTTGGTCTGAATGCTACATGACGAACATAAGCCAGAAAGACCTAGGATGTATATTATGCGATCCCAAAAAGGTCTAAGAACTCTCAAATCAGATAAGAAGATCATAATTTCATAATTCTGCATATACATAGCCAAAGAAACTATAGAGCTGTACAGCAAATTCCTAGACAATAAGTATTGAGCACATACCTCCAAATAGGTGTAAAAGTATCATTGAGAATGTTAACACAGTGCTTCCTTAAATGCCTGCTCCTCTCAATACCCACACAAACTCCCCTACTCTTTGTTACCAGGGTTTTAAGTCATGATTGCTCCAGTTCAGAAACTGAAAGATCTTACAATCTCATTTAAATGACAGTATATTCAGTGGATGCACTCAATGCCGTGACAAATCAATAACCAAATCACAAACAGTACTACACAAACAGCTGCATCAATAGCAAGGACAATTCGCACTTGGCGGCACCACTTCTTTCGAATGCTCTGAGAGCCCGATCTAATCCTCATGGAGCCAGAATCCCTTTGTAAGGCAATTGAAGAACCTGCTCCATGGTTATTAGAATCCAAAGAAGATGAATCTAGATTGACTCCTCTTTCAGCAGATCTCCGATGTTCCTCCAACTCAATGTCTCTTATTGCAATAACATGATCTTTGGCCTTCTTCTCTTGCTTGTTAGATTTCCCAAGTAGAGGGGCCTTTGTAGAACTGGCAACTTCAATTTGTCCATTTGTAGTACCTGGTGATGGAGAGAGAGAAGCATGAGGTGATGGGGTTTCAGCTGTCCAATTGCTACCACCCTGAGAAACAGTTTCCAAGGAGGTTATCAACCGTTGGATAACAGGAACTAACTGTTCTTGAATGCCAACAGGGTTCATGCTTGACAAACTTCCCCTTGAACCCTTCTTGGCTATCTTCTTGAACTCATCCCTCAAATGCTCTAGAAACTGAAGAACCCGAGAACTTGCAAGACTCTCAACAACAATAGTCAAATAAACATATCCATCTTCAATTAAAAACCCGCAAGTCCTCTTATCCGAGGTCTCAATATACCATTTATGGTAGGGAGGAGCCTTCTCCAAGCACAAAGTAGCCAAATTCTCAATTTCATGATCCCCACCGCTATATGCATAGAGGATGCGGTTACCCTTTGATACACAACAGTAATAAACGGCAGTTTGAATGGAACCTATCATTGTACCGATAAACTCAAAACTAATCCACACCAATTCTACTTGCGGCCAAATGCTAGGAATCATTTATCATTCTTTGTTCCAAATGCAGATGAATAGATGATAGAAGGACTCTAAGTCACGAGGATTTGGCAAAAGAAGAATCAGATGAAATGCTCAAAGTGAGAAGCCAGGTAGGGAGTTTAGTTTAAACAAGTGTTCCACTATAAGATCAAGAGCTTTCAGAAATACCAGAAGAGTTGTTGAGCTAAGTAATCAAAGTCAAGAATGAAGTCCACCATGCCTCTTTGACCACTCACATAACAAAATCTCTCCACAAGATCCTACCTTGCAAAACAGAACAAGATAAAAAGACTATCAGTGCAAGTCTACACTGCAAGATAAACCCATAAAAATGGATCAGCAAAAGCTAAAGTGAAGAAACTGAAAGGCATTGGATTAAATAACAGGAACAAAGTTAATACCCAGAGTTGCGAGATTCAACGCTTGCAGTGTGTCAATCCAAAGTTAAAAATTGATGTTAGTATATTGTAGAGCAAAAACACAAAGATCCATATTGATGGTCAACCACACTTGAAGCTCATATTTTGGCATCTCGGGACAACTCGATTCCCGTGCAAACTAGTGGGTCTGAGCTTAATAGCACCAGATTTTGTCAAACGAAAATCTTTCAACAAGTGTTTCTGAGCAACCAAACCCAAAACCAAACAGACGAGACGAGACGAGATTTACCTGAAGAAGAGGAAGAAGAAGTGAAATGAAAAGAAAGGAAGGCGTCAAAGTTGAAAGCTCGATTGTGAGCAAGCAAGCAACTTCCTTTGTGTTTTAACGGCAAACACGATTCTTTTGTTTTCCGGTTCACATTTTGACTTGTCCTTCTCCAACTCCTTTTTTTACACCCTATAAAAATAAAACAAAAAAAAGCAAACAGATTAGAATATTTGTTTACTGTCGTTTGTAAGTGGAGGCAGTAAGTTTAACTCATAAAAAACTAGCGATGAAAACCGAAATTGCCAAAAGAGAGAGAAAAATTGATCCCTTCTTACCCTCAACTTTCAAATCTTAACCACCACAAGTCCCGATTCATGACTTCATGTATCTTTGAATTTATCAAACTAGACTACTGAGCAGTGTTTTGTGGTACAAAGTCTCCTTCATACCTACTTGTTCCATCATTCTGGAATGCAACTTGTATGTTGCGCTCTTACATTCTACTTTCTTTTCTGCTCAGTAATCAAGTTATAGTTTGCGGACATTTTGGGCAGTGTAATTCCTTACAGCTAGAGCAAATTTCAATTACAACAAGCTTCTTTTTTTGTCAGAAACAATTCACAACAAGAAATCCACCTATCAAAAATTAAATGATAATTCTGCTACATGTTTAGTTGCTCTTATTGCTTTGGCTAAAAACGTAAGGATACTTGGTATTTTGATAGTAGGTGTTCTAGGCATATGACAGGTAACAAGGAATGATTCATTTATTTTAATGATGAGGTCACCACTGAGAATGCCACATTTTGTGATGGAAAAAGGCTGTCATTCTGGCTAGAGGAACTGTCATGGCTCCTGGAATGCCAACTCAGTACAAATCACAATGCTTCGGCAAACCATGCTGGTAACACCTCAACTTATGAGAATCTCTCAGGTCAAGCTTTTAGCATTCGAAATAATGCAAAGACTAGTGTATGGATATTGGATAGTGTTACCACTCATCATATGATATGTAATCCTTGCTTACTCACCCGTGCCATACCTATCCAGCCACGTTATGTTAAACTCCCTAATGGTAGTCATGCTAGGGTAACCCATATAGGCACAGTAGTTTTCTCTCCTCAGTTTAAACTCCAAAATGTCCTATGTGTTCCAATGTTTTACCTCAATCTTATTTCTGTCAGCAAACTTGCTCATGATTTCTTCTGTGTCATAATATTTCTTAAACAAGTTTGTTTTTTACAGGACCTACGATCGGGGAAGATTATTGAGATGGGTCATGAGAATGAAGGATTATACTGTCTTAACGAAACCAAGCAAGGAACATGTCATGCAGTCAACAGTTCATCCAATAATGTCTGGCACCAGCGTCTAGGTCACCCTTCTAGTCGTGTCCTTTCTTTATTTCCATTCATGTCAAATAATTCTTGTGATACAAGCAAGTGTTTCGTTTGTCCCTTAGCCAAACAAACAAAAAGTCATTTTCCGTTAAGTATAATTTCCAGTGCGCCAGCTTTTTCATTAATTCATGTAGACATTTGGGGAGGATATCATGAACCTTCACTTTCTAGTGCAAATTTTTTTCTTACAATCGTCGATGATTTTACACGGTGTACTTGGGTTTATTTGATGGTCTAAAATTCTGAGGCCAGACAACTTCTTGTTGATTTCATTCAGCTTGCTGCAACTCAATTTGAAAAGAAGGTTAAAATCGTGTAGTGATAATGGTTTAGAGTTCAAAATGGATAACTTTTATGTGTCCAAGGGTATTATACACCAAACGAGTTGCGTCAACACACCACAACAAAATGGTATTGTTGAACGTAAACACCGTCATCTAGTGAATATCGCCTGTGCACTCCTTTTCCAAGCAAGCTTACCAAAACCTTTCTGTGGTAACGCCATTCTCACTTCTGCTTACCTCATAAATCGTACACCTACACCTTTACTCTCGGGGCAAACCCCCTCTGAAAAGCTATTCAACAAGCTTCCTACCTACACTCATCTCAAAATGTTTGGTTGTTTGTGTTTTCCATCTACACACCCTAACAAACCCTCCAAATTTGATCCTAGAGCGACACAGTGCATTTTCCTAGGTTATCCAAACTGTCAGAAAGGTAATCGGGTTTATGATTTGGAAACAGATGATGTTTTCGTATCACGGGACGGGATGTCACATTCCGTGATACGAAAACATTATCTGTTTCCAAATCATAAACCCGATTACCTTTCTGACAGTTTGGATAACCTAGGAAAATGCACTTTGTCGCTCTAGGATCAAATTTGGAGGGTTTGTTAGTTTTTCCTTTTGAAACAAAGTCATCTATTCCACCTCCTATTCCTAGTCAAACTAGGATGGCGGGTCACCCACAATCTCCATCTCCATCTAGGGTTTCCGATGCTGATCTAGATTCGATTCCTCCTTCGGGTCCAACTCCTACTTCCCGTACTAATCTTCCGCTGCCTCCAACCCAATCTTCTCCAGCTATCATCCAGTCTACTGTGCCTCCCACACAAGCAGACACACAATCTCCTATCAATATCGACACCCTACCACCGCCAACATCCCCAACCCACTCCACACCTCTACCACCTGCTCTGCAGCCACGTCAGTCATCCAGGCCAACACATGTACCTACATTCTTGCAAGATTTTCATGTTGAAGCAGCGCTGCCTTCTCTTGCTCAGTAATCAAGTTATAGTTTGCGGACATTTTGGGCAGTGTAATTCCTTACAGCTAAAGCAAATTTCAATTACAACAAGCTTCTTTTTTTGTCAGAAACAATTCACAACAAGTTTGATCAAGATACATCTGGCAGGAAACAGGCCGGAAATAGTGATGTTTGACAAAATAATGTTCCAACTAATTTATCTACTATCTAATTTCACTTGCGTAATTTAGGAGCTGCTCCTCCATAACTACGTATGCTGCAGTAGCCTACAATGGTTACTCATAAATTGATGCAGCAGAAGCTGCTGCCTTCCCATTTACATGAACTGCTCACATCCTAATGATTTATAGATGCATCAGCTTAATATACTGTGTGGATTGCTGGCTAACAACATATAATTTCTCTAAGACCCCAAAAAGAAACTGAAGACATTTAAGCATCGCTATTATTCTAGATTGACTGATTGTACGTTCTTAGAAAATCCTTTTCTAGGATCGGCTTCTCCATCTTGTTGGATGCTCATCAAAGAAGTGTAATGATTCACTTTAGCAGCATAACGCCTTCAGTGGGAGGTCAACCAGAAACAATTGCTGCATCTCAGGAATACTAATGTGAGTGTAGGATGGTGTTGTTAGCTCTGACGCGTCGATTTAAATGACCTGTCAGGCTGTTGAAGAGACAGCCAAAGAGATACTGATTAAAGACAACATATGTACAGACTTTTGAACATGCATGACAATGAGCTAGACATCATCTATTCTATGCGACTACTTCAATGATCCTGACAAGTGGTGTCAACAAATACTGGCCACACCTGTCTTGTTTTTGTTTTTCACAAATGAAAAGAAAAAAAACCCAGTGACCATTAGTTTATTCATACCCATGCACAACGAATAGAGAAGTAGTCTTTCCACGTATCAAAGAATTCATGTCAAAAGAAGGAAAGAATGGTTCAAGAAGGGAAGTCTGATGATACACCTAGAAAAGAAAGCATCAAGTCGTAAAAAAAAGAAATTTTTGACTAGAAGAAAGATATCTGAATTGTTTTACTGCATGTTTACTACAGTAAAACTGATCTCGATCACATATGCATGTAGGTATATGAAGAATGACGCCGTTCGTCATATGTAAAGTCTATTCGCCATATGAAAATGTCATTCGTCATATGAAAGGTTCATTCGTCATATAAAACTGATCTCAATCACATAAGGTAAATGCATTTTATGCATATCATGTTTCTTTACTGACTAAAAAGAAAGATTGAGTTTAGATATGAATAGAGATATTTTAGCATGTGATAAGATTTGATATGCATATCTGTTAGGAAATGATTTTTTTATATTGGATTTCCTTATGTGTTTCAATCACAATTAATTGGAGATTTGCTTGAGGGGGAGATCATATCTCTCTCTTTATATATATTTGTCAAACACAGCTTCAACGCACTTGAGTTTTTGTTTGTGTATCTTGGTTTAATTGTTTCTGTTGCATAGTCTGTAGACTTCATTGAAGAAAAACTCATTGTCATTCACACATCATTGCATCTGTCATACTGTTGTGATTGAGATCAGTAAAGGTTTAATTTGTAAGGCTTGTTCAGTTTTCTTTCAAAAACACCAATTCATGTTGAGTAGAATAGGTTTATCAGTTGTTAGATCAAGTTAGTATTGTAATAGTGAATGTGAATGTTGATGAACATCACTGCTTGATAAACTATAAAACTATTTGTTCATAGTGAATTGATTTAGTGTGGACTACTATAAAGTTTCACAGTGAAGTTTTCTTGAGAAAAATTTACACTGGAGTCAACAAAAATCTTGTGTACTGATATTCTAGAAATTCTTATTGATTTAGAATTGGTATTTATAAGAACAATAACTCACATATAATTTCAATTGGTACCAGAGCAGGTATTAGTCTGACTAGTAAAAATCCTGCTAAAACATGGACCTAACTAGCAAAGAGAAATGGATCAATAAACAATCCACCATTTTTTCAATGGTGGTGTTGATCAGTATTCATCCTGAAAAATATATATGAAGAAGTTCTTGTTCTCAATTAATGAGATACTGTGGACGATTATTGAAAATGACTATACTGTTCATGTGATAACTAATGAAAAATCCTCTGAAGTGATTCATAAACCTAGAGATAAATGGAGCACAGAAGAAGTCAACCTACAAAAGGCTGATCACAAGGCAAGACACTGCATCTTCACTGCCCTATCTGAAGAAGAAAGACTGAGTATAAATAACTATGATATTGCCAAAGAAGTCTGAGATCTGCTGGAAAGCATCTATGAAGGTAACAAGAAGGTAATGTTTCAAAAATTACATAAACTTACTTATGAATTTGACACCATGAAACTCAAAGAGGATGAATCTATTAATGATTTTTATAAGAGAACTTTGAGAGTTGCATGACAGTGTAGAGGTCTTAAAGATAAAAATTCCTGAACATAAAATTGCTAAGAAAATTCTTAGGGGACTACTTAAAACCTATCAAGGAATGGTGATAAGCTGTGAAGATGCTTATGATCTTGACACAATGAAGCTAGATGAATTGCTTGGAAAACTCTAAGCCTTAAAAGCTACCAAGAAAGAGAAATCTAATGATGACTCTGAAAATTTAGACCTAGATCTTATAACCAGGTAGTTCAAGCAATTCATGAAGAACAAAAATTCTACAGGAAGAAATTCAAAAGGAAAGTTTGTTTCCAGAAAGTTTCAAAGTAATAGAATTGAAGGAGGGTCAAACTCTAAAAATGAAAATATCAAGTTTAAACCAAAAACAAATTCTAGTGGTCCTACTTGTTTTACCTGTGGTGGCACTGGCCACATGTCTGCTGATTGTGGAAATAATAAGTATGCAGCTACAAATAAATCTCTCAAGGCTACATGGAGTGATGATGAAGAACAGACAATTGCATTTGCATGTTCTACTAAAAACTTCTCAGAATCTGAGTCTGATGAGGAGTTTGAAGAAGAGTTTGATGATTACTGTGCTCAAATGTACAAAGCCTCCAAACAGATGGTACAAAAGAATGAAGTATTGCAAAATGAAGTTGATCAGTGGGAGATCAAAAAGAAGATGGAAATGTGGTTCAATGAACAACAAAAAGTCTGGGAATATGAGAAAAACAAACTGGGAGAATCTGCAAAATTATGATGAAGAATCATGGAGAACTGAAAGAACTGAACTAAATAAAGAGGTAAAATTCCTAACATCTGTTAATGTGAGCTAACTGGTAAAATCGAGCTTTTGCAGGTTGAATTGAACAAAGCAACAAAATCCTTTGAAAAAATTCAAATTAGCTCAGAGAAGACAGAAATTTTTTTGTTGTATGGAAGAAAGAATAATGACAAGACGGGCCTGGGATACAAAGGAGAAAAGCAACACGGAACAAAGTTTGTTCATAACTCACAATAAGAAAAGACCGAGTTAGAAGATTTTGAGTCAACAAAGTCTGGTAAGATTCTGAGTCAAGTTGTAAAGGTAACAGGAGATAATTTATCTCAAAAGCCTGGTATGAATTTTATTCCAACTTGTCATTTCTGTGGTGTCTTGGGACAAATTAGACCTAGGTGTAGAAATATGTTGAACTCTAATAACGGCACTCTTGAGTCTTTGCAACATGATTTGATAAAACAAATGAAAATGATTAATGATACAATCAAATTCATTCAAGAGAAACCTTTGGGCAAAAAGAAAAAGATAATTATCAAAGAAAAACCAATTTGGGTCAAGAAATCCACCTATCAAAAATTAAATGATAATTCTGCTACATGTTTAGTTGCTCTTACTGCTTTGGCTAAAAACGTAAGGATACTTGGTATTTTGATAATGGGTGTTTTAGGCATATGATAGGTAACAAGGAATGATTCATTTATTTAATGATGAGGTCACCACTGAAAATGCCACATTTTGTGATGGAAAAAGGCTGTCATTCTGGCTAGAGGAACTGTCATGGCTCCTGGAATGC
Organism: Comarum palustre; assembly: GCA_951800085.1. Classification (NCBI taxonomy): domain Eukaryota; kingdom Viridiplantae; phylum Streptophyta; class Magnoliopsida; order Rosales; family Rosaceae; genus Comarum; species Comarum palustre. The sequence continues at coordinate 361,774 of OX637589.1, read as the reverse complement.
CAACTCAGTAAAAATCGCAATGCTTCGGCAAACCATGCTGGTAACACCTCAACTTATGAGAATCTCTCAGGTCAAGCTTTTAGCATTCGAAATAATGCAAAGACTAGTGTATGGATATTGGATAGTGTTGCCACTCATCATATGATATGTAATCCTTGCTTACTCACCCGTGCCATACCTATCCACCCACGTTATGTTAAACTCCCTAATGGTAGTCATGCTAGGGTAACCCAAATAGGCACAGTAGTTTTCTCTCCTCAGTTTAAACTCCAAAATGTCCTATGTGTTCTAATGTTTTACCTCAATCTTATTTCTGTCAGCAAACTTGCTCATGATTTCTTTTGTGTCATAATATTTCTTAAACAAGTTTGTTTTTTACAGGACCTACGATCGGGGAAGATTATTGAGATGGGTCATGAGAAGGAAGGATTATACTGTCTTAACGAAACCAAGCAAGGAACATGTCATGCAGTCAACAGTTCATCCAATAATGTCTGGCACCAGCGTCTAGGTCACCCTTCTAGTCGTGTCCTTTCTTTATTTCCATTCATGTCAAATAATTCTTATGATACAAGCAAGTGTCTCGTTTGTCCCTTAGCCAAACAAACAAAAAGTCATTTTCCGTTAAGTATAATTTCCAGTGCGCTAGCTTTTTCATTAATTCATGTAGATATTTGGGAAGGATATCATGAACCTTCACTTTCTGGTGCAAATTTTTTTCTTACAATCGTCGATGATTTTACACGGTGTACTTGGGTTTATTTGATGGTCTAAAAGTCTGAGGCCAGACAACTTCTTGTTGATTTCATTCAGCTTGCTGCAACTCAATTTGGAAAGAAGGTTAAAATCGTATGTAGTGATAATGGTTTAGAGTTCAAAATGGATAACTTTTATGTGTCCAAGGGTATTATACACCAAACGAGTTGCGTCAACACACCACAACAAAATGGTGTTGTTGAACGTAAACATCGTCATCTAGTGAATATCGCCTGTGCACTCCTTTTCCAAGCAAGCTTACCAAAACCTTTCTGTGGTAACGCCATTCTCACTTCTGCTTACCTCATAAACCGTACACCTACACCTCTACTCTCGGGGCAAACCCCCTCTGAAAAGCTATTCAACAAGCTTCCTACCTACACTCATCTCAAAGTGTTTGGTTGTTTGTGTTTTCCATCTACACACCCTAACAAACCCTCCAAATTTGATCCTAGAGCGACAAAGTGCATTTTCCTAGGTTATCCAAACTGTCAGAAAGGTAATCGGGTTTATGATTCGGAAACAGATGATGTTTTCGTATCACGGGACGGGATGTCACATTCCGTGATACAAAAACATCATCTGTTTCCAAATCATCAACCCGATTACCTTTCTGACAGTTTGGATAACCTAAGAAAATGCACTTTGTCGCTCTAGGATCAAATTTGAAGGGTTTGTTAGTTTTTCCTTTTGAAACAAAGTCATCTATTCCATCTCCTATTCCTAGTCAAAAATCATCTATTCCACCTCCTATTCCTAGTCAAACTAGGATGGCGGGTCACCCACAATCTCCATCTCCATCTAGGGTTTCCGATGCTGATTTAGATTCGGTTCCTCCTTCGGGTCCAACTCCTACTTCCCGTACTAATCTTCCGCTGCCTCCAACCCAATCTTCTCCAGCTATCATCCAGTCTACTGTGCCTCCCACACAAGCAGACACACAATCTCCTATCAATATCGACACCCTACCACCACCAACATCCCCAACCCACTCCACACCTCCACCACCTGCTCTGCAGCCACGTCGGTCATCCAGGCCAACACATGTACCTACATTCTTGCAAGATTTTCATGTTGAAGCAGCGCTGCCTTCTCCCTTCCTCCCATAGTCTTCAATGTCGTAAGGTACTTCTCACTCTCTTGCTCATGTTATCTCTTATCATCGTCTCTCACCTACGCATAAAGTTTTCGTTGCTAACCTTTCCACACACAAAGAACCTACCTCTTTTTCCCAGGCAGTCCTAATTCTGCAATGGCAAGCTGTCTTGCGTGCAGAAATAGATGCGTTACAAAGTAATGGGACTTAGAGTTTGGTTCCTTTGCCTCCACACAAGAGACCTATTGGCTGTAAATGGGTTTACAAGATCAAGCTTAATCCAGATGATAGTGTTGAGAGGTATAAGGCAAGACTTGTTGCAAAAGGCTTTAACTAGATAGAGGGTGTGGATTACTGCAGAGAGACGTTTGCTCCCATTGCTAAACTCACCACAGTGCCTGTTCTTCTTAGTATTGCTTCTATCTACAGGTGGTATCTCCACCAACTTGATGTGAACAATGTCTTTCTTAACGGTGATTTGCATGAAGAGGTGTACATGAAACTTCCATCAGGTTTTCTTGGAAAGAGGGAGACTAGAGTTTGCAAACAGCATAAAAGTTTGTACGGCTTGAAGCAGGCCAATATACAATGGTTCATCAAGTTGTCAATGACATTAAAATCAGCTGGCTTTCATCAATCTTGGGCAGATTACTCACTATTTGTTCGAGCAAATAGAAGTAAGTTTATTACTCTACTTGTTTATGTGGATGACGTGATCCTAGCAGGAAACAGTCTTGACGAGATTACTGCAACCAAAATATTCCTATCCAATCAGTTCAAGCTCAAGAATCTTGGACAACCAAGTACTTTCTAGGAATAGAAGTGGTACGTTCAAAGAATGGGATTGCAATTTGACAAAGAAAGTATGCTCTCGAGATACTAGCAGACGCAGGCTTCCTAGCTGCAAAACCATCATTATTTCCCGTCGAACAAAATATGTCCTTGACTCAAGGTGATGGAGAATTTCTCACCGATCCCTCACAATACAGACGTCTCGTTGGAAGGTTAATCTATTTGACTATCACAAGGCCGGATTTAGTTTATGCAATGCATATCTTGAGCCAGTTCATAGATAAACCACGTGAACCACATTTGAGTGCCGCTCATCAGGTATTACACTATATAAAGAGTACGCCTGGACATGGTATCTTTCTATCCTCTACAGGAAATATTGAACTAACAGCCTATTGTGCTGTAGACTTGGCCCGTTGCAAGGACACAAGACAATCTATCACAGGTTATTGCATTATGTTAGGAAATGTACCAATATCTTGGAAAACTAAGAAGCAGACAACAGTGTCTCGATCTAGTGCTGAAGCTGAGTATCGTTTCATGGCTACAACGAGTAGTGAAGTCACATGGCTTAGGAATTTGCTTAATGATTTAAGTGTTCGACAACTGTAGCCTACCAAGTTATATTGTGACAATCAAGCAGCTCTCCATATAGCTAACAATCTAGTATTCCATGAACGTACCAAACGCATTGAGATTGATTGTCATGTTGTCAGAGAAAATATTCAAAGAGGTATGATCATAACTATGCATGTTCAAACTAAAGAACAACCAGCAAACCTCTTTACTAAACCACTCGGCTCCACACAATTTAGAGCATTACTTAGCAAGTTGGGTGTCATCAATATCCATTCCAACTTGAGGGGAAGTGTTAAAGTATAGGATCCGAATTGAAGATAAGGATCGAGATATGTAGCTGTTATGTAGCTGGTGAAAATCTGATATGTAGCTAGCGAGAATCCGAGCCTTTAACTTGGTAGGTTAGGTATTGAGACGTCTAAGAGATTCTATCCTAATTAGTTGTAGCTAGTTATCTCTAAATTATAACAAATCATGCATATTTCTTTATTTCTTGTAGTTAGCTAGAATCAAGGAGCAACTAACTTTTGTCGAAATCAATATGTGAATAAAATTTACATCAATATCAGATTTTATACTTGCATGGTTTAGAACTTCAGGATATTATTTATTCTAGCTAATACTTCTTTTCATGAATCTATCATTCTATCAATGTGTTTTCAAGCTAATTAAGAGATGGAAGAAAGACGTCTAGGAGTTAAATGTTCCAAATGATCGAGTTGAAGTGTTCCTAATTAAACTTGTTTTGGTTCACGAAAGAAAGTTAGACGTTGGTTATGTTTAGAGATGAATAAGAGAGACCTTTTTAACATTCTACCAAATTACTAGCATGGATGCATGAGTTTATCAGTGAAGTAGGTATTGTTTCTGGGTAGCAGGCATCAGATACCTTAAAAGGCATCAGAAATTGCCGATTGATGTAATTGTAACAGTTGTATGTAAGTGTCGAATCGAAAAGTAACCACATCCTTAGTGTTCCGGAATATTGGAATTTTGAAGAAAAAAACACTATATTAGTGAGAGGAAAAAGAAGTAAAAGGAAACTATGGGGAAACTAAAAAAAGAGAGAAAGGAATAAAAGGGTGCGGAAAGAGGTGTAGTTTATGAAGATTGGAGTTGGGAACAGTAGACATGAGAATGATAGAAAGATGATGATGGAAGCAGTGGCGGGCAAAGAAGAGATCGAGCATATAATAGCTAGGATATATATGGGGCTGAAAACGAAAATGCCAATGAAATTGGATATTTCAAGGAATATCCCAACTTGGGTAGGAGAGTAGTCTATCATATTTTCTGGCCATCAATTTTTTCTATCTTGAACTCGAATAAGTAGGCCTCAAATCCATGTATGGATTTGTCCAGTATTGTAAGAGCATTTTCAGCAGCTTCCTCAAAATTTCTTTAAAATGGAAAAGTAAAAACCAAATTCTTTAAAAATATTATGCTCCAATTCTAACAGTTTCATTATTTTGAAGATTTGACATTTATTAGAACAACAAAATATGGTACATCATAATTAATTATGACCAAAGGAAATTATATATTTTATTGTAACAATAAAATAATTAATAAAATATTTTATTTTTGTAAAAATTTTGTTGGAGCCCGTGAAGAATTAAATTTTAGAGAATGAAAGCTTTGCTGCAAATTTGAGAAAGTAATGCTCATTTTTCTTCTTCATTCCCATTTTAGGAAGTGAGATGGAGAAACTGTTAGACCTAAAAAGCACTCAATATTTTCTAAATTTGACAAAATTGAAAAAATGGAGAAACTGCTGGAGATGCTCTAATATTGCAGACTGCATGCTTAATTTCATCTTTGAATTGGTTTTGCTTGATATTTATAGAATGCAGATCGATCTAGGCCATCTTAAAAATTATATGTTTATTGAAGGAGAGGATCAGCTTATAACTCGAGTAGATCAATATGTACCAACTGATCTTTCCTATTGTAACTAGAGAACTATTCACGTCAGCCCTATTAGCTAGGATTCGCATACGTTAGATTGTATATAAACTCTTTGTAAGCTCGATTAAATAATATAGCATAAACATATTCACCAGAAGCACATTCACACTTCTTTACAGTACAGAGCCACGATCTGAGACCAAGCGGCTTTAAACCAAAACCCTAAACACACAAACACAAATCACTTACCATCATGACAAGTGACGAGCATAAAGAGCTTGCTTTGTTGTTGAAGGAGAAATTCCTCAAGGATGAAACCTTGACCAGCAACGCACCCACACTGCAAGCATGTGAGTATTCAAATCATCCTCTTTACATTCATCATTCTGACCATCATGCAATGATACTCGTGTAACAGTCCTTGATGGAGGATAACTACACTCAATGGTCTCGATCAATCCATGAAAGGGGATTTAAAGATCAAGGCCAAAAGTGGTCTTATCAATGGAAGCAGCTCGAAGCCCGTAGACAATGCGGACGAGCAGCTGCAATGGGAAAGGTGCGACACTTTGGTGAAAACATGGCTTGTTGCTGCCATGTCTAGGCCGATTGCAAACAGTGTGATTAATTGCAAGACGACTAGGGCAGTTTGGGTCGAGTTGGAGGAGAGGTTTCGGCAAACAAACACATTGCAACTTTTTAACATTGAAAACTCGATCCCTGACTGTGTGCAAGGCAGTGGAACTGGGACGACCTTGTTCATTGGATTGAAGGACTTATGAGATGAACATGATGCCTTTTGTGACATGACAAGATGTGAGTGCACAGAAGGGACCAAGATCAGTGAGTATGTGAAGAACCAAATGACTATGAAGTTCCTCATGGGCCTTAATGATGATTATGCATCCATGCGTAGTACTGTTGTTGCAATTGAGCCTCTGTCGTGTGTCAACAAGACCTATTCTATGGCCTTAACACACGAAAAGCAGGCTGTCAAGACCCACCCCGGGTTAACCAACGAAAACACTTCCATAATCGAGTACAACTAAACACTATACTGGGGTATTCAGAACATTCTACGTGGAAGCAATACTAAATAGACTAAATAGCGACAGCAGAATAATTTGATTATACCTCGTCTTCAGTATGCATGACCTCCTCTCAGCAACCCTGCAACACTGGACATTTGAAAAAGAAGGGCCCAGGAGAAAACATTTAAAAACACAACGTTAGAGTGAGTGGACAAAAAGAATATCCAAGGGTGTGAAAATAATCAATTTATGTTCTCCCTTTGAATTTCTAGAAAATCCAAATGCACGTCTCGTCGAGAAAGAATCCCAAATATTCGTTCTGGAAACCAAATCATAAAATGTCAATCTCATTGGCTTGTAAATCAATATTAAAAATATGGGAAGAGGTTTCACCATGACGAAGAGTCTCTCAGACTAAGTTCGGAACCTTTAAGGCTACTAAGTAATATGATGACTGTCGCATCCCGGAGACTATTCTCGGCCCCGGAACACGACGGTAACCGCCGTAATCCCGATCAGGCGAGTAATCAATACGTCATTTGACGTATTGATAACCCTCCGGACCGAAACCACAAGGCTATGAATGAAATAAACAACACATGAAAAATATGAATGTCAAATACGGAATGACAAATACACAAAGTAGCATACAAATGTTTTACAAGCGGAAGATAATGGAAAATACCCGAGACATAAATAGTATAAGAAAAAGTCTCGGAACAACGAGCCCGAATAATGTCTCAAAGTATCCAACAGATTATCAAATATCAAAATACGGAAATCAAACGACATGGAAACCACACCAGAATGGGTGTCCTCGAAAACTGAAATGCACGATAACAGTCGACGCTCCGCGATCTCCTAGTCCAGCTCCTCTAGTGATGGGTGCTGTAGACCTGAAAAGATGTAGAGGTGAGCAACTCGTCCTCGCTAACCCAAATGGGGCCAAAGCCAACCAAGTCGGGGTTTAAAACCCATGAGAAAACATTTTGCTTATATATATAGGTACTCGTAAGTATACGAAAGAGCATGTGGAAATGTAATGCAAACCACGCACACAAAGCTCGGTAAAACATGGGACCACACATGAAAGAACTTTCTGGATCTGAGCGGCCGAAATCCCGGGTTTGTCTTCACTGCAAACCGGGGCCAACTACCTAAGCGCCCGAGTGCGCAGAGTAGCGAGAGCGTTCATTTTCAGCTAACGCCCAACAAACAGCAGGCCACACTTACGTCACGCTTTACTCTGTACGAGGCGAGCGTAAGCGGGATAAATAGATAAAATAAACAAGGCATAGCCCCTCCGGAGGTTTACGGTCATCGACACCGCAGGAGTGTTAGATACTAAGTCCCGTCGCTCTCAGGCCAAGCACCGGAAATCAGGACGACGGTACTACTTTTCGATCCAAACTCACACACACACACACACACACCAAGTGCTATAAGAAGCGTGTGGTCAAGCTTAAAACAATGCAACAGTACTTTTATAGATATAAGTAAAGTGAAAGAGCCGCCGACCCAAGAGGGTTTCGGCTCACCCATTGGGCGTGCTCCCCCTGCTACCTGGTATGACGGTACAGCTGGCTGCGCTCCAACTCCTGGTCCTCCTGAAGCCTGCGTAGACGAGCTCCTGAGTCTGTGGGTGAGATAACAATGATAGTCAGGTATAAGTAATTCGAGGATCTACTATCTACGACTAAGACTTGATAAACATTCTTTGTTTATCTTTCTGACACTAGGGTTTGACTTGTTCGAACTCCGATTCTCGAACCGGCGAGAAGTCGGGATTATTTCATATTCAGTACTTACATCGTTTTGCCACGTTTCTAAACCAAGAGTCTTCAAAACGTTTAACCGTAGTGTTCGAAAACGTAAAATAGGTGTTCTACGGTATAAGTTAAAAGTCAACTTTGAAATAGTAAAAGTCAACGGTCAACGGCCAAAAAGTCAACGGTCAAAAAGTCAACCGTCAAAAGTCAACCGGTCAAAGTCAAAAAGTCAACGGTCAATAGTCAACCGGTCAAAGTCAACAGTAAAAAGTAAACAGTAAAAGTAAACTGTAACAGTAAAACAGTAAAAGTAAACAGAAAAAACAGTAACTGTAATTATTTCAAACAGTCCGGGGCAAATTGGTAACTCTACCCCTGGGTAAATGGTAAAAGTAAAACTGACACGGTAAAAACCAGAGTTTTTACCGTGCCGGTCTCCGATCGACTGGTTTCGTCGGATTCCAAAGCTTTTCCGGCCAAACCGAGTTCCTAGGCCTGCAAAACAACTTCTACACTAATCCAACAACACAACAGGCCAAGAATCGAGAGAAAAGGTAGAGATTCATACCCTTGAAGTCAAGCTCCACTGTTCTCAGGCGGTTCTCCTCCGGCGGAGCTCCGCTGGCCTCCTCCTTCTTCCTCCTCCTTGCTCTTGGGCAGCTCCTGGTGGCGCCTGGGAGCTTCCTAGCTCCTCAAATCCTCTGGTTCGCTTCGATCTGCCCTGCACAGTAATCTCCGAGCTTCTCTTCGTTGCTGGGCGGCGCTGGCGTCGCTGGTGGTCTGGTTGAGGTCGCCGGGGCGAGGCGAAGTTGATGGGGGCGGCGGTGAGGCTCGACGCGCGCTGGTGGTGTGGCTGGCCGGCTGCTGTCGAGAGGAAGGAGAGAGAGAGCTTTGGCTCTCGAAAAGGAAAGGGAGAAAGAGGAAAGTGGAGAAAAAAAGAAGGAACCGAAGCGGAAAGATAAAGGAGAAAAGGAAAGGTGGAGAGAGATGGGTGAAAGATAGGGTTTTAAAGAAAAACGAGTGGCCACGATTCGTCGATCGAATCAACTGCCACGATGTAATCCCAATTCCCAAAATAATTTCAAAACCAAATCCATTTTCAGAAAATTCACTTAAAATAACCAAACGTCAAATTCAAACGTAAAAGTCGTACGAAAAATACGTGAAGTGCCGAAAAATATTCCGTAAATACTTTCACGCATGTGGCGACGTGTGTCTTAACGTAGAAACGTTAGACAAAAATGACGACGTACTGAAAAGTAATCGGAATTAAACCCTAAGTGTGTCGGAAAATTAAATTAAAATTTCGGGGTCTCACACTCTACCCCCCTTAAATTGAATTTCGTCCTCGAAATTTACCTGACATCAGAAGAGGTGTGGGTGAGCCTGCCGCATGACTGACTCAAGCTCCCATGTAGCCTCTTCCTCACTATGGTGATCCCACTGCACTTTTACAACTGGAACCTCACGATTCCTGAGCTTCCTCACATCACGATCCAAGATGCGGTACAGTCTCTCCTCGTAAGAAGCATCGCTGCGCAGCTGTACATCAGTCCAAATAACATTCTGTGGGGCTCCCGGTGGGCTCTTCCGTAACTGTGAGACGTGGAACACGTCATGTATGTGCTGCAGTCGTGGTGGCAGGTGAATCCGGTATGCAACGGATCCAACTCTCTGAGCTATCTGGAAGGGCCCTACAAACCTTGGGGCCAACTTCCCTTTAACCCCAAATCGTCTAACTCCCTTGCGGGGACTGATTTTCAAGTACACAAAGTCTCCCACTACAAACTCAAGGGGTGTCCGACGTGTATCTGCATACGATTTGCTCCTACTCTGGGCTGCCCTAAGCCTCTCCTAGACAATCAGAAGTTTCTCTGAAGTCTCCTGTATCACATCAGGACCAAGTAGAACCCGGTCCTCTCTGTCCAACCAACACGTAGGGGACCTACATGGTCGACCGTACAGTGCCTCGAATGGAGCCATACCAATGCTGCGGTGGTAGCTATTATTGTAGGCAAACTCTGCAAGTGACAGACACTCATGCCACTTTTCACCAAAATCAACTATGCAGGATCGAAGCATGTCCTCCAAGGTACGGATCGTACGCTCGGACTGTCCATCTGTCTGAGGATGATACGCTGAACTCAAGTGTAACTCGGTACCCAACTCTTTCTGCAATGACTTCCAGAGCTTGGAAGTAAAACGTGGGTCACGGTCTGAGATGATGCTCTTCGGTATCCCATGAAGTCTGATCACCTCACTAATGTACAGATCTGCAAAGTACTGTGTACGTGAGCTCATCTTGACAGGTAGAAAGTGTGCAGATTTCGTCAACCTATCAACTATCACCCATATCCCATCATGACCTTCCCGTGAACAGGGTAGGCCGGTGACGAAATCCATGGTGATATGGTCCCACTTCCACTGTGGAACTGCCAAAGGCTCAAGAAGTCCTGCTGGATGTCTGTTCTCTGCCTTTACTTGCCTGCACACGTCACATCTAGCTACATACTCCCCAATACTCTGTTTCATGCCTTTCCACCAAAACTGGCGCTTCATGTCCTGATACGTCTTCGTAGCTCCTGGATGCATGGTGAAACTAGTCCGGTGTGACTCCTCCAACATAAGTTTCCGGATATAATCATCACTAGGGACAAAGGCGCGTCCCTTATACTTGATAAGTCCATCATCACTGCCGCTCCACTTGCTATCAGCTTCACCTGAGTACACCTGGGCTCGAACCAAGTGGCTCTCTGGGTCATTCCACTGGTACTCCCCCACTTGCTGTAGGATGTGGGGCCTGAGTGACACACTAGCCAAGAATCCGTGAGAATCCCCAAAGCGTACATCCAAGTCATTATCCTCCAGCGTCTCCAAAGCCTCCATGCGAGAGAGAAAAATACTCGCAAGCTCATACCTCGGCTTCCTGCTCAAGGCATCGACAACAACATTTGCTTTGCCTGGATGGTATCGTAGGGTGAACTCATAATCCGTAAGATATTCCATCCATCTCCGTTGCCGTAGATTAAGATCACGCTGAGTGAAGATGTACTGTAGGCTCTTGTGATCCATGTAGATCTCAAAGGTGGCTCCGTAGAGATAACACCTTCAGATCTTCAGAGCATGTACAACACCTGCCAACTCCAAATCATGTGTAGGATAGTTCTTCTCATGTGGCTTCAACTGTCTAGAGCCATAACAAACTACTCTGCCATTTTGCATGAGCACACAACCTAAACCAGTCCCTGAAGCGTCCGTATACACTTGGTACGGATCTACACCATTGGGGAGGACGAGGACTGGGGCGGTAGTCAATCGGTTCTTCAACTCTGCAAAAGCCTCTTCACACGCGTCACTCCACTCAAACTTGACTCCTTTCTTTGTCAAGTTGGTTAGTGGCGTGGCAATCTTTGAGAAGTCCTGTACAAAACGACAGTAGTATCCAGCTAGACCAAGGAAACTCCTCAGTTCTGTAACATTCCGAGGATGTTCCCAATCTAGAACTGCCTCGATCTTCGAAGGGTCCACTGACAAGCCTGAAGCTGAGATTACATGCCCAAGAAACTGCACCTCTGAAAGCCAAAACTCGCACTTTGACTTCTTGGCGAAAAGCTGGTGATTCCACAAAGTCTGTAGAATGGTGCGAAGATGATACTCATGCTCTGCTTGTGTCTTGGAGTAGACTAAGATGTCGTCGATGAACACGATCACAAACTGATCCAGATAAGGCCGGAAGACTCTGTTCATGAGATCCATGAAAGCTGCGGGAGCATTCGTCAATCCGAATGACATGACAAGGAACTCGAAGTGCCCGTAGCGTGTACGGAAAGCCGTCTTCTCTATGTCACTATCCCGTACCCGAAGCTGATGATAACCGGACCTCAGATCGATTTTAGAAAAGAACTGAGCTCCTGCAAGCTGATCGAACAAATCATCAATCCTCGGAAGTGGGTACTTATTCTTCACAGTGACACTGTTCAACTTCCGATAATCTATACAGAGTCGAAGGGTCCCATCATGTTTTCTGGCAAACAACACCGGTGCTCCCCACGGTGATGAACTATACCTGATAAAACCCTTACTCATAAGATCTTCCAACTGAAGCTTCAACTCTTGCAACTCTGCTGGTGCCATACGGTAAGGTGGAATCGAAATCGGCGTGGCTCCTGGAACCAACTCGATCTGAAACTCTACCTCCCGATGTGGCGGTAAACCTGGTAAATCTTCAGGAAATACTCCGGGATATTCATCAACTACCGGAATGTATCTGTCACTACTGGATCCATCTGTCTCCTTTGACGATCTCACAATATTGTAGCAAGTCAAAGTCCTCCTCCCACGAAAACATGGTCGCAAGAGTGGACTCGGCTGTGTGAGTCGCTCATCCATTCTGATCACCATAACTTTGTCCTTGCTTGGAGTCCTCACTGTGACTGTCCTCTTCTCACAGTCTATGAGAGCTCGATACTTCTCCAACCAATCCATCCCAAGTATCAAATCATACCCATCAATGTCTAACGGGTAAACATCTGCTAGTAACTTCCTTCTTTAACCGACACTTGCGAAAGATCCTGTTTGTAGCTGCCCCCATTTCAAGGGCAGAACTGAAACAATATGTGCTACCCGTGGACTCAGACTCTAGTCCCAATGCATCCGTAAACCAAGTGGCAATAAAAGAATGAGAAGCTCCTGTGTCAAACAATACCCTAGCCTCTGAGTTAGAAACAATAAACGTACCACGTACTCGTGGACCGTCAAGCTCCCCTGGGTAAAGCTGAAGAACTCGCCCATCTTCTGGTCTCTTAAAACCGGGGGAAAGTACTGCTCATAAAACAACTCCTCAAACTGATCCCAGGTCATCTGATCAGGATCGTGGCGGTCGGCAACGGTATCCCACCAACTATCAGCCTCTCCAGTGAGGCAGTGGACTGCGAAGGCAACTCGGTACTCGATAGGGGTATTGATTGTCCCCTGCAGCTTCTTGATGTGCTTGAGCAAGATCTCAGCATCTACAGCCTCTGTAAGGCCAGTAAAGTTAGGTGGCCTAACTTTCAGAAAGGTCGCTAAACAGTTGGACCTCCTCTCTAACTCCAAGTCCTGCGCAGTAGGAGGTGGAATATTTCCCATGGCACGGAACGCTCGCGTAACCTCATCCATCTAGCGGCGAGGCGGCATCGTGACTGACTCAGAAAAGAGACAAGGATTAGTCACCGAAACAATGTCCAGTCAATAAAGATAATGAGGATGTCAACTACTGGAACATGAATGAACTTTCGATTTCCGTATGAAGGAATACATCATGAGATCATGCAATGACGTCAGCATCGCACACAAATAACTCGAAGTATACGACTCGAAGAAAACAAACTGGTCGTACACCAATGACATGGAAGGTACCAAAACGATGCTCTGATACCAAGTAATTACTGTCGCATCCCGGAGACTATTCTCGGCCCCGGAACACGACGGTAACCCCGTAATCCCGATCAGGCGAGTAATCAATACGTCATTTGACGTATTGATAACCCTCCGGACCGAAACCACAAGGCTATGAATGAAATAAACAACACATGAATAATATGAATGTCAAATACGGAATGACAAATACACAAAGTAGCATACAAATGTTTTACAAGCGGAAGATAATGGAAAATACCCGAGACATAAATAGTATAAGAAAAAGTCTCGGAACAACGAGCCCGAATAATGTCTCAAAGTATCCAACAGATTATCAAATATCAAAATACGGAAATCAAACGACATGGAAACCACACCAGAATGGGTGTCCTCGAAAACTGAAATGCACGATAACAGTCGACGCTCCGCGATCTCCTAGTCCAGCTCCTCTAGTGATGGGTGCTGTAGACCTGAAAAGATGTAGAGGTGAGCAACTCGTCCTCGCTAACCCAAATGGGGCCAAAGCCAACCAAGTCGGGGTTTAAAACCCATGAGAAAACATTTTGCTTATATATGTAGGTACTCGTAAGTATACGAAAGAGCATGTGGAAATGTAATGCAAACCACGCACACAAAGCTCGGTAAAACATGGGACCACACATGAAAGAACTTTCTGGATCTGAGCGGCCGAAATCCCGGGTTTGTCTTCACTGCAAACCGGGGCCAACTACCTAAGCGCCCGAGTGCGCAGAGTAGCGAGAGCGTTCATTTCCAGCTAACGCCCAACAAACAGCAGGCCACACTTACGTCACGCTTTACTCTGTACGAGGCGAGCGTAAGCGGGATAAATAGATAAAATAAACAGGGCATAGCCCCTCCGGAGGTTTACGGTCATCGACACCGCAGGAGTGCTAGATACTAAGTCCCGTCGCTCTCAGGCCAAGCACCAGAAATCAGGACGACGGTACTACTTTTCGATCCAAACTCACACACACACACACACCAAGTGCTATAAGAAGCGTGTGGTCAAGCTTAAAACAATGCAACAGTACTTTTATAGATATAAGTAAAGTGAAAGAGCCGCCGACCCAAGAGGGTTTCGGCTCACCCATTGGGCGTGCTCCCCCTGCTACCTGGTATGACGGTACAGCTGGCTGCGCTCCAACTCCTGGTCCTCCTGAAGCCTGCGTAGACGAGCTCCTGAGTCTGTGGGTGAGATAACAATGATAGTCAGGTATAAGTAATTCGAGGATCTACTATCTACGACTAAGACTTGATAAACATTCTTTGTTTATCTTTCTGACACTAGGGTTTGACTTGTTCGAACTCCGATTCTCGAACCGGCGAGAAGTCGGGATTATTTCTTATTCAGTACTTACGTCGTTTTGCCACGTTTGTAAACCAAGAGTCTTCAAAACGTTTAACCGTAGTGTTCGAAAACGTAAAATAGGTGTTCTACGGTATAAGTTAAAAGTCAACGGTCAAAAGTCAACCGGTCAAAGTCAAAAAGTCAGCGGTCAATAGTCAACCGGTCAAAGTCAACAGTAAAAAGTAAACATTAAAAGTAAAACTGTAACAGTAAAACAGTAAAAGTAAACAGTAAAAACAGTAACTGTAATTATTTCAAACAGTCCGGGGCAAATTGGTAACTCTACCCCTGGGTAAATGGTAAAAGTAAAACTGACACGGTAAAAACCAGAGTTTTTACCGTGCCGGTCTCCGATCGACTGGTTTCGTCGGATTCCAAAGCTTTTCCGGCCAAACCGAGTTCCTAGGCCTGCAAAACAACTTCTACACTAATCCAACAACACAACAGGCCAAGAATCGAGAGAAAAGGTAGAGATTCATACCCTTGAAGTCAAGCTCCACTGTTCTCCGGCGGAGCTCCGCTGGCCTCCTCCTTCCTCCTCCTTGCTCCTGGGCAGCTCCTGGTGGCGCCTGGGAGCTTCCTAGCTCCTCAAATCCTCTGGTTCGCTTCGATCTGCCCTGCACAGTAATCTCCGAGCTTCTCTTCGTTGCTGGGCGGCGCTGGCGTTGCTGGCGTCGCTGGTGGTCTAGTTGAGGTCTCCGGGGCGAGGCGAAGCTGATGGGGGCGGCGGTGAGGCTCGACGCGCGCTGGTGGTGTGGCTGGCCGGCTGCTGTCGAGAGGAAGAAGAGAGAGAGCTGTGGCTCTCGAAAAGGAAAGGGAGAAAGAGGAAAGTGGAGAAAAAAGGAAGGAACCGAAGCGGAAAGATAAAGAAGAAAAGGAAAGGTGGAGAGAGATGGGTGAAAGATAGGGTTTTAAAGAAAAACGAGTGGCCACGATTCGTCGATCGAATCAACGGCCACGATGTAATCCCAATTCCCAAAATAATTTCAAAACCAAATCCATTTTCAGAAAATTCACTTAAAATAACTAAACGTCAAATTCAAACGTAAAAGTCGTACGAAAAATACGTGAAGTGCCGGAAAATATTCCGTAAATACTTTCACGCATGTGGCGACGTGTGTCTTAACGTAGAAACGTTAGACGAAAATGACGACGTACTAAAAAGTAATCGGAATTAAACCCTAAGTGTGTCGGAAAATTAAATTAAAATTTCGGGGTCTCACAACGACTCTTCATGGCGGAGAGATTCCACCATGACAATGAGCCTCTCAAGCTAGAGTCGGAACCCTCTAGGGCTACTATTGCCCCGCTCCACTTCCAAAGTGGGGGGCGTATGGCTAGCTAACATCTTTATATATATGATGACCCTTCATGATGAAGAAAACAAGCAAATACGAAAAGTCATTATTATATGGCTTCTCCCCCGTAAATTAAAACATGCATCTCATGCATGAGGCACGGTTTCTCGACCGTCCACAAAACTATGGCCATAAAACAATGGATTTCCAAATATAATCGATATAACATAAATTTCAGCCGACATAACACAGGGGCTTACGGAAGGGAAGCAACCTTCCTTCCCGGTCCCACCGGCTCATTAAGACAATAAAAATCATGTTGTTTAGTATAAAAACACGACATGCATTAATTCAAAACAAAGGTCCACTCACAATACTTAATGCGACCTCCTCAAAGCTCGAAATGCCCCTGGAGCGCAACCTCGAAATATCCACATGGTCGAGTCCATCTCACGTTCGACCATAAACTGTACAAATTAATCCAACATATCAGTCTTTAATATCGTTGACTTGTATTTTCCTAGTTTGACTAGAAAGTCCTAATTTGACTAGGAGTTGACCAAATTCCTTCCTTTTAACAACTTTTAACCATTGCGCTTAATTTCAGTTATCGACTCGAAATTTATTTTCGTAAACACAACCTTAGCATAATGATTTTTCTTACTAATTTATTTGATGATAGGTTATCACATAGTAATTTTGTTGAAAACTATGGACACCCAATCTACAGTTCAACCCAAATTACTAATTATGAGTCTAAAAGTCGTATTGTCCTTTATCCAAATTATCTACAACGATCAACTTGACATTTTCATTAATTGTAGATATTATCTTCCTCTCAACCGAGTTGTCACATAAACTTATAATTTCAAGCTTCACTAAATCTCTGATTCCTTTAACTTGAATTTCACCTTTTCACTAGCCTTACTTCTAATTTCCCAATTCCAATATCAACTTTCCATAAATATGAAGTTTCTTAAATTGGAAAGTTTCCCACAATAGAAACTTTTCATAAATAGGAAGTTTCTTTACGATGTACTCGCAACCCTATGACTCTAATGTTATTTCAGGGGTCGATATATACCTCTTCGGATCTCTACCGGAAACTTGTTTGGCCGGAACCTTCGTCGGTTTTTCGAAGACTTTGCTGAAATTTCGCCATAATCTCCCTACTTGCTCCAAATCCCCAAGTTCTCGATATTCATGCAACGACACAACAACTCCAATTCAGCAATAGAGCACAACAACACCTATAACAGCAATATCATCAACAGTAGCCACATCAACAACACATAACTACCAGAGACAACAATTATCTGAGGGGACCGAGACTTACCCCTGGTCCGCTCCACACAACCCAGGCGCCTCTCTGTGGTTCCCGCCTCCCCCTCACCTCCTCCAACACCACATGCCAACACTTCCCCTCACCTCTGCTTGTCCAGGCCAGGAACTCAGACACTCCTCCTGACGAGGCCGTTTGTTAACAACCTGTGCAATTTAAAAAACCCTATCGTGTAGTAACTGTAAGTAGGGATCGTTCAAGCCGGGGACACTAGGGAAGGATTATATCTACATCAAAACAAGTTAGTAACATTCACAAATGTAAAATAAACATACAAGTACAATTCTGTCACAACTATACAAGTATAAAACACATACACACATACAATCCATAAAACATAGACATGACATCGAAATTTATGAACAAAAAGAATTAAATTATTTACAAACTATTCACATATTTACCAAATTATGATGGGGATTTTATGGTGAATTTTAAAGTCCTAAATCTAAATCTAATATTTACATTGGTCGATCAATTTTGTTAAACACAAAACATAACTAACACCAAATAGAAAACACATAAGTTTTAAACAAGAACAAGATGCAATGAAATATGTTTTCTTGAATTCTAATTAATTCCAACTATTTAGACTTCTCATGTAAACTTAGTGCCTACAATCGCCTGACACTAAGTTTGTATATGTGTCATCCTGTTCAATGCCTACAATCGCCTGACATTGAGACAAAATACACTGATCGAACGAGAGTCATTGGAAACATGGTCCTAGGTATGGCGTCACTCATCCTATTCATCATGCAAATCTCTCACCCTAGCAACCCTTGGTAGTGACTAAAAATCAAGACCTACAATCGCCTGATCTCAACCCTTAGAACACTACGGCATATGAAACTCCCCCTAATAGCTAACTTGTCCGGATTCAAGCTAACCTAGAGTTCGATTACGTGTTCAGGTGAGGATTAATCAATTAGAAAAAAGTAAATAACATAAACATACACAACCTATTCTAAATCCAAAACCTAGCATGCATTCTAAATGTTATGCTAATGAACAAGTTCATAAGTAGATCACAAAGAAAGACAAGCAAACGTGTTCATAACACAAAACCATAAACCCAAACACCAAAATATATAAATCATCGGATAAAACACAGTAAAATTACACAAAAGCTTGGAGGAATCCATGCCAAATCCTACCTAAAGGGTCGGATAGGGCAAGGTGGTTGGCGGCTGCAAAGAGTGATCGGCGGCAAGCTTTGTGCTTCGGCTGTTTTGAGGGGTTTTTGGTAGAGTTGGCTAGCTAAGGTTTTCACAAAATTGAGGACCCTTTTTCTACTGTGTTACATGTGTATTTATAGAGACAAAACCCTAAAGAAACCTAATGAAAATCGGCAGCCCCTTGTGTTCCAAACCGGGTAGGTTTCTCTCCTTTCCTTGTTGGATTTGTCTTCCTTCTCTTTAATTTGCTGACTTGGAAAATAGTTTAAAAACTTCTTTTTCTGAATTCATGGACTCTTCTTCATGTGTGTGGATCGGCATTGGGCTCTCTTTCATGCTCATGGACTCCTAGGACAGCCGAAAGGCTTCCATAATCTCGGTAGACCAAGTTATCCTGTTTTGACCGAGATAACTTTCGTGGTTGTTATTTTCGGCTTCTCCTTGGTGATTTCTTCGATTCTTCTTCTTCTAAACAACTTCACATATTATCATTAAGCTCTTCATCAATCATTTGGCATGCTTGGGAAGGATTTTGGTGAAGAAACACACTCACGAACTCGGTAGACAACTTCAGCAAATTCTGTCCTGTTTCCAGCAGACTGACCTCCGGCCATTGTTTCCGGCATAACTCCTTCCTCAGAACTTGGATTGCTGCGATTCCAAAATATTTAGAAACTAGACATCCACAGCTTTCCATCCATATATGGCACGTTCCCTGGTTCCTCCTGGATCGTCCTAGGGAAATCTTTGAAGTTGAGTTATGGTTTCTGGAAATCCTCTGTTTTTGTTCCGAATTCATGCTTTTGGCCTCTTGTCTTTCCATGCTTCTTTTGCTACCTTCCATAAGTCCGATCCTCACGATTCTTGTTTCGTTATGTCCACATACATGTCACCTAAACATTCAAAAGATATAATCAAGTAGTGACAATGTATTGGTTTACAGAAACTTAAGAAAAACATCACGAACACTTCCAATTTCAGCTTTTAACGATATTGCACATCCTTTACCTATTTTACACATGTTTTAGCCAATATTCTACAAATAATCCCTTATGCTAAATATCTACTAATACTAACCTAATAATGGATAAACAAAACATAAATGAGGGTAAAAACATATTAAGAACGTAGCATAAAATGCTCCTATCACCTCCTCAAGCTGCAAGTTTCCCTCAGCCCCCAAATTGATCTCAAATACCACCTGGACCCCTCTATTGTCCACGTCAGAAGCCACTCGGAGTCGCCGAGAAGCCCCAAAATGCCGTTACCGGAAAAGGCAGAGAAACCCAGAAAAACCAGAAAAGGGGCAAATTGAATTAGACCTTGAACCAGAGCTTTAGGGACATATAAATGAAGAAGAAGAGAAGAGGAGCAAGAATATAATCTCAATTCGTCAAATCACCGCCTGGTTCGCCGGATTTTTCACCGAGGACATCCGTACCCCACTCGAGCGATCTCCCTCCTCCTTGGTTCTTTGAGTGATTCATGATAGGGGTAATGAAGAGGAGAATGAGAGGAATGTTTTGGTGGTGGTGTGCCAGCCAGAGGCAACCTGACGCGGCAGTGACAACGGTGGCAGAGTTAGAGGTCGAGAGCAGAGAGAGAGGGACTGGGCTCGGGTCAACGCCTGAGTTAGGGTTTGACTCGAGTCAACTCTCTCCCCCTTTTTATACCCAAATCAATGACCAGGATTTAATGCAGGAGAGATCTGAAGGCTCAGAGTGAATGGGTGAAAATTAATTACAGGAAGGGTAAAAAGTAAAAGTCTGAAATGTTAAATTAAATTACCAGAAACTTTGAAAATTCACAGAAAATAGACGGAAACTCCAAAAAATATTCCGAAAATACCGGGAAACTCGTGTCGACATGTATGATAACATCGAGTCATTATATGAGAAATTTGAAGAGTTTAGAAAAAGTCAAAAATAAATTCGAGCGATAACTTATTAAATTACTGTCACCGTTAAAAGCCCTCGGTAACTCATAAACCTCTGTAAAAATGTAGCTTTTAGGTACGGGGTGTTACACAGGCAGCTGCAGCGACAGGAGGGTGATCACAGATGGTGGTTGAAGGTGCGGCTTATGCAGTTCAGAATGGAGACATTAATGAAAAAGAAAAGGTTGGAGAAACAAGTGTGCTAATTGTCACAAAACAAATCATGAGACAAAGAATTGCAAGGCACACCTCAAGTGCACGTTTTGCAATTGGAAGGGTCATACATATGATGAGTGTAGGAAGAGGAAGAATGCCGAGAAGAAAGCTCAGAATTATTCTAAAGCCAACAGTGTGGCAACGGGTTCTACCTTAGAGAATGGGGCAGATTTTCCTTTTTCCAAGGTGGTTTGCCAACAATTCATTACACTACTCAAACAAACCCGTACGGTAGACGTGAATCATGTCGATAATTCTACCTCTTGTGAAGAGTTGTCAGGTATAGCTTTACATAACGATATGAGTGATACCTGGATTCTAGAGAGTGGAGCTACTAATCATATTGTTTTTAATCCTAATCTACTCACTGATGCTTCTCCTGCAAGTAACCAATTTGTCAAACTTCAGAATGGTAGTACAACTCGACTCACTCACCTTGGACTAGTTGTACTCTCACCTCACTTCATATTACACAATGTCCTTTGCGTACCTTTCCTTTACCTAAACTTGATTTCTGTTAGTAAATTAGCTTATGATTCCTTTTACATCACCATATTTCTTAACACAAGTTTGTTTCATAAAGGACCTTCGCTTGGGGAAGATGATTGGGATAGGGTCTGAGAAGGATGGATTATACTGCCTCAATCAAGCTCAGCAGGCTACATGCAACTCGGTTGATACCTCTACGTCTTCGCTTTGACACCAACGCTTAGATCATCATTCGTCTAGAGTTTTCCCTATGTTTCCCTTTCTAGCAAATAAATTTTGTGATGCAAGAAAGTGTCAAGTCTGTCCTTTACCTAAACAAACTAGAAATTCATTTTGTTTGAGTTCAATTTCCAGCAAAACGGCTTTTGATTTAATTCATGTTGACATTTGGGTGGCTATCATAAACCATCACTTTCTAGGGCAAAATACTTTCTTACTATTGTTAATGATTTTATACGGTGCATTTGAGTTTACATTATGGTTCAAAAATCCAAAGCCAGGCAACTTTTGGT
Organism: Comarum palustre; assembly: GCA_951800085.1. Lineage (NCBI taxonomy): Eukaryota > Viridiplantae > Streptophyta > Magnoliopsida > Rosales > Rosaceae > Comarum > Comarum palustre. The sequence goes on along the minus strand of OX637589.1, from coordinate 340,106 downwards.
TAATTTCATTCATATGATTGACAATCAGTTGATAAGCTCATTAAAATTGTGTGTAGTGACAATGAACCTGAGTTCAATCACAAAGAATTTTATTTCTCAAAGGACATTGTTCACCAAACTAGTTGCGTCAACACACCACAACAATATGGTGTCGTTAAACGTAAGCATCAACATTTGCTCAATATGTCTAGGGCTGTTTTTTAAGCTCATCTCCCAAAATTGTTTTGGGGAGATGCAATCCTTATTGCAACGTATTTGATCAATAAAACTCCAACACCATTACTCCATGGACAAAGTCCCTTCAAAAAGTTGTTCAACAAAACACCTCAATACAATCATCTGGAAGTCTTTGGATATTTTTGTTTTGCTTCAACACACTCTCTTAAGCCTACAAAGTTTGACCCTCGATCATGTTTATTTTTGGGTTATCATCACAGGAAGAAAGGTTATAAGCTGCATGACCATGAAACATATCGCATTTTTGTCTCTTTTCATGAGGATGTATTTCCTTATCCTGAGTACAATTCCAATCGGGTTTCTATCGTGCATGAGCGAATAACCGGACCTAGGGTTTCCCTTAAAAATCAAAATCCTATCTTGTCTTTTCCTAGCTAGGGTTTCTTCCGAAACGTCAAACCCTCCCTCTCATTCTTCTCGTGTTTCATCCGACACTTCAACGCTTCCTCGTCAAACCCCACTCCTGTGTCAATCCCATCGTCTAATGCACACATTGAAACACAATCTTCATTAGGGTTTTCGTCCTTACCACCTCTCAATGATGAGCACGTTATAGAAAACCTAGCTACCGAAACCTCAGCTCTTGAAACCCTAGTTTCCAACAGTCCACCACAATAAGCTTCTGCAACTCTAGAGAGTCTTTCCTTCCTTCCAACAAAGTTACCTAACTTCCTGCATGACTACCATGTTGAGGCAACTCTTCCTATTCGATCCATCTTGTCATCTTCACCAAGCACATTATTTCTCATTCCCTCTCCACTGTATTATCATATAATCAGCTCTCACCATCTTATAAAGCCTTTGCCACTAATCTTATGCTCCACAAAGAACCTCAGTCTTATTCATAGGCAGTGCAACATAAAGAATGGCGTGATGCCATGAGTCTCGAAATCAAAGCCTTAGAACAAAATCGTACTTTGAGCCTTGTACCTTTACCTCCTCACAAGAAACCTATTGGATGTAAATAGGTATAGAAGATCAAACTTCATCCTAATGGCTCTGTTGAAAAGATTATAGCCAAACTGAAGGAGTTGACTACCGTGAAACCTTTGCCTCGGTTTCCAAGCTCACAACAATTTACGTGCTCCTTAGTCTTACAGCTTTGCATGGTTGGTATCTCCATTAACTTGATGTCCAACAACGCGTTTCTCTATGGAGATCTTACTAAAGAGCAACGAGTTTGTAAACTGCATAAAAGCTTGTACGGCCTCAAGCAAGCTTCAAGATAATGGTTCATCAAATATCTCATGCACTCAGAGCTACTGTATTCTCACAACGCAAATCAGATTATTCACTCTTATACCGAAATCACTCGAGCATTTTCACGGTACTTCTTGTGTATGTAGATGACATTATCTTAGCTGACAATTGTATTGAAGAAATTGTAGCTACCAAGACTTCTCTTGCAAAGTAGGTCAAGTTGAAGGATTTAGGGAAACTTAAATACTTCTTGTGCTCATGAAAGAAGGAGGAGAACTATTTGCCAATGCTTCACAATACCGGAGATTGGTTGGAATGATCATTTATTTGACCATCACAAGACCAGACGTGGTTTATGCAGTCCACATCTTACATCAATTCATGGATAAATCGCGGCAAACACATCTAGATGAACCTAAGTGCTACAGTATGTCAAGTAAAATCCTGGTCAAGGCATTTTCTTACCAGCTAAAGGAAAGCTCGAGTTGACAGCCAACTATGATGCTGATTGGGCAAGGCGTAGAGACATAAGATGTCACGCCCCGACCCAAGTTTACCTTTTTAAATCTGGGTTAGGACGTGCAGGACTCATCTCAAGAGAGATTTACTCAAAATTCTCCTTGAGAAAGGATAACCCTCTTTCCAAACCAAATTCAAACAGTCCAAACGGTACCCGAATAGAGCTCATAACTGGAGGTTATCCCGATTCTCGCATTTGGATCTCAAACCAACCATTTAGAGAACCTAGGGGTTCTAATAATATTTGTGACTGCACCCGAATCCCGGTCAGGCTGCCTACGTACCCTGTCCTCAGGGATCAAATCACACGTAGCTCTTATTTTTATTTAACGCCCTAACCGGAAAAAATCCTGCTTACTACATATCGGTCGATTCATGAGTATGGATACCAACAACTATTGCGTATTCGGAGTTTAACCTTTCCGCTGAGAAAACCACTGACCACTAACTATCGAGACTAACCCGAACCATCACCACATTCAAACACAACAATCACACATAAATGCAACCATGTAAATAACAAATCCTCTAGGGCATAACTGTAATATCAACTGGAGGGTGTCATTGTAATTATCTTAAACTGTCAAGGGTAATATAGTCAATTCTACCTCGATGGTAGTTTGGTAATTAAGCAAGCTGCCAGGGCCATTTATGGAATTTTACCCTTAGGGCAGCCATGTAATTAACTAAAACTATCAAGGGCAGTATTGTCTTTTTGGCCACAGTGGTAGTTTGGTAAATAATCTGAACTATCTAGGGCATTTTAGAAAATTCAGCCTTCGTGGCAGCCCCTATAAACATACAAATCTGTCAGGGATATTTTAGTAATTTCCAACACAATGGTAGTCTTGTAATTATACAAAACCACCAGGGGTATTTTCAGAATTTCAGCCCTAATGGCAACCCTGTAATTACCCTGAACTACTAAGGATAATTCTGACATTTCACACCTGCAATAAATGGTAAGTTACCAAATTTATCGCAGTAAACACCTAGGGTTTTTACCCCTTCCCCTAAAACTGCCCCGATCGGCCTACCGGCGACCCCAGCCATTTCCGGCTGTCCTACCCTTCCTCATCCCATTCCACCATCAAGTAAACAACAAGCAACATAACAACATAGCAACAACAAAACCCAATAGCACACTAGCTCCAACAGTCACCACTCACCTCTGCTCTGCCTGAACCTACAAACCAACAGCTCCACTACTCACCCAACCTCCATAGAGACTCCCAGGACTCGCCATAATCCCTAGAACCAGTCGCTGGAGAAGAGAGCGGAGTAAACCCAGAAAACTCAAAAACACAGTAAACTAAGGAGTTTCGAATTAAGGCGATAATCAAAGGATCAAGGCCATGGAAAGAAAGAAGAAGTGAAGAGGAGAAAACAGTACCCTCCACGCGCCCTAGCACCGCCTGGTTTGTCGGATTTCGGTCGTTGACCGCCGAGCACAGCGGCGCTCGATCTCCCTCCTCAATGGCTGCCTTGGTGAGCTGAGGGTAGTGATGAGTACAGGAGAAGGAGAGAAGTCGAACGGTGGTGGTCCGCCAGCTAGTGGTGGCCTGAGGGCGGTGGCTCGCCGGAGAGGACCAGAGCTCGGGGAGCTCGAGTTGACCCAAAAGGGAAAGCTTTGACCGAGTCAAAGCAGACCCTCCTTTTATAAGGAAATAGACGGTCGAGATTAATTACTAACAGTTACCATGGACGGTAAATGAATGTTTTACTATTTACATTTACCGCACGGTAACAACACTTTATCCCGCATAACTTTCACATACGAACTCTGATTAATTCACAGGACATACCCACGAGTTCGTATTAACGTCCTCTACAACTTTCCCGAAGGAACTTTCCTCAAATTCCCGACTTATCGCAAAGTCATCTTTTTTACGGTAAAGTAATTAACATTTATTACTTCCGTAAATTGGATAAATTCATAATAAATAGCTCGTAGCTTCGGAAAATATTCCGAACATACCGGAGGACTCGTATTAACATAATCTACCCCTCAGGACCTTAATTCTATTTTCCTCCAGAACCGAGAATATCCCGATAATAAACTAGAATATTAATTCGGTGAAATTTACAGCATGGTTACAACCCTCTGTAACCCGCATAATCCGGTAAAAAAGTAAATTTCAGGACGGGTGTTACACAAGAAGATCTTTAATTGTTATTGTGTGACGCGTGGAACAGCACCGATTTCTTAAAGAACGAAGACGCAAACTACAGTTTCTCGTTCCAGTGCAGAAGCTAAGTATCGGTCTATGGCAACCACATGCTGTGAGGTAACTTGGCTTTGAAACATTTTAAGAGACTTGAATGTATCACAATTAATTCCTACTCAATTCTTTTGGGACAACCAAGCAACTATCTACATTGCCACTAATTCAGTATTTCACAAACGTACTAAATATATCGAGATTGATTGTTATGTTGTAAGAGAAAAGAAACATGCATGTATGATCAAGGCTGCCCACATTGGTACTAAAGAGCAGATTGCCGACTTATTTACCAAACGATTGAGTACCGCACAATTTGACACTCTTCATAACAAGTTAGGTGTAGGGTTCACCAGAAGAATAATCATATTCACCAGAAGCACATTAATGCTTCTTTAATGTTTCTACACTAGGTGACATGCCCGCGCCAGCGCGGGTTGGGCAAATCGGAACATATAATTAAAGTTGATAAAGTAATTTTGGCATAGTGATAAGGATGCGAGTAACCAAAAAGATGATCTTCTAATCGGAACAGAACCAAACAGAAGCAAAACACCCAAGGTTCTAACATGGAAGGCAAATAAGAAAACTAAATATCAAGGCTATCTCATAATCCTTAAGGGAACATTGCATACTTTTTCAAACATATTCATAAGGTGACGAAAAACATAGAGAGCACATAAGAGCATAGAATGAACTAAAGTTATATACATGTAGGAATATACAATGAAAGATGGCAACTACGCTTAACATGTCACACATGCACAATTAGTCTGTCTAAAAGTTTTCACTGTACATGAGAAAACAACACAGACTAAGGGCAGTGGACAAAAGTAAAAAGCAAAAAAGCGGTGCCCAAAATGAGAACATCCGGTGTAGTAGAGCTGCTAGACGTCCTTCTTGTTCTCGCCAACTGTAGGGCATGGCAGGGAGGTTGACAGAGAGGTCGCAGCTTCGGGGTCCCTGTATTATGGTAGGATACCAAGTGACATAAGATAAAAAGCCATGCATGTATGGTGTATACAATAGTTTCATGTCATATTCTCGCAAGCATTGCAATATAATTTCTCAATTCATACAAAGCTTGAACAAACGCATTACTAAGCTCATATGTCATGATCATATATATTGATGCTACATATTTTTAGTACAAACTCGTACAAAATATTAATGAAACGAAATTGGAGTTTGCTTGGTCTTACAAACGACACATGTGCTTAAATCCTCATATGAAAAGGCAAAAGCAACCTAGGTTTTGTTCCCTTCCCGATCTACTCATTAGAAGCAGCCTAACAATTCTCAATTCAGTAAGGCAAAGGAAAACAGAAGAAAGTCATCATCAAATTTGCTCATAGTACGATAGCTCACTCACAATCAAGCATACCAAGTCCTGTCATGTTACACTGATATAACTCAGATTACTAATCATACACTAAACTTATTGATGAAATTTAACCAACACTTTCTGTACATGTATAAATACATGAACAACAACGCAAACATCAGAAAGTAATATTTAATTTGAGAACTCCATATTGGAAACTTTAGTAAGCGAAATCCTGTAACTGATTGGTTTCTTAAAGAAGATGAGATTCCTACAGGTGCATCGCAACTGTAACAAAAGCTAGGATCTAATACTTTCCATACAAAACATGAACCAATTTTTCCCCAATTAAGTAGTGGCAAACTTTGGAACTAAGAGCGGATGTTTGGTGCATTGTATGTGATGTTGTAAGCGGTGTCATGCTGTGCACTTAGGTCTCCGCACATGCAGTTATGCTCTATGGTTTAATATTGCAGTAAATTTGTTATGCGCATTTGATGAAGATGGAATTGCCTATCTGGATGTGAGGCTTTGTTAGTGTTATAGATAAATTGCACTTCTTAAACAAATGTTATTGCATTTAAGACTTCTATAAGGACATATAAGGCGTGTCGATTCATGTCATGCAGCAATCTTGAAGAAGACACTGTGAAGCCTGAAGTAACCCATCAAATGAGTGGCTAGTGTTTAAAGTGATGTGTGTGCATTTTGTGGATAAAAAGTCTGATAGTCCACAAACCGACTGGCATTCTCAAATTAATGGATGTATCAGATTAACTTTGATGACCAAAGATAAAATTAGCTATATGATGAAAAGAAATTGAGTTGTTGTTTGTGCAAACCTTTTTGATTTCTTTTCGGAAGAAGATGGAAACAACTCTTGGGCAGATGTGAGGTCCATTCGTTTCCTGTAAACCCGGGGTTTTTCTGGAGTCTCAGTGCTTGGTTGGAGCTGATCCCTTGCTTGTGGAAGAGTAGCAGTTGGAGTCATGTTCTTGATCCTGAAGCTGCCAGTGTTTTTTACTTGAATCTCGAACACGAATGCGTTGCCTTCTTGCTCGATTATTTCCTCTGGGAGTGTCTGTTCAGTGGGATAAAGCCTCCTGCCAAGCAAGTCCTCACAGCTGACCTTGAATAATTTAGTAGCCTCCTTGCCCATCAAAGTGACCGAGGCTTGGCTGTCTTGATCCTCGATGATTAAAGATACCAAATAACTGCATGGACAACAATAGAACATGTCATTGGTAATAAATCAGTAAGGGAACATACAATAATCCTAGGTTGAAGTTGCTAAATAGTGCAGGTGGAATTGACTCATTGTGGAAGGTCTGTGGATGTGTGAATTCGTTGTCCATTTTATTAATAAGAATTCAAGGTGCATCTATTAGAAGGGAAACTGAAATCAAGTCGACATGGTAAAATTAATGGAGGACATCATGGTGTGCTTAGATGTTATTTGCATATCATTTCACAATCTATTAGGAACTGACAAAACTGCGTATTCAAGTAAGCAAATGAGTTAGGAGCTTTGGCCGGGTAAACCTAGATTGATAACAGAAGCAAATGTTATAATTTTTGTTGAAGTAAACTGCTTTGTTACAAAGCTCATCTTTATTCAATTGTGCAATTGTAGGTAGCAAGCCAAGTCCACCTTCTATCGATTAAAGTCTTGTGTATGATTAGGTAAATAAAAACCTATCTAAGTAAAATTTGTAGGCTTCATGTCCATAACATATATTGTAGTTATATACATAACTATATATGGTCATATATTGATATAACTAAAGGGGGCACGGTTGTATAACAGTTGTTTGAGAGTACAATGTTTGTATCGCAGTCAGGGGGAAAACAGTTGGAAAGTTACTACGGGGTAGAAAATTGCATGCAACACAATATCAAACAACAATGGTGAATTCAACTTTGGTTGGAAAGAATTAAGTGGTGGAGAACAGTTTAAACCGGTTGTTACCTCGGTTGCGGGCTTTGCAGACCATGGTGATCACAAAAATATTTGTTATCCTGCTCCTCTTTCTTTCGCAACATCTTGAAACAGCCAGGGGTTGAGCAGCTTCTGTACCACCAACCAGCTCGGGTTGAAAATCTGCGGATCAACCCACTGCACCGAACCGTTTGGTCCTAGAAAAATATGTTCGATTAATATTTCTATTTGTTTATAACCCCCCCCAAGGAATTAAACGATAACAGAATACATAAAAGGTGAAGATATATTTATTTGTTTGACCTGATACGCCTGGGGATCGATTGCATTCAACTCAGCGATAGTCTTGAAATCTCCTGACTTAGACAGTTGACCTTGGCGCTGACTCGAGCTTCCATTAACTATGCGCATGATGTCACCCGGTCTTGAAAACCTGAAGAGATTGATTCAATGGTTAACAGGTCTACCCAGCAAGGCACAACAATGTTTGAACAAAAACGGTGAGACTTGGAAACGAAGAATGGAAAAATAGACTACAGATGACGTACTCGGCCTTGTATTCATTAGTTATGGAAAGTTCAGGATTGATGAAGAAGCATGTGTGGTTTGTGGAGTTTGCTGTGACTGCTTCTGCCAACAACATGAACAACCTGTTAATGCAGTCATATAATGGATTTGGGAAATAATAACGAACTATCAAAGAGTGATAAGCTATTCGATTGAAGCGGTAACAACATCTATCCAGAAAGGTAAAGATGAGAAAAAAGATGAAGCAAGTAATGGGTGTAATTCAAAAACATAAACACAGACAATAACATAAAACAGCAGGAAAACCATCTTCAGGCAGAAAACAAAAGCACTTAAAAAAAGGAAAAAAGCTGATAAGAAGCACAACAAAATTTATTATTTGGCTGCGCGAACCAAACATACATGTAATGGAAATCGACTTTTTATTGTGAGAACAATAAGTGTGAAGATGAGGGAAATTATAAAAACATATCAAAGAAAGAGCAATATAATTAGTGTTACAGATCAAACTTCATACTCATATATAGTCACTTAGTTAACAAACCAATAGTGACCAAGGTTGATACCATTATATTGGAACCAGAGATACCATCTATTCTGAATGCACTCCTCATGTTTGTAGGTTACATATTAGAAGAGAGAATGCACATACATGCACATGAGAAAGAAAGGACCTCCAATGTTTTATCATCACATATTTCGCCAAAAAAATGTTTTCTCATCACATAGAAACAGATGTCAGAATACTAACTATTGGTTCTGGTTTTCTTGGTAAACGTGGTTTGATAAAAGCAAGTGATGCTGGATATGGAACACAGTAAATGTTGGCTGCTCAAAGACTAACAAACAGGCGAGGAGAATGCTTAAAGATGCAAAGAAGACAGGCATCAAATATGCAGGCAATATAATTTTAGACTTTTAGTTGCATGAATTATATATGATCTTACTTGCATGCATTATAAAGAAGTCGCACACGTTATGTACCAAGATTTCACTGCAATTACTTCATGAACTAAGAATCTCCACAGTAAGGCACATAAATTAGTTGGATGCATGAAAAGTAGCAGACTAACTTATTTCTCCCAGGTTTTTCACCTTAGCTTCATGAACAATGAATATAATTATAAAAACATGATTAGATTAGAAAGCAGTCAACTATTTCTATGGAATGTCACTAAATTTGACACAGGCCTTTCAAGTTGGGGGGTGGTGAACAACAACTGAACACTAAACCCAGGAATTTCGGTGTAGGTAGGTGTGTAACAGACCTCACTGTGAAATACGAAGCGAGAATCAACGATCATTGTAGGGTTAGATATGAATGACCAGATTTATAGGCTTATCTTTGTGCAGCAAGAACTACTGCAGAATGCAGGTGGGTTTTTAACTCAATTATGTAGATAATCTAGCTAAATTTGTGTGAAAAGGCAATCAAGTGCCTGTGCGTGAATGATTGGAGAGGTTAGGCGCATAAGTGAAAGACGCTGAAAATGTGAGTGCAAAGAACAAAGATTTTCAGAAACCCAAGTTCAAACAGATTTGAGAACGAATGTTATAAGTATAGACAACTTACTGCCCCATTCACCAAGCTTAAGGGTTGTGAAAACAGCAAAGACTGGTTTCAATGGATCCCATAAGCTGTCAGGATTAAATGTCATGGCAACATCTCCCCAGAGGGTGATATTAAGGGTTTGTCGCCTGTAAGGTAAAGAGCAAATTGGTGAGGATTTGCAGATCCATACGTATGACAAACATATAAAAGATGTCTACATGAAAGGCTAATCATATAAGAAAGATTAAACATAAGTTCTACCTGAGATTTGTAAGTGTGATGTCACACTTGGTCTCAGTTTTTTTCCTGTTGTTCACAGCTTTCTCATACGGGATGTTTGTAATGGTGATGCAGCCATACACATCTGAGATCAGGGGACAAAAAAGTGTAAACATTGGTCAAATATGATGGGATACAATGGGCTGCATAGTTATCAACTTAGTACGAAAGATTTTAACTCGCCTGTGTACGCCTGTTGGTTGTCTTTCTCTGCTGCCAAGGCCTCAAATTCGAGAAGCCGGAATGAGTGGGTTGGGATTGCAGCATGGTTGTTCTTTTGTTTAACAAATGCAGTCGAACCATTAAGCTTCAACTCAACGTCTCCTGGGATGAGCTTAACACGGCGCATATGGTTGGAAACGGTTGCGAAACGGAAAATGTCATAAACCGCACCTGCCTCAACATTTCAGTCATATCATCATGTTGTAGCTCATCAATATAGGCATGCACAGAGGTACCCTGGATCCAGCAAGTTAGTCAGAGGTAAGTTTTGAAGTGGTATTTGTATTGTCCAGCAGGTTTTACAAATTAAAAGAGCGTTGCAATTTGGCTACATTGGACTTCTTAGACATGAAGGCTAAGTAAACCATTTAAGACTGGTGTGAACGTAAGTGTGTGCAGCTGTATAGTTAGAATTTTACGGAAAGCAAGTGAATAAAAAAAACAAACAGGCCGAAGCCAAAGTGGCAGAACACACCCTAGAACAAAGAATGCATGAATTGGCCCTACTATCTCAAACGTGGGTATGAATACGATACTTAAGTTCACTGGAAGCCAAAAGTTCGATCTGATTTTCTAAAGAGTGAACAGGCCAGCAGTTTAACTATCATCTACAGAGGTTGAACCTGTTTCGGCCAAAAAGATGCATAACACATTAAGAAGCACAAAGGTTTTTTTAAAAACACTTGAAACATGATTTATTTAAGAGTAAACAGCCGGCATGTTCATCATGTGGGAGATAATAATTCAGATAAAGGCACTACAGCTTGTTGGTGTTGAAAGTGTGTAAATAACTCACATCTATATCGGTAAAGATGTAGTGGACACCGTCAAAAGCATCACTGTTGTAGGCACGTGGTCTCCAAATTCTTGTCACACGGACTTGGATTCTATATCTGTATTGATGGGGCTGCAGTGCATTCAATGGGGTGATCTCCATAGCATCTGCAAGGTGAAAATGTGAAAAAGGATCAACAAAAGTACGGTGAGGTTAACAAACATGGTTTATATGTGAAATGAGTAAAAGAGAGGATCAAGGCTTAAAACAGACGACAGCAAAACAAAATCAAGAGCAGGGATAAAATGTAACAACAGGAAAAGAGGGGATCAGGGAGCTTCTAAACGAATGCGGTTGTGACGGCTAGCTAGAAGTCTCAAATAACGGAACCCGGCAAAATGAAAAAATCAGAAATCACAACCCAGATCAGAAAACAAAAGCAAGGAACTGAAAACAAACCCAGAAGCAGTTTGAGCAGAAATTTTAAAGGTAAAACGGGGAGTCTGGAATACCCAACAAAGAACAGAAAATTCGATTTGGGTTTGAACCAAGGCATGCAGCTGGCTGTGTTATAGGCAGTTGGGTTGTATTACCGCAGTGTGGAGGCTTATTATTTGCTGAATATTTTGCTAATCTGTAGCCTAACTCAAACCTTATGATATTTCCTGGAGTGAGATGTGATGCAGCATTGGGAAAGATAAGGTCCTAACAATGATATTTGATTAACTCCTAACGCTGGGCGAGCATGGAATTGCTTAAAAGGACTTAACAATGTTGTTGTTGTAAACTTTTGTTGCTAAGAACGTAAATCAGGCCAAATTAAACGAAAGTTCTGGATGGACTGTAGTGATAATGGTCTAAGCATCTATCAATGATGCAAGACACCATCACTAAGTAGACCCTCATCCTTTGCTTCTCGCTAACTATCTGCCTCACAAACTTTAAGTCCTTATTTATGATGGTTTACTCCCTCCACTTACCATTCTATACTTTTCTGGTCACTGCATCATATAAACTACAATGTACACTGAATTCACATATGGTTAATTAGTTTACTCTCCTGACCTTGGCACAATATTTTTTTTTCAGCATTTGGTTAATAACGTTGTGCTTAAATCACATAAGTCTGGATGTACACGGGAAATGTGAAAAAGGATCAAGGAAGGCACGATGCAGTTAACAAACAGGGTTTATGTGTGGAATGAGTAAATATAATATAAGATTTGATATAAAGTTTGGTGTAAGGATTAGGGAGAAGCACAGTCTCATATATTAAGATGGGAACAGTTGGGTAAATTCTTTGGCTTAGAAGATATACCTTGTTTTTACAGAATGGAGGGTTTTTTTCCTTTTTTGAAGAGAGGTCATACAAAGAAAGCAAACCAAAAGGAAAATTGCTCAGAACTATCATCATCAACATGCAATGAGTACAGTTTTTGATTTTCAATTGATTCCAGAGACAGCCTATACATGTCAAATTTATGGTTTAGGATTTGTCACTATATATAAACTATGAATTTGTTAGTATATATATTAACTAAACTACTGGACAGCCTATACAATGACCTAAAACATATGTCAGATATATATATATATATATATATATATATATATGCATCCTATACATGTCAAACTTATGACCCTAAATCACATAAGCATGGTTGTGAATGTGTCGCTGTTGATATTTTGGTGTGCATTTGCATTCACGGAACAAACCAAAAACTAAAACAAAAGCAAAGCAAAATAAAAGTGCAGCAGAGTTGCTCTAAGAAAAGTTGAACCAAGCAACAGAAACAAAAAACCAAACAGAACACTTATGTCACTAAGACACTGACAAAACCATGAATCTACTTGTCTAAGAACTATATGTTTCTTGAAGCCATGGTTTAACTGCAGTACTAATAAATTGAAAGCTGAAAGCTGAAAAGTAAAGCAACTATCGCAAGTACACAGAACCTCCTATATTAAATAAGGTAAAAGCAAACAAATAAGGACGGCACAGAAGTTGAATTTAGCAAGAACAGAGGGAAATGATTACCAAACCCAACACTTAGCTAAATCCAAATCGAAATGCAAGGGAAATTCAATTACCAAATCAAAGTGAAAACCGACTGAAATCCAAGACAACCAAACGGAAGGAAAATACTCACCGGATAAGAGCAGCAAACCCAGTTGCCAACAGCAGACAAATTGATGAGAGGCAAACTGGAAACAAAACCGACACTGAAACAAAAAAGATTGGTTCAGGAGATGAGGTTTGGAAGGCTGGTTTCGGATCGAGATTGACATGGAGCTTTGCTCTAAACAATAAAGGATGGTACTGTAAACTGAACAGAAGCTAAACCAAAAGAAAGGATGCGTTTACATGGATGTTTGAACTGGATAACGAATAATTAATATCCCTTTAACAAATAAACTATGAATTTGTTACTGATAAAGTAAATGCTAGCACAAAATTTTCGCCGAGCAGTTTAGCTATTATATATAGTTGCCAGCACGCAGACGCAAAAACGGCTGCCTACATAAGGCAGGATGCTCAAAATGCAGATAACGAAATACACAAAGATTGAAATGTGGATGAACCTGGCTTTGAAGATATAGTGGTTTGTCCTTTTTTTAGGAGAGGTGATACAAAGCAACAAAACAAAACAAAATTCCTAGAACTGTCATCACTAACATGCAATGAGTATTTTCTTTGATTTTCAAGCGATTTCAGATGCAGCCTATATATGTCAAATTTATGATGAAAAGCCAAATGTCTGAATCCTAATGTGAGTAAGCAAAAGGCCTGAATTCAAATCCTGAACAGGTTAGGGCGCTTGCTCCCTATCCGTGTATAGTTTAATTGCCCGTGCCACCGCGGGCTAGATCATCTAATGATAGTAATAAGTTTCAGCATTGTTTTAATGTTCGAAGTTAAGAGACGCTGGTCTAAGGTAAAATCTGCTTGCATGTAAAATTAAATACTGATTTCTCTACTGCTAATTATATAACAGTGAGCCAACTGGGTGCCTTGCTTGGTTCCTAATGATCAACCATGTAGTACAACATAGCTGTTGGTAATCCTAAATGTAAACAAATGCAGCCTGAAACAACAAAGTTGCAGAAGATATTTTAACTGTAATCTTAAACCAATCATTATGCCTATTAAAAACCAATCACCATAACTTTAGTTGATAAAACTAATGAATAATGGCCACTAAGCCTCTATGTAAATCTCACGGATTCTAATGGACCTGAAAAGCTAAAGGGGAGGTAATGGTGTTGTTATAAGCTTAAAGATAAGTGAACAAATAAGCACTTTTAAAATGTTCAATGTCCGTTTCCAATCTTATAAATAGAGTCTTTGAATTCCTTAGGACAGAACATTCTCATGGTGTCAGCGGAATCCAACAAATTGTTTAGCTACTAAAAACTCTATAAGATTGGACATATAACCTAGTATCTGTAATCAAGTCCAAAGACAACAAATAGGTTGCGACTTTTAAAAATTAAGGGATTTGTTCAATGATGTTAGGTGGCTACAATGGATTGATTTTAGTTTTGAATGTATATTGTATGTATTTGGCACACCTGTATGGAAGTGTTATGCTTTGATAATGATAACATTTAAAAGGTTTTGATTTAGCTAAATGAATTAGGTTCTTTGATGTAAAAGTAGCACATAACCATGAGTCTCAGCTTAGTCCAAAACTTCAATGAATCTATAGAAACAGCAAAACCAAGTTCTTTGTTTTTCGAGCAGGAAGAAATTGAATTCAGCAAGAACAGAGGAAAATGTTCTCGATCACCAAGCCGACACAAACACAACACGTGGCTAAATTCAAATCGAAATGCAACCGAAATTCAATCGCCAGTAAAAGCGAAACCCAACTGAAATCCAGCACAACCAAACGGAAGGAAAATACTCACCGAAAAAGAGCAGCAAACCCAGTTGTCAACGGCAGCCAAATCGATGAGAACGAAACCGAGAGCGAAATCGACACTGAAAAAAAATTGGTTTAGGAGATGAGGTTTGTAAGGCTGGTTTCGGATTGAGATTGATATGGGATTGATGACAACCAAACCGAAGAGAAAACTCACCGAAAAAGAGCAGCAAACCCAGGTGCCAACGTCAGCCAAATCGATGAGATCGAAACCAAAAGCGAAATTGAAACTGAAATCAAAGCTTTAATCGAATCAAATTGAAAACCCAAAAACCCAAACTGCAGGAAAACCCAAAAACCCAAGAGCAACTCACCTGGAATTGTCGATAGGCGTCCTCGATGACTCAGCGAGGCTAACTCTTCGTCCCCACTGTCACGGTGGGGGGCGCGGCGGCAGGGTTGATGCAATGAACGGTCGCAGTCGAGCGTGTGGTACCGGGATCGGTCACGGTAGTCGAGGCAGAAGCGGTGTAAGACTGGGCTGGGGCTGAGATTGATATGGAATTTAGACCGATGAGGGTGGATAGTAACTGGTCGAGTTCGGGAACCATGACCAGGCATGGGTATGGGTATAGTCATAACCGTGACTGACAGTGAGGGCCTGGAGTATGGCTGAAACAGGGAGGTATGGTTCTGGACAGAGAGAGGGAACAAAGGGCAGGAAATCTGTTCTCAGAAGAGAGCAGGTAAGAGGGATGAAGACAGGTGGTGGAGAGGAAAGTGAGAGTTGGTGGAAGAGGGATCTTGAGGGGCGAATTGATGGAAGAGAGACTGTGAGAGTGGGTGGAAGAGGGATTGTGAGGGAGACTGTGAGAGTGGGTGGAAGAGGGATTGTGAGGAGTGAGTCGAGAGAAGAGGGGTTGCAAGTGATGGCTGGTAAAAGGCAGAGCCGGCTTATGTAACCCTGACACTATTTCCAAAGCCGAGAGCAGAGCCGGCTTCCGAAGGCAGAGCCGAGTCCTCTGCGGCTTATGAACAGTGGTAGCACAAATGTATTATAGGAAACTAGGCAGCTTGCCCGCGCCAGCGCGGGTTGGTCCTATCAAGATACATAAGACTTAAAACAATTACGGCATAATGATAAGGATGTGAATGATCAAAACACAAATTGTACCCAAGTTACACACAGTATCCTCTAATTGGAGCGAAATTAAACATAGGTTAAGTACCCAAGTTTTTAACAGAAAAGGCAAATAGGAAAACCAAATACTAATGTCATCACATGATCCCAAAACAAACATTGTATACCTTTTGAAACACATTCATAAGGTCACGAACATAGAGAATACATAAGAGCATAGAATGCATTAAAGCTGTCCTGACACCTAGAAATATACAATAAAAAATGTCGATGTCGCTTAACATGTCACACATGCACAAATAGTCTGTCTAAAAGTTTTCACTAAATAAAATAAAACAACACAGACTAAAGATAGCGGACAAATGTAAAAAGCAAAAAAACGGTACCACAATAAGGACAACAGGTGTCGTAGAACTCTAGACTTGCTTCTTTTTCTCCTCAGCTGTAGGGCATGGCAGAGAGGTTGCATCTTGGATGTCACTGTAACATGACAGGGTACCAAGTGACATAAGAT
Source organism: Comarum palustre (assembly GCA_951800085.1). Lineage (NCBI taxonomy): Eukaryota > Viridiplantae > Streptophyta > Magnoliopsida > Rosales > Rosaceae > Comarum > Comarum palustre. The sequence continues at coordinate 323,788 of OX637589.1, read as the reverse complement.
GAAAACCCATGTATATATGGTGTATACTAAAGTCAGTGCGCATGAAATCAAAATTTGGAAGAAAACAAAAAGTTAAGCATGGACTTTTATCCTAGAAGTCTTCTGAAATCATTAGGGAAAATGAATATGATCGAAATATTAGCACGCTTAGCAGTACCAGCCCACGGCTGCCGCATCACCAGCAGCAGCAACATTGCATGGTCTCACTGAAGCATCCATGCATACATAACAACTAAGTTATTTATTGCAGAAAACCAATGAAACCAGATACACACCTTCACAGAACCAATATATACACAGTGAAAAGGTCATATTTGTGCCTTTATTGTTTTTGGTTTTGGGTTTTAGTTTCTTGGATAATAAACTTATTAATTTGAGTACTACTGGAACTTGAGATTGGTTATTTGGTGTATTTCATGTGATGTTCTAAGCTGTGCTATACTGTGCACCCAGTCTTTTATATATGCAATTATGCTCTATGTTTTACTATTGTAATAAATTGGTGATGCCTTTGTCGAAGATGGCAATGCCTATTTGGATGTGAGACTTTGCCAGTATTGAAGCTAAATTATACTTCTTGAATCAATCGGTGTTACGGATGATATTTCTGTAAGGATATATAAGCCGTTTTGATTCATGTTATGCATCAACCTTGAAAAAGTCACTATGAATTGTGAAGCAATCCACCTAATCACTGGCCAACACTTAATGTCATGTGTGTGAGTTTTGTTCTAGATAAATAATCTGACTTCCCTCTAACCATTTGACATCCTCAAACTAATGCATGTGTAGTTGGTGTTAATGATATCAGATTTAATTTGATGATCAAAGATAGAAGCATCTATATTATGTTTGATTGATCGCATGTACGTTAATATTATGATTGAGAATAATAATGAAATGTAATATGGGGGTTGTCTAAATAAAGAAAGCCAATAGAGTTGTTGGTTTGTGCAAACCTTTTTGATTTCCTGTTAGAGGATGGAAACAACTCTCGGGTAGATGTGTCGTCTATTCGTTTCCTGTAAACCCGAGGTTTATCTGGAGTTTTAGTGCTTGGTTGGGGATTATTTGTTGCTTGAAGAATAGTAGTTGGGGTCATGTTCTTGATCCTCAAACTGTCAGTGTTCTTGAGTTGAATTTTGAACTCAATTGTGTTGCCTTCTTGCTCGACTATCTCCTTTGGTAGTCTATTCAGTGGCATAAAGCCTCCTGCCAAGTAATTCCTCATAGCTGGCCTTGAATAGGTTTTGAGCCTCCTTTCCCATCAAAGTAACCAAGGTTTGGCTGTCCTGATCCTCGATGATTACGGACACCAAATAACTGCATGAACAACAATTGAACATCTCATTGGCAACAAATCAGTAATGGAATATACACAGAAGGAAAACTAATCCTATGTTGAATTCTATTTACAGCTTATCCCTTCCTTTGTGTACAAATTTCAGTCACACATATTCTCTTGCTAAATCAACTTATTAAGCCACTTTCTCACTCAACCAGACTTTTTCTAAAATTGGGATACAGTGGTATAATCTCCATTACAATAAGCAACTTGGGTTTAATTCATACATACCACTCCAATATCCTATCAAATGTTAAATGATAGCGAAATCCAATTGACAGTTTTTCGTTAAGTTGACTTCTTTGCTTCATTTTGAGTTGGTATCTTATGTTATTTTTTATCTCCGGCATGTTTTGTTAAAGATAAACCTTTTTTCCTGACTTGGTTTTGAATTAAAAATAAAATTTGAAAGGTTATTGAGACGTCCTTCGGACATGTCCAATGCAATTGTACGATCAAAATCTGAGAACCAATGCAAGCGTGAATGCACGGTATTTTTACCGCCTAGCCAAGAACAACAGAGGGAAAAGAGGATGTGAACCAAGAAAAGCAGGCGCATATTACCAGAATAACCGCTTAACTGGGCATACAATTTTGAAACTTTGAAGTCGTTTCTAAACCTCTACTGCAACCTGTAACGTCATGAAAAATCAGAAAAGTTCAGCTTACCAATTTAAAGACAACAACTGCTACATTTAGTTACAGTACATGAAATTAATAAAAAAATGTTGGATACAAATGCATGAGTATTGCAAGCTAGTATAGATAACACAAACATTAAATTGATAAGGCAAAGTCCCTTATGATATACAACAACTATATAATAACCCCCAACCCAAAAAAATTAGAACTTCTTGAATTCAAAAATTTTCTAATAGACTGTCTTACATCTGAACAGATGAGGTAAAGCCAAACATTGAAGGAAAGTCACACCATATGGCACAAATTTGGTATTGGATTGCTAATACACGAAAGCATTAGTTTAGGGGCCACATTGTAAACTGTTTTCCATTCACAAAGATGCTAGAATGGCCTTTTTTGGGAACAAATGAATTGAAGAGTATATGTCAATCAGTGTTAATATGTGCTTCTTACAGCCATGTCATATAGACATACCAATTGCATAAAAACCCAAAAATCAACATTGAACTTGAGAGGCGATACTCTAGCAATCAAGTCCAACCTTAAAATTAACCAAACCTAGAGAATTAAAGGATCCTACCAACAGGAAAAGTGAGAAATCGCCGCGGCAAGCCAAAATATAGGAATTGAAAACAAACGCATGAGCAAAATAGGCTGAGCATCAAAATTGAACCAAATTAATAAATAGCTTACTGGTGGAGGAAAGGCTGAACTGAGCCAGTCGCCTATCTCTTCCTCTTCCCCTTTGGCCTAATCGCTTATCCCTTGTAAATTGGAAAGGGCTGATAAATCATTGTTGTTGTGGTTGAAGGCCAAGGTGCAATCAGAAAACAAAGCATTGAATGTAAGAGATGAATGTGTCACCAGTGATCGTGTTGTGAAGGATTGGAGACTGAAATACGCAGTTTTCAGATTAGGTTGAAGAGAAAAGTAAATAGAGGAAAACATATTTGCAAGAAAACTGAGTATTTTGTATTAGTATAGTACTTGAAAACCCTAGCTAAAAGAGAAATGAAAAATCTCAAAAAAAAATGAACAAAATCTAAGGGACCCAATTCATCAATATTCCAAGTGCTAACATCAAAACGTCATAAATGAACAAAAGATTCACACTAAGGCCTTTGTTATATCTTCCCTTTGTGTTATCAGCAAGAAATGATTCACACTAAGGCCTTTGTTATATCTTCCCTTTGTGTTATCAGCAAGAAATCTAATTTGAATGTTAAATATAGTTCTATGTTTGGATTAGCAGCAAGTTATCTATGATTCTGGTAAACCTAGCCTAATCTTCATGAAAAGTTCGAAATTGTTCTGTCTTGCATTATGAAGTTGGCAAACTTGATAGTCACTTTTTCATATTTCAGAACCAAAAGCACTAATTAGCACTTGAAATCTGTAGAGCCCCTGTCTTTCATTTTCTTCTTCCTATTATTTCTTCCATTTTGGGAGGTTTCCACGCCCTATAGAGCTGACCATGTATGGCCCAATCAATCATCATGGTGGGTGGGATTGTTGCTCAATCACTGGTTTTATAAACATATTAAGAACATAAGCCTTGTCTGGTCATGGAGAATATATGTGTTAGCTTCTTTGGTGTATCTTATATGTTATCTTGGTTTTGGTTCTTAAAAAGACAAATAAAGAATGTGACAGTACAGATGAGAATCAGAGAGGATGACATTTTGATTTCTTCTCTATGGGTCTGATCTCATCTGGTAGTACATATGTAATATTCCCAGTATAGATTTTATGTTGTCAAGTGAGAGATGCATATGATCATCTTTAATTTTTGTCCCTGCATCAATAAGACTAAAAAAATCAAAACCTATGTTTTTGTTGATTTGGAGGGTTAATATGAGGGATGATAGAGGCTAATATTAGGATTATGTCTTAAACCTTTAGGTTAAGATAGGTCATTAGATTTGTACGTTTATGTTCTTAAGTATTCCAAACTAAAGGAAGTGATTAGTCTAAGTAGATGCAGTTTGATAGCAGATATTAACATGAGCTTGGATTAGATCTTCTCACTTCTCGCTGAAGAACAACTATGCAGAAGTGTGTAATCTATGACAAAGAAGGTCAAACAACATAGAGTTTACAAACCAAAAACTTTCCAATCACTTACTGACTCCACAAAGATTAAAATTGCAGTTGTCAAGTGAAAAGACATGAAAAACATAAAAAGTCATAAGACAAAGCATACCTATGTTGAACTGTAACAAAACCTGACATCACACTATTTACCAACCCTGCAAAACAAAATGGAAAATTAGTGAGCCTACTTATACATATGAGCCTTTTCTGTCAAGATACCAACCTCATCAACATCTAAAACTGGCAATTTAATTTTCAGTACCCAGCTAATGAAAGGAAAAAAGAAAAGGTGAGTAGCAATACACCTTGCGATAGTACGCTAAAAGCTGCAAAGTGACCAAACTGATTAAACCCAGTAGATTGTACAACCTACTAATGAAAAAGGTGAAGAAATCATCAAAACAATGAATTTGAATAATCCACATAAACCCAAGGAACCGAGACGAAACACACAGAAGAAAACCCAGAGAAAGAAAAAACAACTAATCTTGCTCTCTCTCGATCTCTCTCAAAACTCCACTATCTCGCCCAGTTTCCCCCTTTCTATCCACCTCTTGAAGCTTCCAAAGCCTTCTGATCGAACCCAGCTCTCCCATCCACCCTTTTTCTCACTCGCCGCCTCCGAAATCTTTCACAGGGATATCAACACCTTCTCCTTCTGTTTTCGATGAAGGGCCGAATTGGTTTGTGGTATTTCTTGGATGAGGAAAGTAGAAGAATTGAGAAACCGGATAAAAAGAGGGATCGAAGACTGGGTAGGTGGGTGATTGCTGCAAAAGTCGAACAGATCGATGGAGAGAGAGAGAAGCAGGAAGGTGGGGTGAAGAATTAGATTTATGCAGGTAAGAAGATTTTGGGAGATTTTGTGGAAGAGCTAGGTGAGTGGCGAGGGAGCTGCGGCTCTGTGAACAGTGCCGGCTTCGGAGAACAGAGCCGAGGCTTCTTCGGCTTAGGAACAGTGGCACCACGATTGTATTATAGAAAATATTCTGATCTAAAAGATAGCTCATGGCGTGAGAATCAGAACGTATTTTTCTGTCTCAACCTCGCTCAATCACTTGGAATATATAACTAAAAATCACAAGAATATCAGTAATCAAATTTATATATATATATAGTACTTTGGCACTTTAAAAGCCACTGTTGATCTAGTTGACTGTGATCATCGATTTGATCGGCTCTTGTTGCATGTATATACGTGAAGCAGATCGATTACCGGCACTAGTAAACCTCAAATGACAACTTATATGACGACACCCAAGTAATATTAATAACGGAATGAACAACAGAAGAGATAATTTGAGGGAAGTCAGATACATTGGGTTGTGCCTGACCTGCGTTTATATATTGAATCAATGTATTTGGATTACAATCACATAACAAAGTGATAAACTTTACAACTAGATGATACAAAAGTATATCTCCTAGAATATATTTGAGAATTATCTTGGCACTTGAAGAGTCATATCCAAGGTAGTCAACCTGAAACCAGTCCATGACCCGCTAACCGTCTGAAACCAGTCCATGACCCGTTTGATTGCTTAACGTGTTCTCAGGTTGCAACCCATTACCAACCCGCTAGTTAACGGATGAATGTGGGTTAACCCGTAAAACCCATTTAAACCTGCTAAGAAACAGAATATACAAAAAGAGAAACCTATTCTACTCTCACTATCTCATCGCTCGGCCATCGCTTCTGCCTGTCTCATCACCTCTCTCACTATCGTCTCTCACCGTAACTTCGATTTTAGTCATCGCCTCTCACTTTTTCACGCCTTTCCTCACTGTCTCATCGTCCAGAGTCTAGACTTCAGCAACGTCTCCGTCGACCGCATCACCTCCGGCTCTTCCTCTCACCTCCGTGACCCTATATGTAGCTTCTCTCTCCTTTCTTTTTCTGTTTCCTAAAGCTCAACTAGGGTTTCGTTAAGTTTATGAAATTCAACATGATTATTGGTCTCTAATGTTCTCATATAGTGATTCAATTCTTAAAGCTCAACTGGATTTTGGTCAATTGTGTGAAATGTGAACTGGGTTTTTGTTATTTATGTGAGATCTGATCTGGGTTCTTGTTATGCTAATAATCTCAATTCAGATGTCAAAGAAATTACATCACTTTGAATTTGAATCCCTACACAGCTTCCCCTACCTTGGCTTCCATGACTTTGAATCTCTTATATAAAGGATGTTAATTCCTTGTGTTTAGTATCGTTTTTGCATCAAGGAGCATCCCTATTGTGCTTGCTATTGATTCAGGAACACAAGACTTTGCATCTCCCTATTTACAACTTTTGTGTGTGTGCAATAAGATTAGAAGGAAGACAAGATGGTGGCTTCGAACAAGGTTGCAGTCGCAAGGAACACTTTAGTTCTGCATATTGTCGTTTTGTTCTTCATTAAATCTCTGTGTTTGTGAATTTTTTTTGAATAGATCTTAGTTTCATGATTTAGATGGTATAATAGGATTCTGAAAACCGTCTTTTAATATGGTATCTTAACTTCATGATTTAGATGGTATAATCTCTGTTGCTGAGTCTTGCCTTTTGAGGCTAAAGAAGACAAAACCGAGTTTTTTTATGTATTTGGTATGTTTCTGTGGCATTTCTGATTATATGATTTGTGTACTTACTACATAGCATGTTTTATGTTTTAGAATGTATAATATTGTTAGTGGCTTCTTTCCCTAATATTTGTGGATAACTTGATGTAATGCTGTTTCTTATCTTTGTTAGATATTGACTCCAGATTCAAACAATGTTTGTGTTGGTATTGAATCTATGTTTAAGTCTGCAAATGGTTCTCAAATTGTAGTCATATTGTTAGCTCTCATTGAAAAACTAATGATGCTTCGCCTGTATAACAAGAGGTTGCAATCATCTGCTATATTCATTAAGCATGTAAGTAGAGAAGGTACATGACATGAGTAGTCGAATGAGGGACACTACCTTGAACACCAGTATATCTCGGTGGTTTAAGATGAGCCATTTGGTATTTTAATCATGTGTAAATCCTCATTAACGTCTCACTACAACCACAATTTTAATTCATAAAGTTTGATTTCAGTACATCCTAGACCAGGAAATAGAACCTTGTCACATGATCTTCAAGGTATATCAAGTTATCAACTTGGATGGCTGCCGTAAGCACTCAAAATCGGTTGGTTATATTAACCTTCACTTGTTAAATGGCACTTGAGGAAGTACACGCGAGGCGCACGTACTCTTATTGAAACAGTTGAAACATTGTTATGGTGTCGTGATTGGTTATTCGGTAGGAAAGGTAAATCCTCTATTCCTTGGTCATTGCATTAATTTCGCATCATTTCATCTTAGTTTCATTTAATTTTTATTTGACTAATTTTTCAATATATATTACAGATCAAGATCACACTGATTGGGAGCAATTCTGTGCTAGGCTTGACAATTTCATAGAAGAGCGAAGGTGGGCAGAAGAGGAAAGGAATAATCAATTGATTTGATAACTTAGTTTGAGGCTGATGTTGTAAAGTACTATTTCAGTAGGCTAGTTAGGACACCTCATGTCAAGATCCATCCCGAGTTAAACCCTTCAAGTCTTGTGGGGACCACCTCCTAAACAAGATTATGTCAAAAATTCGACATAGTCTCCTTTAAAAAGTAAACAACCCTTAACCTACAATAACCACAAAAGAAACATTTCTATGAACCAACAACCACCATCTTGCTCTCATAACTAATATCTTCCATAGGATACACATCTAAACAAGTTCATAACAAATTACAATAAGTGTTAACACAATAAAGTACACTAGTTCTAGATTTAAATCCTACAATGGGTTTTAGATCCCTAGGAGTTCATCGATAAAAATAATACAACCCGATGTGTATCAGAGCGACTATGAAAAGTAGAAGTAAAGAAAATTACAAGTAGGTTAACCTGGAACCTACTGTTGGTTTGGAAAATAGCGGTAACTATGTCTGGCCTTTACAAAGACTAGTCGGATTGAGCACTGCAATCTGGGCATTAAAAACGAATGGCCCAAGGGAGAAACAATGAAAAATATTAGCGTGAGTGGACAAAAATCAAATATAAAAAGATTATTTTCTTTAATGTTCACCTTTGAAATTTTTCAAGAAATACCTTATGCACGCAATTCATAGAAAAATGAATAGATAAATCATAAAGCAAATCTCTTGGCTCAAATCCATAATTTAAATGTGGGGTATTAACCATAATCACGAGAAACCAACCGACCAGCTCTACCACGAGAGAGTCTATTGACCAGCTCAATCGGAGAGGGTCTCATGACCCGCACTATTCGGGAGGGTCCAACCGACCAGCTACCACCGAATAGGGTCCTGACCTGCTCTATCCGGGAGGGTCCTACTGACCAGCTACCACCGAAGAGGGTCAGACTAGCTACTATCCAAAGAGGGTTCCATCTCCATCTGGAGAGGGTCCATGCTAGCATTCAATATATAACCATATCTTTGAAAATCCTCGTGGTAAAATAAATCGAAAACCAAGTCAAAACACCCATGACTTTACCCCAAATACATTAGATTTAAAACATTTCCATGAACCCGAAACCGGTTCCCTGACTTTACTTTAAAATCGTTAAATCCAAGAGCCAAGTTTCCCCTTTTAAACAATTAAAAACCATATTCCGGGAAAATCTTCATAAATAACCGGTTGTCATTTAATTATCTAATTATTAAATCCAAATCTTCAAAAATACTAAACGTATCGAATAAATCTCCAAAAATTAAAACTGCCCTTCAATGGTCTTCTCTTAATTTTTACAATTTATTGGGCAAGAAAAACTGTCCAAAAGGTGGCGGTCCCGCCGCCGGCAGAGAATTCCGGCCAAACTTCGGCCACCTCCAATCGACACCAAAATTTCACAGTTTGTTCCTCTCGTCAAAACGAACAACTTTCTAGTTCAACATAAAGACCAAAATCAGCCTCTAATTGGGTCAATTACGTGATGAACAGTAAAACCGGAAAAATTACACTTCAAAATTTCAATCCTTCAATTCTCCTTTTACACTCCAAATCAAGCTACCAAATTCTAGGGGATTATAGTACTCCTAAAACCCATCCTATCCATATAAAGAACTCAACAATTGGTGATCTAGAGAGGAAGAAATCCAATCAAGAACAAATCACTATACACATGAAGAACAATTAGGAATTTCTCCCGATTTACGGCGAGTTAGGTCCGAAAACTTACGTATGAATGAAGTAAACTCTGAGGCCGAGCTTTTGGGACTGGTGCGGCTGTGAGTGGTGGCCGGACGGCGGCGCTGTGGCGCGCGCAAGGTCGGGCAAGGGTTTTCCGTCGGGGGAGAGGAGAGAGAAGGTCCGGTAAGTTTTGATTTTTCACTTTCTACCTACAGTAACTTCCCACTTTTTATAGGGTTTCTCAAAATAGTAACTTCCCGTTTTTAGACCGTATCTTTCACATACGAACTCCGATTAAGACACATAGCATATCTACGGATGCGTATTAACGTCCTCTACAACTTCCATGAAGAAAGTTTTCTCAAATTCCCAACTTAACGAAAAGTCAACTTTGTGACCTCTCATGGTAAAACGGTTACTACGAAATGTTTTTAAAGATTAAGGTAACTTAGGAAGTAACCGACGGTGAATTGATTCTAGAACCGGGATGTGACACCTCAAATCATCAACTTCCATCTCTTGTACTAGTTAAACTAAGTTTAAGTCGGTATGAATTTTTAGTTTTCCATAATTGACATGGTGTTGTTTATTCTATAACTGATTTGGAAATAGTTTAACAAGATATTCAATCTTTTTTTTGAATAAAAAAATATTCAATCTTATTTTAACAGGTTTGGAAACAAATTGTAAAAAGAAAAATAAGTAAAAGGTTCTTTTTTCTTCAATGAAGAAGTAAAAATTTGATTAGAAAAAATAATAAAAAAATTATTCAAAAAAAGAGATCTGATAAAAAAGAAAGAAATATTTTCAATATATATAAACTTTAGCGGGTTTCAACGGGTAACCCGCGAACCCAACGGGTTCAACCCGTTATAATCCGTTAGTATAACGGGTTGAATCCGTTAAACCCGCTAACCGCTAAAACCCGGTCGTTACCCACCCAACTCGCCCGTTTGCTGAAGTAGGAATGGCTGAAGTAGTTTCTACTGTTATTGGTCTATTAATTAATGAATCGATCCTAAATAAATGATATTGGTTTGAACAAGCGATTGAAGAAGTGCTTCCTGTAGTGAATAATAAATAATAAATAAATAACAGATATAGTCATATAGGTAATTCCCAAATCGCCACGTCCTACACATGTGTGCTCTCCTCAATCTCCTCCTCTTTCTGGCTTCTCTGGGTGAGGCGGCAACTTGGCAAGAGCACAAGTCTGATGGCCAGCTCTCGATATGATGCTTGGTTTGGGTGCTGCAGCCACAAGCCAGTATTAAGTGATGACCTTTTCTCTTGTAAATTAATATATACACACATCTCATCATCATGCACACCCTACTAATTATATATGCTGCATGAAATATGATGCATTTAAATTAATTTAAATAGATGATTAATTTACATTTTATTTATTTTTAAATAAAAATTAAATATAATTATGAAATAGTTAAAAAAATTTAATAAATATTTAATTTATTGACATCTTGATACATATAAGTTAAGCTAGCAACGACTGATGACCTGATTTCTTGTTCAATTGACAGTACCTATTGACTTTCTTGTTTTCCATTTTGCTGAAGCCTGCCGCCCCTAACACACGAATGCTTCATTCCAAATTCCTTCGACAATCCTTATGATTATGCTCTTTGGGATTCTGACTTGCTATCAACAAATGGTATTGTTTTCGTTGCATTGTGACAAACATGGCCGGAAGCATTTTCAAGGTGCTTACAGATAATAAGATTCATCCGTCTTTTACAGACCTAACAATCACATTTTGGAATCCAGCATACTAGGTACTTTGGAATCATCATCCTAACATTAACCTATTTCTAAGAACCAACAGAACAGCAGAGAAACATGCAACTTCAGAAATCAATCACTTACAATATCAAACTGTATAGAACAAGGCAGCAACTAGCTCAAACAGATAACTGCATTGCTCTCATCTTATATTATCACTAGTTCTACTTTCACAACCCTTTAAATAATAAAACTAGACTCAATGACTCGGTCTTTAGGTTCGAGAATGCTCAGAAACATGCAACTGATGGAAGTAAAAATCATTTTAAGCAGCAAACCCAGTATTGCCAAGGGAGCAAGTAAACGTGAACAGCTTTATAGATAGGAATAATCAGATGCTATAGACTTAACATACGATGCTAAGAAGATTTACATGGCTCTGTCATTATAAACCTGGTAGCAACAATGTATGCCTCAGATTCAACAAATATGTCAACAAACTATCAAAATGAACAAGCTTTTACAGTAGAGTAACTCAGTCTAGTGACCTAAATCTTCCCAACTATTCGACTGAAGGAGCAAAATTCGTCAAGGTTTTAACCTCTTTCAAGCTGGAAAGGATACAGAAGTAAAGATAAGGAAGGAATGTCTGGCACATGCAATTGTGCATCAGAAACCCATTCCATGAAATTAAAACTGCTGATCAAGAGCAGGGTCTCTAGGAGATCTTGGAGACAGATATCCAGAAACACCTGAAAGGCTGCGTGTCAACCAGGAAGTGCTTCGTGTCAACCATCCTGTTTCTGCTTCTTCTTCCACTTGAAGCATGCTCTTCCTTTCTTCTTCCACCAGTATCTCCAACCATCTCTTGGCCATACAGAGCTTGACAGCTTCTACACCTTGTTGAACTATTTCAGGAGGAGGAAACACAAGAGGGTTTCCGTCCAAGTCAAGTTTGGTCAAGCTGTCAAGGCGGCCAAATGTAACTGGCAGATCATGGAGCTGATTGTTGCTGATATCAAGTTCTTTGAGGTTGGTTAGATCACCAAAAGTATTAGGCAGCTCAGTGAGATCAGTAAAGTTGCTGGCAAGGTTCAGAGTTCGGAGATTGGTCAATCGGCCAAAAGACAGTGGAAGGCCCCTCAGCTCATTGAAGTGAGCATCCAAAGAGCACAAAGACCTCAGCTCGCAAACAGAGGTGGGCAGGGAACGAATCTTGTTTAATTGTATGGAAAGTTTCTGAAGATTGACCAACTCATAACCAATATTGGTTGGCAAGTATGAGAGGATGTTGAAACTCACATCCAACTCCACCAATGACCTAAATTTATACCAAAACCAATTAATCCTTTCCTTATTCCATCACATTTCATATAGGCAATTATGACGTATCTCACTTGGAACTCGATCTGATCCTAATAGTAATGATTCAGAAATAAATACTAAAACGTAGAAGCTTTTCTGAATTGAAAAGTTCACCTGCAACGACAAATAGAGTCAGGAAGAGCAGTCAGCTTGTTGCCGGAGACATTGAGAAGCTTGAGGTTTTGCAAAAGGCCAATGGCGTCAGGCAGTGACTCCAACAGATTGGATGACAAGTTGAGCTCTTGTAGCTTCTCCAATCCGCATATTGTATCAGGAATTACCTGTTCAAAAATGATTCTTGATTCATAATCCCTTCTTTTAATCATAATAACACTAAACCAATCAATCAATCATGAAGCTATTTTGATTTCGATTGTTAGTTAAGAAAGAAAATGCTTCTTGAATCATAATAACACCAAACTAATCAATCAATAATGTTTCTTCTTCTTGGCAAGGAAAGAAGAAAGAAAAGGGGAAACAAACCTTGAGCTCATTGCTGGAAAGATCAAGGTGTAGCAACCCGGGGATCTTGCCAAACGCCTCTGGCAAGAACCTTAAGCGGCGGCCGGAGAGTTTGACGCGGTCGAGCGCGGCCCCGTTGGCCTGGTGCAGAATGCCGACGACCTCCTCATGGAGCTGGTCTGACACTGGCGGCTCCTCCTCGACGACGCCGTCCTCGGCGGAGCGGTAAATCTTGTTAAGCCTCTCCTCAGCGTCCTTGAGAAGCTTCTCGTAGGCGGCGTGGAGCTCGTCGAGCTGGAGAATGGCCTTGCAGTCCTGCTTGTCTTTGTCGGCGGAGTCGCGGCACTCCTGCTCGCGCTCGGCGAGGTGGGCCCGCCACTGGAAGCGGTCGACGTCGGAGGGGCGAGGGGAGAGGACGAGCTCCTCGAGCTTCTTGGATAGAGAGGACTCGATGAGGGCGAGCTTGGCCTTGGCGGCGTCGACGGCCTCGTGATCGGGGCGGGGGCCGAGGGCGTTGAGGACGGAGCGGGTCTGGGAGACGTCGGAGACGGCGCGGGTCATGGCGGCGATGAGTTTGGGGTCGGACAAGTGAGGCATCTGGTGGAGGAGGCCTTGTTGAGGTCGGATAAGCTGGGGCTGGACGTCGTCGATTTGGATGGACTCGAGGTCGGAGATGTCGGCGGCGCGTGGGCCGGTGGAACCGAGGACGGGAATGCGTTCCATGACGTAGGAGAGGATAGGGAAGCTGGAGGGGTTGGGATCCATTGCTACCAAGTTTCTGAGAGAAGGAGAATTGGGAATTGAGAGAACGAAGGAGAATTGGGAGTGTTGTTATTGTTATGGGAGGAATAAGGGCGTGGATGTCGGAAACAATTCTGTCCAAATTGACGAGAGAGTACACTGGTTCAGAAACAAACAAACTACCTGCTGCCACGTCATCGGATCCTAACATACTGAAACCCCGCCCCGGCCCAATTTTCCACGTCATTTGTGCTCAATTTTAAATATAAATTCAAGTGCGCTCTCTAAAATGTGATTCTAGCTTTTGAATAATAGATATATTTCGACAGAAATTTTGATGGTAGTAAAAAAATTAAGAAAATTTACAAAGAATAACAAGGAAATTGTAAATGAAATTTTAAGAGATGTTTGTTTTCTTAATTATGTATTATATTTGAAAATAAAACTTTAAATAAACATTAATCCATAGTGAGTTATAATAATGTAAGGTGAATCAGTATATGTTGAACAATTAATAATTCTTAAAAATTTATTTTAAACTATCTAATTTTTTTTATGTTTGGAAACACAATGAGGCTAGACCATGTCATATATACACATGATAAATGCTAAATAGGAATCAAGAAATTAATTGTAGATTAGCCATTTAATTAAACATTTACTTATCAAATTCGTAAAACAAAGAATAAATATTTTGAAGATGTAAAGGTTAACAAGTTCAATGGTCAGCAGGGTTGTTTATGGAACAAGCCTAGTATTAGGGCCAACAGGGTTCAAATCTTGGTGGCAGCAAATTTTGATAGTACATTCAGTGTGAGGCCGATATCATACACAAAGTCAAATCCGCATTTTCAGGACCCACTCTGAAATTTTCCCGTAAATCTCGAAATGACCCCTACAGGGACCATCTCAAGGGAAGTTCCACCGAAAATTCGACAGCACCTTCCTTGAAAATGGACAACCCTCATAAAAATATATCAATCGGTGATATCAAACCCAAACTATTCTCCTTTTTTCCAACCAAGGCCAAATATAAAATAATAATCCAAACCCCAGGTTAAATATAACAAAATCCTAGCAAATGCCAAAACTTAAATCTCAGTAAAACATCGAGTTCGATTCTCATCTGTACGACTGGTCTCTCTAATCAAAAATCATCAAAACCCAAATAAGTCGTTGGAGCTTTCTCATCGTGTAGTTGGAGCTTCCTCCGGTAAAACTCGACGTGGCGGCGGGAGGAAGTGAACCCAGGAAGCCCCCTGTCGGCAGCGTTACTGTTGCAACCTTCCTCTCCCTCGTCGGCGCTCCATTGCCGGAAACAACCGCCCAGCTCGACGGCGAAGGTGGAGGCGAGTCGACCGACACCGGTGGGGCGCCAAACGGTGGCCGGTGGAAGGAGAACCGGGATGCACACAGTGAGGAAGGAAGGAGAGTCGAGCGCGGGAGGAAGAGGGAGAAGAAAAGAAAGAAGGAAGGAAAGAAAGGAAAAAAAAGAAGAAATGAAAGAAGGAAAGAAAGGAAAAAAAAAGAAGGAAGGAAAGAAAGAGAAAGGGGAAAGTTTCCCGAAAGATAAACTTTTCTAACCCTTTCACCATTTTTCTTTCTTTATCTCGACAACAGAAATCGACACCCCCAAGTTTTTATTAAAATTTTAATTACCTTCTCAATAATTACTCTTCGATAAATTTTTATTGCCGACGATCTCCAAAAATTATTTGTACCGATAAATCTTAATATCGATAAGGTAATTTCTAATTGTAAACGGAGAAAGTAACTTTTAGTAATTTAAAAAGAGTCGGGGTGTGACACGCATAGATATCAAGGCGGAGTTAAGGACGAAAGTGGGCAGAGTCAAGGTCGAAATTTCAGTGATTTCGGTGAGATTTCGACAATTTCGCAAAATATCAATTATTTAGGGTGTGTCACGCATAGATATCAAGGCGGAGTTAAGGCCGAAAGTGGGCAGAGTCAAGGTCGAAATTTCAGTGATTTCGGTGAGATTTCGTCAATTTCGCAAAATATCAATTATTTCAGACGAAAAAGTCTTGGTAGGTAAAAGATATATCGCTAGGTGATAAAAATGAAATTTCGCCGAAAAAAAATCGATTTTTTGGTAATGACATGACTGATAAGTTTGAATAGATGAAATTTTATATAAATAAATTAATTCTTTTGTCTTTTTATGAGATTTTTTTAACTTGGTCCATCATATATGTTATATTTCGCCTCTTTTTCTCTCTCTCTCCTAAACCTTTCTCGATCTATAGCCGTCTAGGGTTAGTGTTTTCTTGAGAAAACAGTTGTTCGATGTTCTCTTCCACGGCTTCAGTCGTTGCGATGATTGCTACCCTAGCCTCCAAGCTCTCCCTTGATCACCAAGTGGAACCATTCGACCTCGATCGATAATCTTTGTAGTCCGAACAAGAACTTCATCGCACCTAGATTTTACTTGTTCGGTCGTTTGAACACAGCACACGTTGAATCTGATTCATTTTGTAGTGTTGTTCGATCGATATGGAGGCTATCGACACCGGTAGAAGTTCAAGCATGTGGTGACCGTTTTCTGTTTACCTTCACCGATAAACATGACCACTATCAGGATCAACACTTTAGCAGATGAAAAAATTGCGTCGGCCTGTTAGCCAAATTCGTCGGCTAAGATCTTAGCTGACGAGTTGCCGTCGGAAAAGATCTTAGTCGACGAGTTGTCGTCGGCTTTGACTTTAGCCGACGAAATAAAAGTGGTCGTCAGCTATAGTTTAACACTTAGCCGATGTGTCACATCCCGGTTCTAGAATCCATTTACGGTCGGTTACTACCTAAGTTACTTTGGTCTTTAACCGTATCGTAGTAACCGTTTTACCGAGAAAGGTCAAAAAGTTGACTTTTTGTTTGGTCAGGAATTTGGAGAAACTTTCTTCATGAAAGTTGTAGAGGGCGTCGTTACGAGTCCGGGGACACGTAGCACGCTTAAATCGGAGATCGTATGAAGAAGTTATGGTCAAAAAACAAAAGTTACTATTTGGGTGAAAAGCCTATATATAGTGAGTTACTGGGGTAAATCGGTGAAAAAGTGAAAATTGGAAAAGTTACTGTTCACCATCGAAAACCTCCGAAAATCCCGATTTTTTTCGCCGGATTTCATCACCGGATTTCTCCTCCGTCCGGCGGAGTTAGGGCGCGTGCTAGGTACCAAATTGAAGCCTGCAGCGCCACCTTCAAGTTGGTGGTGGCCATCGGAGCTGAGTCGCCGCCGTTTGAGAGAAATCACGGCGAGAAGGGGGGACCTGTGCACTGTTCATTGACGCCGGATTTCTCCCTCCTCCGGCCACCTCCCGGTGAGTTCTTTATATGGTTTTGATGGGTTTGAGGTGTACATTAAGCCCCTAGAATTTGGTAGCTAGATTTGAAGTGTGTAGGAAGAATTTTGGATTTGAAGTTTGGGTTGACTTTTGGATTCGGGTTGTGTATTTTCTTGTCGATTGACCTAGTTAGGGGCCGAGTTGGCCTTCGAGTTGAACTAGAAAGTTGTCCCAAATGTTGAGACGAAGCTGCTGGTAAAATTTGGTGGCGATCCGAGGTCGCCGGAATTTTGGCCGGATTTTCCTGCCGGCGGCGGAGCCGCCACTTTTGGGCAGTTTTCTTGCCCATTTAAATTGTAAAAATTAAGGGAAATCCATTAGGGGCAGTTGCTGATTTTTTTTAGGAATTTATTTGAGGCGTTAAGTATATTTGGAAGCTTTGGGGTTTTGTTTGTGTAATTAAAGGTTAACCGGTCGTTTAGGGAGAACCGGCTAGGCGTGAGAGCGTAATTAAGAGTTTGTACGCTATTTGGTGTATTAGAGGCCGACACCCCCACACTTTGTTAGACGGTTAAGGTTGAACGCCAAGGGTAGAGCGTTATGGTTACCCTCACTTTGATTATGGGTTTAAGACTTGTTGTGTGTTTTGGACAGGACGTGGGGGAGCTCGAGCTGAGCAGCCATCTGGTAGCCGGCAGACCTAGCGGCATCTGTGAGTGGACTTTGTTTTAAATTAAATTGCATGCTTTATACTTGATTGGTTTCTCCTGCATATATATAATTTCCTCTATTTGTATGATTTACGGTGATTTGGGAAAAAGGGGATTTAAGGATTTTAAAGGCAAACAAACCGGGAAAGAGGTTCATACCCATCCCGTGATTTTAAAGGATTTTTCCCGGGGTATGGTTTTATTGTTTATCACCGTTTTGGGAATATGGAGGGGGATGTTTTTAAAGGAGAAATGTGGCTCACGGATTTTAAATGGGGTTTTCGATTTATTGTTTCCACGAGGTTTTACGAGGTATTACAGGTTTTACAGGTTTTCAAGGGATTTTGAAAAAGGGAAAAGGGAAAAGGATATAAGGATTGTTTGCTAGCATGGACCCTCTCCAGTTAGATCGGGTACCATCTTCTGGGTAGAGCAGGTCAGGGACCTTCTCCGGTTGAGCTGGTCAATAGACCCTCTCGGATAGAGCAGGTCGGGGACCCTCTTCGGTGGTAGCTGGTCATTAGACCTTCCCGAATAGAGCAGGTCGGGTTTTCTCGTGGATGAGGTTAACACCCCACATAATTGTTTATGATTTGAGCCAATGCATTGTTTACGTTTACCTGCATGCGGTTTTCCTTAGAAAAGTAGAGGGAGGACATTAAAGGAATTAAAGTTTCGATATTTTATTTTTGTCCACTCACCCTGACGTTTTTCAATGTTTCTTCCCTGGGCCCTTCGTTTTAAAATGCCCAGATTGCAGTGCTCGACCCACCTAGACTACTTGGAGGCCCAGCATAGTTACTGCCACATTCCGCACTATCTGTAGGTTCCGGGTTGACCTACTTGTATTATATATCTATGTTCCTACTTTTATCCTAGACGCTCTGATACACATCGGGTAGTTTATTTGTTGGAGAACTCTTTGAGACTTGGAATGTTCGGTACCATTTACATTTGGGATGTTGAATTAATTGTTGGATTTTTTATTAGATGTGTATCATGTGGAGTTGTTGGTTATTGGGGAGCAGGATGGCTCCAGGAGTTTCGGTTGGATATTGGTATTAGAAGTGTACTGTGGGTTATTGCAGGTTAAGGGTTGTCCACTTTTCAAGGAAGACTATGTCGATTTGTCGGCAGAATCTTCTTTGGGAGGTGGTCCCCGCAGGATTTACTCCGAGTTAAATGGGTTTAACTCGGGGTGGGTCCTGACACGATGACTTATTTTTCTATTTTTCGTCGACTAAAGTAAGACTAAAGCCGACGAAATATATTGTCGTCGGCCTGTTAGGTGTGACTCTGGCCGATGAAATATAAATATAGCCGACGAAAAAAATTAAAATTCATCAGCTTAATATTGAAAAAATAAATAAAAAATATAGCCGACGAATTAAGCCATATGTCGTCGGCTAAACCTTGAAAAAAAACTAAAAAATACTATAGACGACGAATTATGATAAATTTCGTCGGCTATAGTACTTTTTATACTAAAAAAACCACAAAATTTGTAAATTACCATCCAAGCAAGCTGCAAATTACACAAACAATTTCATATAATAACCAACAACACCATCAAAAGTGGTCACAACGTTTTTCATTAAATTATTTATTAATTGTTCAAAAACCCATAAAATTATATAAAATCGATATCATCTAAATCTATATATGCGTGCTGAGGAGGTTGCTGTTGAGGAGGTTGCGGCGGCTGAGGTAGGGGAATAGGCGTAGGCATGGGCGGAGCCGGAAATCTCTGAAGCTGGGCAGCTGAAAACTCTTGCAAGTACTGGAACATCTGCTGCTGCTGTGCCTGCTAGGTGACATATACTGCCGCATTATACTCTTGTAAAGTGGCTTGGTGTTCCCATAGCATCTAAACTTCCGCCTCTAGCTGAGTCGTTCTGCTGCTGGTCGAGGCTGTCTTTTTTTGAAATCCGGGAGTGGTCTTCAGTACCCCCTCGCCCTTCTTTCCTAGACCCTGGCAGTAGAAGTTATTTCCTCGCGGTGGAAATGTTGTGCCCATGATCCTAGCCCCAACCCTGAGATCTGAAGTGTCGATCTGAGACATGGCTTCAGACATGTCTTCCTCCTGCGTGTCCGACCATACCTCCCTCACTATAGTAGTCATCAGCTCGTCACTAGCCTGCCTCACCTTCGCCTAATTAGATAGGAAAAAATAATTAATTAACATTTTCAAATATATATATATAATTTAAAAAATTTGAAAACGTAAAATGACTTACAATATCCTCCTGGGCGTCAGGATATGCCTTCTCGTACGTATAGACGTACCAATTGACTTCTGGATGTTCCTTGGCCGCCTCGTCCATCAACGATGTGAACGGTCTAGAGCCGTCATGATGGTTCCTTGTGTTGCGTTACAAAACAGGCTCCTGCTCAGTTGGAGGGGTGGCTTAGGCTAGAAGGCGAGCGGCTTGGTTTGCTAGAGTGTCGCGGGTAGGTTCCGACGGGGTGGACTCTTTCAAGCGCGGTGACACCACCAAGATAACAATTCTGGCGGGGTGGACTCATTCAAGCTCGGCTCTTGGTAACGGAGGCACAACCTCCATTGGTGCCTGCACGAAAAGGCCAATACTTTAAGGATTTAGGAATTTTTAGGACAGAGTGCAAAGTGTTGGAGGGTACGTACCAGTGCACTGTCAGCAGCAGTGGGGATCGCTTCGACGATCACTTCTGGAGTCTCCTGCACTTTAGTAGCCATTTCCGCAACACCTTGCTCCGACTGCGGCGATGCTGGGGGAGTTTCTGCTTACAGCGGAGGCAACACCGGTGAGGTTTCCGTGGGCAAAGCAGGCTCGGTGACAAGGACTTCTCCTGCCACTATCTCCAGGGATGGCGGCGCCACTTCCTCTATTGGCTCGGTCGCTGAGGGAGGAAGGATTATCACCTTCGGGAGCATGTTGCTTGGAGTGCTCGGAGTGCTCGGAGCAACAGTCTCCTTTGCAAGGCGTTCGGTCTCTAGGGGTATAGTGGATGATAGATCGGTCGGCAGCGTCACGGCTGTGGTCTGCTCCAAGCAGAGCTGGGTATGGCGCTGGCGAACCTGCATGAAAAGTAGTTAGTAGGCCAAGTTATGAGTAAAGAGATGTGCAGGAAGGCAAGGGGCTCACCAGTCTAAATTGTTGTTGAAAGGCGTGATCTTCCTCCCCATCTGTCGCATCCTCATCGGGCATGACCCGTTTGTGAGAACTCTCCCCTTCAGAAGCCTGCAAGATAAAGGCAAACTCATATGAAGAAAATTCTCAAATAAAGAGGCTATAGAGTAGAGCCCGATAAACAGAGTACTTACTCTTTGGGTTTGGAGTGAAGGCGCGCGTGATCTTCCTCCCCATCTGTCGCATCCTCATCGGGCATGACCCGTTTGTGAGAACTCTCCCCTTCAGAAGCCTGCAAGATAAAGGCAAACTCATATGAAGAAAATTCTCAAATAAAGAGGCTATAGAGTAGAGCCCGATAAACAGAGTACTTACTCTTTGGGTTTGGAGTGAAGGCGCCTCTTCGTCATCCGAGTCTTCCGATGGGCGGATAAGCGCTAGGTACTTTCCTCTCGCCTAGTCTGCCGACGAAACGCCTCGCCTGGAGCGTGGGGGTTATGACGGTGTGCGACCTAAAAACCAAACTGTTAGATACAAATAGGAGATGAAGGAGGTCATTATGTAGTCAAGGTGTTACCTCTTCTAAGTTGCCTTCTTGGATAACGACGCCAGTTGGGCGGCGCGGCGATTCACTCTGGTCTACGAAATTGATGGCGGCATTTTCTTGTTCTGATCGGCGGCGACGGATGATGTTTTTTTCTACCTCGCTCAAATTTGGGTAAAGGCGGGAGAATACAGCTGTGAAGACGATCTCGTCCATGGTTTGCCAGGCATTATCAGAGAGCGATCGCCACCAAGCAAGATACTCGGGGTCGGTGCCAAAGAAAGGCTCGATTTTCTGGAAAGCCGAGGAGAGTGAAAAAGACAGTTCAAGGGGGTATGGCGGTCCACATCACCGATTCACCGCCATGAGGTGTATTTATTAACTGAGTAAGTGAAAGGGTAAGGAACACCTTGGTTGAAGCCGAGTTGACGCGTGAAGTGGTGCGGCGCGTAGAGTTCGAATTCATCATCTGGGTCGGAAAGCCGTAGGTTAGTGCAGGAAACGGCCCTAGAGAAGGCGTCCATGGCATTGTTGCCAGACTTAGGGCGAGGATGGAACCTGGAACCTGCAGTGGATGGCGGTGGATGATCATCGAATTCCGGCGGCGTGCCACAAGGTCAATGGTAGGCGGCGGCTCGATCTGGTTATACAGGATGGCGAGGCTGGCATGGAAAGTAGGAGGGGCTCGACCTGGAGTATTCTTGTCACAACCCAACCCAAGATTACCTCTCTAATCCTGAGTTAAGACGTGCGGGACCCAACACAAGAGAGATTTACTCGAAATCCCCCTTGCGTCAGGATAACCCTTTTCTTCATAACCCAATTCAAACCGTCCAAGAGGTGCCGGAATAGACATCAAACCGGAGATTATCCTGTTTCCCACATTTGAATCTCAAATGTGGCATTTAAAGAACCTAGGGGTTCTACTAATATTTGTGACTGCACCTGAATCCCGGTCAGGCTGCCTACGTACCCTGTCCTCAGGGATCAAGCCACACGTAGCTCTTGTATTAACTAACACCATAACCGGGCGAATCCCGCTATTCTATTTATCCGTTGCTTTCTAAATGAGGATAGCATACACCTAACGCATAACCTGGGTTAATCTCTCAAATGAGGTATCTACCGACCAACTAACCCTCGGGATTAAACCGATTATTATACCATTCATAACAAAACATCATACACGGCAAGACGGATAATAAAGGCAATCACACGATTACAAACAACCATCACACATAGCTATAAATATAAAACATAGTGGCATCCATGTAAATAAACCAAACCATGGGCATTTAAGATATTTCCTCCTACTTGGCATCCCTGAAATTAGCCCAAATCTGTCAGGGGCAACATGGACATTCTAGCCTTAATGGCAGTTTCGTAATAAATCTGAACTACCAAGGGTCTTTTAGGAATTTCAGCCTTAGTGGCAGCCCCTGTAAATAAACAAATCAGCCAAGGACAGTCTGGTCTTTTTAACCTCAAAGGCAGCCCCATAAATATACAAATCTGTCAGGGGTATTTCTGTCATTTTGGTCTCAGTGGCTGTTTTGTAAATAAACAAAACTACCAGGGGCAGTTTGGGACTTTACTCTCAAGGGTAGCACTGTAATTATACAACACAACTAGGGCATTTCTGTCTTTTCACACCTATGGTAAATGGTAATTATATTAGATCTACCGCAGTAAAACTCAGGGATATCCCTTTTTACCCTGGCATCACCGATCGGCCCTCCGGCCGATTTCAAACCCTACTTCGGCCATCCCTCTCTTCTCTCTGATCAACAAGACCACACAAACATCAACAAGAAAAAGTAAAGGGGAAGAGAAGGTTACCTGGGATGGTGACCTGAGGCAGCACCTCCCCCGATCAAAACCTCCTCTACTCACCGGGCTTCCCCCTCCACCGTGGACTCGCCTGCATGTCTGGAATCTCTCCAGAGCTCGACGAAGTCCTGCTCGTCCTCCTCGGCTCTTTGACGAGCCACTGCTCGAGACCGAACCCACATCTCAGCTGGCGACGCAGCCCAGCCAAAACCAGTCGAGCGACGACGTGGCTAGTCGGAGGCTTGAGGAAAATAGACTGAGGAAGGGAGGGGAAGAGAGAGAGAGCGCGGGAGGAGAGAGAGTGAGAGAGAGAAAGCGGAGTCGAAGAGAGAGAGAGCAACCCCCGGTTTTCCCCCCCCGGTCAACTCCCCCTCCCCCATATATATACCCAACACCAACGGCCCAGATCAGTCTCTGATTGATCTGACGGCTCAGATTTAATTACAAAAGTTACCATTTACTTTTATCGAACAGTAACTATACAATATCCTGAATAACTTTCGCATACAAACTCCGATTAATTCGTAGGATACACCCACGTGTTCGTATTAACGTCCTCTACAACTTTCCTGAAGGAAGTTTTCCCAAATTCCTGACTTATCGCAAAGTCATCTTTTTCCACGGTAAAGTAATTTAACATTTATTACCTCTGTAAACTAAATAAATCTATGTTAAACAACTCGTAGCTCCGGAAAATATTCTGAACATACCGGAGGACTCGAATTAACATAATCTATCCCTCGGGACAATAATTCTATTTTCTCCCAAAACCGAGAATATCTCGATATTAATTCGGGGAAAATTAACAGTGCGGTTACCATTCTCTGTAACTCGTCTAATCTCGGTAAAAATGTTAATTTCGGGACGGGGTGTTACAATTCTGGTTCACGTTGAAGCCTAATAGGGCCTTCTTCGCTTGGATCATGGGTGAAGAGCGGTGAAACTGCGGGAAGTAGATTTGTAGCTAGAGATCCAACACCTATAGGGGGTTGGGTGGAATCTGGAACGGGTTCAGGGACAGAGTTCGAAGGGCCCGGTACAGCACCTCGATCAAAGGTTGCCCTAAACCAACTTCCACGTCATTGTAAAGCGCTTCGGTTAGTTTAGTCCACTTGTCCGTAGGCTTATGAGCTCCACCACATAAAATGAATTTATTTAACCAATACTCAAGGAAAACAATACCTCTTTCGTGTTAGGGGCAGTATGGATGAAGTATCTCTGCCATACTTGAAATGAGGACTTCAACGGCTTTCGAATACTTGGGTTACTGCGGTGCTCAAAAACGGTGTCGGCAAAGTCCCCGAGGCCTAGGACTGAGCGTGGATCAGGAGTCCGATGATGGCCAAAATGTCCAGAAGCGTGATGCTCATCTGGCCAAAGGGGAAATTGAAAGTTTTGGTGGAACTGTACCATACTCCATAGGGTTTTCCAGGAACGACGTCGTTGAGGTCGGTCCGAGAATAGCGTTGCCGTTTTCCAGGAAAAGTATGTATCCTGGGCGCGGCGGGTTGTCAAATAAGAGGCGATCGAATCTAGTGGACCCGCTGATTGTGAGGTGATGTTAAGGTTCGAGTCGCGAACTGGGTTTCTCGGATGGGCCATGACAGTGTTTGTTTTGGGGATGGCAGAAGGTGATAGTGACAGTAGTCTTGTCACTTTTTATAAGCTCAAGGCGCACCTTTTCAAGCCGAAGCTTCCCCTCATTTAAGAGGGGTTATGACTTCTGAAGCGTCAGCCTATTCGAATTCGAAACCAGCAAAATGTATCAATTAGACATTTTTGCTTGGTCTATTGGGTCAAAACTGCGATCAATGCTTAGGGGAAATGTTTGAGCCCAATTAATATTGGGTCTGGAATTAATTAATTTCAGATAACATTTGGGCCAGTACCAGTGGCCTAACAAAGATTTTTTTTAGCTTCGGCCAGGAAGGGCAGGTGAGGCGAAATCCAGATGGAAAAAACCGCCTTGTATGCGTGTGTAGGACTCTAAGAGAGTAAGTTTGCATTGGAAACTAAGAAGTTTCGATAACTACAGGGTCAGTCCCAATGACCTAGGCGAAGTCATTTGTGATTGGGATTGCATCATTCTAGTGGCTTCGTTGCGAAGTTGATGAATCCTTGTGCAATTACTGTGGTAGACACCTACTTAGATTGAACAGTTTGCATCCTTATCAACTATATTTCAAGTCAGTATATATGGAGGGCTTAGGGGATCAGACTACACACACAATCATTCACCATACAAAACAAACAAAACAACAACTCTACAACTACAAGCAGCAAATCTAATCTCGTCGATTGCAACCTGACGCTAAAGACTTACGCCTTAGTGGTAATCAACCCGATTCCCTGAAACCATCCACAGTGCGCAGCTTACATCTCTCCAGCGGAGTCCCACCCCCTTTTCTAGTAAAGCTCTGCTCGTCTAACACGAGTATCAAAAAAAGTGTGGCAAACCACTCGTAAATTATTCTTCCAAGGCGAAGCTAGGTGGTGTGCAACATTCTCTCTTTCTGCATCCGTGCGATGGCATGCCCCACAAACTTATTTAATTATTGTCTAATTTACTTTCTTGTACTTTTATTTTCACATTTGTACTACCTTTCTCTTACCGCGTAGTGTGAGCCAAAACAAGCCCTGTCAGATTTAAGATAAAACATATCGTCTTAATCATCTGATTAGGTATTTAGTGTTTGTTTTGCTTTTCTAATTTATTTTGGATTTTTTTTCTTTTAATCCATAGGCTTTAGACTTGCTTATTTGTTACTTTTGGGTTTATTTGCTCCTATATAAGGATCATTTATCAATTGTAGTCGTCATCTATGATATTAATAAAACCCTTAAGTTTATTTCATTCTCTTGTGGATTCAAGAACTGATAGAAACCGTAGATTATTTTAACTAGAGCTTAAAAGTAGAGAAGAGCAAGGAAAGGAAAAATGCAGGTGAAGGTACACGACTACATTATGTATTCCTGGTTAAATATATACAGTACATCACATCCCTATTTATAGGGTAATAGGAATACAAGATTTGTAAAATACCCTCATATTCCTAACAAGAACCTCTCGTTGATTTGAGAGCTTAAACTTGTGGATTCAAGTTCGTTGGTGGATTCTAACGATTAGCTTATAACGTTTTTTTTTCAGTACAAGAGATGCAATAATCAGTTAATCGCCTTCTTAGTGAGTTTTCCATTCATTACAGGCCATGCTTGCGCTGTCTATCACAAAGATGTACTTACATCGTAAATTTTGGGGCTGTTTAATATCATTGGCCAAACATCATATGGCTCGAGTGAATTAGTTGTTGCCCGGTCAAAGTTGAGCTATTTTTCTTTTTCTTTTTCTTTTTGGCAATGGTCAGAGTGAGAATTATAATAAATTTGGCAATTTCTGAAGCAACTAATTGGAACCAAAAGAGTTGCAATATTAGATCGATTAGCATAAGAGATCCTAATTCCACAAAATTGTATTCCAATTAATTTGCACAGTTGCATATTATGTGTTATTGGTATATGTAAGAACAAGTTGAAGTACCTTCCACAAGACAAAAATCTGATTACCTTCAAACCCATTTCAGATTCCGATTCCATAGTGAATCAAAAAAAAAGAAAAAATAAACAAGAAGGCCGACACATCACCACGTTTGCCATGGACCGTCCGCCTCTTCGTTGACGCATGTCGCCATTCAAACTGCATCGTCAAGTCGTCTCTTTAACTTCTTTGACTACAAGCCTTCCCCGCTAACAAAGCCTCGTAGAAACCTCAAGAGCTTCGACGTCCTCATCTTCCGCCACCTCTCGTTCCGCCTCTACACTCCCACCAAGATCCCCTATGGTAGCGGCTTCATCTTCATGTCCGCCGCTTCCAACCATACGACGACTTCTGCTAACGCCTCCCCTGCGAGCTCCTCGCTGTCGTCATGTTAGGATAGTAACTAGGAGAACATTTTACTTCTCTTTCTTTTACCGTGTCCTAAACGTAGTGTTTTAGTGCTGCGAGCTTGTACTGTTGTGAGTTGTCTTGACCAGTGTTGGTTAGACAAGTGTCACTCATGACAGCGTTCAGTCCCATATAAGGACGAAGCAACTGTGTATGAAGCTAAGAAAGAAATCAGTTGTTTTAATCTGTTATCTAAATTTCGTTTTCCTTTGCAATTCTCTCTCAAATTCCAGTAGTTAGATTTCATATCCTAACATTCTGGTGTCACAGCCCTCGATTTTAGGGGCGATGGTGAACACTAAACGAAACCAATCAGCTCCTGTGGAGCTTACGAACCTGGAATTTGATTTTCAAGTTCATGAGGAGACTACAACTCGATTTGACACTATACAAGAGTCAGTGAACGGTGTTGAAGGGAAGGTCACGATGCTGCAAGATACAATCACTGAGCTTCAGAATACAGTGACCTCGATAACAGCTGACATGCCCCTTCTGTTGCTAGCGATGAACAAAGGAGCCACTGTAGCAACACCTACATTGTCCTTGCCAGGTCTTGTAATAGTGTTGGCTGATGTTTTTCTTGTGGAATCAGCTCCGGTAAGCTTTGGAACAATTCCTAGGGAGGTCTTGCTACTATCACCTGGTTCGTCAAGTCTGGCGAAGTCTGAGTCTGAGTCAGCAGCTTCAAAGGATGGTAGTATCAGTTAAGTCTGAGTTTGTAGTTGAGTGAGATGCTTCAGATAAGGGAATAGGAGCTGTGTTGTCACAAGAAGGGAATCCTATAGCTTTCCTAAGTTAAGCCTTGGCCCATAAACACTTAGCGTTATCAGTTTAAGACAAAGAAATGTTAGTAGTGGTATATGTTGTTCAGCAGTGGAGACCTTATCTGTTGGGAAAACATTTTAAGATCTTCCCTAATCACAGGACTATTGAACATTTTCTGAAGCAAAGAATCACCACCCTAACTCAACAGAAATGGTTGATCAAGTTGATGGGCTTTGATTACTCAATTCAATACAAGGCAGGAAAAAACAATGTCGCACCTGATACTTTATCAAGACAATTGGAGCTAGCTGCTTTAACTGGTGTGTCTACTCCAATGCAAACCTTTGTTAAGGAGATCCAGAAAGCTTGTGAAAGTGATGCTAAGGCTCAGAAGATTGTACATGAGATAGACTCAGGAAATGGTAGCATGAAGCAATTCTCTGTGCAGGACTCACATTTGTTATACATAACAAGGATATTTGTACCAAGAAGTGGGAATTAGAGAGAAAAGGTGATTAAAGAATTTCATGAAGGTTTGGTGGGAGGACATGGTGGAAGAATCAGAACTTATCATAGACTTAGAGAAGCTTTGCTTGGCCTAGAATGTTAACTGACATTAAACAGTACATAGCAGCTTGTCACACATGTCAGCTTAACCACTATGAGACTCTATCACCACCAGGGTTATTGCACTTAATCCTATCCCTAAGAATGCTTGGACCAATATTTCTATAGATTTTATTGATGGTTTACCTGTATCAGATGGCAAGACAGTTATATGGGTGGTAATTGACAGGTTTACCAAATTTGCTCATTTTATACCTGTGACACATCCATACACTGCAGCTTCTGTGGCACACTTATGTGTGAAGGAAATTTTCAGACTACATGTTATGCCAGCTCAAATTATCTCAGATAGGGATCCAGTGTTTATGAGTCTTTTCTGGAAAAACTTCTTCAGACTTCAGGGAACTCAGTTGGCTAAATCATCAGTTTATTGTGATCATCCTCAAACTAATGGACAAACTGAGAATTTGAATAGAACTTTGGAACAGTGTCTGAGGTGTGTGACAGGAGAGAAACCTCACACTTGGGTGACAGCACTCCTTTGGGCTGAATGGTTGTACAATTCAGCTCATCATTCATCTCTCCAGATGAGCCATTTTCAGGCACTTTATGGCTATCAACCTTCATCCTAGTCCCTTACATTGATGGATCAACAACAATGGCTCATGTGGATGTTGCACTTAAGACTAGAGATGAATTATTAGTTGTCATTAAGAGGAACTTGCAGTTGGCACAATCCAAAATGAAGGGATTCTATGATAAGAGACTTCAGAAAAGGGAATTTGTTGTAGGGGATTTTGTGTATCTCAAGTTGCAGCATTACAAACAACACTCCCCAGGTTATCCCCAGGTATTTTGGTCCATTTGGCTCCTTCACAAAGTCAGGGATTTCGTACAATCCAGATCACTGCTAGCTGATACGCTATTGTTGGAGATGAAATAAAAGAGATCCAAAATTTCAATATTATTGTAATACGACCTAAATACTATAATATTTTGCTCTTCAGTGTCTGATATTTTACGGTAAAATGTCACAAAGTTCAACAACAGATATTAAGCCCTCTCATATAAACACATCTATGGGATGTATCAAACACATGCACTTCACTTCCTCCACGCTAACTCATCAATCATGCCAATCTCCCTGAAACCAAACCGTGTTACCTGAAAGCAAGAAAGTAAAATTGTTCACATCCGAAAGATCTTTATCGCAATTTTCATAGTTTCTCCTGAAACAATAATAGTAAAAACCAAACATTGACTAAACCACAGCTCTCATAGATATAACACGGAGAAAGGATCAGGTAATAAAAACATTTGGACTCTGTTCTTAGTTTAAAGAAAGCAAGGTTCTTCCTCTTCAAAAATCCAAACATAGGCCGAACTGGTTCTTAGAATTGATAACCAACAATTTTTCCACATGCTAAAGAACAAGGAGTCCCCAACTTGCCCTTTATTCACTACCATCAACGAGAATGAAGTATACCAACCTTTAATAACCTCTTATCTCCTGGTTTTATCAAGAACCTCAATGTATCTCTTTGGGATCCCATATTGTTCAATCAAATGCTTTGCCAGATTCTCTATCACTCCACCTTGAACCAGAACCTCCAGCCCCTTCTTACCTAAAGGATCGGAAAACATCAATGTGTATCCATCAGTAACTTTAAGAAGGAATCCTCAAAATGTCACAATAAATATTATCTGTAGACAATAAAATAACTAGAGAGCATTTATAGTATCAGAGAAAGGAGAGAAATGCAGAATCTACACTAGAACTTTCACAAATGTTAACCTGTCTAATAAAATGCTACAGTCCACATAATGATTCAAGGCTCAAGAGAAAGATACTCTCCAATAAGAACTAATTACATGTGCATATTGGTGTTACAAACCTGGTAGTTCTGCCACTGTTGTACTGCAAGCAAACTTCTTTTGCAGCTCTGACGCCAAAGCTTCAGGATCCACCAAAAAAGTCTCCAGTCCTGATAACTTAGTCATTTTCTTATTACCTTGCCGCCTTTCTGTCATTATCTGGACTGTTTTCAAACCACCTTTACGAACGACCGAGTCATTTCCCCTTGTCACAATGTGATGGGGTTGCATCCGGTTTACAAATGCTGCTCCCAAGTCTCTTTTATGGATTTCTGTAGGGTACATTGAACCTTTTTTTATGGTCCCCTTGAACAGTGCATCACACAATGTTGCATCCAAAATCACAGTAGATTTATCAGTCGGCTTAACCAGATTTTCCTGCTCAACATATCTAAATACGATGTCAGTGGCATCCGAAGCCCTGTAAAGCTCCCCTGTGTCAGCACCTACAGATGCAAATACTGGATTTACATGTACACTTGGTTTATAGATCTCAGCCACTTCAAGGATTTTGACTGACTGGCTTTCAGTGATAGCAGGAACACCAGTTTTAACAGCTTCCTCAACTTGTCGTTTCTCTGGCTTGAACGATGAGTAATCTGGATGGGTCCGATTAACAGAAAGTAATACAGACTCCTTCTTATATTTATCTTCCTTCACTCTAATCTGCAGATGCTTAGATGCCAACATTAAGAAATTGAATAGCACAGACTATGGTTTCAAATCTCAAGAAACTTAAATTCAACCAGTCTCTATCACTCTTTACTCTGGCTATGAACCAGGTTATCATCACCTTTCCAAAAGTATCAGAGTTAAGCTAAGATATGAACAAGACTTAATAGTGTTCACAAGTTAAGAGTTTAGACCACTCATAATTAAAATAAACTGAAAAAAGTTTGACCCTGTCTAAAAGATTAAACAAACTACATACACAATATGACTGTCAAAACAAAATGAGGAATCATCAAAAGAAAGCACTGCGAAATCCCAATAGGTAAAGATTATTGACTATCCAACTGGTTATTTAGAACAAGAGACCTTTCTTTTATTCTTAATTTCTCATGTATTAATATTTAGAAAACTCATAGAAATTTGACATAAAATACTTCTGCCATCCTGTCTTTCAAGCACTAATGCAAAGAAACTACAAACACATTCAAAGGGAAAGAATTTGAGAGGTGGTAAAACCAGTAATGCCATTCAAGATGCTCAAAATCATTTGAACAAATTTGTGCATACATCTCAAATACTATAACCCAATGCTTCATGAGCCTGAATACAAAAGAGATTTATACTATAACTTGATCATTAATCGGTACTTTGTAGTTATATAAAAGAACAAAAATTTCAAATATTGTCAAGAGCAAAGAGACAAAAAAAACCTTGCATTAAATACATTAATGTTGAAAACACCATAAGATATGCAAAATGTATTCACAAACAAAACTCCAAAAAGATCAATACAGATAACCTTCAAAGTTTAAACTTGCAAAAGTAGTTATTTTCAAGAAAAAAGGAAAATGAAAGCGTAACATACCAATCCTGAAGAAGATTTAGCTTGTAACCACTTTGATAATTTCTTGTATGATGATTTCTTGATGTCTAATGTGATGCCTGAAGGCCTACAAGGTAAAATATGGTTTGACCTACAGAACCATACAACAAATCATGAGTTCTTATAAATGAAGTATATGCGAAGGGAGAGCAGAGAGAGATCATATCACACAAATTTTCATAAAGATTAAATCTTTACCATACCATAGAGTGCTTCCTGGCATGGGAAGGTCTTTGTCTTTGACAGTTGTATGCAATGCTTGCAAAAGACATTTCTCCAAAAGCATGTCCACATCCTCAGTGGAAAGAGGATGTGTATCGTGACTATCCTCCACAGTTGACTGATCGACAGAATCATCATCTGTTAGCTTCAGATCACCTACATGTGCAGTTACTTTCTCAGAAATCTCATTCCTAGCATCAATTGGTGCAACTGAAGCAGAATTTGGTTCAGACTGCACATCGGCAACATCAACATGTTGACCCATTTCCTTATCATCAATGCCATTCAGTTGATCATTTGATCCATCAATTGCACCATCATATGAATCAGAAACTTGAGCTGATGACAAAGTAGGATCCTCAAAAACAGCATCCTCATAGAAACCTGCATTTGGCACATAAGGGCCCTCAACTGATTCCCTGAGAAAAATATTACACAATAACGTTATCCAACATAAGTTTTCTAAGAGTGTATTGTATGACTCATATCTCTATGTCAATTCCAACAGATACTTACCAAAGTAAGTCACCATAATAGTGAGCAATTTTCAAGGCTTTTCCGCGCAGCCCAGCTTTTAATGCTTCAGTGCAACTCATAGTAGTAGTTCCCACCTGTAAATAAATTGACCAGTGGGAAGATTATGACCCAACTTTAGTTACATAAATAGATGAAACAAAAGGTTCTCTTGACTCTTGAAACATATAATATCAGCACAGAAATCTTACAGCAATGGGAGCTGGATTTCCTGGAACTTTAACAGACCATGCTTCCCCAGCTAGAAATGACGGTAAACCTTCAGCAGGTATGCTGATACCGGGAAACATCAAATCTGCCCCTCCAATAACATATCTAGAAACCTCGCCCCCTTTCAGCATGAAAGAAGGCAAGATATCAGGGACCTTCCAGAGGGCATAAACTGAAACGGAAAACAATCAACCAAACAAAACGGTGAATAGCCTGCAGACATGCTAGCATTAAGCCAAAAAGGAAGTGAGATTAAAGCCAACTTGATTCGAAATAACTAAAACCAGAATGCGACATAATAGATACACAGGAAAAAGACATATAACGAAAGAAGGGGAAACAAGGAGATGATACCTGTGGGGAAAATCTCTTTACCACGGCCATCAATGTCGAAAAACATAGGAAAGCCTCCATCAATGCCATAGACAAGGACTCGATTTTGATACTTGGAAACCTTTATCTCCACCTACAAAATAGTCAGTAACATTATATGATGCACAGTTGCAATCCTTCCAAACTTAATTGCAACGTGTACTTGAAAGAGTGCAGTTGAGTAAATGATATAAGGTGATTGAAATTGACAGTATCGAATGGATAAAGCATACCTTGGGAGGGAGTAAAGCGTCGATATCGGCGTCGGAAGCACTAGGAAATTTATCTCTGACGATCCTCTTCAACTTCTTCCTGTCAGCCCCTGACAGCCTCTGGTGCGACCGCGCTTCCGCTCCCTTCTTGAACATCTTTCTCACACTCTCGGGCAGGCGGTGTGTTCGTTTGTGTTCTATAGAACAAGCTCACCTTCACCCTTGGGCTTATCAATCACATGTGTGGATGGTTTGGCTGTTGGGCTCGAAAAAACAATGGGCCGGGTAGATTCCCCGACAAGACAATCTACAAATTTTACGTTTTATCAACTCATTTACTTTGGGTGAATCGGAATCACCCGTTTGGAAATCATTCCTATTTGGGGGTAGAAATATTGTTTTCTAACCTCTGGCAGAATCAGAGGTGTGTGGGTCCTAGCGTCGGACCCGGATTCATTCTCTCTTTCTCATTCCGGTGTATATGTCACACCCCGAATCTTTTGAAGTTAATAAAAGTTACCTTTCACAGAGATCCACGAGTTACCGAGGACTTTTAATTGCGATCGGTAATTCGATAAGTTATCGCTCGAGTTAATTTTCAAGTTTTTAAAAGTACTCCAAATACCTGAATTTATGACTCGATGTCATAGTACGTGTCGACACGAGTCTCCCGGTATTTTCGGATTATTTTTCGGAGCTTCGGTTTATTTTCTACGGATTTTCGAAGTCCATGGTAATATCTAAATTACTATTTTCTGATTTTAAAACCCAACTTTTAATCTTGGCCTTTGATCTTCATCCTTTATTGTGAGCCCTTGGATCCTAGTATATAAGCTAAAAATCCTATCTCCACTCTCTCATTTTCTGTCGAGAGAGAGAGAGATACAGTGGGATCGAGAGTGAGGGAGAGAGGCAGCGTTGCTGCCGCGCCTCCTTGCCGCCGTGCCGTCGCGTCAGGCCGCCATCGGCCGATCCAAGGCCATCACCGGACTCGCCTCTCTCTCCCCTTTCTATCTCTGTGCTCAACCTAGACATCCACCCACTCTCACCTTCCAATCAAAAATCCAATCCCTAACCCCCAATTCGGTTTTCCGGCCAAAACTCATCTCCTCCGCCAAGTTCTTGGTTCTTCAAGGTAAAATCGTATCCCACTCTTCGATTTAAGTCTCTGGATTCCTTTTTCCCCGATTTTGAACACATATGCTCATTTCCTTTCTTTCTCTTTCTCGGTTTTCCTGTCTCGGTTGTCATCTCCGCCCTAGCAGCACCGGTTGCCGTCGCCGCCGCACTGGGAGCAAGGCAGTAGCTTTTGGAGCCGTGGGTGCTGGCAGCAGATCCGCACAAGGCCAAAAAGCCCACTGCACAGTCATGATATCGGTGGAGAGTGAAGGAGCTGAGAAGTGGAGTGTACAGAGGGAAGGACTGAGGAGCAGAGGAGCAGAGGAGGCTGCTGGTACTGGTGTGGAGGTGAGGGACAGATCTCCTGGTTTTTGACCTGCTGTGTTTGGTTTAGCTACTGTGTTTGATTGTTGGAGATTAATTGATGTTGATTTGTTGTTTTTCCTTGTCATGTGGTCGATAACTTGGTGACGAAGGAAACGGGGAGGTGATGGCGAAATTTCGGCAAGTCACCGGAATCCGGAGAAGATTCCGGTGATACGGTAAAACCGGCTGAATGCCGAAGAGGTAGGAATCGAATTCCTGTAAAGCTTTAAGTCGAGAAGTACTGATAATTCCTAAGTTGAGTAATTACGGAAAGATGGGACGTAAGTAGGAAGTTTCCATTTTAGGAAACTTCCCATTTTAAGGAAGACTTGCCAATTTAGGAAACTTTCCATTTTGGGAAACTTTCCCTTTTTGGAAGGTTTCCATTTATGAGAAGATGTTAAATCGGGTTGAAAAGGTTAAAGAAAAGATAGAATTCAAGTTAAGGTTTTGAAGTTAGTTAGTGAAGTATGAGAATTATAATATGTTGACCACTCTAGTGGTTGAGGGAGATGTTGACTCCTATTACCGGAATTGTCAAGTAAATCGTGAAAAAACAATCGGATAATTTCATTATTGACGTATCGACTCACAATAAGTAAAGAGAAAAATACTTATGCTAAAGTGGCGTAAACGGAAACCAAACTTCGAGTCGATAATCGGAAATAAGTGTGATGTTGAAAAGCTGTTAAAAAGAAAGGAATTTGGTCAAACGTGGTCAAATAGGATTTCCTGGTCAAACTAGGAAAAGACCAAGTCAACGATGAAATGACTAATGTATTGGGTTGTTTGTACAGTCTCTGGTTGAACGTGAGACGGGCTCGACTACGCGGTTAGTTCGAGGGTTTCGCTCGAGGAGCTTTCCGAGCGGGAAGGTCGCAATAGTACTGTGAGTGGACATATTATTTTAAATGAATGCATGCCTTAATTATCGATTTAATTGCATGGTTTTTATGATCGTTTTCGAGAATTATATTTTTCTCGGGTTCTTGGAGGTGTTATTTGGATAAAGTTTAGCGGGAACCTCGGTTAAAGATTTTCTTGATTTTTATGCTTAAACGTATTTACCATTATTCCTCCAATTTGCTATTTCTTTCTGAAAATGGTTATAAACGGGGATGGCCCGTCCTTTGAATGGAATTGAACCCGAGACTTCATTGGAAGTTGGATTTTTGCATATATGATAAGGAATGATTTTACTTATTTGTTTTGGGAAGAGTATTTGAGTAAAGTATTGTTATGAATTTTTATTAAGGGTTGACCAATGAATATGCTAGCTAGAGTAGCGTGAGGGCGCTACTAGAGCTCTTAGCTCCGACCCTAGCCTGAGAGGTCAGGCAAACTACGTAGTGCACTATGAGGGTTGACCGTTATCACTTATTCTAGAGCTCTTAGCTCCGACCCTGGTCTGAGAGGACAGACAAGCCTGAGAGCTCAGGTTGATATTATAAGGGTTGACCGTTATCACTCATTCTAGAGCTCTTAGCTCCGACCCTGGTCTGAGAGGACAGACAAGCCTGAGAGGTCAGGTTGATATTATAAGGGTTGACCGTATTATTTTATCTAGCTAGCATAGCGTGATGGCGCTACTAGAGCTCTTAGCTCCGACCCTAGTCTGAGAGGTCAGACTTATTATTTTTGTGTGCATTTCTCTTCCCATATTCTTTATTTGTTTACCTTATCATGCATTTGTGGGAAATTCAGTATTTTGTGGGCATGTTTAAATGATATTTAAATCAATAAATTTTTGGGAGAGCATTAAAGGAAATAGAGTTTTATATTTGATTTTCGTCCACTCACTCTAACAGTTTTCAATGTTTCTCCCCTGGGCCTTTCGTTTTTAAATGCCCAGTGATGCAGGGTTCTTGAGAGGAGGTCGAGCGCGTACGAGAGTCGAGGCATAGTCGATCGTTCCGTTGCTGCTTGAAATTCTTTAGGGTAATCATCTTTGTAGACTGCTCTGACTAACCCAGTTTAGCTAGTTTTGTAGGAAGGGTTGGCCATTTCAAGGGGGTTTCGGTAAGAAGTTCCCTTGAGGTGGTCCCCGCAGGATTTACTTCGGGTTAAAGGGGTTTAACCCGGGGTGGGTCCTGACAGTATAGACTTGGTATTAAATCTGATTCAAACCTGAATCAGACATGCTTCCAATTTTAACCTTCCAAGTTCCACCCCAACATGTCCAACACCGTTGCCACCTGCAAGACCACAACCTGTTGGAACTGATATGGACACAAACACATTCTCAGACATAAAGATCAAATCAGTGTTTTATGTTAATTGAACTACAAGAGGTATTAGACTTAAACTCATTTATGTATAAGAAATCCGAGTTGTATATCAGTTGGATTTCTTGAAGGTTGATTGCATTAAACCTGTAATGCAAGGGAGTTAGTATTGTGATAGGATTAGGCCTTGTACAGTTGTTAACATTGAGTTCATAAAGGATTTGGTTATGGGATTAAATCCGGCTGTGATCACTATATATACAGGAGGCCATGTCCCTGTGTTCTACCCGGTTAAGCATCAAGAAGCATTCCCATTGTGCTTGCTGTTTGGTTCAGAAACACAGAAGACATAGCTCTTCCATTCCAGAAAATTAGCAGCAACAGACTTAACAAAAGGAAGAACATTATGGTGGCTTCCAGCAGTAATGGGATTAAGGCTACATGGAGAAGTAATGAAGGTATGCATCTGCAGCTCTTCATGTTGTTCTTGGTTTATATAATTTTGTGTGTTTATGACCTTGTAATAAGATCCAAAACTTAAGTTTAGATGATTAAATTGGATTCTGTAATTCATCTAACAGTGATATCAGAGCTACAGTGTTTTTTACAAAATCATAAATCGCAAAATTTTCAGTTTCCTCAAGAACAGGTTTTTCTGAAAATTTATTTTCTTAAAACCAAAATTTAATTAACACACCTAAAAGCATTAAGTTCAATTACATGCTTTTAAATTGGTGTTGTTGATTGCTGAAGCAGAGGCAAAGGTAAGTTCCCTAGAATTTAATCTTGTCAATTACAATTCTGCATTATGGGAATGTTCATATGGAGAAGTGCGAGCATAATAGATATATTCCGATGCATGTATTGTTTGTGGATTGACGTGTGTTAGGTGAAGGAGGATGGATAGACTTTATTTTCTGCTATGATATTGTGATTGCAGATATGCTATTGATACTTGATGATTTAAATCTCCCAATTTTGTTGACTTAAAATTCAAAAGCATGTTCACAGTATCTCAAGTGTTTGATTAACTGCTGTTAGTTCATTTTATACACAAAGTATGCCTAAACCTTAAGACACAGATTTAAGAATCCTAGAGAAAACACTAAACTTGTGCAGCATTATAAAATTGTGCTTATTGTGACTTCAAAAGGAGTATTCCAAGTATAATTTTGTGGTGTGTGCAGTGATATATGTATGTTGCAGGAACTATGAGGATTTTTTGAAACTTTTCTAAGTCCTAAGACTGAGATCGTTTTTCACCAAATAATTGTTTTGCAGACTGCAGTATATCAATACAGGATTTATGAAAATTATATGTCACAAAGACATTGGTTTTCTTTGATATGGGATTTATATACATATATATGCAGTATGACATTATGAGTGTATGAATTAGTTCTTGACTGTATTTTGGTTTTTTACTTGTATTCTGTGGAAACTTAAAATACTTGAAAACAACATATAAGAAAAATTCTAAAACAGATTCTCTCCTTTCTCGATTAGGCAATACGGCTTCTATTGGAGAGGTTGTGGAGCTGAATGGCAACAACTACAGGAAGTGGAGAGATGATGTGGAGTTCTACATGGGGATGCACCAGAATATTGACTATTGCATGCTGAATGATAAACCTCAGAGGAATTTGACTGAAGATAGCTCAGAGGATGACTCTTGGCACTATTATGAATGGCATAGGACCAATAGAATGGCTAAAAATGTTCTTAGGAGGACTATGTCTGAGGTTGTTAGAGGATCAATTGAAGAACCTGAGGATGCAGTAGACTATATGGCTGCAATTGCAGAAAAGTTTGAGGAAAGTGAAAAAGCTGAAGGAGCTAGGCTTAGTATGGAGTTTCATGAGCTTAAGTATGATGGAGCTGGTAGCGTACGAGAACACATAATGCATAAGGTTCTCCTGAATGGCAAGCTCAGAGATTTGAGGATGGGAGTTTCGGATGCACAATTGGTGCATGAAGCCCTATATTCCCTCCCAGCCTCATTCAGCAATCTGAGGACTACATATAATGCTCTTGAAGTTAAATGGACAATAAATAAGCTGATCTCTGTCTGTGTAGACGAAGAGAACAGGATCCGAAAAGAGGCTGTTCCAACCACTGCAGTAAATTTGGTGGAAAAGCCAAAATGGAAGAAGAATAAGAACAAGGTTAAGCAAACCACCAGCTTTAAGGCATCTGGCAAACCTGCAGAATCCAAGGGTGACAAGTCCCTTAAGCTTAAATGTTTCTTCTGTAAGAAGATGGGACATGTTAAGAAGGAATGTCTAGGATTTAAAGCCTGGATGATTAAGAAAGGTGAGAGTTTTCCTAATTCAGTTTTTTCCTTAGAGGTCAATTTTTTAAATATTAGTCCACATACTTATTGGCTCGACTCTGGTTCACCAATCCATATTACTACTTCATTACAGGGTTTAACAAGGAGGAGGGCTCCCAGGACAAGTGAACAGCGAGTCTGTGTTGGAAACGGCCAAAGAGTTTCAGTCAAGGCCATAGGATGCTTAAGGATTGATTTAGGAGCAGAAAAATTTTTAGTTCTAAGTG
The DNA here is from genome assembly GCA_951800085.1 of Comarum palustre. Taxonomy (NCBI): domain Eukaryota; kingdom Viridiplantae; phylum Streptophyta; class Magnoliopsida; order Rosales; family Rosaceae; genus Comarum; species Comarum palustre. The sequence goes on along the minus strand of OX637589.1, from coordinate 284,216 downwards.
ATGTCTATTTTATTCCCTCATTGAGGAGAAATTTAATTTCAGTGGCTCTTTTAGTTGACATTGGTTGTAGTCTTTTTATTGATTATCAAGGAATAAAACTTTTCAAGGATTCTGTTTACATTGGTGTTGGTTCCTACTCAAATAAATATCTTAAACTTGACTGTTCTACTGTTAAGAATGAGATTTTGGTTATAGAAAATAATTCAGGAACCAATACTGGCAGCGGTGTTACTGGAATTAAAAGAGTTTTATTCAACAACAAGTCTGCAAACCTTTGGCACAGGAGAATGGGGCATATATCAAAAAATAGACTTAAAACACTTGAGAAACTTAATATATTGCCTGCTCTATGTTATGATGATTTGAATGATTGTATTGAATGTTTTAAGGGAAAATTAACCAAACTCAGAAAATTTACAGCTACTAGATGTCAGAAAGTTTTAGAACTTATACATACTGATATCTGTGGACCTTTTAAGCATAAAACCATGTGTGGAAATATTTATTTCATTACATTCATAGATGATTACTCAAGGTACTGTTATATTTATCTTCTCTCAGAAAAATCTCAAGCATTGCAAGCATTCAAAATTTATAAAGCTGAAGTTGAACTGCAATTAGAGATGAAAATTAAGTCTGTGAAATCTGATAGAGGGGGTGAGTTTTATGGGAGGCATACTAGTGCAGGCCAGCAAAAGGGACCATTTGCAATGTTTCTGCAAGAACATGGCATTAAGGCACAGTATACCACTCCATATAATCCATCTCAAAATGGAGTTGCAGAGAGGAAGAATAGAACCTTACTCAATATGGTTAGATCTATGATGTGTACTTCAGGCTTACCTATATTTTTGTGGGGTGAAGCACTTAAGACAGCAAATTATCTTTGCAATAGAGCACTCTCAAAAGCTGTAGAAAAGACACCATTTGAATTATGGTGTGGTAAGCAGCCCAGTCTACATCACATTCATGTATGGGGATGTAAAGCTGAGGCAAAAATTTCCAATGTTTTAACTGAAAAATTAGGTCCTAAAACTGTTAGCTGTAATTTTATTGGTTACTGTGAAAGATCTAGAGGCTACAGGTTTTATACACCAGAAAACTCGACAAAACTGATGGAAACCAATAATGCCAAATTTTTGGATGAAATTGTTGGTAATGCAGATTTTGAGGATTTAACCTTGGAATTTGATGAAGTTGTTGAGGATGAAAATTTGGTAAATACATTGCCTTTTGATATAGTAATGACATATACATTCAATCCAAATCAAAATTTAGGTGATGCAGGAGCAGCAGCTCCTGAACTTCACATAGAGAATGCAAATCAAAATTTAGAACCTCAAGCTAGTCCAATGTAGGAAGCTCAGACACAAAATTTAGAACCTCAGGTACAGGAACAACCCCTATTAAGAAGATCAGTAAGACCAAGAAAACCTGTATATGGAGAAAATAGTGATTATCATGTATATCTGCAAGAATTCGATGTACTTGCAGAAGATGATGATCCATTAAGCTACAGGGATGCTCAAAGTTCAGATGAAGTTGATAAATGGAATATAGCTATGCAAGAAGAAATAAACTCGATGTTCAAGAACCAAGTTTGGGATTTAGTAAAACCAGACCCTAATCATAAAGCAATTGGTTGTAAATGGATATATAAGACAAAAAGAGATGCTAAGGGTAATATAGAAAGGCATAAGGCTAGGCTGGTAGCTAAAGGTTTTACACAGAAAGAAGGTATAGATTACAATGAAACTTTTTCTCCAGTATCATCTAAAGATTCATTTAGAATTATAATGGCACTTGTTGCTCATTATGATATGGAACTTTATCAGATGAATGTCAAAACTGCATTTTTAAATGGAGAATTAGAAGAGGTCATCTATATGAAGCAGCCTGAAGGCTTTGTGAAATCAGGGAAAGAAGATCATGTATGCAGACTTAATAAATCAATCTATGGTTTAAACAGGCCTCAAGGCAATGGTATAAAAAGTTTGATTCAGTTGTTACCTCTTTTGGCTTTACAGAAAACATAGTTGATGAGTGTGTATACCTTAAGAGCACAAAACATGGATTTATTTTCTTGATTTTGTATGTTGATGATATTCTGTTAGCTAGCAGCAGTGTTAAATTGCTTAATGAGACTAAATCTTTTCTGTTCAGTAACTTTGACATGAAAGATTTAGGTGAAGCTTCCTTTGTTTTAGGAATTGAAATTAAGAGAGACAGAAAATTGAAGGTTTTAGGCTTGTCACAGGAAAGTTACATTGAGAAAGTCTTGAAAAGATTTCATATGGAGCCTTGTAACTCGGCTGATGCACCTATGACCAAAAGTGATAAACTGTCCAAAATTTCTAAAAATGGGGGGAAGACGACTCCTATGGAAAGCAAGCCATATGCACAGCTCATTGGCAGCCTAATGTATGCACAATGCTGCACTAGAGCTGACATAGCATTTTCAGTAGGAATTTTGTCCAGATTTCAGTCTGCACCTTCTCAAGAACACAGGATTGCAGGTAAGAAGGTTCTTAGATATTTACAGAAAACCAAGTCTTACATGTTAACTTATAGACAAGTCAAAAACTTAGAGTTAGAAGGATATACAGATTCTGATTTTGCTGGGAATTATCCAAGCTGCAATAAATCCACCACAGGTTACATTTTTATGTTAGCTGGGGGTGCTGTGGCTTGGAAAACAGAAAAACAAAAATTAATTTCAACTTCCACAATGCAGGCTGAATTTATTGCTGCATATGAAGGTGTCTGTGAAGGATTGTGGATTAGAAATTTTTTGTTGTATACTGATGTATTGAAGCACATTGTGTCAGATCCAATAAAAATTTATTGTGACAATGAGGCTGCAGTATTTTTTAGCAAAAACAGTAAAAGATCTAATAGCTCTAAGCACATTGATTTAAAATACTACAGTGTAAGACAAAGGGTGAAATTTGGTGATATAGAAGTCATAAGCATAGATACTGAACATCAGTTGGCTGATCCATTTACAAAGGCTCTTCCAGTTCAGAGTTTTCAGAAGCATGTTGAAGATATGGGAATTCTACCGGATTTAGGTTCTTAGGTTCAGTGGGAGCTTGCAGAAGCTCATTCTGGCTGAAATCTTTTAGGTATACAGTGTTTTGTATTAGAATATTTTTCTGATGTAATTTTCAAGTTTCAAACAGATTCTTGTAATCCATTTTTCAGTGATCAATAAAGTCTTGAGGTATTTTCAGATACAAGATTGTTTATTACTTGAAATTCTTAATAATGTGTTGTAGTTGAACTAATAAATAAATTTATACATATACATGTAGCATAATGTCATTTCAGACAGCTTATACCAGTTCAAGTCCATTTACTGGTGTTCTTGCTGCTTCAGGATTTTATTAAGTCTTAAAATCATTAATTTTTGGACTGTGAGTTTTGACATCTCAGGGAGATATACAAGTCAAATTTTTCTCACCCTATCACTCATGTGCTTATGTGGATGCAGTGGTTGTTGTATGTGATCTCTAACCTGGTAGATATACATTATTTACTAAGGTTCTTGGTTCTGCAACAGTTGCTGCATTTTGACAAAGCTGAATGAACCTTGAGTTTCCTTTTACTTCTAGCGCGCCTTTAGTTGTTGTTCAGTTCTTAATTATACATTGATCAGGCTGAGACTGTGTTGGTCCAAGTGGGAGATTGTTGGAACTGATATGGACACAAACACATTCTCAGACATAAAGATCAAATCAGTGTTTTATGTTAATTGAACTACAAGAGGTATTAGACTTAAACTCATTTATGTATAAGAAATCCGAGTTGTATATCAGTTGGATTTCTTGAAGGTTGATTGCATTAAACCTGTAATGCAAGGGAGTTAGTATTGTGATAGGATTAGGCCTTGTACAGTTGTTAACATTGAGTTCATAAAGGATTTGGTTATGGGATTAAATCCGGCTGTGATCACTATATATACAGGAGGCCATGTCCCTGTGTTCTACCCGGTTAAGCATCAAGAAGCATTCCCATTGTGCTTGCTGTTTGGTTCAGAAACACAGAAGACATAGCTCTTCCATTCCAGAAAATTAGCAGCAACAGACTTAACAAAAGGAAGAACATTATGGTGGCTTCCAGCAGTAATGGGATTAAGGCTACATGGAGAAGTAATGAAGGTATGCATCTGCAGCTCTTCATGTTGTTCTTGGTTTATATAATTTTGTGTGTTTATGACCTTGTAATAAGATCCAAAACTTAAGTTTAGATGATTAAATTGGATTCTGTAATTCATCTAACACAACCATCCAACCTCAACAGTTCAGTGCAAAACAACACATAAATCTAGCCTAAATACACATATTCAATGTGAGGATATATATGCGGATCAGTTCATTACCTCACTCGACATCGTAGAGAACGATTTGACGATGTCGGGTGAAAGAGATGGACGGTGTCGAGGTCAAAGGCCGGATCTGGTGGAGAGGAAGAGAGTGAGGGCTGGGTGATTGTGAGAGAAGAGGCGGTTGGTGGAGAGGAAGAGAAAGAGGGTTGGGTGATGGTGAGAGAAAAGGTGGTTGGTGTTTTTTTTGGATACTGGATGATCAGATTTTTGAGGGAGATAGGTGGGATCTGGGAACAGAGGAAGAAGAGTTGTGAGGAAGATGATTGACAATGACAAGCATATATATGTATAATTGAAATGGTATTTTTGTAATTTTTTGGTTACAAGAGGGTATTATTGTAATTAAACAAGACGAATCATACCCATATTTATGATTTCGGACACCAAGTAAACAACAGAATCAGAATGACTTCTTCTCATTCTCATTCACCCTTAATCTCATTCATCCTCATTTCCATTCATGTTTAGTAAACGCCCCCTATAGCAACACTTGGTTGTTGTTCACGTAACTCCCATCTCACCCGCCTTTCACCAGGGCTTTTCCTCTCTCTCTAGTCTCATCTTTGTTTTTGTCGTGTGCTGCTTGCTGGGTTTGAATGTAATAATGGCAGATGAAAGAATTGTTGTTGTAGTTATGTAGCGGTCTGGTATTTCCTGTGTTTATGCACTAGATGGTGAGACTTGTCAGCTCCTGTTAAACTGTCAACAAAGGCATAAGACGTCACTTCGAGAACAGAGTCCATCGCATGGTGGTCTTCGACTCTCTGGTGTGTCAATTAGTATTGATGTTGACATGATAATAATATATGGGTAATTAATGCGTAGTTAATGAGGTGAAAAACAATTATCACTTATAGGTTGTTGGTGGGAGTACTCTCATTTGCCCTTCGATGTGGAATTAATGTTGTTCTGACTATAGCATTGCTGTCCTAGGAGGCGATATTGGAGCCATGTGTGCGAGCGCGTCCTTGCTCCGTTTTGGTAGCGGTTTGTGGTTATCTGTAGCTGCTTTCTTGTTGTTGCATGCCTTGGATGTGGCGGGTTTGGTGGTTATGGTTAGCTTATGTGCTGTTAATTAAAGTGTGTCAGTTGGGCATATATGCCAACAAGTCCCCTAAGTCCCCAGACGAAGAAGGGCTTCTTAGCTGGGAGTTATCTACTTAGCGCTGATCATGAATAAGGAGCCTGCTTATGGATCCTACTAGGAGTCCCCCAACTCACCTGACAAGAAGTCCCTATGCGTATGCTGCTTGTCTCTCTAGGCCGTGTTGAGTTTTTTTGTTTCCTATTCTTGAAGCAATGGCTCGTGTATGCTAACCGCCCTTACCATTTTCTCTGGATCTTCCAGTGTCTTAGGGGTGTACTTCTCATCCTACTTCCTTGGATCATCTATTTTGTCAGTGAGTTCCCTTCTTTCTGTTACCAATAAGATCTCTCTCCGCTTCTTAGATTGCAACACTGATATTATGTAGCATTCCCTTGCTACTGTTTGGCTTCCTTTGACCATACATGTTCTATGGGAGTTGGAAACTTCATTAGTAGCATGTACCGTGTTATAATGCAATTCATCATATTCAACGCTGGCCACCCAAGGATGACGTTGTAAGAGCTATAGCAGTCAACCATAATGAATTGGCAATCCATCGTTGTTGTGTGAGGGGCAGTTCTAATTTGGACTGCCTTCATGTCTGACCCCAAGGCCTGAACTATCCTTGAAAAGCTAAGTAGCAGTTCATAGTCTTGCACCAACTTCTTTCCCGCTCTCTCTAGCTTCTTGTGGCAGTGGTTGAACATGACGTTCACTGTTGATCCTAGGCTGAACTCCCATGCAAGACTATATCACACATGAAAGGATCATCACATGGCCCACTGACACTGTGTTCCTCCTCCTCAGTGAATGTAATAGGCTCGTACCTCTACTTTGTTAGCTTCATCGCCCTATCGTGCGATATGTGGTTGACACTTCTTAGATGATTCTCTCTAGTATACCACTTCTTGCTTCTGTTGGGCATGTTTGTGAGTGGCACTCCGCCATCAATCATGTCGATTCTTCTGAGTTCAACATTAGCCACGACAGGTGTCTGTTGCTGTCTTAGCTCTTTCCTTTGTAGCTTATCATCTCGCTGCATCTCATCTATGACCTTTTGCAAGTGGCGGCAATTGTTTGTGTCATGACTAGCGTCTTCATGGTGTTTGCACCACTGTGCCCCCTCCTGTCTTTCTTTGGGAATCGAACCGGTTGGGATGAGGAATTTGATCTTTGCGTCTATCGAAAATTTCATTGTATGTTCCCACGACGACCGTGTTGATTTGCTGGTGCCTTCCTTCATGCTCTCGTTTTCGGTTGTCCTACCGCTCATCACCTCATCTTGGGTGCTTTTTTGTCCTTCCAATGATTGTCCTTATGGTGATTTTCCCTTTCATTTCCTCCCAAGATCCATTCCCTCCTAATGTCCTGTCTTCCTGCTCTAAATAGCGTTGTGGGGGGCGGGTAAGTTGTAGTGGTGGCAGCATTTTTGTTAATTTCTTGAGGGACTCTATCTTTATCCCTCTCTCTCTAAGTTACGGCATGAGTCATGTCTTCAAACGTGTCCACCGAATTAGGAGCTTGTTTGAAGAACGAACTCATCGCTTTTTCCTCTGATGTCTCACTGAAAAGCTAGCATAGGGTGACATCATCATACTCCCTTCCTCTGGTGACCTTCTTGAAGCCATCCATATGGGCGTATGGGAAACTTTTCCATGTGTAGATTGACATTTTAGGACTCTTGAAATTTGTTGGATGGTTCGAGTGAAGGGGCCTTCTCTAGCTGTGAAAAGAGGGGCTACTCTGTTTGGCATTGTCTGCTGTGCCAATTTCCGCTCTATCTCTGCTAGTCTCCTCACCCATTGTACTCCAGTTCCTGCTTCCTCCTGTTGTTTGTGCTCTCTTGAGGGATTGTCTCGCTGGCTTAATCTTATGGGGGATGATGGTTGCCTCCCTCTGAGCTCTTCATGTTCTAGTGAGTATTCAATATGCGCTATCTTCGGATGTCTGTTGTTGACTCCTTCTACTCCACTTCTCCGTGAATGAGAGCTGACAGTGGCAGATTAGATTTCCGCCACTGTTTCTACTTCCGCTCTTTTTCTGTTTTTTCTGTCAACAACTAAAGGATTTTTTTCCGTTGTTAGCCAGGCTTTCCTCTCTTTCTGGAGATCTTTCATGACCAATGTTAACTTTGTAGCGTCATCGCTAACAATGAGTCTTCCTCATCCTGCCACTACAAAGGCTCCTAACGCCGGGAGTAGCGATTCCTGGGCAGCTCCCCCAGGCCATGGAGTCTCGAAATTTAAAGTTCTTGTCATGTTGCCCACTTCTTGCGACTCTTGACTTACTAGATTGCTTTCGTCGTTAGTCATGGTAACGTGGCGTGAGAAACCTTTTGTTCATATTTTTCACAGACGGCGCCAATGTTGATGCAGTTATGTAGCGGTCTGGTATGTCTTGTGTTTATTCTATAACACCCCGAACATAAGAGGTTATTATTTAGGGTTATGAGTTACCTGAATTTTTCTTTACTCGCGCTCGAAGGTTTAATTAGAGGTTAATCGAGTTTATTTTCGAGTTTTTTCGAAAATGGTAAATGAAGGATTTAAATTCCCGAAGTTGTAGTACGCGACAATACGAGCTTACTGGTATGCCCGGATTATTTTCCAGAGCGATGATCTATTTTTTGTGGTTTTATGAAGTTTATAGAAAAGTTACAATTACTAGTTTTGTTAATCGTGTTACCATAAAGTTGACTTTTCATAAAGTCAACCATTTTGGAAAACTTTCGTTAGGAAAGTTGTAGAGGACGTTCATACGAACCCGTAGACATGCTATGTGTTTTAATCGGAGTTCGTATGTGAAAGTTATAAGTGAAAACGTAAAGTTAATGTGTGGTAAATTGTCTATAAATATGAGTTTTACCGTTGAGGTAACAGTAAGAAGTAGAAAATCAGATTTTCTACTGTGTAATACTGATTCGACCCTTTTCGGGTGGCCTCCTTACGTGCCTCCATTCTCTGCCGTCCGACCAAGTTAGGCCGGAATCTGGGTATGGGTGTGAAGCTCATACACCCACCTACAAGTCTTGGGTGGTGGCAGGCCCTCTAGCGCCACCGTGGAGGAGTTATGACGCCGTAAATTTGGTTGCTCGATTTGGAGTGTGGAGGGAGAATCGAAGATTTGAAGTTTTTAATGTTTGAAATTTGAGATTTTTGTGTTTCTGTGTTTTTGCTCGATTGACGTAGTTAGACTAGGAATTAGTCTTCGAGCTGAACTAGAAAGTTGTTCGGAATGTTGTGAAGAAGATTCTGGTAAAATTTGGTGGCGATTAGAGGTGGCCAAATTTTTGGCGCTGCCGTTGTCTGGGCAGTTTTTCATACTTTTTAAATTGCTAGTATTGAGGGGAGCCTAATGGTGCAAAGTTTGTAATTTTGGAGTAATATTGATTAGGTTTCGGAATTTCTAAAATTAAACGATATTAACGGTTAATAAATTGTAATTGGGCAATTGATTTATAATCCGGGAATTGAAGCATCCCTGTTAGTTAATTGTTGAAGTGTGAATTGAGCTTTGATTGAATATTGAGGGTTTTATGTTTGAATCCGGTAATGGTTTTTAGCCAGAATGGGTGTCCATAGTGAGTCCGCAATATAGGTATTCAAAAGGTGAAATTCATGTTCGTAAATCCGAGGGATTTATTATGGTTAAAGTGAGTCCGCAATATAGGTATTCAAAGGGGAAATTCATGTTCGATGAGTTGCATGATATTTATGTTAAATCTAAAGTGTTGGGGGTTAGTTGATTAATTCCCGAACGAGGGATTAATTGTGTGTTAGCAGTTGTTTATGTTATAGAGATTGATGTGGTTATATTATTGTTATTGTTGTGTTGACAACATTATTCGTGATAACTATATAATGATATTTTATGGTAGAAGTCGGATTATCGTTTGAGATTGATAACTGTAAGTACGGTTTGGTTATGGAATGGTCCGATCTATTACTAGGACTGTCCATAGTAATTTTAGAATATTTTTATAATGATATCATGTGACGAGTTGAGAGTGAAGTAAACGCTATGGCATGGTCAGATTTGGATTAGTCTGTATTTAGTGAAAACTAAATAAATTTATATTAAGCAGCTCATAGCTCTGGAAAACATTCCGGACATATCGGAAGACTCGTATTAATATAATCTACCCCATCGGGACATTAATTCTATTTTCCCTTAGAATCGAGAATATCTCGATATTAAACTCGAATATTAATTCGAAGAAAGATAAAAGTGAGGACTCCGCTCCTCCAGTTGTGTGTACCACCTTGAAGGAATTGACTATAATCTCCATAAACCCATCCTGTCACATCCCGATCCTAGAATCATTTTACGGTTGGTTACTTTGGTCTTTTACCATTTAAAGTGACCGTTTAACCGTACAATGGTCGTAAAGTTGACTTTTTGTTAAGTCAAGAATTTGGGAAAACTTCCTTCTTGAAAGTTGTAGAGGGCGTCGTTACGAGTTCATGGACACGTAGTACGCTCAAATCGGAGTTCGTATGAGAAAGTTATGAACAAAAGTATAAAGTTACTGTGCGGTAAAACGGCTATATATAGGAGTTACCGGGGTCAGATTTTTCACCCCAGCCTCTCTTTCTCTCTCCCCGCGTCTTTCTCCTTCCGATCGGGCAAAACTGTGCCGGAGCTTCCGGCCGCCACAGCGCCGCCGTCCGGCCACCTCAGGCCACCGCACCGGTCCCAAAAGTTCGGCCTCCGAGTCTACTTCATTTCTAGGTAAGCTTTCCGACCTAACTCGCCGTAAATCGGGAGAAATTCCGACTTGTTCTTCATGTGTACAGTAGAATTTCGCGATCGAATTTCTCCCTCCCTAGATCACCATTTGTTGAGTTCTTTATATGTTTAGGATGGGTTTTAGGTGTACTACAATCCCCTAGAATTTGGTAGCTCGATTCGAAGTGTGTAGGAAGAATTGAGGATTTGAAGTTTTGAAGTGTAAATTTTCGGGGTCTACTGTTCATCGAGTTTTTGACCTAGTTAGAGGCCGAATTGGCCTTCGAGTTGAACTAGAAAGTTGTCCCAATTGATGAGACGAAGCTACTGGTAAAATTTGGTGGCGATCAGAGGTCGCCTGAATTTTGGCCGGAATTTCTGCCGGCGGCCGCCGTCGGCGGTGCCGCCACTTTTTGGGCAGTTTTTCATGCCCATTAATTAGTACATATTGTGAGGAGTCTATGGTTAAAATTTGGTAATTTTTGGAGGAGTTTTGGTTAGGTTTTGGAATTGTTCTAGTTTAGTATTATTGGTGGATAATTAAATATTATTCCGACCATCGATTATTGCCGGTTAAGGTTTAAGGATTATTTTAAGGACTCCTGAGGTATTGGTGAAGTGGTTGAATGGGTGTCCATAGTAATTCCACGAATTATTATGGGTGAACCTATTGTCAAGTGAATTATTAGAGAAAGTCGGTGTTACGATTGGGTAATCGGAAAAGAATCTATTCGTTGAAAAGTTGTTAAAAAGAAAGGAACTTGGTCAACACGTGGTCAAATAGGATTTCCTGGTCAAACTAGGAAAAGACCAAGTCAACTGTAAAGACTAATATAATGGTTTGTTTGTACAGTCTCTGGTTGAACGTGAGACGGGCTCGGCTACGCGGTTAGTTCGAGGGTTTCGCTCGAGGAGCTTTCCGAGCGGGAAGGTCGTAATAGTACTGTGAGTGGACATTTGTTTTAAATTAAATTGCATGCTGTATATTTTAATTGGTTTCTCCTGCATATATGATTTCCTCCATTTATATGTTTTACGGTGATTTGGGAAAATGGGATTTAAGGATTTTAAATCAAACAAACCGGGAAAGAGGTTCATACCCTTCTCGTGATTTTAAAAGATTTTCTCGGGGTATGGTTTTATTGATTATCACCGTTTTGTGATCATGGAGGGGTATGATTTTAAAAGGAGAAACTTGGCTCACGGATTTTAAGGGGTTTTCGATTTATTATTATTATTCCCACGAGGTTTTACAGGTTTTACTGGTTTTAAAGAAATTTTAAAAAGGGAAAAGGAAAAGGATTGTATGCTAGCATGGACCCTCTCCGGTGGAGCTGGTCAATGGACCCTCCCGGATAGTAGCAGGTCGGGACCCTCTTCGGTAGTAGCTGGTCAATGGACCCTCTCGGATAGTAGCAGGTCGGGACCCTCTTCGGTAGTAGCTAGTCATTGGACCCTCCCGGATAGTAGCAGGTCGGGACCCTCTTCGGTAGTAGCTGGTCAATGGACCCTCCCGGATAGTAGCAGGTCGGGACCCTCTTCGGTAGTAGCTGGTCATTGGACCCTCCCGGATAGTAGCAGGTCGGGACCCTTTTCGGTAGTAGCTGGTCAATAGACCCTCCCGAATAGAGCAGGTCGGATTTCTCGTGGATGAGGTTAACACCCCACATTTAAATTATTTATGTTTGAGCCAAGACATCATTGATGATTTATTTGCATGCGGATTTTCTTAGAAAAACTAGAGGGAGAGTATTAAAGGAAAATAGAGTTTTTACATTTTATTTTCGTCCACTCACTCTAACGGTTTTCAATGTTTCTCCCCTGGGCCCTTCGTTTTCAAATGCCCAGTGTTGCAGGGTTCTTGAGAGGAGGTCGCGCGCGTACAAGAGTCGAGGCATAGTCGATCAATCTGTTGCTGCCGCAATTCTTTAGGGTAATCATCTTAGTAGACTGCTCTGACTAACCCAGTATAGCTAATTAAGTAGGTTAGGGAGCAGGATGCCTTCATGAGTTAGGGTTTGTTGTAGATACTTATGGAAGTGCTGAGTTGGATTGTAGGAAGGGTTGGCCATTTCAAGGGGGTTTCGGTAAGAAGTTCCCTTGGGGTGGTCCCCGCAGGATTTACTTCGAGTTAAAGGGATTTAACTCGGGGTGGGTTCTAACAATTGGTATCAGAGCATTAGGTTATCGTTTCCTGTTACTACCTCATATACTTAGTATCACTTAGTGTCTATAGAGTGATGGTCCGACCGCGGCGGATTCATCGGCATTTTATGCTTTGGACGCTTAGTGTTTATTAAGGATATGAGTTAGTACTTTCTGGTTGATTTATGGACCGAGTGGTCCTATAAACATTTGAATCCTCAAGACTATGCCTCAGTACGCCGACCTCAAAGTGAGCTCCTGTAAGGAACAAGGTAAGCTCGTTACGTAGTTACTTTTATGAGTACCCCAAGGATTTATTGAGATATGAGTTGGGGATCGAGCTGGAAACTCACGTTGTTTAACGTTTGAGCATTATGTGTAAGTACTCGGTGGTGAAACAGTTAATTCACACCTGGAAGGCTGTCATGGTTGTTGACAGGTTTGTGGAAACCTGAGGCGAAGCCTTGGTATTCGGGTTATGAGACTCTTAAAAGTGAAGAGTCGTACGAGTTACTGAAAGAGGTTGCATCCTGCCATGGAAAAAAGGAGCTGAAGTCGCCTAGCGCGATTATTCAGTGAGGATGAATATTTAGTTTTGACGATTGCCACGACTTTGTTGAGAGTCGTCATTAGTGTGGTTTCGGAGAAACCAATGGACATATGAAAGTGGAATGACTCAAGGAAATTTGTGTGTTGTTATTTTGTGGTCTGGATTCTGGTGACGAGTCCATGATGTGACATTACTGGAGAATGTTAAGGAAGTAAAAGCTAGTTTGGTCACGTGATGCTTTAAGGGACAACCACTGAAACTGATGGTTTGGGTCACCTTGGTGCTGACATTGTTGTCGTTAGTTACGACCAGATCCTCTTCGCTCCAGCCACCCATGATTGGGGTACTAGAAAGATTTGATTTGTTGGTGAGTCCAATCGTGATTTGAATTGTTAGTGACAATGGTCATTAGGCCATATGTCGTGGAGGCAGGAATTAAATCGTGTCACCAGATCTTGGGGCTCCTATGGACCATAAGGTGAGTTATCCACCTGTGGTCAAAGTATTTCAGTTAGTACACCTGTGGAGGGGTCTCCAGGTTGGCTGTGTTAGAGTCCGATTTACAGATCAAGCGAGTGTTACCAGTTGTAGCTAAGGGTAATTGGTTTCAGAATTTAAAGGAACATGTTGGAAGTGATAACAAGCCACCAGGTCATGGACCAAGGGTGCTTGGGGTACCAGAGATAATGATGCGAGCCTTGATGGACTTGGTATTATTGTGTTGTAGGAACCGGTAGTTGTGCAAACGGCACTGTTTGACGGCTGAAGATGTACATGGGTATACCCCACATGAGCACGTGTACCCTCCTGTGTAGGGAAGTGGTAAAGTTGAAATTTGGGTAGCACATGCTGGTAAAACATAATTATTATGTGCAGCTGTGTGTGGTCAAAATGACACCAGGTAAGTGACTAAGGCTGATGATGACATCATTTTAAGAATGTGTCATGGGAGTTCCATTTATTTAGAACGGAGATTAAGGACGTTTGGTTAGAAGTTTCTGTGCAAAACGTCAATTTAACGGTCTAACCATTTAAGAACAGGTCGGAAGTGAGTTATTTGTAGTCGCTTCGACTTTCAAGATGGTTAGTTAAATGGTTAAATATTGTTAGTAGGTGGTTGTTTGTTTTCTGAGATAAATGCACGGAAGTGGTGAAGTGACAGCAGTGGGGCAAGGTCTACTGGATCATTGATTTGAATGAGAATGTTTGTAGATGCTCAAGCTTCAACCTGCAACCAAAGTCGTCTGTTATGACACTTGGTTTCTTCAAGGGTGATTAACTAAGCTTGATGGCATGGAAATTTGTGCACTCACTGGCTGTGGTCTATTCAATTTTTGTAACCGAAGGTGTACTTAGTCGTGTTTGGGGTTATAAGTTACACCCACTGCAGTGACGGGAAATAGTCTCAATTATGAGCTATGGAGTGAGGATTAAGATCTGGGAGATCAATTCTTGGTATAAGTTAATGGAATCATGAGAGGATTAAAGAATAGTTGGTATTGCTATGGTCATTGGTCATTTGAGTAGTGACCCTACTTGTTAGGAATTATTGACCTAGCGGCAATCCTTGGCGCCACAAGTGTAGAGTAGTAGCAAGAAAGATCATTAGAGGTGACTCTCGAAATTGTCAACATTTCGGTGAGTATGTATTGCGGTGGAACTAGGAAAGGTTTTCCTTGATGACTCAAAAGTGGTACGAGCCTAAGTTTGGTAATAATTGTTACTGAGAGTAGTAAAGTATGTTGCTAAGTTGGGCAACACTCCATTGGAAATCGTGGAGTGATTAAGCCACATTCAGATTAAGTGATGATCTGAGGGGAGGTTAACGTGTGGCGGTGGATCTTGTAACATAGGATCTGGAGTGGTAATGTGATTTTCGGTGCACGCAGTTATTTTTCCTCTTCAATTAGAATGGTAAGAGATTGGGAATCCTGAATCCTACCAAATAGAGGATGCGGTAGATGGTAAACTTGCAGAGCATGGGGACAGTTTTGTTAGAAACTGTCTAGTTGTATGAGTTGACTCTGTGATGTTTAAGCGCCCAGTGCGGTGATGGCATTTGATAAATTGTGCCTTGATAACTGGATGCTCGGTGATCAATATGGCTGAGTTCGGTGAAATTAATTCCCGATGCTTTGATCAGGGGTTCCTTTGGGTGTGCACCAGTGGCACTAAATTTTATGTTGATGTCCGATCTGGTTAAGTGTCCAAATTTGTCGGTTGTTACCAGACGATTTGGTGATGGAGACATATGGGAAGGAAATATCCTTGTTGAGCGGGTAAGGCTCTAGGATTCTGTTAATGGTAAGTCTATTCCAGTTGGTGATGCAGATAAATTTTATTAGACGCACAGTTATGGTTGAAGTGCAGGTTCTGCACTATACATCATTCCAGGTTAAGGTAAAAGATAGGGAGGTCGGTGGCACCTCACCTATGAGTTGTACGGTAATGTATTACCAGTGGTAAAGTATGCTGTAACCCCACAAGATGATGATCGAGTTGGCGATTCTAATGATTGGCTTGTTGGTAAAATCAAGATTTATCCGGTCAGAATAGTTTTGTAGGCAGTGTGAAGCCTGACAAATTGTCTTCATGCGAGGAGTAAGTATTATTGGATCTCGATGTCTGAGCTTTTGGATCTCCCTGATTTAAAGGTTATGGGTTGGTTTTACGCTAAAAGTCATGGAAACTCATGTCCTGTGGGTGCAAGTGGTTTGAGTAATGATATCTCAAGGGAAGACAATTACTCTACAATAGGACAACTTGACAGGATAATTAATAGAAAACGTAAACCAGATCAGGGAGTCTGATTCAATGAGGTGATGGTTCGAGTAATACAAGTCGTCATGGTTTTCTCGTGGGCATGTTGTCATGGGTTTTGACTCCACGTTGTATTGTGTTACCAGAGGATTTAAATCCATTAGTGACATCGGACCCTACTCCTCAGACATGGTAATCAGTTCCTGCATAGGGAATGTGGGAGATGATATCTAAAGTTCAACGGAAGAATAGAAATATTCTTGAAGAAATTTTACTCGCGACAAGCGAGGTGTTATTGAATCAGAATGTTTATTAGCAGTATTGTGACGACGTCACTTGTAGTTGGTAAGGACAGTTGTTGGTGGTTATTTGGCTAAACAAGTGGTGATAGGAGGTTGGTTACTGGTCGAAGTTGTTGTGTTGTGCAGTTGGATTTTCAAGGATATAGTTATAATCCGGTTTAGGCAACAGGGAATTGTTGCCAAAGGATGAGTTCAGTGTATGACAGATTGTGTCATCTTTTCGTGAAAACAATAGTGATTTTCGCGAGGATTATAGATGGTGGATCAGTGATAGGCAGTGTCGTATTCCACCTCATAAATGAGATGGAGTACAGTAAGAATTAGGTGATTCAGTTAATCAATGATTCAAGAGAAAAATCATTGTGACTCACGGTAAGACCTTAGATGTTTTAGTTTTGACCCGAGAAGAGTGGTCGGGTGTCAGAAAATGAGGGAGTATTGGAGGTTATCATCCACGTAGGAAGGAGTGCTACGTTGGTTAAATGTGACATGTGACAAGGTTACATGAGTTTGAGGAATATGTTGGATATCCTTAGAGTTAATGGATGCCTAGTGTCACGTATGTCCTTGTTACGGGAGTAAGTTTATTTCCTTACACCCTATATGAATAGCCTTCTGGCTAGTACTGGAAATTGGCTTATAAGGAGGATCAGTAAGGATGTTGAACGTAAAGGGCAGGTGTTTAGGGTTTTGACAATGCTATTCGTGAGGTGTTTCAGAAGAGTTCTCAGAAAGGAGTTGGTATTGGAGAATAATATCATTATTTAAGTGGTACTATCCCCCACTGTGTTGGACTTTGAGTATAGAAATTTCGAGGACGAAATTTTTATAAGGTGGGGAGAATTGTCACATCCCGATCCTAGAATCATTTTACGGTTGGTTACTTTGGTCTTTTACCATTTAAAGTGACCGTTTAACCGTACAATGGTCGTAAAGTTGACTTTTTGTTAAGTCAAGAATTTGGGAAAACTTCCTTCTTGAAAGTTGTAGAGGGCGTCGTTACGAGTTCATGGACATGTAGTACGCTCAAATCGGAGTTCGTATGAGAAAGTTATGAACAAAAGTATAAAGTTACTGTGCGGTAAAATGGCTATATATAGGAGTTACCGGGGTCAGATTTTTCACCCCAGCCTCTCTTTCTCTCTCCCCGCGTCTTTCTCCTTCCGATCGGGCAAAACTGTGCCGGAGCTTCCGGCCGCCACAGCGCCGCCGTCCGGCCACCTCAGGCCACCACACCGGTCCCAAAAGTTCGGCCTCCGAGTCTACTTCATTTCTAGGTAAGCTTTCCGACCTAACTCGCCGTAAATCGGGAGAAATTCCGACTTGTTCTTCATGTGTACAGTAGAATTTCGGGATCGAATTTCTCCCTCCCTAGATCACCATTTGTTGAGTTCTTTATATGTTTAGGATGGGTTTTAGGTGTACTACAATCCCCTAGAATTTGGTAGCTCGATTCGAAGTGTGTAGGAAGAATTGAGGATTTGAAGTTTTGAAGTGTAAATTTTCGGAGTCTACTGTTCATCGAGTTTCGACCTAGTTAGAGGCCGAATTGGCCTTCGAGTTGAACTAGAAAGTTGTCCCAATTGATGAGACGAAGCTACTGGTAAAATTTGGTGGCGATCAGAGGTCGCCTGAATTTTGGCCGGAATTTCTGCCGGCGGCCGCCGTCGGCGGCGGAGCTGGCGGCGGTGCCGCCACTTTTTGGGCAGTTTTTCATGCCCATTAATTAGTAAATATTGTGAGGAGTCTATGGTTAAAATTTGGTAATTTTTGGAGGAGTTTTGGTTAGGTTTTGGAATTGTTCTAGTTTAGTATTATTGGTGGATAATTAAATATTATTCCGACCATCGATTATTGCCGGTTAAGGTTTAAGGATTATTTTAAGGACTCTTGAGGTATTGGTGAAGTGGTTGATTGGGTGTCCATAGTAATTCCACGAATTATTATGGGTGAACCTATTGTCAAGTGAATTATTAGAGAAAGTCGGTGTTACGATTGGGTAATCGGAAAAGAATCTATTCGTTGAAAAGTTGTTAAAAAGAAAGGAACTTGGTCAACACGTGGTCAAATAGGATTTCCTGGTCAAACTAGGAAAAGACCAAGTCAACTGTAAAGACTAATATAATGGTTTGTTTGTACAGTCTCTGGTTGAACGTGAGACGGGCTCGGCTACGCGGTTAGTTCGAGGGTTTCGCTCGAGGAGCTTTCCGAGCGGGAAGGTCGCAATAGTACTGTGAGTGGACATTTGTTTTAAATTAAATTGCATGCTGTATATTTTAATTGGTTTCTCCTGCATATATGATTTCCTCCATTTATATGTTTTACGGTGATTTGGGAAAATGGGATTTAAGGATTTTAAATCAAACAAACCGGGAAAGAGGTTCATACCCTTTTCGTGATTTTAAAGGATTTTCCCGGGATATGGTTTTATTGATTATCACCGTTTTGGGATCATGGAGGGGGATGATTTTAAAAGGAGAAACTTGGCTCACGGATTTTCAGGGGTTTTCGATTTATTATTATTATTCCCACGAGGTTTTACAGGTTTTACTGGTTTTAAAGAAATTTTAAAAAGGGAAAAGGAAAAGGATTGTATGCTAGCATGGACCCTCTCCGGTGGAGCTGGTCAATGGACCCTCCCGGATAGTAGCAGGTCGGGACCCTCTTCGGTAGTAGCTGGTCAATGGACCCTCCCGGATATTAGCAGGTCGGGACCCTCTTCGGTAGTAGCTGGTCATTGGACCCTCCCGGATAGTAGCAGGTCGGGACCCTCTTCGGTAGTAGCTGGTCAATAGACCCTCCCGAATAGAGCAGGTCGGATTTCTCGTGGATGAGGTTAACACCCCACATTTAAATTATTTATGTTTGAGCCAAGGCATCATTGATGATTTATTTGCATGCGGATTTTCTTAGAAAAACTAGAGGGAGAGCATTAAAGGAAAATAGAGTTTTTACATTTTATTTTCGTCCACTCACTCTAACGGTTTTCAATGTTTCTCCCCTGGGCCCTTCGTTTTCAAATGCCCAGTGGTGCAGGGTTCTTGAGAGGAGGTCGCGCGCGTACAAGAGTCGAGGCATAGTCGATCAATCTGTTGCTGCCGCAATTCTTTAGGGTAATCATCTTAGTAGACTGCTCTGACTAACCCAGTATAGCTAATTAAGTAGGTTAGGGAGCAGGATGCCTTCATGAGTTAGGGTTTGTTGTAGATACTCATGGAAGTGCTGAGTTGGATTGTAGGAAGGGTTGGCCATTTCAAGGGGGTTTCGGTAAGAAGTTCCCTTGGGGTGGTCCCCGCAGGATTTACTTCGAGTTAAAGGGATTTAACTCGGGGTGGGTCCTGACACATCCTTCTTGGCAGCCACTGTTTCGTCTTCTCGTTGTTTCGGGCGCTACAATCCTCCTTCCCCGATGAATTGGCAGAAAGCCTGGATTATAAGTTTGTTGGACGGCGGAGTTTGGGATAATGCTTCAACAGTTAGGAAGAATGAGCCCTCTGCCAGGGATCCCGCTAAGTGATCATGAAGGGGGTCGCTCTTTTCTACAAACTTGTCAATCGATTCTGCAGCCCCACCTTTAGCGGACTTCGCCATCTTAGAGCGAGAAGGTCGGACCACGGCGAATGAACCACCACCTTTCTTTGACTCTCTTGCCACTTGCCACGGCGACATCCGTTGCCTTCTTTTTCTACTGTTAGCAATGTCAGGCTGGTCATCTAGGCAATCGCCGACACTCACTTGCATAATAGGAGGGTGTGGTGGAAGGGAATGTTTACCATCTCCTTATTGATGGGTGTGCAGAGGAGGAGCAGGAACCGTCATTTCTTCACTCGACTTCTTTGCCTTGTTGTTGTCTGAAACCCTCAATTTTTTTAGTTGCGCTCGCTCTTGCAGCACACATCTCGCGACGACGATCATGGTTTATGTGAAAGGTAGCTCGTCTACGGAAGGCGGTTCCTCAGATGTCTGAGAGGGTTTGGAGACTTGGAGTACATAAACTCATAAAACAACTTGAACAAGGATGGCTTGGAGGCACGCCCAAGCTGGTAACCGCCAACTGTGGAACAAGAATAAACGTCAAACAACATACAGCACCAAAAATGCCACATTTATCAAGAATGGACACATACCAAGAGCTCTTAGTCGACATGCGATTAGGCAGGGTCAGGAACCAACGATGCGTTGGTCGGTAATTCTCCTTTGGATCCACAAGACCTTTACACCCCGAAGTCACTCTTTCTCCACTTTACACAACGCAAATACAACGTTCTTTGCAAAGAAAACAAAAAAGCATACCATTTATCAATTCCAAGTACGAGCGCAAATGACACAACTCACGCTACTAGTACCCACCCCTCACTGCTTGGAAACATGACTTCAGCCTATACGACGTATGAACAATGCCACCCACCTCCCCAAATTCCCAACCTTTGGTCGCCACGCACACGTTGGTATACCATTCGTTTTCAGAATCTGGCAACCCTTCAATACAAAGATTAGGATGCCTCTTCCGGTTATCAATACGGAGGACAAGGGTCGTTGTTCTACACTTCCCGCTGCGCTTGGAGTATCTTATGTCATAGAAATGAGTGATCTCCACAATTGTAGGGCGTCCACACCTACACATCTCTCATATCACAACAATCGCCATCAGGGTCTTGAACATGATCAAACCCATTTGTCCAAGCGTTATCCCAAACTCGACCAACACATAGTGCAACCACTGATCGAGAGGCAGCTTCAGTCCATGCAATAGTAGAATCTCGCTCACCAATGCTTTGCCCCTCCGACAACTGACTCCCTAACTCCTTTTCCCTCAAAGGGCGTAACTTCACTGATTGAGGAATCCTATATAACGAATGGACTGACTCTATCTTCTTCGCTGACAGCCAGACAACGGGTTCATTAACGGTTGTGCCATTTGTCAGCCTCCAAGATACTGTGTTGGCCTCTACAAAGATGTTATTCGATGAACTCGCCTTCCCACTGCCTTGAGAGTGCTTAGTCGCCTCATCACCTTCTTTCCGTTTCTGAGGGCGCTCGTGACAATCAAGGCGTGATAGGTACTCTTCCATGGGGTCACTCATCACTTTTGGAGTTGTCTTGATGAACACTTGCCCACATTTCGCCAATTCTTCATGCACAAATAGCTCCAGCCCTTCATTGAAAGTATGTGCAATAGGAGATGGCCATAAACCCACAATGAAGTTCGCTACTGGGTTATACGGCGATATCAGGTTCTCCAAAGGGCTCACAATATGTGATGTCGCTCTCTCATCAGCTGGCACCACGTCGTGCTCTTCTAACATTCACCACAAACGCCCTAACCTAGAAATGTCAGCAGTTAGATCAAACTAGCATTCAGTTCCATTCTTGTCAAGAACAGTCCCTTGAAACCCAGAAATTCTGGCCATCCGACGGCACTCAACCTCAGTTTCTCACCCAATACACACTCCCAATACTCTCTAAACATCACCACAACCCTTTTTATATACCTAGAATGACCAAAACATGAACTTCAATCCAAAAACCCGTCAAAAACCCAATTATGACATTAGAAACTATAATTTACAGAGGACACTGAAAACAAACATGCAAATCAGATGTCGGCAACTGGATCGAAGGAATCAGCTGTAGAAGTAACATCACTCTCAGATTCACTATAGGGACTGCAATTTTCATGATTTTTGGCAAATCTCTCTCACTCTCTGTTCTTCTAAAGCTTCGACAGCGTTTCGAATAGTGAAAATGAGGGAAGAACTGAAACCCTACCATCAACTACCCTTCTTATAGTGATATCAGAGCAACAACAACAGTTGCGTGTTTTCGCCATTATCATTGGATGCTCGCCACATGTACATCCTTTCGGAATAATTGAGACAACAACCGAGAAGGCTCATCGGTTACCACATTCTTTATGATGTATGGATATACACGTCATAATGTTATCAACCGTTTAGTCGCCCATTACATGTATGAGACCTGGCAAGTGAAAAGCATGAGCCTAATGACTAAAACGCTATTAAAGTCATATCTCTTTAAATTTCTTTCATACATGGTTATGCCACATACTGAAGAAATCCCTTATCGCCATAAACGTGCAACTACCTTACGAGATAAGTCTCTGAATAAATCTCTAGTTACCTTATCGTCGTAAGTGTGCAACTACCTTACGGGATGTCTCTGGATAAATCTACGGTTACCTTATCGCCGTAAGCGTGCAACTACCTTACGAGATGTCTCTGGATAAATCTCCAGTTACCTTATTGTTGTAAGAGTTCAACTACCTTACAGGATGTCTCTGGATAAATCTTCAATTACCTTATACCCGTAAGGGTGCAACTACCTTCCAGGATGTCTCCGGATAAATCTCTAGCTACCTTATCGTAGTAAGCGTGCAACTACCTTACGAGATGTCTCCGGATAAATCTCTAGTTACCTTATCGCCGTAAGTGTGCAACTACCTTACAAGATAAGCATCCAGATAAATCTCTAGTTACGTACCTTATCACCGTAAGAGTGTAACTAACTTACGAGATAAGTCTCTGCATAAATCTACAGTCACAATATCACCATAAGAGTGCAACTACCTTACGAGATAAGTCTTCAGATAAATCTATGGTTACATTATCACCGTAAGCGTGCAACAACCTTACGGAATAAGCCTCCAGATAAATCTTCCGTTACTTTATCGCCCTAAAAGTGCAACTACCTTACGAGATAAGTATCCGGATAAATCTTCAATTACCTTATCGTCGTAAAAGTGCAACTACCTTACGGGGTGTCTCCGAAAAATGTCAAGTTACCTTATCATCGTAAGAGTGCAACTTCCTTATGTGATAACAGACTTCCCCATTCCTACATGGTCTTCTCACTAGGAGAGTTGGTGACTTCAGGGCATGCCATGAGCGGATTCGCCACTTATGGTCAATATGAATTATTAACTCCCCAGCTAAGAAACCTCTCTTATCTGGGGACTTGGGGTACTTGTAGGCACATATGCCTAAATAACATACTTTTACTGCATTTTGACCGACCATAATCGTTAAATCCGCTACAACCAAGACATGTAACAGCGAAACGGCGGTGTTAACTTTATTAACCATAACCCGCCATCAGAATGGTACAGTGACGCCCCCTCAGAACAGGGAAAGACGACGTTGCAGACTATATTGATGTCGATGATCATATATCGTTATCTGACTATACTTAACATCTAATCTTTGGATCACCAACTGCATTCTAATGTGTGACTGAGCGGTCCATCAATGTTTTTGTTCTTCATCATTTACATGGACATCATGAAGCATAATATTCTTAATGTTCGACTGTCATGTGGTGGATAAAGATTACATAATGATAACTAATCGATGAAAGTATACATATCGACCTACGTAACTTGTATTGTAAATCGTTATGCATTTTTGATTAAAATTTTCATGAATTGAGAGGGTTATTTGAAATTATAATCCAAATATCCATCTTTGAAATTTGAGAATCCATTTTCTGTCTTATAGCATCTGCACCAGTGCCTGGAATAGCATGAGCAGAGAGAAGTGGAGGCGGTCTAGGGTCGAAAATAGCACGAGTAGTCTAGAATTGATGTGCAACGGTGAGAAGAGGGCCGGTGACGGCACATTGACCTGCTCGGCAAGCAGCTGCTCGAGCAATCTCTGCTTGTTCTTCAACACGAGCAATCCTTGTGGAGCCCACGCATGTGGGTAACGCCAGACGCGTCTGTTTTCTTTATTTTCGACGGATCGGTCGATCCCACACCGGAAAATCGAGACATGCATAGAAAAGGGAATTAGAAGTCGAATTGGACATGCAAAGGCATAGGAAGGATGAGAAGAGGAAGATGAACAAGAATATCACCTTTGTTATCGTTGTCGTTGTCTAGGTCGCTAGAATTTGAGAAAACAGTTGGAGCTCTCGGATTTCGATTTCCTTCGATTGTGGATGCATGTGTGATTTGATCACTGGAATTTGTAGGAAACGATGAAAGGAAAAGAATGAGAGTAGTCTCGTGGCCGATGGTGGTTGGACGACAGAGCTCTACCTTGCACTGCCGGTGAAGGTGAGAGAGAGCGAGGGAGAACAGAGAAGTTGAGAGAGAGGGGAGGGAATTTGACCGAAGTCAACACTTCTACTCCTTTTAAAAGAAAATGAACGGTTGTGATTTTAAAATGGGAGATTGATCAATGACTGAGAATTAATCTGAAATTTTAATTTTTAGGAAAACAATTTCATAATTTCAGAAAAAAGAGTATAATTTATCGGAACTTCGATGAATCGTGAAAAATAGCTCGATGCTCCTAAAAATATTTTGAAGACACCGGTGAACTCATGTCGATGGTGTTACATCCCGGACCATCTCCGCCGTAGCACGATATTGTCCGCTTTGAGCCCGCCGTCCCTCACGGTTTTGTTTCCAGGAGCTCTTAGAGCAACTTCCCAAGGGTCACCCATCATGGGATTGCTCTAAGCTTAGCAAGCTTAACTTCAGAGTTCTCATCCCCTCCAAAGCCACTGAGTTCCCAAAAGACCTCGTGCTAGATGGGTGTCACCGATGTACATATATGGTACATCACCCTCTCCGTTGGTCGATGTGAGATGTTACATCCACCCCCCTTAGGGGCCCGACGTCCTCGTCGGCACATTCGCACCCCTCGGCAGAGTGGCTCTGATACCAATCTGTTACATCCTGGACCATCTCCGCCGTAGCGCGATATTGTCCGCTTTGGGCCCGCCGTCCCTCACGGTTTTGTTTCCAGGAGCTCTCAGAGCAACTTCCCAAGGGGTCACCCATCATAGGATTGCTCTAAGCTTAGCAAGCTTAACTTCGGAGTTCTCATCACCTCCAAAGCCACTGAGTTCCCAAAAGGCCTCGTGCTAGATGGGTGTCACCAATGTACATATATGGTACATCACCCTCTCCGTTGGTCGATGTGGGATGTTACAGATGGGCACATCAAAATTAAGAAATTAAAAAAAGAGTTTGGTAATTCGAGAAATTAATTAATGAATAGTAATAAAATATACTATTTTTTTATACCGCTACACGAAAATCATAAACCGCACCGCCTATTTCTCAAATAATGTCTGCACCTCCTCAAATAGGAGGAGCAAGCCTCCTTATGTCTCTCCATGTTACCATAGTGCATACATTAATCATGTGAAGCCCCCTCGGTATATGCGTGTTTCTCTCTCACATATGCAGAACTGTATATGCATGTTTTGTTCTTATTCTAACACGTAAACATGTATTCTCACAATTACCCTTTGCTGTAAAATTGCATTTAAATGGTTTGTACTTCGTAGTGACTACATAAGTATCTCTAAGTAATTTATTAGGGCACCTTACATACCTATACACTAGCAATAACTGTTTAATAAAAAGTGCATTATTGATTACTTCATTTGTTTTGAGAAAAAAGTGATGACATAACAAGGAAATAAACTTCATATTAAACCATAATTTATTGTGTTTATCCCCTTTATGTTAAAAGTTTACCTTGTCATAAGGAGGTCGTGACTCACTTGACGAAGCAAAGATACTAGCTGCCTCATTAAAATAGTCATGACAAGATGCATGCATCTAATAGGTCGGAACAACTCAATCGAGCCATGCCGCCCTGACCTTATCCCCTTTAACTCGTCTTCGAATATGCGATAGCCCACCAACCTGCCCTGCAAGTAGCGAGTAAAACGTAACAATCCCTATATCCTTTACCTCGCATAAAGCCACAAAGGTATCTCCAATATGATTTATTGAGGAGCCGGGTATCACAACAGCCTACAAAAACCCTTTTGACGATGACGGAAGGTAGAGCTGTTTTCGGGCCGGTCTAGGTTAGAAAAAATGAAACTGAACCCGAACCTGGAAATTCTAGTTTGTCCGGATCAGGTTTTTTTTTCAGGCGAAACCCGTGGGTTTTCAGGTCGGTCTGGGCCGGGTTTCCTGGTTTTCAGGTCAAAAAAATTTCAAAGTTCTAATCCAAGTTTACTAATGAATAAGGTTTGCGGAACACGTTTTTTATTATAAAACGGGTTTAATTGGATGTTTTTATGGTGAAGAAGTGAGCATGAGTTGGATGTTTGATTTGACGACATCTCCACCGCCCCTTCCACTCACTGCGCCTTTACTTTCCTCAACGTCGTCGCTCTCGGTAATGTTGTAAGTCAAGCAATTCCTCTTTTTTCCGATTCGATTCATTCCCAATTCAAGAGTAGAGATTGAAGAGTGAAGAAATAAGGTTTTTTTGCTAATTATTAGCTAGTAGTAACCCATTATGAATACAACACCTAAGCTAGCAATACCTACATTTTAGGTTTTCAGGCTGGTCCGGGTTTTAAGATATAAAACCCGACCCGATAGTTTTTAATTCGTTCTGGATTTAACCTGACCCGAAAAATTTACTTTCAAAACCCGATCCGATCGGTCCAGGCTCAGACCGCACCGGTTTCGGTTTCCAGGTTTCGGTCCAAAAAAACAGCTCTACCAGAAGGACTTATCTGGACAAGTATTAGGCGCGTGGAGCGCATCTTATATTTTCACTTTTAAATCTAAAGTAAGTAGACAACCAAAAATGTGAAATAACTTGTAAACCAAAAAAGAAAACAAAATTGGTACTATTATTATGTAGTGATAGACTAGAATTCTAATTCATAAAAAGTGAGGAAGCAACATAGAAATGGTGATGTAAAATCATTACGGAATACGGACTAGAGAGAGAAGAAAAAGGGTATCCGGAACGCAGAAGAAAAACTTGATAACAAAAAGATTAAAAATAAAAAAGAAAAGCCAAGCGAAGAAGAGAGAAGAGGTTTCAAAACGC
Source organism: Comarum palustre (assembly GCA_951800085.1). Classification (NCBI taxonomy): domain Eukaryota; kingdom Viridiplantae; phylum Streptophyta; class Magnoliopsida; order Rosales; family Rosaceae; genus Comarum; species Comarum palustre. The sequence continues at coordinate 257,422 of OX637589.1, read as the reverse complement.
CAGGAGAGAGAAAGAGAGAAGCCCCTTCTCTGCCTGCATTCGTCTCTCTGCTCTCAATCACAGAGATCTTCAATTTCTAGGGCACTCAGATCCACCGCTCCCTTCTTCCTTCAGATCTCTACGCATGGAAGCGATCGAAGAGCTGTTGCAACTCTCCGAGTCGATGCGCCAAGGCCAGGCTATCCTCGCCGACGAAGACGTTGACGATACCTCCACCGCCTCCTCCACTCGCCGCTCCTCTACTTTCCTCAACGTCGTCGCTCTCGGAAATGTTGTAAGTCAACCGATTCCTCCTTTTTCCGATTCCCAATTCGATCTCTCATATACGACTTGTCGCCGGCGATCTGTTAATCCGGATATTATTTCACGCCGGAGCTCCCAGACTTCGGGATTTCAATATCAACTTATTACAGATTTTGAATAATCACTATGACGGTTTCGGAGCCTTTTCCTTGATCTGCATCTACTTTTAGTGCCATATGTAACTGATGATTGACTCTTCACTGCTACCATTGCTTAGTTCTGATTGTATTTTAGGATCTCGTTTCGTTCTAATAATGTGTGTGTATGCTAGTGCCTTTTTGTTCAGCTGTGTTTTTATGTGCATTGTGCTTGTGTGTTAGTATATCTTTACGTCCCATTCGTGCTGATATTGTCTCTTTTGTATTTGGTTACAGGGTGCTGGTAAATCAGCTGTTTTGAACAGCTTAATTGGACATCCTGTTTTGGTAAGTAGGATTTACTAAGTTCATGTGTTTCTGTATCCAAAATAGTAGCTGTTTTTAATTGTAAGGTTTCTTCCTCCAGCCAACTGGTGAGAATGGTGCTACTCGTGCTCCAATCAGCATTGATTTACAGAGGGATAGCTCATTGAGCAGCAAATCGATAATATTGCAGATTGACAATAAATCCCAGCAGGTTTCTGCAAGTAAGTACTTATTTTATGTTCTATCCTTCATTTAAATCATATTTCAGTGATGCTTTTGTTTAGAGTCTATATATATATTTCGTCAAAGTTAGGAAGCACTGTTGAAAGCTTTGATAATAATCATTATGGTTTTAGATTTCAAAATGGTCTCTAATAGCTGTACGGTTGGTACCTTGTTGACGCGTCTTTGCCTCACAACCATATTGCTAGAATGTGATTTAAGCTGTTAGAAGTACATTGCAATGTGATACATCATGCTATCCTTATTCTGGTTTCAACTTATTTTTGTAAGGAGATTTCTCTGATTTTGTCGTTCTGCAGGTGCTTTAAGGCATTCACTGCAAGATAGACTGAGTAAGAGTTCCTCAGGCAGAAGCCGAGATCAAATTTACTTGAAACTACGGACAAGCACAGGTTAGCTCATTATTGATAGTTGGAATACAGTCTAGTTACTTGGTTATTAATAATTAATGTATTTTGGAATAATATTTCTAACATGACTTTATCACAGCCCCTCCCCTTAAATTGATTGATTTACCGGGGCTTGATCAACGGAGTGTGGATGAGTCTATGGTAAGTATTGTATTTTAGTGTTAGACTTTTTGTTGTCCAATGACCATGTGATATGATTTAACTTGGTTTTAATGATCCTTATCTGTAGCTGGGTGAATATGCGGAGCACAATGATGCAATATTGCTGGTTATAATACCTGCATCACAGGCACCTGAGGTTGCTTCCTCTAAAGCCCTTAGAGCTGTCAAGGAATATGATGGAGATGGTACAAGAACCGTTGGAGTTATCAGTAAGATAGACCAAGCCGCGTCAGATCAGAAAGCACTTGCAGCAGTCCAAGCTCTGCTCTCAAATCAGGGGCCATCAAGAGCATCTGATATTCCCTGGGTTGCTCTAATAGGTCAATCAGTTTCGATAGCTTCAGCACAGTCTGGTTCTGAGAATTCCTTGGAAAATGCGTGGAGGGCTGAAAGTGAAAGTCTTAAATCCATTCTTACTGGTGCTCCTCAAAGTAAGCTAGGCCGAATAGCACTAGTGGATGCTTTGGCTCAGCAAATTAGCAGTCGTATGAAAGTCCGGCTTCCGAACCTCCTTTCTGGGTATCTTTTCCTACTATGTCCTCTTTCATTTTTGGACTGGTTTGTATGCTCTTTTATACTTATATGCCTACATATGACATCCTTTGAAACATGTTATGATTGTTGTTAATCTCGGTCTTTGCATTTTCTATCATATGGCCAAGCTGCCCGTTTCGAACAAAAGTAACTCATGTGTAGAGAATAATTGATATCAGCCAGTAAAGCTATTTTCTTCGGACAGTTTTGTACTTTTTAAGCTTTCCTTGCATGAACTACGATTATTTTTGGTCAAGTGAATCGGTTCATTTTCTGTCTCTCATATACTTATCAGGTTACAAGGGAAGTCTCAAATAGTTCAGGATGAGTTGGTAAAGCTTGGTGCTTCCATGGTACAGAGTGCTGAAGGTACTAGATCTCTTGCTTTGGAGCTTTGTCGTGAATTTGAGGATAAGTTTCTCCTACACATTACATCTGGTGAGGTGAGTTCATCTTCTTGAATGGTCTCTCACGTATGTTCTGAATCTTTTATTTATTTATTTATTTATTTATTTTAAAAATTATTATTGTGAAATACAAAGAATAAAATGTATAATTTTATAAATAAATCTCTCCCAAAGGCCCCTACATCTGCAGAAGTTGATGTATATCTACTTCATGATCCTGTTTAACCCTAGACACCTTGTTTAAAATCATTCTGATGGCTCATAGTTCACTTCTGCAGACTGTATTCATATGCAATAGTAAAATTCATCTGTAAATAAGAGGAAGCATCTCTTCTGTAATGTCTTTTAGTTAGCTTGTACTATGTTGTTTTTAATGACGATATAATGTAGCTGGTTTCTTTGACTGTTATGGGATTTGTTGTAACCATTTTGCTGTCTGCAATTGTAAATCACTTTTCAGGGTTCTGGTTGGAAAATTGTTTCAAGTTTTGAAGGAAACTTCCCCAATAGAATTAAGCAACTACCATTGGATCGACATTTTGATATCAACAATGTGAAGAGGGTACAGTTTGTCTTTGTTTTTTCTTATGGTACTTATGCTCAATATTCTTCTGAATTCGCGTGACCATTTGTCGTGCAATGATGGTTTTTCAGATCGTGTTGGAAGCAGATGGCTATCAGCCGTATCTCATATCTCCTGAAAAAGGTTTGAGGTCATTAATAAAAGGTGTCTTAGAGCTTGCAAAGGAACCATCACGTCTTTGTGTGGATGAGGTAAACCTTGCTGTCTTGTTTATGATATTATGACATACTTAACTGTTGAGTATCATGCTCTTAGGAGTTAGGCCTACAATTAAATTCATCCTTTTACTGCTGTTATCGATAATATGGACAATTTTCCAGAAATTGCTTATTAGTAACCCATGGCTGATTGGTTGAATAGGTACACCGTGTCCTGGTAGAGATAGTTTCTGCTGCTGCAAATGCTACTCCAGGTCTTGGAAGATACCCTCCTTTCAAGAGGGAGGTATGATAGCTTAATACTCTGCCGCTCTTTTTTGTTTTAACTCTTCTGCTTCTTAATAGTATATTCTTTTTTGCTTAATTTCTTGTCTTCCATATTGTGAAGGTCGTGGCCATTGCAACCAATGCATTAGATGTGTTCAAGACTGATGCTAAGAAAATGGTGGTTGCACTAGTTGATATGGAGCGTGCTTTTGTGCCTCCTCAGCATTTCATTCGCTTGCTACAAAGGAGGTAGTCTCTTTTCTCTGTTGACTCAAACATTATGCCAGTACCGATATTTTGGCTCATTTAATAATATGTTGAATATTCAAATGAGGATTCCAATTCCCCATGCGATTGAAGGAGTAGTTGATGTGTGTGCACTTTTGCACAAGCTTTCGGGGGTTATATTTCTGCACAAGTTTATATATATGAACACGTTACATGACCTGTGGCAGGATGGAGAGGCAGCGTAGAGAGGAAGAAGTAAAAACTCGATCCTTGAAGAAAGGACAAGAGGCAGAGCAATCATTAATGAACAGGGTGTGTGAACTTGTCAATCAGACTTTAATTATATATTATACTTGCATGTGCTTATAGTTTTGTCTTGTTTTAGTCAAGTAGTCCTCAATCAGGGAGTCAACAATCAGGTGGAACCCTAAAATCGTTGAAGGATAAATTTAGCAAGGAGGAGAAAGAAGTCCCTGAAGCATCTGGTTTGAAGACCGCAGGTCCTGAAGGGGAAATAACAGCAGGTTTGCTTGCAACTCTTTTCCTCACGACATATGGAGTTGTCTAGATTTTAAATGGAACTTTTTGTCCCTCATTTGTACTTCTGTTTTGCTAATTAAATACGTTTTCTGTAAGATGTTAACTGTTTTACCTAAGATTTCTAGGAATAGAGGTCATTGATAGGTACCATGGTTATGCATTTCTAGGAACTTGTTTATTCTCATGGCCATTTATAGTGTTACATGGTTATGTGTTTTCTGACATCCACATGTCAAGTTTTATTTGTAAATCAATTGTTAATATATTTGACTCGACTATTTGCAGGGTTCTTATATAAAAAGAGCGCCAAAAGTAATGAGTGGAACAAGCGATGGTTTGTTCTCAATGAGAAGACTGGGAAGGTTTGTAATATCTACATTCAATTCTAATAAATAATGGCATTAGTAGTTACAAAGGATTTTGTTACTCCATATCCGATGACTGGCTAATTGTATCATGCATTTAACACAACTAGTGATCTTGGTAGATATATTTAAAGTACTTTAGTCATGTTTTCATTTTGGGTGATGTTTCTTTGAAAAAATGAAAAGGATATTTTTTTGTTTGTTTTTGTACTGCCCAATGAATCCAACTTTATGAGTTCCCCCTTCATATGTTCCAGCGTCTTTTGTAGTTGTAGAGACCAAACTATATCTTACACGAGTTGTGAAGAACTTGAAAATTCATGTAGAAAGTTGATCATTAAGTGAATTTGGTCACACAGTTGATCAGCCAAGTTTAGCCTTAGAGCTTCCTGAATTTGCATAAGAGGGACCACACTAATTAATATATTTCTCCTTGGTGAAGGAAATGAAAAAATAGAGCACTATGTACCCTATTGACCTATTGTGCAAGTTTGCAGCTTTCTCAGCTACACCTAATGGCGGTTTCATTTACTTAAAGTTCTCTGTCTTCCATTTATTTGGCAGTCATTTGTTTTGGAATGAAATGTGGTGTTGCTTACTGTTTACTCTTGGAGATCGTGGTGGGATATACATTAACCTCTTCTATGTTTCACAGCTTGGTTACACCAAAAAACAAGAGGAAAGGCATTTTCGTGGTGTCATCACTTTGGAGGTATTATTCACTATGCGTTGCCCCTTTATCTTGAATAATTAATGAATCACTTTGCCAATTGTTATTATGTATTGCCATTAGCTGAGCTTGCATTGCATGGGAAGTTGCCTAGAGTAATATATGGGGGTATTACAAAGTAAAAAGTTGATATGTGTGGAGTAGTCCTTTTATTGTTTTTAATGTTCTCAGAACATACTTCCCTGCATTAGATACTGCAAGTGTTATTGTTTGTATGCGCAGAGTCGGAAGTGTGTGGAACATGATAGATCAGTTTAGTATCTTGGTACACATTAATGAACCACATTGACAGCATTTACATGTTAAAGGTATTTGAACTAAATGAGGTTATGCACGTGTTTTTGAGGTAATCTAGCTCATAATTGTATTTACAGGAATGTAATGTTGAAGAGATTGAAGAGGAAGAACCTGCTCCATCAAAGAGTTCGAAGGACAAGAAGGCAAATGGGCCAGATAAATCACCTAGTCTGGCATTTAAGTTCACTAGCAAGGTCCCATACAAAACTGTTCTGAAAGGTATATCCCTGTCTCTGATCCTTGTGGTTATTTGGAACTTATTTTGCCTGGTCTCTGCACATATTCATTATCAACTTGGCATTTGTTTTGCAGCACATAGTTCCGTTGTGTTGAAGGCTGAGACTGTCGCAGACAAGGTTGAGTGGATAAAGAAGATTTCAAAGGTTATCCAACCTTCTAAAGGAGTACCAAGGGGTGCACCAGCTGAGGGTGGTCCTACAATGCGACAGAGTCTTTCTGATGGTTCTCTTGTGAGTTACTTTAGTGACTATTTTTGTTGTGATAAACATTTGTGTATAATGTATATTAATCTATTACTGCCTTTTCCTAAATATCGTTATTCTATATTTCAATGCTCTGCATTATTTTGGTATCTTCCATGTTTTTTATTCTATACTTAATTCATATGCTGTTAATATATAATGCATATATGATTGTATGTCAATGTTCCACTTTATGTAAGAATCCATATGCTTAATTTTCTACGTCCATACAAAAATCAATATACAACTTTTCGTACAAACTTATCTCTCTATCGTATAGGTATTCTATTGTTCCATTCAACTTGAAACCCAATTTGATTTCTTAGCTTTATTTTTGATTCTGCTCTTTACTTTCATTGCGCTTTAATTTTATCAGTCTTTACTTTACATGCACTTTACTTGTCGCACTTAGGAGTAGTTGTAACTTATGTCTCTACCTCTTTTCAGGATACCATGACTAGAAGACCTGCTGACCCGGAAGAAGAACTCCGGTGGATGTCTCAAGAAGTTAGAGGTTATGTTGAAGCTGTTTTGAATAGTTTGGCTGCTAACGTCCCTAAGGTAGGCTTGCCACCTCAGCTTTTTACTGTCTGTCCCAGTGATGGGTCTCTAAGAAAGTGTTTTGAATGTTCTGTGTTTGGTTTGAGCAGGCCGTTGTTCTTTGCCAAGTTGAAAAAGCCAAGGAAGACATGCTGAATCAGTTATATAGCTCTATCAGGTTGATTTAATATTTTATTTTTTGTTTTCTTCTTCTATATCTAGTTTTTCTTTTGCTATTTCAATGGGGACAATTTTTTTGACATGCTGGATAGGTTTATGATCTTATTTTCACTGATGGATTATTTGATTTTATTCATGTGTATAGTGGTCAAAGCACAGCAAGGATTGAAGAGCTGCTTATGGAGGATGGTAATGTAAAGCGACGAAGAGAGAAGTACCAGAAACAGTCCTCTCTCCTCTCCAAGCTAACACGCCAACTCAGTATTCATGACAACCGAGCGGCTGCTGCCTCTGGCTGGTCCAATGGTGGTGGTGCAAATGGTATGTGGTTTAACTAGTTAAGGGCTTTATTTTGAATAATGACATTATCAGATCCAAAACCTGCTTTACAAAGTGCTCATGATTTATAAGATTAAGTGCACACATTATTTTCTTGTAAATTGTGACTTGTTTATGGTAGTCATGTGTGAAGTGTTGCTCTTCCACTGTTTTGACTTTCATCTGCTTTGTAGTATATTGAAATGTATGCTGAAATTTTCAGATAGCAGCCCAAGAACTAGTAGCTCCGCTGGTGATGATTGGAGATCTGCATTTGATGCTGCTGCCAACGGTCTAGTTGACCGTTCATTATCTAGATCTTCATCCAACGGCCATAGTCGACACTATAGTGATCCAGCACAGAATGGCGATGTGAGTGGTGGTTCAAGCTCTGGGAGCCGACGTACTCCTAATCGGTTGCCACCTCCACCACCTGGGTCTTCAGGAAGCAGATACTTCTAGGTCTGAGACTGATGGCATTTAATGATTTTTATATTCTTGGTGGGCGAGACTGGTCTTCCCTGCTTCATGAGTTTTCTAGTAGAATCTTAGATGAAGAGAATGTGGGCGGTTGTGTACATAGAAGATTACATTCCTGTCAGGTTGTTACGGGATACGGCTTGCCCGAGTTTCACAAGGACGGATTCAAGGCATACTTGAAATTAATCATATACTCCCATTCAATTTTTGTTTCTGCTTTTAGAATTTCATTAATCGCTCATTTTTGGATATTGTTATATATAAGCTCTCTATTGCGCCTGTCATTATTTTGATTTGGTTTGTACAATAAAGCTCTGATGTTTGATTGGATTAGTCCTGGAAGAATATATTACATTTCTCCATGTGATGGTATATTTTGCATTTCTCAATGTCCTCTTTTAGTTGAGAGAGAATGTTCATTGTGATCCCAAACCTGCAATACTTTCTTCCATCCTATCAGGTCTGTCATCGTCCACAATTGTGATATAATGTAGCACCATTCACAAACTTGCAATATTCGCCATTTGTTTTTCCCTAAATTGTATACGGATGAAACGACGCTGTTTTGTAGATCGGGTATAAAGGGTTTTTCCAACAGCTCAGCTTCTAACCCACCGTCTCCGGTAATCTCTTTCATCCATCTCTATGAGCTCATATTTCCTTGCGTATGGTAATTTCAGTTGTAGGGTTTTTACCCAAATATTGCTGCTTCTTTTAATGGATTTGGGTTGTGTTTCTCGCATAATATTGGTATAAATAATTTCGAGAAGACTGGTTTTGGTTTAGGTTCTGGAATTTCATATTGGTATAAATAACTTCAATTTCATGAAGATTGGTGCTGGCTGATTGAGTTTGTTATTGTGCACTTTGGAAATGTCTCGTGGGTCGAATTTGAGATGTAATTTCGAGATAGTGATCATGCAAGAATTGAAGCGAGCTGTTAGGAAATAAGTTTATCTCTAAGTGTAGTATCTGCCTCTTTGATTTCGTACTAGGTGAAAATGTATCACTAGTTCAGAGTAATTTATATCACTAATTAAGAGTAATGTAAGATCTTGTGAGAAAATTGTAGGATAGTATATGTAGTGCAGTGTTTTGCTAACCAGTAAACAAAAGTAATAAACTATACATTTGTTTGGTTTAATAGTTTCCCTCTGGCAAGTTGTATCAGTTTGTACATTTTAGATTCCAATTCTAGTGTTGTTTCAGTATCTCACTCTTTTTTTTCTTGTGAAGCAATGGGCGTTTTTATCCCCATCATATCTTGTTAGCAGTTTAGCACTTGTTGCTCTAGCTGCTGCAGCTTACCTGCATATTTTCTGCATTTGGAATTAGAGTTCTGTGGTGGCTCCCTCCCTCACTTGTTTCATCTATATGACATCCTTGTCATCATGTATCTGATGCGATTACGTAAGAGGAATGACTTGAAGTTGGAGAAGAAGATGGTGGCAGATGAGAAGCTTGGTGGGTGCACCTAGTACTCTTTCAACTTGAAGTAACAGTTACATGTGCCTATAAAAAAGCAGATTGGATTGCTCAGGCTGTACTTCCTTTCAGGCAGATTTCTATGTGATGTTCTAGCCTCAGGGATCTTTGTTAAACTTTCAGTAAGCGGGAAATAGTGTTAATCCTTAGATGTCTGTACTTTCTGTTGATTCTAGAGAATCTTGCTGCCCCGAGTCCTTAACCCTTTTCGTTGCATATGGAATGGAATTCTTCAGTATGTGTGTGTTTTGTGGATCCATGTTTAGCTCTTTTCTTTCTTCAGAGCTTGATCTAGCATTATAGTGCATTCATGATATGATCGAAGAACTAAAGCGTCTAGCTGAAGTATGTATTGTATGAGAAGTAGAGCGAGTTTTAGGAAAAGTTGGTTGTTGCATGTTGTCCTGTTGAGTCACTTGAGTTCACTATATGCCTCATTTGGTTCATGTAGTGTTTTTGTGGGGATGAACTATGCTTACATGAATGTTGAAACAAAAGGGATTTATCCAGCTCGCATGTGTTTTTGACTCGTCTCTTTCAGGATGAGACGAGTAATCTCATTACTTTCTTTATTTTTCTTGTTGAAACTACAGAATTCTATTCGAGTTGATCCTCAATACGGATGTTCAACCTCCTGAGCCAAATGGAATGAACAATCATGTTGAAAACGTCATATCTTTTGGAAGGTCCATTCACCACAAAATGCCTCTGCACCAGTTTCACTCTCCTATGCATTCTCAGGTACTGACTCTGAGATATTGCCCTTAGTATTGTTTTGATATTTGAAATGTCCTTCACCTTTACTTGGACTGAAAATGACTTCCACTCTAAAACATCACTGAACGGTGGAACATAGTTATCTGAAATCAATACTGGCACGCATTCTGCGTAGATGGCTTCCACAGTTCTTGGGCTTGCAACTTCGTAGCCGCTGGGGCACAAGAAGAACTTGCTCTGCTTTAACATCGACTCATAGGATACCTCATTTGGAAATTGGTCATAAACTTGCACATCTTGGTCTTTTTCTTTCCATCATTTAGAAGCAGGTATCTTATGTGGCCATGTAGTCGGCCTGCAAAGAAGGCAAGAATTGACCGGCGAGAGGGGAGAGACCACCTAGAAGTCCTTCGGATTCGCCAGTTCGGAGATGGATTTCTGGAAATGACACATCTTTGGAAGGATTGAATAATACTCTTTGGAAGGATTGCATAATACTCTTATGGACTTGTGGCATAGCTGAGGAACATCAGAAGATGTGCGAGGCCCCTATAGATCGACAAGTTGAATAAATTTATTAGGGGTGGGCACTTCGTACCGGAATCCCGATCCCGTCCCGGTCCCGTCCCGAAAATTAACGGGATGGGACGGGATAGAGTTTGAAAATGTCCGTCCCGTCCCGTCCTGTCCCGAAAGTTTAGAAACGGGACGGGATCGGGACGAACCCGCGCGGGACCGGGACGAACCCGAAATGATCGTAGCCGTCCATTCTGCTAGATCGTAACCGTCCATCAAAGATCAAACCCTACCCTTCAAAATCAAAACATAACGCGTCGCCTCTCTCTCTCAGTCGCCTCTCCCCAGTCCGCCTCTCCCCAGTCCCTGACTTCCCCAGTCCCTGACCTCTCCCCAGTCCCTGACTTCCCCAGTCGCCTCTCCCCAGTCCGCCTCTCCCCAGTTCTCTGACTTCTCTCTCTCAGTCGTCTCGACGCCGCGTCGCCTCTCTCTCTCTCAGTCGCCTCGACGCCTCGACGCCTCTCTCTCTCTCAGTCGCCTCGACGCCTCGACGCCTCTCTCTTCTCTCCGATTCACGAATCACGAATCCGATCCGGCCTGGCCACCTCATCTTCCCTCCTTCGATTGCTGGGCGAATCACTATCCCAAGCTCGCCGGTTATTTGATGATTTCCGAGGTAAGAGATGGAACTCATGGAAGATTATATGTTAGTTTATAACCATGAGTGATACTGTTCGGAATGACCTTCAACCCATTTTGGTCATGTTGCATCAGACAATGAAATCATCATCTTGTGGTATAAAGACCGAATTAGAGCCACTACTGTCTAATGTGTAAAAGAGCAGCTGAATGCTTGAATCACGTGTTGCTTCAACATCTTGGAAACTTTTGAGTTTTGGCTGTAGAGTATGTGGTCTGGTTTTAGGGGTGTGAAGTCTGTCTTCCCTCTTGCAGAACTTGATGGCAGATATCAGCTAGTCTTTTTCTGAGTTGCATGCTGTGTATTTGTTTTAGGTGCTTGATGCTTTCTAGTTTGAGAAAAGAGAACTGAGAACATGGTGTGCACAATGCAAGAGGAAAGAAAGAGATCTGAACAATGGAAGCTAGCATCATATTTATTATTCCGAACATATAATAAATATTATTTCAATTTTTTTTTGAAGGATAATTTTTCGGGATCCCGATCCCGTCCCGGTACCGGCCCGGTCCCGAACGGGATCGGGACGTGCGGGACAGATTTCTAAAAACATCATCCCGTCCCGTCCCGATAAATTATTTTCGGGACGGGACGGGATTCTGACAAATCCCGACCCGTCCCGTCCCATGCCCAGCCCTAAAATTTATATTCAAAACCTTACTTGCACTATAAGCTATGATAAACCATACACAAAAATTTAAGGTGTGTAGGAAAATATAACAATATGTATATGAAAAAAGGAAGAAAAAGTTTGTGTGAAATGGGGTGATAGGATTCGTTACCCAATCGTGGCAGGAAAGCATAAAGTGATCAGCACCAAGGCTTCGATTCCAAAACGGATGCTTATCAGATATGACATTGACATAGTCAACCATTGCACGACCGATGGACTCAGTGTTATGGGACTCAGCCTCATAGAGGTACTGAACCAACATCACCACACTGAATGGGAGTAAATAAACAAGGGCATCATCTGGATTTGTTGTCCTATAAGTATTGTCCATTTCCATTTCATGAATGAACCTTCCTTCTGTAGAATACATGCTCTTGCATGGACCATTATGAAATATGGGCGGATCTCCTTCTTGGTATACATATATCTTGAAAAGCCTTTCCATCTCCAAGTAACTCCTGCACTAGTTTTATTTCAGCTCAATTCTTGGTATACTAAAAACGGATTATGGACTAAGATAATATTACCTGTGAAAAGCATTTGCATTTCTGTACATTGGACCTTGAGGAACATAGTCTGGATCTTCATGGGTAGAAGTCAGATTTCGAACTCGAGCAGCTTCTCTTATGGAAGCTCGAACTCCAGCCAAAATAGCTTCAAGTTTTTCTAACCTGCTATATCTCTTAATAGTTATAGTTTCAGATGCAACCGTAGCATTGATCTCATTACCAGATTCTTTATCATTCAACAGTACTACCTCTTGTTTCTCTACCTGCTGTACAAAAATAGAAAATACTTTAGTTTAGTACATAGGAACTTGAAGATAGATATTGAAGTTATGTTGTTGAATGGACATGAAAACTGAAGACATAAACTCACAATTTGGTTGTGGGGAAGATGTACTCTTTCGTTTGGTTCTGAATCATTTGATGAAGGAATGACAATAGGTTGAGTTTCTGGTGCAGCTTCTTCATGCACTACTTGAGAACTAGGCCTTGATTTTGTTGAGAAAGCTAGTGATGAAGAGTAGTCGGTACCTAGTACATTATTAACTCTCCATGACCACGAAAAAGAACCTGTGACGCCCAACGTGCAAACGAGAGCTACAAGCACTAGAATGAATGCTGAAGAAGAAGAATGAGAAGACCAAAATGGTGAAAACAAAGATGGCTTGTTGGTGAGAGGCTTCATCTCTCGGTAGTGACAATTACACTAAGCTGTTGGAAAGTAGTACTGAATCAGGATTATTGATTGATGAATCAGGACGATTTTCGATTTGCTTATGGTTTCAACGTGGTTTAACGTGAGTCTTGATTCGGTAAAGTGTTTTGCCAATTAGAGTTTTGGCTTACTGCAATTTTACAGGGTACAAATTCCCAATCGGTTCGATTATAGGGTTAGCAGAATACTATGAGCACGTGTCGATATGTGGATGATCAAGTCATAACTAGTGGGATTTGACGCTCAGCCATTGAGTAGCTTGATGACGAGTGGTTGCTTGACGTCATGAGGTTCGAACCAGGTGATGGTAACGAACTTTGCCCTATTTCAGGTTAGCTGCTTCCAGCGAGTGGAAAGAAGTGGACAAGCCTATGGGTGATTATAATCTGGCTTAGGTAACATGGAGTTGTTGCTAAAGGTTGTTTTCGGAGCATGACTGAGTATGTAATCTTTTCGTAGAAAACAATAGTGATTTTTGCAAGGATTACAGTCGGTGGATAATTGGTAGGCAGTTTCATATCCCACCTCGTAATGAGTTGGAGTATAGTAAGAATTCGGTGTGTCTGTTTGATCAATGATTAATGGGAAGATCATTGCGATCAGAGGTAAGATTTCAGACGCGTTGGTGCAGACCTGAAGAGTGTGGTCGGGCGTCAAAAATGGAGTATTGGAGGTTATCCACGTAGGGAGGAGTGCTACGTTGGATAAATGTGAAATGTGACAAGGTTGAATGAGTTTGTGGAATAAGTTGGGTATCCTTGAGGTTATATCGGATGTCTTGTGTCACGTATGTTCACGTTACGTGAATGAGTCTATTTCCTTAAATAATATGTAGAAAGCCTTCCGGTTATTGAGATTTGGCTTATAAGGAGGAATCGATAAGGATTGTTGATCGTAAGGAGCATGTGTGTAGAGTTTTGACAGATCTATTCGCGAGGCGATTCGAAAAAGTTTTAAGAAATAATTGATACTTGAGAACAATAAGATTATTGTAAGTGATAACATTTCTCACTGTGTTGGATTTCAAGAATAGAAATTTTGAGGACGAAATTTTTATAAGGTGAGGAGAATAGTCACATCCCGATCCTAGAATTATTTTACGGTTGGTTACTTTGGCCTTTAACCATTTAAAGTAACTGTTTGACCGTAGAGTAGATTTTTCGTAAAGTCTAGAATTTGGAAAAACTTTCTTCATGAAAGTTGTAGAGGACGTCGATACGAGTTTGTGGACATATAGCACGCTTAAATCGGAGTTCGTATGAAGAAGTTATGGTCAAAAAATGAAATTTTTTGTGTTGTAAAAGTTTATATATAGGGGTTTACCGGAGGTGAAATAGTAAAATCAAAAAAATTAGTTTTACTGTAGAATTTACTGTAGCATCACGAAAATGGTGGTTTTTTGGCCGATTTTTGCCTGCTCTGTTCTCCCTCCTCCGACCGAGTTAGGCCGGAATCTTGGTATGGATTTGAAGCTCATACATCCACCTTCAAGTCTGTATAGGTGTTTAGACCTAACTCGCCGCCGTTATGGAGCAATCACGTCGAGAAGTGTCGCATGTGCACTGTTTACAGTGGCCGGATTTCTCCCTCCTCAGGTCATCTCTTGGTGAGTTCATTATATGGTTTGGTTGGGTTTGATTAGTACAACCATTCTGTGAAATATGGTGGCCTGATTTGGAATGTGTGTAGTGCCCCAGAGGGGAAACTACAATGGTCATGAATTTAAGCCAATAAGAAGCCAACACGTCCGAAGGACGTGCCAACAACTTATTAACCGAAATTCGTAGGCTTTTTAGTAAATACAATAAAAATTAAACTTTTAAACTTTGAGTGGCACCACATGAAATTCTTAAAATATTCATCAGAGGTTTTCCAATTTCGCGGAAGGTGGACAAATTAAAGGGTCAATTAAAAACTTTAGCGACAATAATAAAAATATAAAACAGGGTTAACAATTCAGGATGACACCTTTACTGTATAAGTCAAATGCTCTGGTAAATAACTCGAGGGTAAAACTGGAAAAGTGAGTACAACTAGGACTAAACATTGAGGGAGGCTTGAGGCTCCACACATACACAGCACTCTCTATCTATCCCGTCACTGTACACAGTACCCGCAAACAATCTGTTGTAGGGGTGAGCATCTTCCGGTGAGCATCGTCCTCGCTTGCTCACATATAGGCCGACCAATGATAGGTTTGAAAATTATAAAGCCATATATATATATATACATATAGATTTGAGCTCTTAAATAAACCATTTCGAAAATCCTTGACACATAAAAACATCATTTCATATCTTTTGGGAAAAACAGTGCAGTATACTAAAACAGGAGCCAGATCGCTCAATGAACAATACAGCCTGCAGGGCTTTACGGATCTGGGTGGCCGAATCCCGGGTTTGTCTATACAGCAAACCAGAGCCAACTACCTATGCGTCAGAAGACGAATAGTAGTGAGAGTGTCCATTTACTGCTAATGCCCAACACATCACTCGTAGTACACACCGCACTTAAATCTGTATGAGACAAACGTAAGTGAGAAAATAAATTAAACAGGGCATCGCCCCTCAGGAGGTTCACAGTCATCGACACCGTGAGAGTGCTATATACTAGGTCCCGTCACTCTCAGGCCAAGCACCGGAAATCAGGACGACGGTACTACTTTTCGATCCAAGTCATCACATAAAAATCATTTACGGCTAGCCTCAGGTTTTCTTGGTCCAATCATAAATCATTTATCACATAATATATTGAAAACTTTCCCAAGACATCGACCATGAGCATACAAAATCATGCACTTTCATATATATACAAAACCACTACCAAAGGGGGTTTAGCTTCCTTACCTGGAATAGCTGTTTCTCACGTAAGCTTCAAGCATCCAGGAACCGCCTCGGATAAACCGAGGTCACCGCGTAAGCTACCTCGTCCAAATGATTCACTGCAAAATTTAAGTAGCTTAGCAACCAAGAGACAATAACAGTCAACAAACCTCAGCATTCCTAGTTTAACCAGGAATGACCACATTGACCAAGTCAATTCCTTTTTATTACACTTTAACCTTTTTGACTTGTTTTTCCGGTTATCGACTCTTTGCTCATTTATCGGAAGTCCGACTTAAATTCCGAACTTCTCTTTACCATTTTAATTTGATGTTAGGGCGACACATAATAATTCGTTGAATTACTATAGACACCCAACATGTCACATTAACCAATTTATTTACCAAGAGTGGATACATCGATTTACGTGAATCACCATTTTTACTTAAAACGGTCAACTTAACATTTTCCAAAATTTCAGTTATCATTTTCCGATAACAATTCAATACTTTACCAATTTAACTAAATTGTGTCAAACTTTGTTGAACTTCAATTCTTATTAAACCGTTTTTTTTTTTTTTTTTTTTTTTTTTTTTTTCTGAAAATGGATCTTTCCCAAAATGGAAACTTTCCCAAAATGGAAACTGTCCCCAAATTAGTAGGTTTCCAAAAATGAAAAGTTTCCTAAAATGGAAAGATCCTAATTACGGTTAGTTTCCGTCTGATTACAACCGTTAACTCAAATAAATGGAAACAACACATTTTGAAAGGATTCAAAGACTACCTCCTCGGCATTCTGCCGGAATCTCCTACTGGATTCCGGTCAACTTGCTGGAATTTCAGTAGAGTTTCCCCGTTTTCTCCGAATCACCAAGTTATCAACGTACATGCAGGAAAACGACATCAAATCAACACCAGATCAACAATAATAAAAACAGAAACAAACACAGTAGCATTCAGACAGTTTTTAGAGGGAGAAATCCTACCCTTTGTGTCTCTGCTCTAGTCCATGATCCAGCAGCCATCTCAACCACCCGTTGCTGGACTCCACCCTTTGATCCATACTGAACCGAGCCTAGCTGCTCCTCCACAGCTGCAGCACATCGAGCAGCTCACTGCCTCACTCCAAAACCTCACCAACTGCCTCCAAGCTCCTCCCAAACCCCACACAAGTGTCTAAGACTAGCTAGAACTCCCAGAAGAGGTCGTCAGGGGGGGAGAAGAGAAACCCAGGAAAATCCGAAAAAAATAGGAAAAACAGTGAATTGGGGATTTTGAAATTGAGGCTCGAATCGATCAATCGGGAGCAGGAAAAGGAAGAAGAAGAAGAGGGGAGAAGAACCCTACCTTTCGCTGCCATTGCCATCGCAGGAGCCGGTCAGAATTCGGCCAACACAGGCGCGTCTCCTCCTTGTTCGATCTCTTTCTGTGGTGGGCGTTTGGCGGATTTCCAAGCTGGGCTAGGTAGAGGATGAAAAGAGGAAGAGAAAGAGAGAGGTGCACCGTCGAGCGGTGGCCGGAGGCAGCCAGACACCGTCGAGGACGGTGGAAACATGGAGAGCGAGAGGAGAGTGTCGAGAGATAGTTGACCAGAATTGGGGGGTTTGACCGAGTCAAACCTCTCACTCCTTTTTATAGAAAAAATGGATGGTCCAGATTTAAAGAAGATAAAAAGTAAAAAGTTAAATGGTAAAACTGTTTTACTGGAGTGGTAATTAAAAGTTACCATAAACTTCGAAAATTCATAGAAAATAAACGGAAGCTTCGAAAAATATTCTGAAAATACCGGGAGACTCGTGTCAACACATACTACAATATTGTGTTCTTAATTGAGGAATTTGAAGAACTTTGAAAAGCTCGAAAATGAACGTGGTCGTTCACTCGCGAAGTTACCGAACACAACTTAAACCTCAGTAACTCGTCCTTAACCACGGTAAAAACATTTGGGGTCTCACAATGTGTAGGGAGAATTAATGATTTGAAAATCTAGGGTTTATAATTTGAGAATTTTGGGATTTTTCACATTTTTATTCGATTGACCTAGTTAGAGGCTGAATTGGCCTTCGAGTTGAACTAGAAAGTTGTTTAAAATGATAATGCGAAGCTACTGTTAAAATTTGATAGCGATCAGAGCTCGCCAGAATTTCTGCCTGCGGCCGCCACTTTTTGGGCAGTTTTTCATTCCCATTAAATAGTATAAAATAAGAGGAGTCTATGGTTTAAATTTGGTAGTTTTTGGAGGAGTTTTGGTTAGGTTTTGGAATTTTTCAAGTTAAATAATATCGGTTGATAATAA
This sequence comes from Comarum palustre, assembly GCA_951800085.1. NCBI lineage: Eukaryota > Viridiplantae > Streptophyta > Magnoliopsida > Rosales > Rosaceae > Comarum > Comarum palustre. Next base: position 239,364 of record OX637589.1, on the reverse strand, counting down.
AATATTATTCCAGCCATCAATTATTGCTTATTAAAGTTTGAAAAATATTTTAAGAACTCTTAAGCTATTGATGAAGGTCGGAGTTTTTGTTGACTAAGTTTAAGGGTTTTGGCCGAGGGTAACGTTATTGCCAATATTAAATAATTTTTAGTTTGGCGATTGAGATTTAATATTATTCGTTGAACAGAAGATGAGGAGTTCTCGCTTGGGAAGCGATCTGAATTTCGTCAGGCTAAGACCTAAGTCTGTGAGTGAACCTTTGTTTTGAATTAATGCATGTCGTGTTTTTATGTTAAACATGATTTTTATTAATTTAATGAGCCGGTGGGGCCAGGAAGGTGGGTTACTCCCCTTCCGTAAGCCCCTATATTATATTGATTAAATTTGAAATATTTGTTTTATGGCCATAGTTTTGAGGACGGTCGGGGAACCGTACCTTATGCATGAGATGCATGTTTTAATTTGCGTGGGAGGAGTCATATATTAATGACTTTATGTATTTGTTTTCTTCGCCATGAAGGGTCATTATATATATTTTTTTCTATCATTGCTAGCTAGCCATACGGCCCCCACTTTAGAAGTGAAGCGGGGTAATAGTAGCCTTATTTGGCTCCGACCCTAGCCTGAGAGGCTGATTGTCATAGTTGAATCTCTCCACCATGAAGGGTCGTTCATTACTTAGTAACCTCCGGAAGGCTCCGACCCTAGTCTGGGAGACTTTCCGTCATGGTCAAACCTCTTCCACTATTTTTAATGTTGAATTACAAGCCAATGAGATTGGCATTTTACGTTTTGGTTTCTGGAACGATTATTTTGGATTCTTTCCCGACGAGGCATGCATATGGATTTTCAAGAAATTCAAATGGAGAACATAAATTGATTATTTTCACACGCTTGGATATTCTTTTTGTCCACTCACTCTAACGTTGTGTTTTTAAATGTTTTTCCCTGGGCTTTTCGTTTTCAAATGCCCAGTGTTGCATGGTTGCTGAGAGGAGGTCATGCGTACTGAAGACGAGGTATAGTCAAATTATTCTGCCGTCGCTATTTAGTTTATTTAGGTATTGCTTCCACGTAGAATACTCTAAATACTCCAGTATTGTGTTTAGTTGTATTCGTGTGGAAGTGTTTTCGTTGGATTACCGGTAGGGTTGTCCATTTCAAAGGGGGGTTTCCGGTAAAAATTTCCCTTGAGGTAGACCCCGTAGGATTTACTTTGGGTTAAAAGGGTTAACTCGGGGTGGGTCCTGACAATACATGTGCGGCAACTTTGAAGAGTAAAATAGACAATGTTTTTACTGAATACAATCTTCAAGTTGAAAATTTGTGAGGCCAAGGATATAATGGGGCTAGCAACATGCGGGGTGAGTGGGAATAGATTGCAAGCATTATTTTTGCCAAAGTTTCCATACGCATACTATGTGCATTGTTTTGTTCATTGCCTACAACTAGCTTTAAATGCAACAGCTAAAGATGTGAGTGTTGTCTACTTGTTTTTTGAAATGTTGACTAGTATCATTAATGTTGTGGACTCATCTGCTAAATGTGTTTCTGAGTTAAAATGTTTCCAAGAAGTTGAAGTTATGGAACAGATTGCTGCTGAGGAACTTGAAACTGGTAAGAGAGCTAATCAAACATGTAATCTGCAAAGAGAAGGAGCTACTCGGTGGAGTTCACGGTATTACTCTATCAAGAACTTGATGAAATTGTTTAATTCAACTAGTTCTGTTTTGAAAAACTTGAGGGATAATGGTCTTACAGAAAAATACATGAACAAGCTTTAAGATCATTTGATTTTGTGTTTTGCTTGTTAATATCGGAGAAAACTATGGGAATCACAAATGCTCTTCGTAAGTCCCTCCAAGAACAATCTCAAGAAATCACAAATGCCATGAATCTAGTTGCTAGTATGAAAGGTCATCTTGGAAAGTTGAGAGAATGACGAGTGCCGTTACCGGTTCATTGATAAAGCACCTGCAATTTAAACCCTATCATTGTGGTAACTGTAAGTAGGGATCGTTCTAGCTGGAGACACTAGGGAAGGATTATATCTGCATTAAAATAAGTTAGTAATATTCACAAATATAAGATAAACATACAAGTACAATTCTGTCACAACTATACAAGTATAAAACACATAAACACATAATCATATGCAATCGACAAGATATAGACATGGCACCGATATATATATAAACAAAAAGAATTTAAATTATTTACAAGCTATTCACATATTTACCGAATTATGATGGGGGTTTTATGGTGATTTCTAGGGTCCTAAATCTAAATCTAATATTTACATTGGTCAATCAATTGTTAAGCACAAAACGTAGCTAACACCAAATAGAAAACACATAAGTTTTACACACGAAATAGATGCAATGAAATATGTTTTCGTGAATTCTAATTAATTCCAACTATTTAGACTTCTCATGTAAACTTAGGACCTACAATCGCCTGATCCTAAATTTATATATATGTCATCTTGTTTAGTGCCTACAATCGCCTGACACTAATACAAAATACACTTACGAGCGAGAGTCATTGGAGACATGATCCTAGGTATGGCGTCACTCATCCTATTAGCATGTAAATCACTGTACCCTATCAACCCTTAGCAATGCCTAAAAATCAAGAACCCAATCGGCAAACTTAACCTTAGAACACTACGGCATATTAAACTCTCCCATTAGGAACATCTGTGCACAAGACTACCCTTAGGTTCGATTACGTGTTCAGGTATGTGATTAATCAATTAGAAAACAGTAATAACTGATAAGTGCGTTTTACGCCACGTTTTTAATGTGTTTTTACCCTCATTTAAACTTGGCTTATTCCTTAGTAATATCGTTTTTACTTATTTTGAGTCAAAAGGGTTTTTCTGTAGAGCAATGGCTATTACGTGCATTTATACAGAAATTTGTGCTTAAGTGTTGTAAAACCGTTTTTGGACAAACATTTGGGTATTTCTCTTATGATTCACCGTACCTTTACATTGTCATTTTTGATGAATTTGGTTTAATGTCAGGACCCACCCCGAGTTAAATCCCTTTAACTCGAAGTAAATCCTGCGGGGACCACCCCAAGGGAACTTCTTACCGAAACCCCCCTTGAAATGGCCAACCCTTCCTACAATCCAACTCAGCACTTCCATGAGTATCTACAACAAACCCTAACACATGAAGGCATCCTGCTCCCTAACCTACTTAATTAGCTATACTGGGTTAGTCAGAGCAGTCTACTAAGATGATTACCCTAAAGAATTGCGGCAGCAACAGATTGATCGGCTATGCCTCGACTCTTGTACGCGCGCGACCTCCTCTCAAGAACCCTGCACCACTGGGCATTTGAAAACGAAGGGCCCAGGGGAGAAACATTGAAAACCGTTAGAGTGAGTGGACGAAAATCAAATGTAAAACTCTATTTTCCGCTAATGTTCTCCCTTACAGTTTTCTCAGAAAATCCGCATGCAACAAATCATAAATGATGCCTTGGCTCAAACATAAATAATTTAAATGTGGGGTGTTAACCTCATCCACGAGAAATCCGACCTGCTCTATCCGGGAGGGTCCATTGACCAGCTACTACCGAAGAGGGTCCCGACCTGCTACTATCCGGGAGGGTCCAATGACCAGCTACTACCGGAGAGGGTCCCGACCTGCTACTATTCGGGAGGGTCCATTGACCAGCTACTACCGAAGAGGGTCCCGACCTGCTACTATTCGGGAGGGTCCATTGACCAGCTACTACCGAAGAGGGTCCCGACCTGCTACTATCCGGGAGGGTCTATTGACCAGCTCCACCGGAGAGGGTCCATGCTAGCATACAATCCTTTTCCTTTTCCCTTTTTATAATTCCTTTAAAACCAGTAAAACCTGTAAAACCTCGTGGGAATAATAATAATAAATCGAAAACCCCTTTAAAACCGTGAGCCAAGTTTCTCCTTTTAAAATCATCCCCCTCCATGATCCCAAAACGGTGATAATCAATAAAACCATACCCCGGGAAAAATCCTTTAAAATCACGGGAAGGGTATGAACCTCTTTCCCGGTTTGTTTGCCTTTAAAATCCTTAAATCTCATTTTCCCAAATCACCGTAAAACATAGAAATGGAGGAAATCATATATGCAGGAGAAACCAATTAAAATATACAGCATGCAATTTAATTTAAAACAAATGTCCACTCACAGTACTATTGCGACCTTCCCGCTCGGAAAGCTCCTCGAGCGAAACCCTCGAACTAACCGCGTAGCCGAGCCCGTCTCACGTTCAACCAGAGACTGTACAAACAAACCATTATATTAGTCTTTACAGTTGACTTGGTCTTTTCCTAGTTTGACCAGGAAATCCTATTTGACCACGTGTTGACCAAGTTCCATTCTTTTTAATAGCTTTTCAACAAATACATTCGTTTCTGATTACCCAACCATAACACCGACTTTCTCTAATAATTCAATTGACATTAGGTTCACCCATAATAATTCGTGGAATTACTATGGACACCCATTCAACCACTTCACCAATACCTTAGGAGTCCTTAAAATAATCCTTAAACCTTAACCGGCAATAATCGATGGTCGGAATAATATTTAATTATCCGCCAATAATACTAAACTAGAACAATTCCAAAACCTAACCAAAACTCCTCCAAAAGTTACCAAATTTTAACCATAGACTCCTCACAATATGTACTAATTAATGGGCATGAAAAACTGCCCAAAAAGTGGCGGCACCGCCGCCAGCTCCGCCGCCGACGGCGGCCGCCGGCAGAAATTCCGGCCAAAATTCAGGCGACCTCCGATCGCCACCAAATTTTACCAGTAGCTTCCTCTCATCAATTGGGACAACTTTCTAGTTCAACTCGAAGGCCAATTTGGCATCTAACTAGGTCAAAAACTCGATGAACAGTAGACCCCGAAAATTTACACTTCAAAACTTCAAATCCTCAATTCTTCCTACACACTTCGAATCAAGCTACCAAATTCTAGGGGATTGTAGTACACCTAAAACCCATTCTAGGGGAGGGAGAAATTCGATCCCGAAATTCTACTGTACAAATGAAGAACAAATCGGAATTTCTCCCGATTTACGGCGAGTTAGGTCGAAAAGCTTACCTAGGAATGAAGTAGACTCGGAGGCTGTACTTTTGGGACCGGTGTGGTGGCCTGAGGTGGCCGGACGGCGGCGCTGTGGCGGCCGGAAGCTCCGGCACAGTTTTGCCCGATCGGAAGGATAAAGACGCGGGGAGAGAGAAAGAGAGGCTGGGGTGAAAAATCTGATTTTTCACCCCGGTAACTCCTATATATAGCCGTTTTACCGCACAGTAACTTTATACTTTTGTTCATAACTTTCTCATACGAACTCCGATTTGAGCATGCTACGTGTCCACGAACTCGTAACGACACCCTCTACAACTTTCAAGAAGGAAGTTTTCCCAAATTCTTGACTTAACGAAAAGTCAACTTTACGATCATTGTACGGTTAAACGGTCACTTTAAATGGTAGAAGACCAAAGTAACCAACAGTAATATAATCCTTGGATCGGGATGTGACATTTAATGTGTAGATGACATGTATATGGACATATTATATCAAGAATCATGAAGATTGGACTCATGGAAGACAACAAAAGAGGCCATGGAAAAGAAGAAACTCCGAAACATTGCATTTTTGATCCGAGCAGAAATTTCCAGAAACCCTACATCAACTTTGGAAGCTTATATCTGGAGATCCAGGAGGAATCTGAGGACGAGCCATACACCATTGGAAAGCTGTACGTGTCTAGTTTTCAGATCAGCTAGAATAACATCAATTGAAGTTCATATGAGGGAGTTATGATCAAAATAATGGACGGAGGTCAAGCAGCGAAACTGGACAGTTTCTGCCTAAGTTGTCACACGAGTTTGGGAGGTACCTAGAAGCCCAAGACTTGTGCAATAATGCCTACATTGATCCATTAACATATAGGAGAGTCCAAGAGCAGAAGATCCAAGGTCCAAGTAGAAATTTCTTGTCAAGAAAGAAAGAAGTACAAGTTGTGTTCAAGAAGGAATACAAGAAGATCTTTTCTTGTTGCAAAAGAAAGATCTAGCCGATTTTCCTAGGGATTTTTCTCTTGTTGTTCTGTATAAATAGACATGTATAGCTCTTAGTTTAGAGTCTTCAACCTTTGTAATATTTAGAGAGCCAAGCTCTACCCAAAAACCCTAAACACTTAGAGATACGAAAAGCTGCCGCATCCATTGTTCACCGGAGAGTTCAGCCATTCTTTCGCCAATTTCACCCTACCTTTGCCGATTTTCTCTAGGAGGTTTAGGTATGGATCTATGTAAGCTTTTGAGTACTCTATGTGTTTGTCGAAATTCATTAATAATATATATTGTTTTTGCGGTTTTATGTTTCAAGCATGATCATGTGATTCTTCTTTGTGATTTCTTATATGTGATTGTTTGAACATAACGATTAGAATGCATGTTTAGGTTATGAATAAAAGACTTAACTTGGTATGTTTATATGATTAGAGAACTTTAATTGATTAATCATCACCTGAGCACGTAATCAAACTCTAGGTTAGCTTGAATCTAGACAAGTTAGCTATTAGGGGGGAGTTTAATATGCCGTGGTAATCTAGGATCAAGTTAGGCATATTTGATGGCTTGGTTCTAGTTGCTGCATAGGGTGGTAGGGTGAGAGATTTGCATGCTATTAGGATGAGTGACGCCATACCTATGACCATGTCTTCAACCGACTCGTGAACGGTAAGTGTATCTTGTTTAGATTAGGCATATTTGATGGTTTAAACAAGGTGACACATATATGTTTTAGGTTCAGGCTTATTTGAAGTTCCTAAAAACACATGAGAAGTCATTAAAGGTTGAAATTAATTGAAGTGTTCTAAATTATAAATGTTGCTTGTTAATCTGATTCATAACCTTGCATGTTAACTAATCGGTGCTTTGTGCTGTTCTAAATGTTGAAAGGATTGAATGATCACTTGTATATATGTTTGTTTATTTCTTTTTATTGTTTCGAACCATTTCAAAAACCCCATAATAATTTGTATATATGTATAAAATGTGTGAATATTACTAATGTTCTGTTTTGCAGAATAATAATCCTTCCCTAGTGTCCCCGGTTAGAACGATACCCTACTTACTAATGCTACAATGATAGGGTTTTAAATTGCAGGTCAATTCTTGACAGGTCAATTTTTGATGCCGTTGCCAGGGATCGAACCCGGGTCACCCGCGTGACAGGCGGGAATACTTACCACTATACTTACCGCGTGATGTTTGGGGTATTGATTTCATGGGGCATTTTCCTTCATCTAAAGGCTTTATTTATATTTTATTGGCTGTTGATTATGTTTCAAAGTGGGTGGAAGCAAAAGCCACCAGGACTAATGATTCTAAAGTTGTTGCAGAGTTTTTCAGAACTAACATTTATTCTAGGTATGGAGTGCCAAGAGTTCTGATAAGCGATGGTGGATCTCACTTCTGCAATCGAACTATTGAGGCTTTGCTCAAGAAATATGGAGTCACCCACAAAGTGTCAACGCCATATCACCCTCAGACAAGTGGCATGGTTGAGACTTCCAACAGAGAAATCAAGCAGATATTAGAGAAGACTGTAGGACCTACAAGGAAAGATTAGAGTGATCGATTAGATGATGCACTATGGGCCTACAGAACTACGTTCAAGACGCCAATAGGGACGTCTCCCTTTAGGCTTGTGTATGGCAAAGCTTGCCATTTGCCAGTTGAGTTGGAGCACAGAGCCTGGTGGGCGGTGAAGAAGTTTAACATGGACCAAGATGAGGCTGGATTGCATAGGAAGTTGCAGATTTGTGAGCTTGAAGAAATAAGGAATGATGCTTATGAATCCGCCGTGATCTACAAAGCGAAAACAAAAGCATATCATGATAAGATGCTAAGAGGGAAGAACTTTCACATAGGGAACCAAGTCCTGAATAAGCTCTGAATCTCTACTGTACCATAAGGAAATATATTAGTAATAACAAATGGACGTGTCCAACGAGAACGAAGTTTACCTGGGAACAGTTTAAGTCTAGAGTTGAACAAAAGGACTTGGTGCCCTATCTGAAAGTTCTCCCCTCTTAGCATCTTATCATGATATGCTTTCGTTTTCGCTTTGTAGATCATGGCGGATTCATAAGCGTCATTCCTTATTTCTTCAAGCTCACAAATCTGCAACTTCCTATGCAATCTAGCCTCATCTTGGTCCATGTTAAACTTCTTCGCCGCCCACCAGGCTCTGTGCTCTAACTCAACTGGCAAATGGCAAGCTTTGCCATACACAAGCCTAAAGGGAGACGTCCCTATTGGCTTCTTGAACGCAGTTCTGTAGGCCCACAATGCATCGTCTAATCGATCACTCCAATCTTTCCTTGTAGGTCCTATAGTCTTCTCCAATATTTGCTTGATTTCTCTGTTGGAAGTCTCAACCATGCCACTTGTCTGAGGGTGATATGGCGTTGCCACTTTGTGAGTGACTCCATATTTCTTGAGCAAAGCCTCAATAGTTCGGTTGCAGAAGTGAGGTCCACCATCGCTTATCAGAACTCTTTGCACTCCATACCTAGAATAAATGTTAGTTCTGAAAAACTCTGCAACAACTTTAGAATCATTAGTCGTGGTGGCTTTTGCTTCCACCCACTTCAATAAAATTCAACACTATTCACAAAAATATAAGAGAGAAATTGTTAGTCAAAAATATGGCACAAAATATACAACTTTCACACAAAGGAATTCGGCACATACACTAATATACAATGTACAAATCGGTAATACACACAAATATAAGAGAAAAACGTTAGCACAAAATATACATATAAACCCTTTTTAGGGTCCCCGGCAACGGCGCCAAAAACTGACGAGGTTCCCCGGCAACGACGCCAAAAACTGACGAGGTCGTTGATGAACAACCTGCAATTTAAACCCTATCATTGTAGTAACTGTAAGTAGGGATCGTTCTAGCCAGGGACACTAGGGAAGGATTTTATCTGCATTAAAATAATTTAGTAATATTCACAAGTACAAAATACACATATACATAGTATATATAATTATCTGTCACATAATATACAAATATACACAAATGCATAAGTATAAACATATATACATATTTACGATTTTAAATGGGGGGTTCAATTTGGTTATCTAAAATTCTAAATCCTAAGTCTAGTTCTTAAATTAATATTTACATTGGTCGATCAATTTGTTAAACACAAAACATAACTAACACCAAGTAGAAAACACATAAGTTTTACACAAGAACAAGATGCAATGAAATATACTTTCTTGAATTCTAATTAATTCCAACTATTTAGACTTCTCATGTAAACTTAGGACCTACAATCGCCTGATCCTAAATTTAAATATATGTCATCTTGTTTAGTGCCTACAATCGCCTGACACTAATACAAAATACACTTACGAGCAAGAGTCATTAGAGACATGATCCTAGGTATGGCGTCACTCATCCTATTAGCATGCAAATCACTTAACCCTAAAAACCCTTAGCAATGCCTAAAAATCAAGAACCCAATCGGTGAACTTAACCCTTAGAACACTACGGCATATTAAACTCCCCCCTTAGGAACATCCGTGCACAGACTACCCTTAGGTTCGATTACATGTTCAGGTATGTAATTAATCAATTAGAAAACAATAATAACATAAACATACACAACCTATTCTAAATCCAAAACCTAGCATGCATTCTAAATGTTATGCTAACAAACACATTCATAAGTAGATCACAAAGAAAAACAAACAAACGTATTCATAACATAAAACCATAAACCGAAATACCAATATATATAAATCATTGCATAAAACACAGTAGAATTACACAAAGACATGGAGGAATCCATACCAAATCCTACCTAAAAGGGTCGGCTAAGGCAAGGGTGGTTGGCGGCAAGGGGTGGTTGATGCGGCTGCAAGGGGTGTTCGACGGCAGGCTTTGTGTTTCGGCTGTGTTGAGGGTTTTTGGTAGAGTTGGCTAGCTAAGGCTTTCAAAAAAATGAAGAGTCTTTTTCAGTTGTATTACATGTGTATTTATAGAGACAAAACCCTAAAGAAACCTATTGAAAGTCGGCAGCCCATTGTGTCCCAAACCGGGTAGGTTTTTCCTCTCCTTGTTGGATTTGGTCTCTCTCTCTTTAATTTGCTGACTTGGAAAATGATTTATAAACTTCTTTTTTCTGAATTCTTGGACTCTTCTTCATGTGTATGGATCGGCATTGGGCTCTCCTTCATGCTCAAGGACTCCTAGGACAGCCGAAAGGCTTCCATAGTCTCGGTAGGACAAGTTATCCTGTTTCGGCCGGGTTAACTTTCCTAGATGTTGTTTTCGGCTTTTCCTTGGTGATTTCTTCGATTCTTCTTCTTCTAAACAACTTCCCATGTCTTCATTAAGCTCTTCTTAAATCATTTGGCATGCTTGGGAAGGGTTTTGGTGAAGAAACACACTCATGAACTCGGTAGACAACTTCAGAAAAATCTGTCCTGTTTCCAGCAGACTGACCTCCGGCCATTGTTTCCATCATAACTCCTTCCTCAGAACTTGGATTGCTGCGATTCAAAAAGATATAGAAACTAGATACCTACAGCTTTCCATCCATATATGGAACGTTTCCTGGTTCCTACTGGATCGTCCTAGGGAAATTTTTGAAGTTGAGTTATGGTTTCTGGAAATCCTCTGTTTTTGTTCCGAATTCATGGTCTTGGGCTCTTGTCTTTCCATGCTTCTTTTGCTACCTTCCATAAGTCCGATCCTCACGATTCTTGTTTCGTTAAGTCCATATACATGTCATCTAAACATTAAAGAAAATTAATCAAGTAATGACAATGTATAAATTTACAGAATCATAAGAAATAACACGATAACTTCATAATTCAGCTTTTAACAATATTGCACATAATTTATCTATTTTACACATGTTTTAGCCAATGTTCTACAAATAATCCCTTATGCTAAATAACTACTAATACTAACCTAATAATGGATAAACAAAGCATAAATGAGGGTAAAAACATATTAAGAACGTAGCATAAAATGCTCCTATCAACTACCCCACACTTACCCTTTGCTAGTCCCTAACAAACTAACTATAAGACTCTACTAACACTAACGATACAAAAAAAAACTAACACTTAAACTATCAGGACCCACCCCGGGTTAAACCCCTTTAACCCGAAGTGAATCCTGCGGGGACCACCTCAAGGGAACTTCTTACCGAAACCCCCTTGAAATGGCCAACCCTTCCTACAAAACTAGCTAAACCGGGTTAGTCAGAGCAGTCTACAAAGATGATTACCCCAAAGAATTTCAAGCAGCAACGGAAAGATCGACTATGCCTCGACTCTCGTACGCGCACGACCTCCTCGCAAGAACCCTGCATCACTAGGCATTTAAAAACGAAAGGCCCAGGGGAGAAACATTTAAAAAACTGTTAGAGTGAGTGGACGAAAAATCAATATAAAAACTGGAATAGACTTACCATTAAAAAGAATCTCAGAGCCTTACCCGCTCAACAAGGTTATTCCATTCCCAGATGCCTCCATTACCACATTGTCTGGTAATAACCGACAACTTTGGACATTTAACCAGATCGAACATCTTCATAGAATTTAGTGCCACTGGTGCACACCCAGAGTAACCCCGGATCCGAGCATAGGAAATTAATTCCGCACCGAACTTATCCACATTGATCACCGAGCATCCAGTTATTAAGACACAATTCATCGAATCCCATCACCGCACTGGGCGAGTACACACCACAGAGTCAACTCATACTACTAGACAGTCTCTCACAAAACTGTCCCCCATGCTCTGCCAGTTTACCATCCACCGCAACCTCTATTCGGTAAGATTCAAAATTCTCAATCGCTTACCACTCCAGATCCTAAATTACAAGATCCACTGCCACACGTTAACATCCTCTCAGATCATAACTTAATCTGAACGTGGCTTAATCACTCCACGGTTTCCGATGGAGTGTTGCACAACTTAACGACATACCTTACCAATCTCAGTAACAATTACTACCAAACTTAGGCTCGTAACACTCTTTGAGTCATCAAGGGAAACTTTTCCTAGTTCCACTGCATTTCATACTTACCGAAATGTTGACAATTTCGAAAGTCACCTCCAATGATCTTTCTTGCTACCACTCTACACTCGTGGCGCCAAGAATTTCTGCTAGGTCAATAATTCCTAACAAGTAGGGTCACTACTCAAATGACCAATGACCATAGCAACGCCAACAAAACTTTAATCCTCATAGGATTTCCATAAATTAACCTCAATAATTGATCTCCCAGATCTTAATCCTTATTCCCCATATCAAGATTGAGAATATTTCCTGTCACTGCAGTGAGTGTAACTTATGAACCCCAAACACGACTAAGTACATATTCGGTTACAATAATTGATTAGACCACAGTCAGTGAGTGCACAAATTCTCATGCCATCAAGCTCAGTTAATCGCCCTCGAGGAAACCAAGTGTCATAACGGACGACTTTGGTTGCAGGTTAAAGCTTGACCATCTACAAACATTCTTTCCTACTCAATGATTCAGTAAACCTTACCTCACTGCTGTCACTTCGTCACTTCCGTGCAGTTAACCCAGCAAGCAATCAACCACTTACTAATAACATATAATAATCTCGCCAACCATCATAAGGGTCGGAGCGACTATCGATGACCCACTTCCGACCTGTACCTAAATGGTTAGGCCAACTACTGGACGTTTTGCACCAAAACCTCTAATCAAGCATCCGTAATCTCCGTTCTCAATAAACGGAACTCTCATGACACATTCTTAAAAATGATGTCATCATCAGCCTTAGTCACTTACCTGGTGTCATTTTGACCACACACAGCTGCACTCAATAATTATGTTTTACCAGCATATGCTACCCATATTCCAACTTACCACTTCCCAATAAAGGAGGGTACACGTGCTCCTGTGGGGTATACCCATGTACATCTTCAACCGTCGAGACAGTGTCGTTTGCACAACGACGGGTTCCTACACCACAATAATACAAAGTCAATCAAAGATCGCACCACTATCTCCGGTACCCCGAGCACCCTTGGTCCATGACCCGGTGGCCTGTTGCCACTTCCAACATGTTCCTTTAAATTCCGAAACCCATTACCTTTAGCTACAACTGGTAACACTCGCTCGATCTGTAAATCAAACTCTAACACAGCCAACCTGGAGACCCCTCCACAGGTGTACTAATAAAATACTTTGACTACAAGTGGATAGCTCACCTTATGGTTGACATGAGCCCCAAGATCTGGTGACACGATTTAATTTCTACCTTCACGATAAATGGCCCAATGACCATTGTCACCAACAATTCAAATCACGATTGGACTCACTAACAAATCAAACCTTTCTAGTACCCCAATCATGGGTGGCTGGAGCGAAGAGAATCTGGTCGTAGCTGACGACAACAATGTCAGCACCAAAGGTGACCCAAGCCATTAGTTTCAGTGGATGTCCCATAAAGCATCGAGTGACCAAACCAGCCTTTACTTCCTTAACATTTCCAGCAGTGTCACATCATAGACTCGTCACCAGAAACAAGTCCATTGATCCCAAAATGACTACACTCATTTTCCCTGAGTCATTCCACTTTCATATGTCCGTTGATTTCTCCAAAACCACACTAATGATGAACCTCAACAAAGTCGTGGCAATCGTCAAAACTAAATATTCGTTCTCACTGACAAATCGCGCTAGGCGACTTCAGCTCATTTTTTTCCATGGCAGGATGCAACATCTTTCATTAACTCTTACGACCCCTCTTCTAGGAGTCTCATAACTCGAACACTAAGGCCTCGCCTCAGGTTTCTACAACCTTCCTGCCAACAACCATGGCCGCCTTCCAGGTGCGAATTAACCGTTTCAACACCGAGTACTCGCACATAATGCTCAAACGTTAAACAACGTAAGTTTCCGCTCGATCCCCAACTCAAATCTCAATAAATCAATGGGGAACTCATAAACATAAATACGTAACGAGCTTACCTTGTTCCTTACAGGAACTCTCTGTGAGGTCGCGCGTACGGAGGCATAGTCTTAAAGATTTAAACGTTGATAAGACCACTCGGTCCATGAATCAACCAGGAAGTACTAACTCATATCCTTAATAAACACTAAGCGTCCAAAGCATAAAATGCCGATGGATCCGCCGCGGTCGGACCATCACTCTATAGACGCTAAGTGCTACCAAGTACATGAGGTAGTAGAAGGAAACGATAACCTAATGCTCTGATACCAATGTCAGGACCCACCCCGGGTTAAACCCCTTTAACCCGAAGTGAATCCTGCGGGGACCACCTCAAGGGAACTTCTTACCGAAACCCCCTTGAAATGGCCAACTCTTCCTACAAAACTAGCTAAACCGGGTTAGTCAGAGCAGTCTACAAAGATGATTACCCCAAAGAATTTCAAGCAGCAACGGAAAGATCGACTATGCCTCGACTCTCGTATGCGCACGACCTCCTCGCAAGAACCCTGCATCACTGGGCATTTAAAAACGAAAGGCCCAGGGGAGAAACATTTAAAAAACTGTTAGAGTGAGTGGACGAAAAATCAATATAAAAACTCTATTTCCTTTAATGCTCTCCCAAAAATTTAATGATTTAAATTTCATTTATGCATGCCCACAATTACTAAATATCCACAAATGCCTGATAAGATAAGCCAATAAGGATTATGGGAAGAGAAATATTCACAAACACAATAAGTCTGACCTCTCAGACTAGGGTCGGAGCTAAGAGCTCTAGTTGCGCCCTCACGCTATGCTAGCTATATAAAATGGTGATGGACAACCCTTATAGTATCCACCTGACATCTCAGGCGTGTCTGTCCTCTCAGACCAGGGTCGGAGCTAAGAGCTCTAGGTAAAATGGTGATGGACAACCCTTATAATATCCACCTGACATCTCAGGCGTGTCTGTCCTCTCAGACCAGGGTCGGAGCTAAGAGCTCTAGGTAAAATGGTGATGGACAACCCTTATAATATCCACCTGACATCTCAGGCGTGTCTGTCCTCTCAGACTAGGGTCGGAGCTAAGAGCTCTAGGTAAAATGGTGATGGACAACCCTTATAATATCCACCTGACATCTCAGGCGTGTCTGTCCTCTCAGACCAGGGTCGGAGCTAAGAGCTCTAGGTAAAATGATAGTGGACAACCCTCATAGTGCACTACGTAGTTTGCCTGACCTCTCAGGCTAGGGTCGGAGCTAAGAGCTCTAGTAGCGCCCTCACGCTACTCTAGCTAGCATATTCATTGACAACCCTTATAACAAAAATTCATAACAATACTTTACTCAATTACTCTTCCCAAAACAATAAGTAAAACCATTCCTCGTCTTATATGCATAAATCCACATAAAACATTCATGAACCCGAGGAAAATATAATTCTCGAAACCATCATAAAAACCCTGCAATAAAATCAATAATTAAGGCATGCATTCATTTAAAAATAATATGTCCACTCACAGTACTATTGCGACCTTCCCGCTCGGAAAGCTCCTCGAGCGAAACTCTCGAACTACCCGCGTAATCGAGCCCGTCTCACGTTCAATCAGAGACTGTACAAACAAACCAATCAATTAGTCTTTCTATAGTTGACTTGGTCTTTTCCTAGTTTGACCAGGAAATCCTATTTGACCACGTGTTGACCAAGTTCCTTTCCTTTTAATAGCTTTTCAACAAATACATTCGTTTCTGATTACCCAACCATAACACCGACTTTCTCTAATAATTCAATTGACATTAGGTTCACCCATAATAATTCGTGGAATTACTATGGACACCCATTCAGCCACTTCACCAATACCTTAGGAGTCCTTAAAATAATCCTTAAACCTTAACCGGCAATAATCGATGGTCGGAATAATATTTAATTATCCGCCAATAATACTAAACTAGAACAATTCCAAAACCTAACCAAAACTCCTCCAAAAATTACCAAATTTTAACCATAGACTCCTCACAATAAGTACTAATTAATGGTCATGAAAAACTGCCCAAAAAGTGGCGGCACCGCCGCCAGCTCCGCCGGCAGAAATTCCGGCTAAAATTCCGACGACCTCGGATCGCCACCAAATTTTACCAGTAGCTTCGTCTCATCATTTGGGACAACTTTCTAGTTCAACTCGAAGGCCAATTCGGCCTCTAACTAGGTCAAAAACTCGATAAACAGTAGACCCCGAAAATTTACACTTCAAAACTTCAAATCCTCAATTCTTCCTACACACTTCGAATCAAGCTACCAAATTCTAGGGGATTGTAGTACACCTAAAACCCATCCTAAACATATAAAGAACTCATCAAATGGTGACCTAGGGAGGGAGAAATTCGATCCCGAAATTCTACTGTACACATGAAGAACAAATCGGAATTTCTCCCGATTTACGGCGAGTTAGGTCGAAAAGCTTACCTAGGAATGAAGTAGACTCGGAGGCCGAACTTTTGGGACCGGTGTGGTGGCCTGAGGTGGCCGGACGGCGGCGCTGTGGCGGCCGGAAGCTCTGGCAGCTTTTCCGTCGGGGAAGAGGAGAGAGAAGCCGGGTGAAAAATCTGATTTTTCACCCCGGTAACTCCTATATATAGCCGTTTTACCGCATAGTAACTTTATACTTTTGTTCATAACTTTCTCATACGAACTCCGATTTGAGGGTGCTACGTGTCCACGAACTCGTAACGACGCCCTCTACAACTTTCAAGAAGGAAGTTTTCCCAAATTCTTGACTTAACAAAAAGTCAATTTTACGATCATTGTATGGTTAAACAGTCACTTTAAATGGTAAAAGACCAAAGTAACCAACCGTAATATAATCCTAGGATCGGGATGTGACAATTCTCCCCACCTTATAAAAATTTCGTCCTTGAAATTTCTATACTCGAAGTCCAACACAGTGGGGGATAGTACCACTTAAAATAATAATATTGTTATCCAATATCAACTCCTTTCTGAGAACTCTTCTGAGACGCCTCACGAAAAGCATTGTCAAAACCCTAAACACCTGCCCTTTACGATCAACATCCTTACTGATCCTCCTTATAAGCCAATTTCCAGTACTAACCAGAAGTCTAAACAGATAAGGTGTAAGGAAATAAGCTTATTTTCGTAACATGAACATACGTGACACTAGGCATCCATTAAACTCCAAGGATACCCAACATAATCCTCAAACTCATGTAACCTTGTCACATGTCACATCTAGCCAACGTAGCAGCCCTTCCTACGTGGATGATAACCTCCAATACTTTCTCTTTTTTTCTGACACCCGACCACTTTTCTCGGGTCAAAACTAAACTGTCTGAAGTCTTACCGTGGATCACAATGATTTTCTCTTGAATCATTGATCAACTGAATCACCGAATTCTTACTGTACTCCATCTCATTTATGAGGTGGAATACGACACTGCCTATGCTGATCCACCATCTGTAATCCTCGCGAAAATCACTATTGTTTTTCACCAAAAGATGATAAATTCTGTCACACGCTGAAAACATCATTTGGCAACAATTCTCTGTGGCCTAAACCAGATTATAACCATATCCTTAAAAAAATCCAACTGCACAACACAACAACTTCAACCAGTAACCAACCTCATACCACTTCTCATTTAATCAAACAACACCAACCATTAACCTACCAACCGCAGGTGACATCGTCACAATACCTCTATTAACATCCTGATTCAATAACCCCTCGCTTGCCGCGAGTAAAATTCCTTTAAGAGTACTTGTATTCTTTTGTTGAACTTTAAACATTAGCTCACACATTCCCTATGCAGGAACCGATTACCACGCCTGAGGAGTAGGGTCCGATGTCACTAATGGATTTAAATCTTCCGATATCAATATACAACGTGGGGTCCAAAACCCATGACAACAAATCCACCAGAAAACCATGACGACTTGTGTTACACGAACCATCACCTCATTTGAACCAGGCTCCCTGATCTGGTTTACGCTTTCTAAAAACCATTCTGTCAAGTTGTCCTGTTGTAAAGTAATTGTCTTCCCTTACTCTATCCTTACTCAAACCACTTGCACACACAGGACATGAATTGCCATGACTTTTTAGCGTAAAGCCCAACACCATAGCCTTAAGTCAGGGAGATACAAGTCTCCAGACGTCGAGATCCCACAATACTTACTCCTCGCATGAAGACAAATTGTCAGGCTACACACTGCTCACGTAACTATTCTGACAACACAAATCCGGACCTTTTTACTCACAAGCCAAACATAAAATCGCTAGCTCAATTATCACCTCGTGGAACTACAGCGTACTTTACCACGGTAATACCTCACCGTACTACTCATAGGTGAGGTACCACTGACCTCCCCATCTCTTACTTTAACCTGAAATGACGCATAGTGCAGAACTTGCACTTCAACCATAACTGTGCGTCTAATAAACTTTATCCGCATCACAAACTGGAATAGACTTACCATTAAAAAGAATCTCAGAGCCTTACCCGCTCAACAAGGTTATTCCATTCCCAGATGCCTCCATTACCACATTGTCTGGTAATAACCGACAACTTTGGACATTTAACCAGATCGAACATCTTCATAGAATTTAGTGCCACTGGTGCACACCCAGAGTAACCCCGGATCCGAGCATAGGAAATTAATTCCGCACCGAACTTATCCACATTGATCACTGAGCATCCAGTTATTAAGGCACAATTCATCGAATCCCATCACCGCACTGGGCGAGTACACACCACAGAGTCAACTCGTACTACTAGACAGTCTCTCACAAAACTGTCCCCCATGCTCTGCCAGTTTACCATCCACCGCAACCTCTATTCGGTAAGATTCAAAATTCTCAATCGCTTACCACTCCAGATCCTAAATTACAAGATCCACTGCCACACGTTAACATCCTCTCAGATCATAACTTAATCTGAACGTGGCTTAATCACTCCACGGTTTCCGATGGAGTGTTGCATAACTTAACGACATACCTTACCAATCTCAGTAACAATTACTACCAAACTTAGGCTCGTAACACTCTTTGAGTCATCAAGGGAAACTTTTCCTAGTTCCACTGCATTTCATACTTACCGAAATGTTGACAATTTCGAAAGTCACCTCCAATGATCTTTCTTGCTACCACTCTACACTCGTGGCGCCAAGAATTTCCGCTAGGTCAATAATTCCTAACAAGTAGGGTCACTACTCAAATGACCAATGACCATAGCAACGCCAACAAAACTTTAATCCTCTTAGGATTTCCTTAAATTAACCTCAATAATTGATCTCCCAGATCTTAATCCTTATTCCCCATATCAAGATTGAGAATATTTCCTGTCACTGCAGTGAGTGTAACTTATGAACCCCAAACACGACTAAGTACACATTCGGTTACAATAATTGATTAGACCACAGCCAGTGAGTGCACAAATTCTCATGCCATCAAGCTCAGTTAATCGCCCTCGAGGAAACCAAGTGTCATAACGGACGACTTTGGTTGCAGGTTAAAGCTTGACCATCTACAAACATTCTTTCCTACTCAATGATTCAGTAAACCTTACCTCACTGCTGTCACTTCGTCACTTCCGTGCAGTTAACCCAGCAAGCAATTAACCACTTACTAATAACATATAATAATCTCGCCAACCATCATAAGGGTCGGAGCGACTATCGATGACCCACTTCCGACCTGTACCTAAATGGTTAGGCCAACTACTGGACGTTTTGCACCAAAACCTCTAATCAAGCATCCGTAATCTCCGTTCTCAATAAACGGAACTCTCATGACACATTCTTAAAAATGATGTCATCATCAGCCTTAGTCACTTACCTGGTGTCATTTTGACCACACACAGCTGCACTCAATAATTATGTTTTACCAGCATATGCTACCCATATTCCAACTTACCACTTCCCAATAAAGGAGGGTACACGTGCTCCTGTGGGGTATACCCATGTACATCTTCAACCGTCGAGACAGTGTCGTTTGCACAACGACGGGTTCCTACACCACAATAATACAAAGTCAATCAAGGATCGCACCACTATCTCCGGTACCCCGAGCACCCTTGGTCCATGACCCGGTGGCCTGTTGCCACTTCCAACATGTTCCTTTAAATTCCGAAACCCATTACCTTTAGCTACAACTGGTAACACTCGCTCGATCTGTAAATCAAACTCTAACACAGCCAACCTGGAGACCCCTCCACAGGTGTACTAATAAAATACTTTGACCACAAGTGGATAGCTCACCTTATGGTTGACATGAGCCCCGAGATCTGGTGACACGATTTAATTTCTACCTTCACGATAAATGGCCCAATGACCATTGTCACCAACAATTCAAATCACGATTGGACTCACTAACAAATCAAACCTTTCTAGTACCCCAATCATGGGTGGCTGGAGCGAAGAGAATCTGGTCGTAGCTGACGACAACAATGTCAGCACCAAAGGAGACCCAAGCCATTAGTTTCAGTGGATGTCCCATAAAGCATCGAGTGACCAAACCAGCCTTTACTTCCTTAACATTTCCAGCAGTGTCACATCATGGACTCGTCACCAGAAACAAGTCCATTGATCCCAAAATGACTACACTCATTTTCCCTGAGTCATTCCACTTTCATATGTCCGTTGATTTCTCCAAAACCACACTAATGATGAACCTCAACAAAGTCGTGGCAATCGTCAAAACTAAATATTCGTTCTCACTGACAAATCGCGCTAGGCGACTTCAGCTCATTTTTTTCCATGGCAGGATGCAACATCTTTCATTAACTCTTACGACCCCTCTTCTAGGAGTCTCATAACTCGAACACTAAGGCCTCGCCTCAGGTTTCTACAACCTTCCTGCCAACAACCATGGCCGCCTTCCAGGTGCGAATTAACCGTTTCAACACCGAGTACTCGCACATAATGCTCAAACGTTAAACAACGTAAGTTTCCGCTCGATCCCCAACTCAAATCTCAATAAATCAATGGGGAACTCATAAACATAAATACGTAACGAGCTTACCTTGTTCCTTACAGGAACTCTCTGTGAGGTCGCGCGTACGGAGGCATAGTCTTAAAGATTTAAACGTTGATAAGACCACTCGGTCCATGAATCAACCAGGAAGTACTAACTCATATCCTTAATAAACACTAAGCGTCTAAAGCATAAAATGCCGATGGATCCGCCGCGGTCGGACCATCACTCTATAGACGCTAAGTGCTACCAAGTACATGAGGTAGTAGCAGGAAACGATAACCTAATGCTCTGATACCAATGTCAGGACCCACCCCGGGTTAAACCCCTTTAACCCGAAGTGAATCCTGCGGGGACCACCTCAAGGGAACTTCTTACCGAAACCCCCTTGAAATGGTCAACTCTTCCTACAAAACTAGCTAAACCGGGTTAGTCAGAGCAGTCTACAAAGATGATTACCCCAAAGAATTTCAAGCAGCAACGGAAAGATCGACTATGCCTCGACTCTCGTACGCGCACGACCTCCTCGCAAGAACCCTGCATCACTGGGCATTTAAAAACGAAAGGCCCAGGGGAGAAACATTTAAAAAACTGTTAGAGTGAGTGGACGAAAAATCAATATAAAAACTCTATTTCCTTTAATGCTCTCCCAAAAATTTAATGATTTAAATTTCATTTATGCATGCCCACAATTACTAAATATCCACAAATGCCTGATAAGATAAGCCAATAAGGATTATGGGAAGAGAAATATTCACAAACACAATAAGTCTGACCTCTCAGACTAGGGTCGGAGCTAAGAGCTCTAGTTGCGCCCTCACGCTATGCTAGCTATATAAAATGGTGATGGACAACCCTTATAGTATCCACCTGACATCTCAGGCGTGTCTGTCCTCTCAGACCAGGGTCGGAGCTAAGAGCTCTAGGTAAAATGGTGATGGACAACCCTTATAATATCCACCTGACATCTCAGGCGTGTCTGTCCTCTCAGACCAGGGTCGGAGCTAAGAGCTCTAGGTAAAATGGTGATGGACAACCCTTATAATATCCACCTGACATCTCAGGCGTGTCTGTCCTCTCAGACTAGGGTCGGAGCTAAGAGCTCTAGGTAAAATGGTGATGGACAACCCTTATAATATCCACCTGACATCTCAGGCGTGTCTGTCCTCTCAGACCAGGGTCGGAGCTAAGAGCTCTAGGTAAAATGATAAAAACTGCTCCCATGCTGAATCCAACAAGTCTTTACCCCCTTTTGATGCTCCCTTGGGCCTTTTAAGAAACACGGGGTCCTCCGGAAGCTGCTTTCCACTCCTCAATGTGACGGCATTAACCTGTTCACGGTTAGTTCCCTTAGGATTAATTTCAGTTTGAGAGGGAAACGTACCTGGCGTTCTTTGAGTGTATTGCTCACATAGTCGACCAACTTGCATCTCAAGATTAGCTATGGCTTTAGAATGAGAGTGCAGAGTGGCATCAGTTCGATCTTTGAAGACCTTGTTATCCTTCATGATGGTGTCAGTGTTTCTCGCAATTGTGAGCACCATATCTTCAAGCTTACTTGAAGGTTGTTGCGGTGGATATGAACTGAAGTTTTGGGGCCGAGGTGGTTGATTAAATCCAGGAGGTGGTGCTCTGTAATTGTTATTTGACTCTTGCTGATAAGTAGAGACACCAGCGTTGGTACCCCAACGAAAAGCAACTGGAACGTTCCCATCATTCCTTGGCCTTTGCTGCCCCATGTAGTTTATTTGCTCTTGGCCTGCCACAGAGTAAGGACAAAGTGAAGTAACATGGTCATAAGTAGAACAATTAGCACATACCTCAACTTGAGCCGCTCCTTGGAGCGCCATGCTCTTCATCATCATATCGAGTTTTTCCTCAATGGCAGCCATCCTAGATGAGTCTCCTCCACTAGTTTCCATCCCATAAGTATCTTTGAGCTTCACTTCTTGGAACCCTTTTGTTGAGAACTGCTGGGAATTCTCACTTAATGTCTCAAAGATATCAAATGCTTGATCACTAGTCTTATTCATGAAAGCTCCTCCACATGCCGAATCCACAAGGGCCTTATTAGCATCATTCAAACCTTCATAAAAGAACTGAGCTTGGTCATCCTTTGAGTACCCATGATGAGGACACTTCCTTAGCAGCCCGTTAAAGCTCTCCCAAGCTTCACAAAAAAGGTCTCCTGGCCTCTGGCGGAAAGTGTGGATATCTCTCCTCAATTGCCTAGTTCTTTGAGCAGGGAAAAATTTGGTGATGAATTTCGTAGATAGCTGATCCCAAGTAGCAATAGTATCCGAAGGCAATGAATTCAGCCACCACTTGGCATGATCCTTCAAGGAGAAGGGAAACAAAATAAGCTTCAGTTGCTCGACAGTCAATCCTGGTGGAAATTGAGTTCTACACAAATCATAAAACTCTCTCAGGTGGCCATTCGGGTCCTCATTCGGCTTCCCATAAAAGTGAGGAACTGAGTTGATCAATTGTGGAGACAAACTGAATGAAGTGCCGGCAGCTGGAGTGAATGTGATGCACGAAGGTTGTGCAACACCTTGAGGAACAAAGGAAGACTTCAATGGCTTTGGGTCTGCGGCCATTGCGTTGACAGGTGGGTTACGCTCCTCCTCTGTGTCGATATCTGAATGTATCAATGGAGGTGGATCCAGGAGAGATTCCAAGCCCGGTGATGGTGGTGTAGATGGGGTGGTGGAAGAAGAATCCGTAACTGTGCGCGAAGTGGCTACCTTACGGTTGAGGCGGATGGTGCGTTCAATCTCAGAATCAAAAAGAAGATCTCTGTCCTGCGATCGACGAGTGTTCATAAACTGAAAACAAAAGACACAAAAATGTTAAACCACAAATAGATAAGAAAACGAAACAAAACAAAAACAAAGATTGCAACTAAATTAAACAATCCCCGGCGACACGGCGCCAAATTGATAAAGGAATTTTCACACACCAATTAAGGTGCATAAAAATAACTTATGAATTACCCTACAAGGTATATATGGTCGAAGATAGTATATGAAAGTAGGGATCGAACCCGCAAGGGATTGGGATAAAGCTGCAACTACAATGACTCAAAACAAATAAAAACGACAGAACTGACCAGTCAGGAAAACCTGACTAGTTGACGACTCTAGACTACTCCAAATGACCTGAAATTTGGAGACAACTAACTAGACACGTAAAACTAACTACTGACAAAGTTTTAGATTTTTCTGAATTGATTTGATATTTTTAACACTAAATAGAAAACAGACAATGAAAACTGACGAAAATGATAAAAACTAGAATTGGCACAGTTTTATAGGTCAATGAGATGGAGAAGCTAGGGTTTCGAAATCCACCACCAAACAATCATACATCAACATCATGAACTCAGATTAACAAGTATTGAATTCCCATGGATGACTATGCTCACGAAAGGTCCTTGGTATATGGATGCACTCTCGTATTCATTCTCTCTTACTTAGTATGTTAAGCATTTGGTATGAATGTCATAACCTATTCTCTAACATGCAGTCCTGCTTGGTATATGCTCAGATTTAACACATCAGAGATCATTATGTTCTAAGAGAATATGAACATAGCAAGAATCCTAGAACATGGTATGTATCCTAAGTATCCTTGAAACAATTTCATACAAGCACCGCAGCTCTTGTCGCGCCACAAATAAAACACACAATGATACTGGTCGTCACGCATGTGTTTATGGCTGGTCGATCCTAAAACATGCTCCTAAGGTCGCGAATCAAAGAAACACATAAGAGAATAACAGTTTACGAACAATGAAATTGTTATCATCCAGGAAACAACACTTATATAAATCCGAATATCAAAACATCAAGGTAATCATGTCTAGGGCTTCAATCTAGCCCTAACCACAAGAAGTTTAGCTACTCATGACTGTAAACGAAAACCCAAAAGAATACATGAAGATGGAAGAAGAACCGGTGCACAGCCCTGCTGCTGCTGGTGCACGTCTGGGTGCACAGCGACTGGGCGCTGGTGCTCTGCTGGTGCGCGCGAGGTGCACGTCTGGGTGCACAGCGACTGGGCGCTGGTGCTCTGCTGGTGCGTGCGAGGTGCACGTCTGGGTGCACAGCGACTGGGCGCTGGTGCTCTGCTGGTGCGCGCGAGGTGCACGTCTGGGTGCACAGCTGCTGCCCTTTTCTTTTCCTTCTCTCGGCTGTCACAAGTTTTCCTTCCGCCCCCAAAGTCCTCCCTCTCAGCTGCTATTAGGGTTCTTTATATATGATTCCTCAACCCTAGACTCTTCCTTAATGGTCGTGGACTTCTTAACTTCCAAGGAAAAGCCCAATGGATTAAAATGTGAACGCTTCGGTCTTCCTTGTCCATCAAGGTTTCCTCAAGTGATTGGAACCCCTTCCTTTATCACGAATTAAGCCAACTTCTCCATATTTGCTCCCGAAACCTACGAAATACGAGAAATCAAATAAATAACTAAGATAAATAAGAAATATGGCCAAAATACTATAATATCAAACACTATAAAACGTCACATAAATGCTCCTATCAAATTCCCCCACACTTGGTCTTCGCTAGTCCGCAAGCGAACCAACTAAACCGAGACACGACCTACTACCTTCCACATCTCCGAGAGTCTCAAAATTCATGGCATCAAGAGTAATATAAACATCACAACAGGTCCATATTCATTCGAAAATTAATAACCCTCCATAAACATCATGGTCATGTGTAGAGTGTGAAATAGCCAAGCAATGGTGAATATATCTGTGCATGCTTCGAACAAATGAAAACTCAAAAATCTCACAAGGATATTCACTCTTTCTTCACTCAGATTTTCGGGCTAATTCAAAAAAATATGCACTCAAGTTATATGTGAGAGGAATGATGTATAAGGAAACAAATAGCTCACATATGAATATTAAGAATAAAAGCACTTTCTGAATTTTTTAAAAAATGATCTCATGAATGGATATCACTACTCGAATGGAGGAACCATTGACACCATATGCTCACCCCTCAACACAAGTCTCCACAAGTTGATAGCGCAGCCCCTAAAATCAAAAGGTCTTCACAAAGGTTGTAATGGGGCCAAGAGTTAAGGGTTCATGAATGAGAGGATAGGAAATCACAAGGATCCTAAGGAATTGTAGAGCACAATATAGAACTAGAGACATGAGAATCTTTGAAATCTCCTCAAGGTAGTAACAACGGAACTTGAAGCAAGCAATAATAATTTTAATTTCTTTTGAACACAACCTTTCCACAATACAATAAGTAATCAACTCAAGACATAATTTCTTTCTTTCTTTGCTGTTTTTTTTTCAGCTATTGTTTTCTTCTTGAGACAATTTTTACAATGAAAATCTCCCCCACACTTGCTCTTTGAGACAAGTCAACCTTCTTGCTTATTAAAGTACCTTGAAACCAATGTAAGTCTCTCAAAAGATGCTCCACTCTTCCTTAGGATAGGGTAAGGAAACACTATACTAAGCTCAAGGGTAAGGAGTTGTGGGTTAACAAAGAAAAAGCTCATAATAAAGGCTCAAAGGGGTTAAACTAGAGGACATTTTTTTTTACGGGGACACAGGCTTATTTGGCAATGGTGGTAATCCTAGTGCCTTAATCATCTTCTAGGTGCCACACCATCGACACAAAGTTTCGAGAGGTCTAAGGATGAGTTCTAGCATTTAGTTCACATATTGCACATCATTCAAGTAGTAATCAAGGAGAAACGATAATGAGATCAACAAGTCATCGCCAAGAAAGCATGAATTAATATATATATTACTCTCACAGAAATTAAGCACAAGGCACAAAATCTCACAAAGGTAATATGAATTTCACTTATTCTAACATGCGTTTCTCTGTACCAAAGACAAGGCTATCGTGCGAATATGTTTAGACCATAACAATCATAGATAATCATTAACCAAAGAATAACATCCAGACCTAAAATGATGTTTAAACTCTTCTTAATGTCATGTATATAACCCAATCTCATCATAGTAGTGGAAGGTACCTAAGACACAAACAAAACAATGACTCTTTTTGGATTTTCAAATTTTTTTTTTTTTTTTTTTTTTACGGGATGGGCGTCCGGACAGATACCAAGAACACGAATTTGGGTATAAAATCAGAAAGAGAACATCCCAATGACACTAAGAAAACACAAATGCAACAAAACATAAAGAATACCCCCCCACACTTAAACCAAACATTGTCCACAATGAAACAAAGAAAAGAAAGAAAAGAGAGGGATGAAGAAAGCAAATCTAATGAAGCGCAGTCATCCTCTCGTCCTTTGGGTTGCCTCCCAAAAAGCGCTTACTTTAACGTCGTCAGCCCGACGCTTTTCCAAAAGTCAAGTATAAGTAGCATTCAGGAGAGACACTTTCTCCTCGGGTGCTCGAACGAAGGGCTCATAATAATGTTTTAAACGATGTCCATTCACCTTAAACCGCTCGCCCTTGGTACAATGCTCAATCTCAACTGCACCATGAGAAGAAACATCAATCACAATAAAGGGACCATACCATCTAGAACGTAACTTACCGGGAAATAACCGCAGGCGAGAATTAAACAAAAGAACTTTTTGTCCCACAACGAAACTCTTCCTAAGAATCATCTTATCATGGTATGCCTTAGTCTTCTCCTTGTAGATGCGGCTACTCTCATATGCATCATTCCGAAGCTCATCCAACTCATTCAATTGCAACCGCCGTGTGTCACCCGCAGCCTTCATACCCCTTCTCATTTAATCAAACAACACCAACCATTAACCTACCAACCGCAGGTGACATCGTCACAATACCTCTATTAACATCCTGATTCAATAACCCCTCGCTTGCCGCGAGTAAAATTCCTTTAAGAGTACTTGTATTCTTTTGTTGAACTTTAAACATTAGCTCACACATTCCCTATGCAGGAACCGATTACCACGCCTGAGGAGTAGCGTCCGATGTCACTAATGGATTTAAATCTTCCGATATCAATATACAACGTGGGGTCCAAAACCCATGACAACAAATCCACCAGAAAACCATGACGACTTGTGTTACACGAACCATCACCTCATTTGAACCAGGCTCCCTGATCTGGTTTACGCTTTCTAAAAACCATTCTGTCAAGTTGTCCTGTTGTAAAGTAATTGTCTTCCCTTACTCTATCCTTACTCAAACCACTTGCACACACAGGACATGAATTGCCATGACTTTTTAGCGTAAAGCCCAACACCATAGCCTTAAGTCAGGGAGATACAAGTCTCCAGACGTCGAGATCCCACAATACTTACTCCTCGCATGAAGACAAATTGTCAGGCTACACACTGCTCACGTAACTATTCTGACAACACAAATCCGGACCTTTTTACTCACAAGCCAAACATAAAATCGCTAGCTCAATTATCACCTCGTGGAACTATAGCGTACTTTACCACGGTAATACCTCACCGTACTACTCATAGGTGAGGTACCACTGACCTCCCCATCTCTTACTTTAACCTGAAATGACGCATAGTGCAGAACTTGCACTTCAACCATAACTGTGCGTCTAATAAACTTTATCCGCATCACAAACTGGAATAGACTTACCATTAAAAAGAATCTCAGAGCCTTACCCGCTCAACAAGGTTATTCCATTCCCAGATGCCTCCATTACCACATTGTCTGGTAATAACCGACAACTTTGGACATTTAACCAGATCGAACATCTTCATAGAATTTAGTGCCACTGGTGCACACCCAGAGTAACCCCGGATCCGAGCATAGGAAATTAATTCCGCACCGAACTTATCCACATTGATCACCGAGCATCCAGTTATTAAGGCACAATTCATCGAATGCCATCACCGCACTGGGCGAGTACACACCACAGAGTCAACTCATACTACTAGACAGTCTCTCACAAAACTGTCCCCCATGCTCTGCCAGTTTACCATCCACCGCAACCTCTATTCGGTAAGATTCAAAATTCTCAATCGCTTACCACTCCAGATCCTAAATTACAAGATCCACTGCCACACGTTAACATCCTCTCAGATCATAACTTAATCTGAACGTGGCTTAATCACTCCACGGTTTCCGATGGAGTGTTGCACAACTTAACGACATACCTTACCAATCTCAGTAACAATTACTACCAAACTTAGGCTCGTAACACTCTTTGAGTCATCAAGGGAAACTTTTCCTAGTTCCACTGCATTTCATACTTACCGAAATGTTGACAATTTCGAAAGTCACCTCCAATGATCTTTCTTGCTACCACTCTACACTCGTGGCGCCAAGAATTTCTGCTTGGTCAATAATTCCTAACAAGTAGGGTCACTACTCAAATGACCAATGACCATAGCAACGCCAACAAAACTTTAATCCTCATAGGATTTCCTTAAATTAACCTCAATAATTGATCTCCCAGATCTTAATCCTTATTCCCCATATCAAGATTGAGAATATTTCCTGTCACTGCAGTGAGTGTAACTTATGAACCCCAAACACGACTAAGTACACATTCGGTTACAATAATTGATTAGACCACAGCCAGTGAGTGCACAAATTCTCATGCCATCAAGCTCAGTTAATCGCCCTCGAGGAAACCAAGTGTCATAACGGACGACTTTGGTTGCAGGTTAAAGCTTGACCATCTACAAACATTCTTTCCTACTCAATGATTCAGTAAACCTTACCTCACTGCTGTCACTTCGTCACTTCCGTGCAGTTAACCCAGCAAGCAATCAACCACTTACTAATAACATATAATAATCTCGCCAACCATCATAAGGGTCGGAGCGACTATCGATGACCCACTTCCGACCTGTACCTAAATGGTTAGGCCAACTACTGGACGTTTTGCACCAAAACCTCTAATCAAGCATCCGTAATCTCCGTTCTCAATAAACGGAACTCTCATGACACATTCTTAAAAATGATGTCATCATCAGCCTTAGTCACTTACCTGGTGTCATTTTGACCACACACAGCTGCACTCAATAATTATGTTTTACCAGCATATGCTACCCATATTCCAACTTACCACTTCCCAATAAAGGAGGGTACACGTGCTCCTGTGGGGTATACCCATGTACATCTTCAACCGTCGAGACAGTGTCGTTTGCACAACGACGGGTTCCTACACCACAATAATACAAAGTCAATCAAAGATCGCACCACTATCTCCGGTACCCCGAGCACCCTTGGTCCATGACCCGGTGGCCTGTTGCCACTTCCAACATGTTCCTTTAAATTCCGAAACCCATTACCTTTAGCTACAACTGGTAACACTCGCTCGATCTGTAAATCAAACTCTAACACAGCCAACCTGGAGACCCCTCCACAGGTGTACTAATAAAATACTTTGACCACAAGTGGATAGCTCACCTTATGGTTGACATGAGCCCCAAGATCTGGTGACACGATTTAATTTCTACCTTCACGATAAATGGCCCAATGACCATTGTCACCAACAATTCAAATCACGATTGGACTCACTAACAAATCAAACCTTTCTAGTACCCCAATCATGGGTGGCTGGAGCGAAGAGAATCTGGTCGTAGCTGACGACAACAATGTCAGCACCAAAGGTGACCCAAGCCATTAGTTTCAGTGGATGTCCCATAAAGCATCGAGTGACCAAACCAGCCTTTACTTCCTTAACATTTCCAGCAGTGTCACATCATGGACTCGTCACCAGAAACAAGTCCATTGATCCCAAAATGACTACACTCATTTTCCCTGAGTCATTCCACTTTCATATGTCCGTTGATTTCTCCAAAACCACACTAATGATGAACCTCAACAAAGTCGTGGCAATCGTCAAAACTAAATATTCGTTCTCACTGACAAATCGCGCTAGGCGACTTCAGCTCATTTTTTTCCATGGCAGGATGCAACATCTTTCATTAACTCTTACGACCCCTCTTCTAGGAGTCTCATAACTCGAACACTAAGGCCTCGCCTCAGGTTTCTACAACCTTCCTGCCAACAACCATGGCCGCCTTCCAGGTGCG
This sequence comes from Comarum palustre, assembly GCA_951800085.1. NCBI lineage: Eukaryota > Viridiplantae > Streptophyta > Magnoliopsida > Rosales > Rosaceae > Comarum > Comarum palustre. Next base: position 208,345 of record OX637589.1, on the reverse strand, counting down.
AATTAACCGTTTCAACACCGAGTACTCGCACATAATGCTCAAACGTTAAACAACGTAAGTTTCCGCTCGATCCCCAACTCAAATCTCAATAAATCAATGGGGAACTCATAAACATAAATACGTAACGAGCTTACCTTGTTCCTTACAGGAACTCTCTGTGAGGTCGCGCGTACGGAGGCATAGTCTTAAAGATTTAAACGTTGATAAGACCACTCGGTCCATGAATCAACTAGGAAGTACTAACTCATATCCTTAATAAACACTAAGCGTCCAAAGCATAAAATGCCGATGGATCCGCCGCGGTCGGACCATCACTCTATAGACGCTAAGTGCTACCAAGTACATGAGGTAGTAGCAGGAAACGATAACCTAATGCTCTGATACCAATGTCAGGACCCACCCCGGGTTAAACCCCTTTAACCCGAAGTGAATCCTGCGGGGACCACCTCAAGGGAACTTCTTACCGAAACCCCCTTGAAATGGCCAACTCTTCCTACAAAACTAGCTAAACCGGGTTAGTCAGAGCAGTCTACAAAGATGATTACCCCAAAGAATTTCAAGCAGCAACGGAAAGATCGACTATGCCTCGACTCTCGTACGCGCACGACCTCCTCGCAAGAACCCTGCATCACTGGGCATTTAAAAACGAAAGGCCCAGGGGAGAAACATTTAAAAAACTGTTAGAGTGAGTGGACGAAAAATCAATATAAAAACTCTATTTCCTTTAATGCTCTCCCAAAAATTTAATGATTTAAATTTCATTTATGCATGCCCACAATTACTAAATATCCACAAATGCCTGATAAGATAAGCCAATAAGGATTATGGGAAGAGAAATATTCACAAACACAATAAGTCTGACCTCTCAGACTAGGGTCGGAGCTAAGAGCTCTAGTTGCGCCCTCACGCTATGCTAGCTATATAAAATGGTGATGGACAACCCTTATAGTATCCACCTGACATCTCAGGCGTGTCTGTCCTCTCAGACCAGGGTCGGAGCTAAGAGCTCTAGGTAAAATGGTGATGGACAACCCTTATAATATCCACCTGACATCTCAGGCGTGTCTGTCCTCTCAGACCAGGGTCGGAGCTAAGAGCTCTAGGTAAAATGGTGATGGACAACCCTTATAATATCCACCTGACATCTCAGGCGTGTCTGTCCTCTCAGACTAGGGTCGGAGCTAAGAGCTCTAGGTAAAATGGTGATGGACAACCCTTATAATATCCACCTGACATCTCAGGCGTGTCTGTCCTCTCAGACCAGGGTCGGAGCTAAGAGCTCTAGGTAAAATGATAGTGGACAACCCTCATAGTGCACTACGTAGTTTGCCTGACCTCTCAGGCTAGGGTCGGAGCTAAGAGCTCTAGTAGCGCCCTCACGCTACTCTAGCTAGCATATTCATTGACAACCCTTATAACAAAAATTCATAACAATACTTTACTCAATTACTCTTCCCAAAACAATAAGTAAAACCATTCCTCGTCTTATATGCATAAATCCACATAAAACATTCATGAACCCGAGGAAAATATAATTCTCGAAACCATCATAAAAACCCTGCAATAAAATCAATAATTAAGGCATGCATTCATTTAAAAATAATATGTCCACTCACAGTACTATTGCGACCTTCCCGCTCGGAAAGCTCCTCGAGCGAAACTCTCGAACTACCCGCGTAATCGAGCCCGTCTCACGTTCAATCAGAGACTGTACAAACAAACCAATCAATTAGTCTTTCTATAGTTGACTTGGTCTTTTCCTAGTTTGACCAGGAAATCCTATTTGACCACGTGTTGACCAAGTTCCTTTCCTTTTAATAGCTTTTCAACAAATACATTCGTTTCTGATTACCCAACCATAACACCGACTTTCTCTAATAATTCAATTGACATTAGGTTCACCCATAATAATTCGTGGAATTACTATGGACACCCATTCAGCCACTTCACCAATACCTTAGGAGTCCTTAAAATAATCCTTAAACCTTAACCGGCAATAATCGATGGTCGGAATAATATTTAATTATCCGCCAATAATACTAAACTAGAACAATTCCAAAACCTAACCAAAACTCCTCCAAAAATTACCAAATTTTAACCATAGACTCCTCACAATAAGTACTAATTAATGGTCATGAAAAACTGCCCAAAAAGTGGCGGCACCGCCGACGGCGGCCGCCGGCAGAAATTCCGGCTAAAATTCCGACGACCTCGGATCGCCACCAAATTTTACCAGTAGCTTCGTCTCATCATTTGGGACAACTTTCTAGTTCAACTCGAAGGCCAATTCGGCCTCTAACTAGGTCAAAAACTCGATGAACAGTAGACCCCGAAAATTTACACTTCAAAACTTCAAATCCTCAATTCTTCCTACACACTTCGAATCAAGCTACAAAATTCTAGGGGATTGTAGTACACCTAAAACCCATCCTAAACATATAAAGAACTCATCAAATGGTGACCTAGGGAGGGAGAAATTCGATCCCGAAATTCTACTGTACACATGAAGAACAAATCGGAATTTCTCCCGATTTACGGCGAGTTAGGTCGAAAAGCTTACCTAGGAATGAAGTAGACTCGGAGGCCGAACTTTTGGGACCGGTGTGGTGGCCTGAGTTGGCTGGACGGCGGCGCTGTGGCGGCCGGAAGCTCCGGCAGCTTTTCCGTCGGGGAAGAGGAGAGAGAAGCCGGGTGAAAAATCTGATTTTTCACCCCGGTAACTCCTATATATAGCCGTTTTACCGCATAGTAACTTTATACTTTTGTTCATAACTTTCACATACGAACTCCGATTTGAGGGTGCTACGTGTCCACGAACTCGTAACGACGCCCTCTACAACTTTCAAGAAGGAAGTTTTCCCAAATTCTTGACTTAACAAAAAGTCAATTTTACGATCATTGTATGGTTAAACAGTCACTTTAAATGGTAAAAGACCAAAATAACCAACCGTAATATAATCCTAGGATCGGGATGTGACATAAACAACTAATACCCTTAAATGATTTGTCTCAGATTCTTTAGCATGCATAACTTTCAAGTTTGAACATTAGACTGAAAAGCGTAATTGCAAAGCTTCATAAGCATGTATCATAGCATGAACAAGTAAGATATGAGATCATATAGCACAAACATGTATGATAACCGTTCCACCTCACAATGACATACTCTGTCACACCCCGAATCTTTTGAAGTTAATAAAAGTTATCTTCTGTAACATCCCGTACCTAAAAGTTACCTTTCACAGAGATTTACGAGTTACCGAGGACTTTTAATTGCGATCGGTAATTCGATAAGTTATCGCTCGAGTTAATTTTTGAGTTTTTAAAAGTACTCCAAATACCTGAATTGATGACTCGATGTTGTAGTACGTGTCGACACGAGTCTCCCGGTATTTTCGGAATATTTTTCGGAGCTTCCAGCTAATTTCTGTGAATTTCTGAAGTTTATGGTAACTTTTAATTATCCATCCGGTAAAAGAGGAGTTTTACCATTTAACCTTTTTACTTTTCACTCTCTTTAAATCTGGACCGTTGATCTTTATTAAGATCTAATCTGGGCCGTTCATTTCGGTATTTAAGGAAGAGACCGGTCAACCCGGTCAAAGAGACCAGACTCGGGTCAACCGAGTCTCCTTCCCCCTCTCTCGACTTCGCTCCTTCCCCGGAGTTCTCCGCTCGACCCAGCCACGTCCAGCCGCCTCCTCACCGGCGCACCACCACCAAAACATCCATCATCCTCCCATTGATGAAACCCCTCTCGAAATTTCCTCGATTAGTGTTGCAGGGAGGAGATCGGCGGAGGAGGAGGAGCGACTGTGTTCGCCGTTTTCCGGCGACTCAGGTGGTGAATCAACGGTTGGAGGTGATTTTTCCTGTTTCTCCTTTCCTCTTCTTCATTTCCTTGTACCTAATCCTTGATTTGAAGCCCTAATCGGGAAATCCCCATTTTTACTGTTTTCGGGTTTCTCCTGGGTTTCTCTTCTCCCTCTTCCGGCGATCTGTTCTAGTGAGCTCCTCAAGCTCAGGCAAGCTGCAGGGCAGCTGCTGGTGGTTGGACAGAGGCAGAGGTGGATGCTCTGCTTGTGGAGGGAGTAGGCAGCAGGGAGGCTCTCTCTCTCGGCAGCGGGTAGTGGAAGCTGTGGCAGCCAGGAGTTTTGGGCTGTGAAGTTGAGAGTTTAGGGAGCAGAGGCAGAGGTTTGGGTGTTTCTGCCTCGGATCAATTTTGAAGGTAACTACTGTTACCTAGAGCTCCTGTGTGTGTGTTCTTGATCAACTGTGTAATTACTGTGTTGTTGGTGTTGTTGTTACTGAAATTGTTGTTGTTGTTTGCATGTTGTCGTAACTTGGTAGATCGGAGGAAACGGGGAGGTTATGGGGAAATTCCGGCAAGATACCGGAATCCGACGAAGATTCTGGTGATGCAGAATGCCGAAGAGGTAGAAACCGAATCCCCATTAAGCTTTGAGTCGAAAAGTGTCAGTTGAATCGTATTCGGGATATTTACGGAAAATTGGACGTAAGTAGGAAGTTTCCATTTTGGGAAACTTCCCATTTTAAGGAAGACTTACCAATTTAGGAAACTTTCCATTTTGGGAAAACGTTCCCTTTTTGGAAGGTTACCGTTTTAGGAAGATTGACCGATAAAAGTAAAAAGGGAAAGGTTAATCTTAGTAACCGGTTAAGTTAAGACAACCGGATCCTTAAGTGAGATTCTAGGCAACTCAGGAATCTTAGTCTGAAACCGAGTTGGGCACTGTAAATAATTCGGATAATTTCTTACCGGATATATCGACTCATAACCCGTAAATTGGTAAAGTGGTGGATTTGGGTGTCCATAGTAATTCTACAAAATTACTATGTGATAACCTATCGTTAATAAAATAGTAAGGAAAGTCGATACACTGAGAATACGAAGTCAGAAACCAAACTTCGAGTCGATAATCGGAAATAAGTGTAATGTTTGAAAAGCTGTTAAAAAGAAAGGAGCTTGGTCAACACGTGGTCAAATAGGATTTCCTGGTCAAACTAGGAAAAGACCAAGTCAACGATGAAATGACTAATATAGTGGTTTGTTTGTACAGTCTCTGATTGAACGTGAGACGGGCTCGACTACTTGGTTAGTACGAGGGTTTCGCTCGAGGAGTTTTCCGAGCAGGAAGAAGGTCGCAATAGTACTGTGAGTGGACCTTTGTTTTAAATTAAATTGCATGCTATATACTTTAATTGGTTTCTCCTGCATATATGATTTCCTCCATTTATATGATTTACGGTGATTTGGGAAAATGAGATTTAAGGATTTTTTAAAGGCAAACAAACCGGGAAAAAGGTTCATACCCTTCCCGTGATTTTAAAGGATTTTCCCGGGGTTTGGTTTTATTGATTATCACCGTTTTGGGATTATGGAGGGGGATGATTTTAAAAGGAGAAACTTGGCTCACGGATTTAAAGGGGTTTTCGATTTATTATTCCCACGAGGTTTTACGAGGTTTTACAGGTTTTAAAGGGATTTTAAAAAGGAAAAAGGATATAAGGAATTGTATGCTAGCATGGACCCTCTCCAGATAGAGCGGGTACCATCTCTGGATAGAGCAGGTCGGGGACCTTCTCCGGTAGAGCTGGTCATTTGACCTTCCCGGATAGAGCAGGTCGGGGACCTTCGGTGGAGCTGGTCATTAGACCTTCCCGAATAGAGCTGGTCGGTTTTCTCGTGGATGAGGTTAACACCCCACATATTTGTTTATATTTGAGCCAAGGGATTTATTGAATTATTTAATGTCCATGATTTGTTGCATGCGGATTTTATGAGAAAACTGTAAGGGAGAACATTAGCGGAAAATAGAGTTTTTTTTATATTTGATTTTCGTCCACTCACTCTAACGGTTTTCAATGTTTCTCCCCTGGGCCCTTCGTTTTCAAATGCCCAGTGGTGCAGGGTTCTCGAGAGGAGGTCGTGCGCGTACATGAGTCGAGGCATAGTCGATCAATCCGTTGCCGATTGAAATTCTTTAGGGTAAACATCTTTGTAGACTGCTCTGACTAACCCAGTTTAGCTAGTTAAGTAGGTTAGGGAGCAGGATGCCTTCATGAGTTTGGGATTGTTGTTAGATACTCATGGAAGTGCTGAGTTGGAATGTAGGAAGGGTTGGCCATCTCAAGGGGGTTTCGGTAAGAAGTTCCCTTGAGGTGGTCCCCGCAGGATTTACTTCGAGTTAAAGGGATTTACTTGAATGAATTTTACCTGGGAAGAGTTTAAGTCTGGAATTGAACAAAAGGACTTGGTGCCCTATCTGAAAGTTCTTCCCTCTTAGCATCTTATCATGATATGCTTTCGTTTTCGCTTTGTAGATCATGGCGGATTCATAAGCGTCATTCCTTATTTCTTCAAGCTCACAAATCTGCAACTTTCTATGCAATCCAGCCTCATCTTGGTTCATGTTAAACTTCTTCACCGCCCACCAGGCTCTGTGCTCCAACTCAACTGGCAGATGGCAAGCTTTGCCATACACAAGCCTAAAGGGAGACGTCCCTATTGGCGTCTTGAACGCAGCTCTGTAGGCCCACAGTGCATCATCTAATCGATCACTCCAATCTTTCCTTGTAGGTCCTACAGTCTTCTCTAATATCTGCTTGATTTCTCTGTTGGAAGTCTCAACCATGCCACTTGTCTGAGGGTGATATGGCGTTGACACTTTGTGGGTGACTCCATATTTCTTGAGCAAAGCCTCAATAGTTCGATTGCAGAAGTGAGATCCACCATCGCTTATCAGAACTCTTGGCACTCCATACCTAGAATAAATGTTAGTTCTGAAAAACTGTGCAACAACTTTAGAATCATTAGTCCTGGTGGCTTTTGCTTCCACCCACTTTGAAACATAATCAACAGCCAATAAAATATAAATAAAGCCTTTAGATGAAGGAAAAGACCCCATGAAATCAATACCCCAAACATCAAAAATTTCAACAACAATAATAGGGTTTAAGGGCATTTGATCTCTCTTACCTAAATTACCTGTTCGTTGGCAACGATCACATGAAGCACACGTCGCATAAGCGTCTTTGAATAACGTTGGCCAATAGAATCCGGCTTCCAACACCTTTCTGGCTGTTTTGTTCGATCCAAAATGGCCTCCACACGCCTCTTTGTGACAAAAATCCAAGATGGATATATGCTCTTCTTCTGGAACACAACGTCGAATGACTTGGTCCCCACATTGCCTCCACAAGTATGGCGCATCACATATGTAATTGCGAGCATCCTTCTTGATCTTGACCTTGGTATGGTGCGGCATTGATGTTGGAAATGACCTTGACACCATGTAGTTAACCAAATCGGCATACCAAGGTTCTTTGACCTCCAACTGAAACAATTGTTCGTCTGGGAACGTTTCTGACATAGGGATTTCGTCCTCTGCATGTATGATTCGGCTGAGATGGTCTGCTACAACGTTTTCACTTCCTTTCTTGTCCTTGATTTCGATATCAAACTCTTGAAGTAACAAAATCCATCTGATGAGCCTTGGCTTTGCCTCCTTCTTTGTCATTAAGTACCTTAATGCTACATGATCAGAATACACAACAACTTTAGAATTCAACTGATAAGATCAAAATTTTTCTAAAGCAAAGATTACTGCAAGGAATTCTTTTTCTGTTGTTGAGTAGTTCAGCTGAGCATCGTTCAACGTCCGAGAAGCGTAGTATATAGCACACGGCTTCTTCTCCCTTCTTTGACCTAGTACGGCACCAATGGCATAGTCAGAAGCATCGCACATCAACTCAAATGGCAAATCCCAATCTAGTGGCGTCATGATAGGTGCAGTCGTCAACAATTCCTTCAATCGCACGAACGCATCCTCGCATTCCCTAGACCATGAAAACGGAACATCTTTCTGCAACAAGGAAGTAAGTGGTTTTGCCACCAAAGAAAAGTCCTTGATGAACCGCCTGTAAAAACCTGCCTGGCCAAGAAACGAACAAACCTCTCTCATCGTTGAAGGTGAGGGTAAGTAATGCATAATATCAATCTTGGCTTTATCAATTTCTAATCCTTTAGCAGAAACAATATGACCTAAAACTATACCTTGATTAACCATAAAATGACATTTTTCCCAATTAAGTACAAGGTTAGTTTCTACACACCAGTTTAAAATTAATTCTAAGTTCTTTAAACATGCAACAAAGTCTTTACCATATACACTAAAAGCATCCATAAAAACTTCAATGATATTTTCAATATAATCAGAGAAAATAGAATACATACAAAGTTGAAACGTACCTAGGGCGTTGCACAATCCAAAAGGCATTCGTCGATAAGCAAACGTACCAAAGGGACATGTAAACGTTGTCTTCTCTTGATCATCCGGGTGTATCATGATCTGGTTGTAGCCACTATATCCATCCAAGAAGCAGTAGAACTCGTGACCTGCTAATCTTTCCAACATCTGGTCCATGAACGACAAAGGCATGTGATTCTTTCTGGTTGTGGCGTTTAACCTTCTGTAATCAATACACATGCGATAACCTGTCACCAACCGTTGTGGCACTAGCTCATTCTTCTCATTCTCTACAATAGTCACGCCACTCTTCTTGGGTACAACCTGAACGGGTGAAATCCACTGACTATCCGAAATTGGATAGATTACTCCACAATCTAACAACTTAATCACCTCGTCTTTAACCACTTTCATCATTGGAGGATGCAAACGTCTCTGAGCCTCTCTGGTAGACTTGGCGCCATCCTCTAGTAAGATTCTGTGAACACATTTTGTAGGGCTTATTCCCTTGATTTCTGCCAAAGTCCAGCCAATGGCAGCTGTGTTCTTCTTTAAAACTGCAACTAGCTTGTCCTCTTGTTGCTTTGTCAACGTTGATGACACAATAACTGGTAGAGTGTCATCTTCTCCAAGAAATACATACTTCAAGTGCTTGGGGAGAGCTTTTAGCTCTAACTTAGGGGCCTGTTCCACAGATGGTAACAACTTATTAGTGGAAATTGGAACTGACAAGGAAGTATACCTTTTGTAGATTGGTCGTGAATCAAGCTCCTTCACAACTTCAAGTATGGACGGCTCCAAATCATTCAAAGCCTCCTCATCTCGCTCTCCAAACTTGTCAAAACCGACCCCTTGCTGAATGGTTAATTGCTATGCTTGGTGTGTGGACATTGCATAATGTGCAATGCCAAATCTATGTTCGGATCCGTACATGGCATCACCAAGCATGTCGACATTTTTGCTGCCCCCAAACAAGTTCATCCTCAATTTAGCTCTTGGAAACTTCATGGAATTGAAAATGTTGAATCTGATCATCTCGCCATTAAATTCCATTGTTAGGTTGCCTCCAGCAACGTCAATGTTTGTTCTTGCAGTGCGCATGAAGGGTTGCCCCAACAACAGTTGTGTTGAGTTAGAAAGTGACTCCTCCATTTCCAAAACGTAGAAATCTGCAGGAAAGATCAGTTGATTCACCTGTACAAGAACATCTTCAACATACCCCATAGGGTATTTGTTAGAATGATCCGCCAATTGGATCACAACGTTATCAGTCTTCAAAGGTCCTAGATCTAAAGATGCATAAACATTGTAGGACATGACATTAATCGAAGCTCCTAGATCTAGCATGACATTATCAAAACGTGTTGAACCAATAACACAAGGGATAGAAAAACTCCCTGGATCCTTCATCTTGGGTGGCATTTTCCTTTGGAGAACGGCAGAAACCGTCTCACTCATCTTGACAACTTTTTTCTCCCTTGTGTGCCTTCTTGTTTTGCAAAGCTCCTTCAAGAACTTAGCATACTTTGGGATTTGTCGAATGCATTCCAACAAGGGAAGGTTCACATTCACCTTCCTAAAAACCTCCAACACTTCTTCGTCGGATTTATCCTTTTTGTTCTTTGTGAACCTAGAAGGAAAAGGCAAACAAGAAGATTGATTAGTCGAAACTAATTCACTTGTGTTAGAGTTTTTACCTTTGTGTGCCTCAGAATTCGGCACATTCTCCTTCTTGGATGTAGCAGGGTCTTTTTCTAAGTCCCTTTTCTGCGTTGCTTCCAAGTCTCCCTTGCTTGGCTCAGCTCCTTTTCTTCTTCCATACTTTGCTTGACCTTGGTTTGTGCCTTCATCTCTCTCGGCAGCATTGTGTTCGGCAGCATGCTCGGCATTGCTAGTCTCGGCATCCAGCTGCTGCTCGACATTGCTATGTGTACCATCATAACCGTGCCTATATTGTGTCCTAGGTGGTGGCATCAATGTTCTCCCACTTCTTGTGACAACTGCTTGTGCTTGCTCGTTCTTAGGATTCTTGATAACACCTCCTGACAATCTACCTTGTTCGTTGAATTTCCCCATGAAATCCACAACTTGTCCCATTTGATTCTTCAGCTCCACAATGTCTTTAGACATCAAGGCAATGTCCCTAATGTTGGTTTGAGTTGTGGCCAACAAAGATTGTGTCGAAGTGGCTATGTTCTTGAAAATTTCATCATAGTTGCTTCCTCCACTTGATTGGCCTCCTTGTTGGTTGTAAGGTTGGAATGGCCTAGGCATGAATTGTCCTTGTGGCCTTGCTACATAGGGTTGTTGTCCTTAAGGTGCACTTGGTTGAGGATTGAGCACGTTATTGTTGTTATTCCAACGAAAGTTTGGATCGTTGGCTCTTGGATTGAAGTTCTGAAAACGTGTCTGACCTCCTTGACCTTGGAAGTTGCCGAGTTGGCCTCCATACCCTACGACATTGAGTTCTTCAAACTCACTTCCAACTTGATTGCATTGCTCAGAAGCATGTCCTTCCATGCTATAGACACCACAGACTTGCATTCCTCTATTCTTGGCCAAATTCGACACCATGAGTGTCAACTTGCTCAAATCTTCCTTAAGCTCAATTATGGCACTGGATTCTCCATGAGTGCTTGCCTCATTCACACGCCTTGTGGAAATCGAACCAAATTGTTGATTGTTGGTGGCACGCATTTCCAACAAGTTGCTTGCTTCCTCTCTGCTCTTCTCCATCAATGATCCTCCAGCTGCTGAATCAAGGAATTGCCTCTCCATTGGGCGTAGTCCCTCATAGAAGTATTGAAGCAAGAGTCCCTAACGTATCCCATGATTTGGACACGAAGCAACTAATGACTTATACCTTTCATAATACACATCAAAGGCTTCATCCACATCCTGCTTGATGGAAGTTATCTCCTTTCTGATTTGCGTCACCCTTGACGATGGAAAGTACTTGAGGAGAAACTCATTGATCATTGTCGCCCATGATGTGATTCTACCAGCTGGCACTGCAAAGAACCATCCTCTAGCTCTGTCTTCAAGTGAAAACGGAAATGCTTTCATTTTGACCAGTTGCAAATCAGCTCCTCTAGGGCACATGGTGTTACAACAAAATTCAAACTGTTGCAAGTGTCAGTTAGGATCTTCTCCATTAAGTCCATGGAACTTGGGCAATTGGTGGAAGAATCCACCTCTCATCTCAAAATATGCTGTTTTCCCATCCACAGGATCCGGATAGGTAATGTTAATTGGTCTGATGACTCCATTAGCTCCATTAACTTGCCCGTTCTCTTCTCTTAATGATGGCATCTTGACGTTTGGCACTTGAGGAATGTTATAAAAGTCGGCAAATCCTCTTGGCAAAGTCTCACACGGTGATGTGATTATGGATGGCGATGTAGGTGTTGACTCAGGTGAATGCGGTTCTGACTCTGTGTGAATGACTAAGGCTGAAGATGTTGGTTCTACATGCCTCAATCTGTTTTGGTTATCTCTTCTCCACGCTTCAGATCCGGACATTCATGGATTCTTACAAAAATCAATTGGCACATTTGACCAAAGATCAAGTTAGCATCATCATAAACAAAAACAAAAAACAAAACGAAACTAACTAAGAAATATGAATAGGTTTCGGCAACTAAAATGAAATTAACAGAAATTAACATAACTTAGCTAACACACACACAAACATGGCATAGCAGAAACACACATGACATATAAACTATCCATGGCATCACACAAATTTGTAAAGAACAATGAGCTCGGCACACACACACACGGCAAACACATACATTTATCAACAAGGCATAAGTATAAGTTAGAAACACACACGGCATTCATAGTTACATATAGACAAAAATCATGACAAAAACATAATGTGATGACGTCTCACCCTAAAAATGTTTCTACTTGATTTTATTAAACTTTAATTTTCAAGGTACGTGGAGCAGGGAAGACCACTGTGCAATGGACTGATACAGCCCAAGGTAGTGTTATGCTTCGTCCGATATACCTTAAAAATTAGAGCCAAATTAATTTGAAGTTCATGGCGTCATACATGTCTAAGTAAATTCTACTGTTTAAAGTGTGGTGATGCTTCGGCCCAAGCATTTGGCTAGTTCGAGCGGGTTCCGTGGTTTCAGAAGACGAGTGTTAAATGTCACGGGGGGCGAACCCCCTACAAGAACCAGGCAGGACTCGTTTGTGGTCACGGGGGGCGAACCTCCTATCGTCCTCTTCACAGAGAAGAGATAACAGTCTATAACCTTGAGATCCAGTTAAACAAACCTGAATTCCATATCTATGACAAGTAACGTGCCCCTTACTCAGTTAAGAACAAACTCGGGTCACTAGACCACTCGACAAGTGATAAGTGCGTTTTACGCTATGTTTTAATATGTTTTTACCCTCATTTGTACCTTGTTTATTCCTTAGTAATGTCGTTTTTACTTATTTTGAGTCAAAAGAGTTTTTCTGTAGAGTATTGGTTAATACGTGCATTTATACAGAAAATTGTGCTTAAGTGTTGAAAACTCGATTTGAAACAAAGACTTGGTTATTTTCTCTTATGATTCGTTATACCTTTACATTGTCAATTTTGATGAATTTGGTTTAATGTGTAGATGACATGTAAATGAGCATATGAGAACAAGAATCATGAAGATTGGACTCATGGAAGACAACAAGAGAGGCCATGAAAAAGAAGAAACTCCGAAACTTAAGATTTTGATCCGAGCAGAAATTTTCAGAAACCCTACATCAACTTCGGAAAATCATATCTAAAGATCCAAGAGGAATCTGAGGGCGAGCCATATATCATTGGAAAGCTATATGTGTTTAGTTTTCAGATCTTCTTGAATCGCAGCATTTGGAGTTCAGATGAAGGAGTTATGATCAAAAAAATGGACGGAGGTCAAGCTACAAAACTGAGCAGTTTCTGCCAGTCTGTCCTTGCCGAGTTCTTGCATGGATTTTCGCTGCCTATGAACCCAAGAACTTGTGTATAAGGCCTACATGGATCCAATAACATGTAGAGGAGTCTAAGAAATCAGAAATCCAAGGTCCAAGTCGAAATCCTTGTCCAAAGATAAAAGGAGGAAACCAAGCCCAACAAAGATGGTGTCTCCTTGAAGCTGCCGAGTTTCTCTAGGGTTTTCCCTTAAATTTTCTGTATAAATAGGACCTATGTACATCAATTTTCGTGTCTTTCAATTGCTCAAAAACATAGTATAACCAAACTCTACCCAAAAACCCTCACACAGCCGAAACACAAAGCTGCCGCCACCATTCTCATCCAATTCGACTGCCATCTTCCGCCGAATCACCCCTTCATCTTTGCCGATCTATATAGGTAGGTTAAGCATGAAATCCTTCATGGTTTTTTGTAATAATTTTCTGTGTAAAACGGTTCTTTATGATATATATATATATATGTTTTGGTTTTTGATTTTGCATAATAAGCATGTTTATGAACTCTTCTTTGTGATTTACACATGAATATGTTTGTTGTGTAACGATTTAGATTGCATGTTAGGATTATGATTTAGTTTAAGTTGTTTATGTTTGTGTGTTTAGTAGATGTCAAATTGATTAATTGCTTACCTGATCACATAATCGAACCTAAAGATAGTCTTGTGCACGGATGTTTCTAAAGGGGGAGTTTAATATGCCGTAGTAATCTAGGGTTGAGTTCACCGCGTCGGGCTCTCGATTCTAGTTGCTGCATAGGGTGGTAGGGTAAGTGATTTACATGCTAATAGGATGAGTGACGACATACCTAGGATCATGTCTCCAACGACTCGTGAACGGTAAGTGTATTTTGTGTTAATGTGATGCGCGTCGTAAGCATTAAACAAGATGACACATAGGATGATGCGCGTCGTAAGTTCTAAGTTACATGAGAAGTCATAAAAAGTTGGAATTAATTTGCATCTATGTTAACATGAACATAATAACTTGATCTTTCATAAAACTTATGTGTTTTCTAATCGGTGTTTGCTATAATTCGTGCTTGAGTAATGATTGACCGACTTTGTAGATATTTCTGTTTTGTTTTCTTTATGTTTCGAACAAATTCTCAACTCCCATATATTTCGATGTAAATATGTTTATATGTGTGAATATTTCTAACGTTTTCGTTTTGCAGAATAAAAATCCTTCCCTAGTGTCCCCGGTTAGAACGATACCCTACTTACTAATGCTACAATGATAGGGTTTTAAATTGCAGGTCAACTTTTGATAGGTCAACAAGTGTTAATCAAAGCCGCCCTCAACCTCATGAAATCCGCAAATAACATGAAGGGTTTAGGCTAAGAATAACAAATGCGGCTTCTCCCTACATGTTACACTTTAAAAACCACAATAAACTTAAAACAAATATGAAACAATAAACCTCCTAAATATTTACTAAGTTACAATGGTTATAAACATAACACATATGACACGAAAATATACAAATAAAATACATACAAATTCGACACTTACACTAAAATATAAAAGAGAAATTGTTAGTCAAAAATATGGCACAAAATATACAACTTTCACACAAAGAAATTCGGCACATACACAAATATACAATGTACAAATCGGAAATACACACAAATATAAGAGAAAAACGTTAGCACAAAATATACATATAAATCCTTTTTAGCATCCCCGGCAACGGCGCCAAAAACTGACGAGGTCGTTGGTTAACAACCTGCAATTTAAACCCTATCATTGTAGTAACTGTAAGTAGGGATCGTTCTAGCCGGGGACACTAGGGAAGGATTTTATCTGCATTAAAATAAGTTAGTAATATTCACAAGTACAAAATACACATATACATAGTATATATAATTATCTGTCACATATTATACAAATATACACAAATGCATATTTACAAACTATTCACATATTTACCGAATTATGATGGGGATTTTATGGTGATTTCTAAAGTTCTAAATCTACATCTAATATTTACATGGGTCGATCAATTTGTTAAACACAAAACATAGCTAACACCAAATAGAAAACACATAAGTTTTAAACAAGAACAAGATGTAATGAAATATGTTTTCTTGAATTCTAATTAATTCCAACTATTTAGACTTCTCATCTAAACTTAGGACCTACAATCGCCTGATCCTAAATTTATATATATGTCATCTTGTTTAGTGCCTACAATCGCCTGATACTAATACAAAATACACTTACGAGCAAGAGTCATTGGAGACATGATCCTAGGTATGGCGTCACTCATCCTATTAGCATGTAAATCACTTAACCCTAAAAACCCTTAGCAATGCCTAAAAATCAAGAACCCAATCGGCGAACTTAACCCTTAGAACACTACGGCATATTAAACTCCCCCCTTAGGAACACCCGTGCACAGACTACCCTTAGGTTCAATTACATGTTCAGGTATGTGATTAATCAATTAGAAAACAATAATAACATAAACATACACAACCTATTCTACATCCAAAACCTAGCATGCATTCTAAATGTTATGCTAACAAACACGTTTATTAGTAGATCACAAAGAAAGACAAACAACCATGTTTATAACATAAAACCATAAACCGAACCAATATATATATATATATATATATATATATATATATTATTGCATAAAATACAGTAGAATTACACAAAGACATGGAGGAATCCATACCAAATCCTACCTAAAAGGGTCGGCTAAGGCAAGGGTGGTTGGCGGCAAAGGGTGGCTGATGCGGCTGCAAGGGATGTTCGGCGGCTGCTTTGTGTTTTCGGCTGTATTGAGGGATTTTTGGTAGAGTTGGCTAGCTAAGGCTTTCACAAAATTGAGGACTCTTTTTCAGTTATATTACATGTGTATTTATAGAGACAAAACCCTAAAGAAACCTATTGAAAGTCGGCAGCCCATTGTGTCCCAAACCGGGTAGGTTTTTCCTCTCCTTGTTGGATTTGGTCTCTCTCTCTCTTTAATTTGCTGACTTGAAAAATGATTTATAAACTTCTTTTTCTGAATTCTTGGACTCTTCTTCATGTGTATGGATCGGCATTGGGCTCTCCTTCATGCTCAAGGACTCCTAGGACAGCCGAAAGGCTTCCATAGTCTCGGTAGGACAAGTTATCCTGTTTCGGCCGGGATAACTTTCCTAGATGTTGTTTTCGGCTTTTCCTTGGTGATTTCTTCGATTCTTCTTCTTCTAAACAACTTCCCATGTCTTCATTAAGCTCTTCTTAAATCATTTGGCATGCTTGGGAAGGGTTTTGGTGAAGAAACACACTCATGAACTCGGTAGACAACTTCAGCAAAATCTGTCATGTTTCCAGCAGACTGACCTCCGGCCATTGTTTCCATCATAACTCCTTCCTCAGAACTTGGATTGCTGCGATTCAAAAAGATATAGAAACTAGACACCTACAGCTTTCCATCCATGTATGGAACGTTTCCTGGTTCCTCCTGGATCGTCCTAGGAAAATTTTTAAAGTTGAGTTATGGTTTCTGGAAATCCTCTGTTTTTGTTCCGAATTCATGCTCTTGGCCTCTTGTCTTTCCATGCTTCTTTTGCTACCTTCCATAAGTCCGATCCTCACGATTCTTGTTTCGTTAAGTCCATATACATGTCATCTAAACATTAAAGAAAATTAATCAAGTAATGACAATGTATAAATTTACAGAATCATAAGAAATAACACGATAACTTCATAAGTCAGCTTTTAACAATATTGCACATAATTTATCTATTTTACACATGTTTTAGCCAATGTTCTACAAATAATCCTTTATGCTAAATAACTACTAATACTAACCTAATAATGGATAAACAAAGCATAAATGAGGGTAAAAACATATTAAGAACGTAGCATAAAATGCTCCTATCATGCGGACTTTACCACCTTCTTCTACTGTGAAGGAGGTAAGATCTTTTCTTGGCCATGCAGGTTTTTATCGCAGATTTATTAAAGATTTCTCCAAAATAGCGAGACCATTATGTGCATTGCTGCAAAAAGACGTAGCATTCGATTTCATAGCTGAATGTTTACAAGTGTCAGGACCCACCCCGAGTTAAACCCCTTTTAACCCGAAGTAAATCCTGTGGGGACCACCTCAAGGAAACTTCTTACCGAAACCCCCTTGAAATGGACAACCCTTCCTAAAAACCAACTCCGCTCTTCCATGAGTAATTAAAAACAATCTCCAACTCATGGAGGCCTCCTGCTCCCTAACCTACTTAACTAGCTAAACTGGTTAGTCAGAGCAGTCTACACGGAAGTTACCCAAATGAAATGCAGCAGCAACAGATTGATCGACTATGCACAGAAGTTACCCAAATGAAATGCAGCAGCAACAGATTGATCGACTATGCTTCGACTCTTGTACGCGCGCGACCTCTGCTCAAGAACCCTGCATCACTGGGCATTTGAAAACGAAGGGCCCAGGGGAGAACAATGAAAAACTGTTAGAGTGAGTGGACGTAAATCAAATGTAAAAACTCTACTTTCCTTTAATGCTCTCCCTTAGAGTTTTTCTACGAAAACATTATGCACGCACCTCATAGACAATGAATAAATAAATCAATAAAACTCCCTTGGCTCAAATATAAATAATTATGTGGGGTATTAACCTCATCCACGAGAAATCCGACCTGCTCTGCCACGAGAGGGTCTATTGACCGGCTCATCGGAGAGGGTCTCATGACCCACTCTATTCGGGAGGGTCTATTGACCAGCTACTACCGAAGAGGGTCCCGACCTGCTACTATCCGAGAGGGTCTAATGACCAGCTACCATCGGAGAGGATCTCGACCTGCTACTATCCAGAGATGGTACCTGCTCCATCTGGAGAGGGTCCATGCTAGCATGCAATATATATATCCTTATCCTTTAAACTCCTTTAAAAACCTTTAAAACCTCGTGGGAAAAATAAATCGAAAACCAAGTCAAATCTCCCTGACTTTACCCCAAATACATTGGATTTAAAATCCTTTCCAGGAACCCAAAACCGGTTCTCAGCCTTTACTTTAAAACCCTTTAAATCCAAGAGCCAAGTGATAGGAGCATTTTATGCTACGTTCTTAATATGTTTTTACCCTCATTTATGCTTTGTTTATCCATTATTAGGTTAATATTAGTAGTTATTTAGCATAAGGGATTATTTGTAGAACATTGGCTAAAACATGTGTAAAATAGGTAAAGTATGTGCAATATCGTTAAAAGCTGAAATTGGAAGTGTTCGTGATGTTTTTCTTAAGTTTCTGTAAATCAATACATTGTCACCACTTGATTATATCTTTTGAATGTGTAGGTGACATGTATGTGGACATAACGAAACAAGAATCGTGAGGATCGGACTTATGGAAGGTAGCAAAAGAAGCATGGAAAGACAAGAGGCCGAGAGCATGAATTCGGAACAAAAACAGAGGATTTCCAGAAACCATAACTCAACTTCAAAAATTTCCCTAGGACGATCCAGGAGGAACCAGGGAACGTGCCATATATGGATGGAAAGCTGTGGATGTCTAGTTTCTAAATCTTGTAGAATCGCAGCAATCCAAGTTCTGAGGAAGGAGTTATGCCGGAAACAATGGTCGGAGGTCAGTCTGCTGGAAACAGGGCAGATCATGCTGAAACTTCTGTCCGAATGTGTGAGTGTGTTTCTTCACCAAAATCCTTCCCAAGCATGCCAAATGATTGATGAAGAGCTTAATGATGATATGGGAAGTTGTTTAGAAGAAGAAGAATCGAAGAAATCACCAAGGAGAAGCCGAAAACAACATCTAGGAAAGTTATCCCTGTCAAAACAGGATAACTTGTTCTACCGAGATTATGGAAGCCTTTCGGCTGTCCTAGGAGTCCATGAGCATGAAGGAGAGCCCAATGCCGATCCACACACATGAAGATGAGCCCATGAATTCAGAAAAAGAAGTTTATAAACTATTTTCCAAGTCAGCAAATTAAAGAAAAGAGAGACCAAATCCCACAAGGAAAGAAGAGAAACCTACCCGGTTTGGAACACAAGGGGGATGCCGATTTTCATTAGGTTTCTTTAGGGTTTTGTCTCTATAAATACACATGTAATACAGCTGAAAAAGAGTCCTCAATTTTGTGAAAACCTTAGCTAGCCAACTCTACCAAAAACCCTCAATACAGCCGAAGCACAAAGCTGCCGCCGCCGATCACCCTTTGCAGCCGCCAACCACCCTTGCCCTATCCGACCCTTTAGGTAGGATTTGGTATGGATTCCTCCAAGTTTTTGTGTAATTCTACTGTATTTTATTCAAAGATTTATTTATATTGGTATTTCGGTTTATGGTTTTATGTTATGAATACGTTTGTTTGTTTTTCTTTGTGATCTACTTATGAACTTGTTTGTTAGCATAACATTTAGAGTGCATGCTAGGTTTTGGATTTAGAATAGGTTGTGTATGTTTATGTTATTGTTGTTTTCCAATTGATTAATCACATACCTGATCATGTAATCGAACCTAAGGGTAGTCTGTGCACGGATGTTCCTAAGGGGGCAGTTTCATATGCCGTAGTGTTCTAAGGGTTAAGGTCAGGCGATTGTAGGCCTTGATTCTTAGGCATTACCAAGGGTTTTTAGGGTTACGTGATTTGCATGATGAATAGGATGAGTGACGCCATACCTAGGACCATGTCTCCAATGACTCTCGTTCGATCAGTGTATTTTGTATTAATGTAAGGCGATTGTAGGCATTAAACAGGATGACACATATACAAACTTAGTGTCAGGCGATTGTAGACACTAAGTTTACATGAGAAGTCTAAATAGTTGGAATTAATTAGAATTCAAGAAAACATATTTCATTGCATCTTGTTCTTGTGTAAAACTTATGTGTGTTCTATTTGGTGTTAGTTATGTTTTGTGTTTAACAAAATTGATCGACCAATGTAAATAATAGATTTAGATTTAGGACTTTAGAAATCACCATAAAATCCCCATCATAATTCGGTAAATATGTGAATAGTTTGTAAATAATTTAATTCTTTTTGTTTATGTATTTCGATGCCATGTCTATGTTTTGCGGTTGTATGTGTGTATGTGTTTTATACTTGTATAGTTGTGATAGAATTGTACTTGTATGTTTATATTATATTTGTGAATGTTACTAACTTGTTTTGATGCAGATATAATCCTTCCCTAGTGTCCCCGGCTTGAACGATCCCTACTTACAGTTACTACAATGATAGGGTTTAAATTGCAGGTTGTTAACAAACGGCCTCGTCACCAAGTTTCCCCTTTTTAAAACCTCCCTTTCCATAAATCTCAAAACGGTGATAATCGTAACATCAAATCCAGCAAAAATCCATTAAAATCACGGGAAGGGTATGAACCTCTTACCCGGCTCGTTTCTCTTTAAAATCGTTAAATCCCATTTTCCCAAAATCACCGTAAAACATTAAATGGAGGAAATCACATATGCAGGAGAAACCAAATAAAGTCTATGGGCATGCAATTTAATTTAAAATCAAAGGTCCACTCACAGTACTCATCGCGACCTTCTTCCTGATCGGAAAGCTCCTCAAGCGAAACCCTCGAACCAACTGGGTAGTCGAGTCCGTCTCACGTTCGATCAGAGACTGTACAAACAAACTATTAAATTAGTCATTCCACAGTTGACTTGGTCTTTTCCTAGTTTGACCAGGAATTCCTATTTGACCACATGTTGACCAAGTTCCTTTTTATGACATTTTAACCTTTTTGACTTCCTTTCCCGGTTTTCGACTCTTAACTCAATTTACCGGAAGTCCGACTCAGCTTCCGAACTTCCTTTATCACTTTAACTTGACGTTAGGGTGTCACGTATTAATTTGTTGAATTACTATGGACACCCAACCTGTCACATTAGTCAATATATTTAACCTTGAGTCGATTTATCGATTTACGTGAAATACCAACTTTACTTAACATGGTCAACTTGACATTTTCTCAGAGATTCCAGTTATCAATTTCCGATAACAATTTAACACTTTACCCATTTAACAAAAAAGTGTCACCTTCATTGAACTTCAATTCTTTAACCATTTTTCTGAAAATGTAACTTTCCCAAAATGGAAACTTCCCTTAATGGAAAGTTTCCCAATTTAGCAGGTTTCCAAACATAGAAGGTTTCCTAAAATGGAAGGTTCTCAAATTACGGTTAGTTTCCGTTTTTTCACGTTTCCTTACGTAAATTCCGATTTACGACACTTTAACCCTATTAAACGGAACCAACACATTTAAAGGGATCGAAGACTACCTCGGCAATTCAGCCGGATTTACTGCCGTCGGAACCGTTACCGGATTCCGGCAACTTGCCCGAATTTCGCCATAACCTCCCCGCTATCTTCTTTACCAAGTTATCGACACAAGCACCAAAAACAACATAATTAATTCAGTCCAAGGTTCATCCACAGTTCAAACAACAAAATTCTTAGAGGGAACGAGTCTTACCCTCTGCCTGCTTCCAAACTCCCACCCTCTGCCGAGGGTAACCTCTGCACCACCACCACAGGGCATCACAGTAGGCCCTTCTACCCTCCTTTCACCAATCTTCCTTCTCCTTCATCTCCAAGCCACAACCACAACAACACAAACACTAAAACTCAGAAGAAAACCTCTAACAGTCGAAACCGAAAATCCCAGAAATACCAAACTCAGTGAAATCGAACTAAGAGGAAGCTATGTCACACCCCGAATCTTTTGAAGTTAATAAAAGTTATCTTCCGTAACATCCCATACCTAAAAGTTACCTTTTCACAGAGGTTTACGAGTTACCGAGGACTTTTAATTGCGATCGGTAATTCGATAAGTTATCGATTGAGTTAATTTTCGAGTTTTTAAAAGTACTCCAAATACCTGATTTAATGACTCGATGTTGTAGTACGTGTCGACGCGAGTCTCCCGGTATTTTCAGAATATTTTTCGGAGCTTCCGGCTAATTTCTGTGAATTTCTGAAGTTTATGGTAATTTCCAATTACTATTCCGGTAAATAGTTTTTACCATTTAATCTTTTTACTTTTTACCCATTTTAAGCTGGACCGTCAGATCAAGTAGGGTTTTGATCTGAACCGTCCATTTGGGTATAAAAACTTGGGGAGGGCATTGACTCGGGTCAGACCCCCCCCCTTCGTCACTCTCTCTCTTCGCGTCGTCCTTCTCCCTCTTCAACCTCTGTCTTCACCGATGAGCCGCCGACTGGCCACCACACGTCGGCGCACCCCCACCAAACTAATCCTCTTCCTCTCCTCTCCAAAACCCAGCCCTCAAGTTTCATAGACAACCCAATCCGAGGGAGATCGATTCGAGGGCAGCTCTGCCATGTTACGCGGTCTCAGGCGAAAACGACGGCGGCGGTAGCAAGAACTGGGAAGGTATCGTTTATTCTTTATCCCTCTTCAATTCCATGTTTGGGATTCCATGGATTGAACCCGAATTCAAAAATCTCCTAAACTGACTTTTCTGGGTTGTTGGACGAGGTACTCCGGCGAGTGGTTTTTCGAGTTCTAGGTGTTGTTCTTCGAGCCTCTGTCGATCTGTTCGAGTTCCGGTGAGGCTGCAGGACAGAGGAGTGTGCAGCAACAACTGCTGCTATGTTGCTCGAAGTGGAAGTGGCGGTTTGATTGATTGGAGGAGCTGTTGTATATGGTGCAGCAACTAGCTGAGGTGAGGAGCAGCTGCAGTGGTTTGGAGTGGAGGCAGTGGTATCGGGTTCGAGTCTGAGTTTAGGTAGACAGATGGTGAGTGATGTTTCCCTATGATCACAGTGTTGTTGTTTAATTTGGTGTTCTGTGACAATTGATTGTTGTTGGAGATTATTCTGATGTTGCTTTGTTGTCTTGTTGTCGAGAACTTGGTGACGAAGAAAACGGGGAGGTTATGGCGAAATTCCGGCAAGTTACCGGGATCCGGTGAAGATTCCGGTGATACGGTAAAACCGGCTGATTGCCGAAGAGGTAGAAATCGAATCCCTGTTAGGCTTTTAGTCAAAAGTACGGTTAGTTCCTAAGTTGAGTAATTACGGAGAAATTGGACGTAATTAGGAAGTTTCCATTTTGGGAAACTTCCCATTCTAAAGAACACTTGCCATGTTAGGAAACTTTCCATTTTGGGAAACGTTCCCTTTTTGGAAGGTTACCGTTTTAGGAAGATGGACTGATAAAAGTAAAAAGGGAAGGTTAATCTTAGTAACCGGTTAAGTTAAGACAACCGGATCTTTAAGTAAGATTTTAGGCAACTCAGGAATCTTTGTCCGAAACCGAGTTAGGCGCTGTAAATAGTTCGAATAATTTCTTACCGGATATATCGACTCTTAACCCGTAAATTGGTAAAGTGATGGATTGGGTGTCCATAGTAATTCCACAAAATTATTATGTGATAACCTATCGATAATAAAATAGTAAGAAAAGTCGGAAACCAAACTTCGAGTCGATATTCGGAATTAAGCGTTCTGTTAAAAAGAAAGGAACTTGGTCAACACGTGGTCAAATAGGATTTCCTGGTCAAACTAGGAAAAGACCAAGTCAACTATGGAATGACTAATGTAATGATTTGTTTGTACAGTCTCTGGTTGAACGTGAGACGGGCTCGACTACGTAGTTAGTTCGAGGGTTTCGCTCGAGGAGCTTTCCGAGCAGGAAGAAGGTCGTGATGAGTAATGTGAGTGGACCTTTGTTTTAAATTAAATTGCATGCCATATACTTTAATTGATTTCTCCTGCATATATGATTTCCTCAATTTATATGTTTTACGGTGATTTGGGAAAATGACATTTAAGGATTTTAAAGGCAAACAAGCCGGGAAAGAGGTTCATACCTTTCCCGTGATTTTAAAGGATTTTCCCGGGATATGGTTTTAATGATTATCACCGTTTTGGGATTATGGAGGGGGATGATTTTTAAAAGGAGAAACTTGGCTCACGGATTTAAAGGGGTTTTCGATTTATTATTCCCACGAGGTTTTACAGGTTTTAAAGGGATTTTAAAAAGGGAAAAGGATATAAGGATTGTATGCTAGCATGGACCCTCTTCGGTGGAGCTGGTCATTAGACCTTCCCGGATAGAGCAGGTCGGGGACCCTCTTCGGTGGAGCTGGTCATTAGACCTTCCCGAATAGAGCAGGTCGGGGACCCTCTCTGGTGGTAGCTGGTCACTAGACCTTCCCAGATAGAGCAGGTCGGGGACCCTCTCCGGTGGAGCTGGTCATTAGACCTTCCCGGATAGAGCAGGTCGGGGACCCTCTTCGGTGGAGCTGGTCATTAGACCTTCCAGAATAGAGCTGGTCGGTTTTTCTCGTGGATGAGGTTAACACCCCACATAATTGTTTATATTTGAGCCAAGGGATTTATTGAATTATTTAATGTCCATGATTTGTTGCATGCGGATTTTCTGAGAAAAACTGTAAGGGAGAACATTAGCGGAAAATAGAGTTTTTATATTTGATTTTCGTCCACTCACGCTAACGGTTTTCAATGTTTCTCCCCTGGGCCCTTCGTTTTCAAATGCCTAGTGGTGCAGGGTTCTAGAGCGGAGGTCGTGCGCGTACAAGAGTCGAGGCATAGTCAATCAATCCGTTGCCGCTTGAAATTCTTTAGGGTAATCATCTTTGTAGACTGCTCTGACTAACCCAGTTTAGCTAGTTAAGTAGGTTAGGGGGGCAGGATGCCTTCATGACTTAGGAATTGTCATTAGATACTCATGGAAGTGCTGAGTTGGTAGGTAGGAAGGGTTGGCCATTCCAAGGGGGTTTCGGTAAGAAGTTCCCTTGAGGTGGTCCCCGCAGGATTTACTTCGGGTTAAATGGGTTTAACTCGGGGTGGGTCCTGACAAGCTAAACTTACCCAGCTGCTAGAGGTGACGAACCGAGCCTCTTAGAGTCCAGGGAACTCGCCTGAACCACGAGAACTGGCCGCCGGTGACTCGATGTCGAAACCCAGAAAAATAGTGAAAGTGAGGGCTTTGCAACAGGGCTTGAATCAATCATCCAAGGACATGGAAAGGAAGAAGAAGAAGAGAGGAGCACAACCATACCGGTCACGCGCCTTGGCGCCGCCTGGATCGCCAGATTTCGGCCGTTGACCGCCGAGCCAGTGGAGTTCGATCTCCCTGCACGGTGGCTGCTTGGGGGTTCTGAGTGTTGGGTTGGGTAGAGGAGAAGAAGAGGGAGAGGATGGAAGTAGTCCGCCGGCCTGGGGTGGCCAGAGTCACCAGCGCCGGGCGGAGAACTGTGGAGACAGAGGCGGAGCTCGGGGAGCTCAGGTTGACCGAATTGGTGAGTTTTGACCGAGTCAAAACTCACCCTCTATTTATAGAGGATTGGACGGTCCAGATTCAATCTGGAATAGATCCAACAGTCCAGATTCAAAGAAGGTGAAAAGTAAAAAGGTTAAATGGTAAAACTCCTTTTTACCGGAATAGTAATTGAAAATTACCATAAACTTCAGAAATTCACAGAAAATAGACGGTAACTCAGAAAAATATTCCGAAAATATCGGGAGACTCGTGTCGACACGTACTACAACATCGAGTCCTTAAATCAGGTATTTGGAGAGTTTAGAAAAACTCGAAAATTAACTCGAGCGATAACTTACCGAATTACCGATCGCAATTTAAAAGTCCTCGGTAACTCGTAACCCTCTGTGAAAAGGTAACTTTTAGGTACGGGATGTTACAACAAGTGTTCAACATGCTCAAGGAGTTGTTGACTACAGCTCCCATCATACAAGCACCAGATTGGAATCTTCCTTTTGAGCTAATGTGTGATGCTTCAGATTATGTTGTTGGTGCTGTTCTTGGCCAACGTCCAGGGCGACTTCCTCATGTTATCCATTATGCCTCCAGGACCTTGAATGATGCACAGTTGAACTACTCAACTACCGAAAATGAGCTCTTAGCAGTGGTTTTTGCTCTTGAGAAGTTTAGATCTTACTTGTTAGGAACTAAAGTTATCATATCTTCAGACCAGGCTGCTTTGAGATATCTGATGACCAAACAGGATGCTAAGCCAAGATTGATTAGATGGATGCTCATGCTTCAAGAGTTTGACGTTGAAATCAGGGACAAGAAGGGTTCTGAAAATGTGGTGGCGGATCACTTGAGTAGACTCACCTATGGGTCTAATGCAGAAGAGGATAATCTCCCTCTCAGAGATAGCTTTCCAGATGAGCAGCTCCTTGTTGCACAAGATGTGGCACCATGGTACGCCGACATAGTTAATTACAAGGTAAGTAAGTGCATTCCACCAGATTTTACAAGAGCACAGAAAGATAAGCTTGTCACGAATGCGAAGTACTTCATATGGGACGAGCCATATCTCTGGAAGCATTGTACAGATGCCATAATTCGCAGGTGTGTACCAGAATCTAAATTTCATTCTAGTCTAGTTTTTTGTCACTCACATGCAGGTGGTGGATATTTTGGAGGAAAGAAAACAGCTCTCAAGGTGCTTGAGAGTGGGTTTTATTAGCCAACTCTATTTCATGATGCACATGTCTTCTATAAATCTTGTGCTAGATGTCAAATGACAGGTAATCTCGGTCCAAGAGACCAAATACTTCAACACCCGATTCTTATAGTTGAAATATTTGATGTGTGGGGTATTGATTTCATGGGACCGTTTCCGAACTCCCAAGGGTATTTGTATATTCTCCTTGCTGTAGATTATGTTTCTAAATGGGTGGAAGCAAAAGCCACCCGGACTAATGATTCTAAGGTTGTTCTCAGTTTTCTTAAAGAAATATTTAGCAGGTTTGGAACACCTAGATGCATCATCAGTGATGGAGGATCTCACTTCTGTAACAGGACCTTTGATGGTTTGCTTAGATGATACAGTGTAAGTCATAAGGTTGCAACATCTTATCATCCTCAGACAAGCGGGCAAGTGGAGGTATCAAATCGGGAGATCAAGCAAATCTTAGAAAAGACTGTTGGACCAACCCAAAAAGATTGCAGTCAACGCCTTGATGAAGCATTGTGGGCATAAAGGACAACATATAAAACACCTATTGGGATGTCTCCCTATAGGCTAGTGTATGGAAAAACTTGCCATCTTCCGGTGGAACTGGAGCACAAGGCATATTGGGCTGTCAAGCAGTTCAATTTAAACATAGATGAAGCGGGCTTGCATAGGAAGTTGCAGCTGAATGAGTTGGATGAAATCTGACAGAATGCATATGAGTCCAGTAGAATATACAAGGAAAAGACTAAAGCTTTTCATGACCGGAATATCAAAAGGAAAGAGTTTGTCGTTGGTCAGAAAGTTTTACTCTTCAGTAGTCGTCTTCGTTTGTTTCCAAAGATTATGAGTTCAAAAACAGGGAAGACTTTTAAAGTGAATGGACATCGACTCAAGCCCTTTTATGAGTCGTTTGTGGAGCATGTGTTTGAGGATGCAGACCTTAAGAACGTGCCTCCTACTGTGGAATGATTGAATCTGTCGTCTGGCTGAAGACGTTAAACTTAGCGCTACTTGGGAGGCAACCCATGTGGATGGAGAAGCATGGCGACCAGATTTGATTTCTTATCTCCTTTCCTTTCCTTCACTTTTAGTTTTCTCCACTTAGTGTGTTTTGTGTGTGATATGTGTTCGTAGTCATACTTGTTTGATGTATTGCATGATTTCATTCAAGATTATTACATTGAGGACAATGCAACTTTCAAGTGTGGAGTGAGGCTATATCATATACTTAGCGTCTGTTTAGTTTGGGTTTCGAATTCTTGAATTCTTGAGTTTGTGTTTTAGCGTCTTAAATGAAAAACAAAATACAAAAATAAATAGTGTCAAGAAAAGTAATATAAAAAGAGTCTTTTGTTTTTGTTTTGAGTTTTAGGAGCCCTTAACTAGTCGATGATGTGTTTATATCTTCTTACTTTGTGATTAAGAGATGATTATGTGACTTGAGTTTCTTTGGTTAATTTTGATATATATGCATATGCGAATGTGTAGTACAGATTCTGAGCAGCTTGGACATTGTTGAGATTCATTTAACCTGTGAGATTTTGAGTCTTTATGTGAAATACATGCTTTCATTGTTGAGTGTCAATTGCTTGCCGCAGATTAAGTTAATGGACTCTAGATATAACTAGAACTTGCTCTTGTACTTTTCAAAGCTTTTAGTCAATACATGTTCTGATTGAGGAAGGGATAGAGGCATTTAGGATCTATCATCATTGCCATATGTAACCTGTGTCTCATATTTTTGTATACAAGTTGTGCACCCCCTTAGTTAACCACTTTGAGCCTATATGTTTAAACTTTTTGTCATCACCCGCATAACCTTCAAACTTAGTGTAGTATACCTTTACCTTTGTTCTAGGACTTAGTAGAGATATACATGAGACAGAATATGAAGACCAAGGTGAAAGTGTGTGAAGGTGATACCAAGAAATAAGTGTGGGGTATCAAGCTAATGTGTTGTAAAAAAAAATAAAAAAATAAAAATGAAACGAAAGAAAAAAGAAAAAAAAATCAGTTCTTTGTGATGTCTAGCTTGATACCCATGATTGACTATTGACGAAAAGAATGACGTGAAGGCCCAACAAGATGAAATCTGGTCACAATGGTGACACATTTGAATTCAACGATGAGAAAGCTCCATGGCTGTAAACCTGAGAAAGTCTCTTATTTGGTGCTCTACTAGGTTCTAGAATTTGTGTTTGAATTCCATATCTTTTTTTTTATTCTCTAAACCTATGAGCCTAGCCCCACTACAACCTATGAAGACCTTTTTGATCCTCAAGATGACAGCCTTTGATCTGTGGAGATTTGTTACAAGAGCAGAGCATATGGTTTGGTCCATTTGGCAAGAAATTGAATTGAGTGATACCTTAAACACATTTTGAGTGAAACACTTCTGAGAGTATATCTATGTGAGGTTGAATCTTGACTTGTTCATTGCATGCTAAGCTCTTTATTCACCGTGATTATGTCTGTGTCCTACATGTTACATGTGTATCATGCATTGGAATTAACTTCTGAAACTTTATGGAATGGAAATGTGGAATCATATTAATCTTGGTGTTACAACTGTAGGAGATTGCTAAGACAACATGTTGAGGGCATTAGAGTCTTAGTTTAGTGTTCTGCTCGAGGACTAGCAAAAGCTAAGTGTGGGGTATTTTGATAGTCGCATATTTATGTGTATTTATCGTGTTTAATTGAACTGTTATACTTGGATTATTGCTATTAATTGAGTGATTTAATTAATGTCTATTGTTTTATTAGGTTTTGTGGAGAAATAAAGAAAAGAAAGAAATAAAAAGGATTCCTAGTGCCATAAGGAAGGAGAGACCAAGAGGGATTCGGAAAATAAATAAAAGTGTCCTAGTGCAAATAGAAGAAGGAGAAGCCGAGAGAGACTAGGAGAGAACAAAAATAGGAGTATAAAAGGACTCTAGGGTTTTCTTGGTGAGGTGAGTATGAACTGTGAGAGCAGGGGAAATGATTCCTTTATTGACTTAAGAAGAAGGGTTATAAAGAGATTCACTAGTGAAGATGACAAATTTATTGTTAAGTAGAGCATAGATCCTTCTAGGGATCATATTGTGGTGGAATCCCATACTGATCCAAGATTGACCCGTGAGGTCATTGTGTTTATGGTTGTGTCATCAATATGAGTTACGACAATTGGCCAAATCATGATGTTGAAGTTTGGTTTTGGTTACTGCCTCAATTAGACTATTAATATTTGTCGGCGAGGTACAAGACTTTTGAATGGAAGTTGAAATTTGATTTCCTCTCGAGCTGGAGCCGAGAGTGAACGTAGAATTTTACTTTTGGCTAGGTATCAATTTTGTAAGATGGCAAAACATAGTTGGTGATGATAGTCCCCAAGTGGAAACTATTTGTCTAATGAAAGGTGGTTTGGTGTTCGTCGCACATGCAGTGCGGTAGAATTCCAAGCAAGAATTTTATTGCAGGAAGTAGAGGCACCTGAGAGGCGTATATGATTCGAGTATCTGTCATCGAATCTTAGTCAGTGGTGAGTATCTGTCATCGAATCTTAGTCAGTGGTCTGACTAATTAATAGTAACGGAGATAGAATGGGAATTGTGACCTCCAATCAGTGATACGACGTTGGAGATTATAGAAAGTGTCACTTGTAGTAAAAGAAAGCTGGTGGTTGTCCAGGCTCAGTGATACTGGTATAGTTGACAATCACGTTGGAACTGTGGCCTTGTTGACATTTTCTCTGGATCGAGATTCCAGATTAAGTTGGGTTTCGCAGTTGTGCGTCACCCTAGGCTCAACGTAGAGAACGATGAGACTTGTGGCGTCTCATCGAGTGGATTGATGTCTCGCTATTGCCCCATTTAAGTTAATATAACTCCTTTATGTGATGGGCAAGAGTAGCGTAGTGACAAGGAGTAGTATCAACTTCTCGAGACTTTATAAGTTGATTGTTCTTATATTTAAGACGTTAACTGAGTCTTACGAGTGGTGGTTTTTATTTGAGAAGTGAGGGATCCAAACTTGTTGTTAGAGAGGATGTTTACAAAGGTTTAACGTAGTTTTGGGTTAAACTTTCTTGGAGAAGTAGATCCTTTGGGTCATTATGTCTGCAGAATTGGATATTCTGGATGCAGTAATTGCGGCTTTGATGTTATGCATCGTATCTTTAGGATACTGTTTGATGTTTACAAGTGAGATCGTTTTAGCGGTCATGTGCAGTAAGAATATTGTTATTCATCAGGCTCGTACGACGAAAAACATGAATCAGATCTTGTGACATATTTGGAAGAAGAAAGAGTTCACGTGATTCGATTTGGCTATGGATTTCTTCGTGGAGTATCGGGAGCCTTGATTCTGCATGCGAAGTTTTTATCATTTAGAGTTTTGGGTTCCTGCAGTTTGCGGGGCACGAAATCCTCAATCGGTACGATTGGAAGGTTAGCTGTCAGGACCCACCCCGAGTTAAATCCCTTTAACTCAAAGTAAATCCTGTGGGGACCACCTCAAGGGAACTTCTTACCAAAACCCCCTTGAAATGGCCAACCCTTTCTACATACCAACTCAGCACTTCCATGAGTATTTATAAACAATCCCTAATTCATGAAGGCATCCTGCTCCCTAACCTACTTAACTAGCTAAACTGGGTTAGTCAGAGTAGTCTACACAGAAGATTACCCTAATGAATTTGCAAGCAGCAACGGATTGATCGACTATGCCTCGACTCTTGTACGCGCGCGACCTCAACTCTAGAACCCTGCACCACTGGGCATTTGAAAATGAAGGGCCCAGGGGAGAAACATTGAAAACTGTCAAGGTGAGTGGACAAAAATAAAATATAAAATATAAAAGCTCTATTACCGTTAATGCTCTCCCTCAGAGTTTTCCTAAGAAAATCCGCATGCAAACAAATCATAGACAATAAATAATTCCCTTGGCTCAAACATAAATGATTTAAATGTGGGGTGTTAACCTCATCCACGAGAAAACCGACCTGCTCTACCACGAGAGGGTCTATTGACCAGCTCATCGGAGAGGGTCTCATGACCCGCTCTATTCGGGAGGGTCCAACCGACCAGCTACCACCGAAGAGGGTCCTGACCTGATCTATCCGGGAGGGTCTAATGACCAGCTACCACCGGAGAGGGTCAGACCAGCTACTATCCAGAGATGGTACCCGCTCCATCTGGAGAGGGTCCATGCTAGCATGCAATATATATCCTTATCCTTTGAAATCCTTTAAAAAACCTTTAAAATCTCGTGGGAAAAATAAATCGAAAACCAAGTCAAATCTCCCTGACTTTACCCCAAATACATTGGATAAACCTTTCCAGAAACCCAAAACCGGTTCTCTGCCTTTACTTTAAAACCCTTTAAATCCAAGAGCCAAGTTTCCCCTTTTTAAAACATCCCCCTCCATAATCCCAAAACGGTGATAACAATTAAAATCAATAATCCGGGAAAATCCTTTAAAACCCCGGAAAAGGTAGGAACCTCTTTCCCGGCTCATTTATCTTTAAAAGTATTAAATCCCCATTTTCCCAAAATCACCGTAAAACATAAAATGGAGGAAATCATATAAATAAAGGAGAAAACAAATAAAGTCTGGCATGCAATTTAATTTAAAAACAAAGTCCACTCACAATACTTATTGCGACCTTCTTCCTGCTCGGAAAGCACCTCGAGCGAAACCTCGAACTAACCGCGTAGTCGAGCCCGTCTCACGTTCGGCCAAAGACTGTACAAATAAACCAATAAATTAGTCTTTATATAGTTGACTTGGTCTTTTCCTAGTTTGACCACGAAATCCTATTTGACCACGGGTTGACCAAGTTCCTTTCTTTTTAACAACTTTTTCAACAATCCGTTTAATTCCGAATATCGACTCGAAGTTTGGTTTCCGACTCTGTAATCTCAGCGTATCGACTTTCCTTACTATTTTATTAACGATAGGTTATCACATAGTAATTTTGTGGAATTACTATGGACACCCAATCAACCACTTTAACAAATACGAGTTATGAGTCGATATATCCAGTAAGAAATTATCTGAATTATTTATAGCACCCAACTCGGAGACCAAGATTCCTGAGTTGCCTAGGATCTCACTTAAAGATCCGGTTGTCTTAACTTAACCGGTTACTAGGATTAACCTTTCCCTTTTTCCTTTTATCGGTCAATCTTCCATAAATGGAAACCTTCCAAAAAGGGAAAGTTTCCCAAAATGGAAAGTTTCCTAACATGGCAAGTGTTCTTTAGAATGGGAAGTTTCCCAAAATGGAAACTTCCTACTTACGTACAATTTTTCCCGTAATTACTCAACTTAGGAATTAACCGAACTTTTCGACTAAAAGCCTAACAGGGATTCGATTTCTACCGGATTCACTGCATTCTTGGAGCAGTCACCGGATTCCGGCAACTTTGCCGGAATTTCGCCATAACTTCCCCGTTTCCTCCGATTCACCAAGTTATTGACACATGCACAAAAACAACACAATTCAACAACAAATCCAAGCATCAAACAGAACCAACAACACAGTGAAGAATTTCACAGTTCAAAGAGGGGGAAAACCTTACCCTCTGCCTCTGTGCTTCCAACTCGAACCAACAACCGACCCAGCAGCTTTCCCACTGCAAACCACCTCCTAGATCCACTCCAGCAGCTTCCCGGCCTCCATCCATCCCCAACCCTGCCTCGAACTTGTAGGGGCTGCTGCATCTACTCACACGAGGTACCACTGCTCCAACACCACCAACTGAGCTCAAACAGAAACTCAGTGAGGCTCCCTAGGGCACGGCGGAGACGTCAAGGACTCCAAAAGCTCGACCGCCGGATGTCCGCCTGAGAAACCCAGAAAACCCGAAAAACAGAAAAGAGGAAATTATTGACTGAGACTTCAAACCATCGATTCCTTGGCAAGGAAATGAAGAAGAGGAGAGGAGAAACAAGAGACTCACCTCCAACCGTCGAATCGCCGGAAAACGGCGAACACAGTCGCTCCTCCTCCCCCTCCGATCTCCTCCCTGCAACATGACCTGTCAAAAGTTGACATGCAATTTAAAACCCTATCATTGTAGCTTTAGTAAGTAGGGATCGTTCTAACCGGGGACACTAGGGAAGGACTTACTTTTCTGCAAAACAGAACATTCGGTAGTGAGGATTTTATGAAGTGGTTCGAAAATAATGCAGAACATAAAGACACTTATTTACAAAACATGGTCAATCAATACTCAAGCATAAAACAACATAGCACCGTGAAGAAAGACATGTCACAGATTTCGCAAGTTTAAGAGGTCATATTTGTGTTTTCACAACTTGTAATTAATTCCAACTATTTAGACTTCTCATGTAAACTTAGTGCCTACAATCGCCTGACACTAAGTTTGTATATGTGTCATCCTGTTTAATGCCTACAATCGCCTGACATTAAGACAAAATACACTGATCGAACGAGAGTCATTAGAAACATGGTCTTAGGTATGGCGTCACTCATCCTATTCATCATGCAAATCTCTCACCCTACCACCCTTGGTAGTGACTAAGAATCAAGACCTACAATCGTTTGATCTTTACCCTTAGAACACTACGGCATATGAAACTCCCCCCTAATAGCTAACTTGTCTAGATTCAAGCTAACCTAGAGTTCGATTACGTGCTCAGGTGATGATTAATCAATTCAAGTTATTAATTACGTGAACACAAACAACTTAATCTAAGTCGTCATCCTAACATGCAGTTCTACACGTTACAATTATAAACACAATCACATGAGAATCACAAAGAAGAACATGTAAACATGTAAACATGTTTATAACGTAAAACTGAAAACCAAAACAAACATATATAATTATAACCATCATCCATATAGTAGATAAATACATAAACCTTGAATGTTTTCATACCTAAACCTACCCTAAAAGTCGGCAAGGAATGAAGATGGAATCGGTGGCAGCAGTGCAGTCGGCGGCGATGGAAACGGTGGCGGCAAGGTTATGCAGTTTCTGTGTAAGGAGGGTTTTTAAGTAGAGCTAGGCTATTCTAAGACTTAGAGCAATTGAGTGATAAGTGTGTTTTACGCTATGTTTTTAATGTGTTTTTACCCTCATTTGTACCTTGGTTTATTCCTTAGTAATGTTGTTTTTACTTATATTGAGTCAAAAGGGTTTTTCTGTAGAGCAATGACTAAAACATGCATTTATACAGAAAATTGTGCTTAAGTGTTGAAAATTCGATTTGAAACAAAGACTTGGTTATTTCTCTTCATGAATTTTTACATTTTGCATTGTCACGTTTGATGAATTTTGTTTATTGTGTAGGTGACATGTAAATGAGTATATTTGATCAAGAATCATGAAGATTGGACTCATAGAGGACAACAAAAGAAGCCATGGAAAAGAAGAAACTCCGAAACATAAGACTTTGACCCGAGCAGAAATTTACAGAAACCTTACATCAACTTCGGAAAATCATATATAAAGATCCAGGAGGAATCTGAGGGCGAGCCATATATCATTGGAAAGCTACGGAAGTCTAGTTTTTAGATCTTCTTGAATCGCAGCATTTGGAGTTCAGATGAAGGAGTTATGATCAAAACAATGGACGGAGGTCAAGCTGCAAAACTGGGCAGTTTCTGCCAGTCTGTCCTTGCCGAGTTTGTCCATGATTTCGGCTGCCTATGAGGCCAAGAACTTGTGTATAAGGCCTACATGGATCCAATAACATGTAGAGGAGTCCAAGAAATCAGAAATCCAAGGTCCAAGTCGAAATCTTTGTCCAAAGATGAAAGGAGGAAACCAAGTCCAAGAAGGATTCCAAGTCCAACAAAGGTTGTGTCTCCTTGAAGCTCCCAAATTCTCTAGGGTTTCTCTTCGAAATTTTCTGTATAAATAGACATGTATAGCTCTTATTTTAGTGTCTTTCAATTGCTCTAAGCCTTAGTATAGCCAAGCTCTACTTAAAAACCCTCCCTACACAGAAACACCATAGCCTTGCCGCCGCCAACCCCTTGCTGCCGACTGCATCCTTGCTGCCGATTGCATAGCTTTGCCGCCACCAATCCATTCTTCAATCCTTGCCGACTCTTAGGGTAGGTTTAGGTATGAATACAATCAAGGTTTATGTGTGTATCTACTGTATGGATGATGGTTATTTATATATATGTTTGTATTGGTTTTTGGTTTTACGTTATAAACATGTTTACTTGTTCTTCTTTGTGATTTTCATGTGATTGTGTTTATAATTGTAACGATTTAGATTGCATGTTAGGATTTTGATTTAGTTTAAGTTGTGTATGTTTGTGTTTAGTAGATGTTGAATTGATTTATTGCTTACCTGATCACGTAATCGAACCTGAAGATAGTCTAGAGCTCAGATGTTTCTAAGGGGGGAGTTTAATCTGCCGTAGTATTCTAGGTTGAGTTCACCGGGTCGGGCTCTCAATTTTAGTTGCTGCATAGGGTTGCTAGGGTAAGTGATTTACATGCTAATAGGATGAGTGACGTCATGCCTAGGATCATGTCTCCAACGACTCGTGAACGGTAAGTGTATTTTGTGTTAATGTGATGCGGGTCGTAAGCATTAAACAGGATGACACATAAACTTAGGATGATGCGTGTCGTAAGTTCTAAGTTACATGAGAAGTCTAAATAGTTGGAATTAATTTGCATCTATGATAACATAAACATAATAACTTGATCTTTCATAAAACTTATGTGTTCTCTAATCGGTGTTTGCTATATTTTGTGCTTGAGTATTGATTGACCAATGTATGTAAATATTTCTGTTTTTATTTTCTTTATATTTCGAACCAACTCTCAACTCCCATAATATTTTGATGTAAATATGTTTATACTTGTATAGTTGTGACAGAATTGTACTTGTATGTTTATATTATATTTGTGAATGTTACTAACGATTTGTTTTGCAGATATAATCCTTCCCTAGTGTCCCCGGCTTGAACGATCCCTACTTACAGTTACTACAATGATAGGGTTTTTTTAAATTGCACAGGTCATACTTTTGGCCTCGTCATTGAGAGACACCTTTTTCAGTTGTATTACATGTGTATTTATAGAGGAAAACTCCTAAAGAAACCCTAGAGATTCGGCAGCCCATTGTATCCCAAACCGAGTAGGTTTTCCTCTCCTTGTTGGATTTGGTCTCTTTCTTTAATTTCTGAATAAGACTTTGACTTGGACCTTGGACCTCTTGATTTTGGACTCCCCTACATGTTGATGTATCAATGTAGGCCTCATTACACAAGTCTTGGGCTTCTAGGCAGCTCCCAAACTCGTGTGACAACTTAGGCAGAAACTGCCCAGTTTTGCAGCTTGACCTCCGTCCATTGTTTTGATCATAACTCCATCATATGAACTCCAATTGATGCGATTCCAACTGTTCTGCAAACTAGACACGCACAGCTTTCCAACGGTGTATAGCTAGTCCTCAGATTCCTCCTGGATCTCCAGATATAAGCTTCCAAAGTTGATGTAGGGTTTCTGGAACTTTCTGCTCGGAACAAAATGCAATGTTTCAGAGTTTCTTCTTTTCCGTGGCCTCTCTTGTTGTCCTCCATGAGTCCAATCTTCATGATTCGTGATTCAATAAGTTCATTTACATGTCATCTACACATTAAACAAAATCCATCAAAAATGACAATGTAACAATATAACGAACCATAAGAAAATAACCAAGTCTTCGTTCCAAATCAAATTTTCAACACTTAAGCACAATTTTCTGTATAAATGCGTGTTTTAGCCATTGCTCTATAGAAAAACCCTTTTAACTCAAAATAAATAAAAATGACATTACTAAGGAATAAACCAAGTATAAATGAGGGTAAAAACACATTAAAAACATGGCGTAAAACGCACTTATCAAACTACCCCACACTTACCCTTTGCTAGTCCCTTAGCAAACTGACTCTAAAACTAAAAACAAAACAAAACTTCTAATACCCTTAAATAGATTGTCTCAGGATCTTTATCATGCATAACTTTCAAGTTCAAACATTCAAGTGAAAGCTCAATTGCAAAGGTTCATAAACATGTGTCATACCATGATCAAGCAAGAAATTCGAAACTTAGTATAACATGTTTGGCAATTCGATCCTCCTCACAAGGGTTTACTCTCTTCTTTTCACTAGAAAATGGTATTCACTCAATAGTATATGCAAGAGAAAAGATGATAAAATAACAAATAACTTGTATATCTCAACAAAATAAAAGCTCTTTGAGAATAACATTTTTCATGGAAAAACCTCATGTAACAACTAAGTGCAGTAATGGACCAAAACCATATGCTTAACTCATGAGAAATTCTCTACAAATCAAATTTAGCTATCTTAAGAATCATGAATTAATCTCAATAATATGGTTGTAATGGGGCTTGGTTTCATAAGGTAGGAATATTTGGGATAAGTGGTGCTATAAGAAATCACCAAGACTTTAGCAATTTTTGATTCCCCTTATGTCTCCACGTCAAGTCTCATGAATAGGACAAAGGTCACATAAACAATCTTAGACCTTCCAATAATCACAACTCCAAATCCATAATCTTTACTGTTTCCGGGGATGCTCGTGGCCCCTTTAACGGGTTGCACGGTTCCAGAAATAGCGAACTTCCTTGTACTCCCGAGTTTTCCTGTGTAAAGAACAAACACGTCAAAGGGCGTCCCCGGGTTTACCGAGGGAAGCCACTCCGATGCTTAAGTCAGACACTGTCAGATAAGCAGAAAACTCAAGAGTAGTTAAGGTATTGGCCGTCCTCTTACCGGGAGGTCCTCACCGGTATTTATAGTAGCATTAAAGGCTGCACTTTGTCTTTTTCCAATGTGGGAATGAACTCCCTTGCTTTGCCTCAAACTTACAATGAACTGGGCCCTGACAAAGGACCCAGAGTGGCTTCTCCAGTCTGACTGGCCTTTGGCCCTGTAAACAGTAGTTCAAGCATAATAAACGATGCATATTTAATAATTGACCATACTTGGTGTTATTTCTTGAATTGTAACCCGGTAAAGGAGAAATATTAGGTTCCACATATAAACATTTACAAAACACCATAAAAACTTGTGCCTTTTTGAAAAAAATCCGAAATTCTTTTCCTTTTCTTTTTCCGATTTGCTTTTCGTTTTTTTTCTTTTGCTCGGAATTTTATTTTCTTAAACACTTTCTTTTCGGACATACAATTTTTTCGGCACATATACAATACAAAATATTGGTGTTTAACCCCACACTTCAACGTTACCCTACACTTGTTCTTTGGCATCACATCACAGCTCCATCGAAAATGTTTGGCCAAGTCTTGATAACAAGGTCAAGGATGAACTATTCTAAGTTGAGGAATTCTGTTTAAGGGTGATGAAAGAAAAGGCTTAATGTAGGCTCAAAGGGGTTTACTAAGGAGTCCCACGACGGGCACAAAATAGGCACAGGCTTAATTTGGCTGTGGTGGTGATCCTAATGAGATTAAATTCAATCATATTCAAAATCAAGACATGTTATGATTATAAAGTTTCGAAAATCACATAAGCAAGTTCTAGTAAATTCTAGAGTCCATTAAAAAGCTATGGCACATAGTCATTGAATATGCAAAGAATAATGAGGTTTTAAAAGATAAAGATATGACATTTATCACTCAAAAAGAAAGTATTTAGGCTCAAATTCTCACATAGGTTTTTATGGAAACAAATTATCAAAACATGCACTTTGTCTTCAAAAATCTCAAGTGTTCATACCACTTCACAAAATCCATGAAACTTGCAATTTCTTAAGATAATTGTTAACCCGTCAATTATGCATTTAAAAGATAAAATCATCATAGACTTTTAAGGGTATATCCTAAGACTCGAAAACAAATGAAACATTTTAAAAACAAAAACAAAAATTAAATTAAATTTCGAAAAAAATTTTTTTTTTTAGAAAATTACAGAAAAATGTAAAAAATTCGACAAAAAATTGAAAAATTTTCAGAAAATTTGAAAAACAAAATACATTACTATGTAACCTCTACCCCACACTTAGAAAATTACATTGTCCTCAATGTAAACCCAAATTCATGTTATAATTTCCTAAGCATGTGTCTAAGTCACATAATAAACACATAAATAAATCAACCATAAGAAGTGAAGGGATAAGAATGATGCAAACTCTCGTTGATGGCTCCTCCACTGCTATGGTTGAAATGAGTTGCCTCTCAAGCAGCGCTTAATGTTTATAGTCTGTCAGCCTAGACTTCTTTTTCCTTTCTGATGGCGCCATCCTTTGTTGCCATGGCTCTCCCACATTGTGCTTTTCAACATTTGTGCTCTTGTTGCTCATTCAACGATGAAGACACAATATCTGGTAAAGTGTCATCTTCTCCTAGATATGCATACTTCAAGTGCTTGGGGAGATCTTTAAATTCTAACTTAGGGCCCTATTCCAAAGATGATAACATTTTGTTAGTAATAATTGTAATTGACAAAGGAGAATACCTTTTGTAGATTGGTTGTGAATCAAGCTCCTTCACAACTTTAAGTATGGACGGCTCCAAATCTTTCAAAGCCTCCTCATCTCGTTCTCTATACTTGTCATACCCGACCTCTTGCTCGGTCACTATGAAAAACAAACAACACAAAAATGCAATATGCACACGATATGCACAATAATAAAACATAAGTATGAATGAATGCAAAATGGATGTAGTGCAAACACAATCCGGATAACGTGAAACAAAATGCAATCTGACATGATGCAAACAAAACAAAAAAATGCAATATGCAACATGATATGCAAAATGATCGATCATAAGTATAAATGCAACATGAATGACACACATAACACACTTTAATAAAAACTTACAAAATACTGTTAGCTAAACATGGCACATGGCACATGGCATGACAATATGAATACATAGGATACACGGCATGACATGATATTAACAAAGCAAGCAACTAGAACACATAGGGCATACGGCATCACATAGGCACATAACACTTTCAAGCACAAGATGTCGACAACCTATAATGTTTCTAGTTGATTTTATTAACCCCTAATTTTCAAGGTACGTGGAGCAGGGAAGACCACTGTGCAATGAACTGATACAGCCCAAGGTAGTGTTATGTTTCGTCCGATATACCTCAAAAATTAAAGTCAAATTAATTTGAAGTACATGGCGTCATACATGTCTGAGTAAATTCTAGCTTTTAAAGTGTGGTGATGCTTCGGCCCAAGCATTTGGTGACGAGGCCATTTGTTAACAACCTGCAATTTAAACCCTATCGTGTAGTATTAGTAAGTAGGGTATCGTTCTAGCCGGGGACACTAGGGAAGGATTAATATTCTGCAAAACAAGAATGTTAGTCATATTCACACATTTTATACAAAATACACATATACATAGCATATACAATTATCTGTCACATAATATACAAGCATACACAAATGCAAAAGTATAAACATATTTACATATTTACGATTTTAAATGGAGGATTTATAAGGTGGTTCGAAACATAAAGAAAAGAAGCAAAAATATTTACATACATCGGTCAATCAATACTCAAGCACAAGATATAGCAAACACCGATTAGAAAACACATAAGTTTTATGAAAGATCAAGTTATTACGTTTATGTTATCATAGATGCAAATTAATTCCAACTTTTTATGACTTCTCATGTAACTTAGAACTTACGACACGCATCATCCTAAGTTTATGTGTCATCTTGTTTAATGCTTACGACACGCATCACACTAACACAAAATACACTTACCGTTCACGAGTCGTTGGAGACATGATCCTAGGTATGTCGTCACTCATCCTATTAGCATGTAAATCACTTACCCTACCACCCTATGCAGCAACTAAAATTGAGAGCCCGACCCGGTGAACTCAACCTAGAATACTACGACAGATTAAACTCCCCCCTTAGAAACATCTGAGCTCTAGACTATCTTCAGGTTCGATTACGTGATCAGGTAAGCAATAAATCAATTCGACAACTACTAAACACAAACGTAGACAACCTAATCTAAATCAAAATCCTAACATGCAATCTAAATCGTTACACAACTCACATGTTATTAAAAAGATCACAAATAAAAACTTAACAACATCCGATATTGTATAAAACCAAAAATCCAGAAATAATATTTATGAAGAACAATAAACACAGTAACAATACACAAAGACATGGAGAAATCCATACCAAATCCTACCTAAAAGGTTCAGCTAAGGCAAGGATGGTTGGCAGCAAGGGATGATTGATGCGGCTGCAAGGGGTGTTGGGCGGCAGCTTTGTGTTTCGGCTTTGTGAGGGTTTTTGGGTAGAGTTTGGTTATACTATGTTTTGAGCAATTGAAAGACACTAAAATTGATGTACATAGGTCCTATTTATACAGAAAATTTCGAAGAGAAACCCTAGAGAAATCAGCTACTTCAAGGAGACACCTTCCTTGTTGAACTTGTAATCTTTTTTGGACTTGGTTTCTTCTTTCTTCTTTGACAAGAATTTCGACTTGGACCTTGGATTTCTGATTTCTTGGACTCCTCTACATGTTATTGGATCCATGTAGGCCTTATACACAAGTTCTTGGGCTCATAGGCAGCCGAAATCATGGACAAACTCGGCAATGACAGACTTTCCCGGTTTGACCGGAAAAGCTCCATACTTGGTTGTTTCGGCTGCCATGATGCATTCTTTGAATCTTCTTCTTCAATGCAGCTTCCCATGACTTCATTAAGCTTCTCTTAAGTCCTTTGACATGCTTGGGAAGAATTTTGGTGAAGAAACATTCTCCCAAACTCGTGTGACAACTTAGGCAGAAACTGCCCAGTTTTAAAGCTTGACCTCCGTCCATTGTTTTGATCATAACTCCTTCATCTGAACTCCAAATGCTGCGATTCAAGAAGATCTGAAAACTAGACTTCCGTAGCTTTCCAATGATATATGGCTCGTCCTTAGTTTCCTCCTGGATATTAGATATGATTTTCCGAAGTTGATGTAGGGTTTCTGCTCGCGGGAGAGATTTCTGCTCGCGGGAGAGATTTCACTCGCGGGAGAGATTTCACTCGCGAGACTGACCTCCGGCCATTGTTTCCGGCATAACTTCTTTCTCAGAACTCGGATTGCTACGATTCCAAAAGATTTAAAAACTAGACATCCACAGCTTTCCATCCATATATGACACGTTCTCTGGTTCCTCCTGGATCGTCCTAAGGAAATCTTTGAAGTTGAGTTATGGTTTCTGGAAATTTCTGCTCGGATCAAAATCTTATGTTTCGGAGTTTCTTCTTTTCCATGGCCTCTCTTGTTGTCCTCCATGAGTCCAATCTTCATGATTCTTGTTCTCATATGCTCATTTACATGTCATCTACACATTAAACCAAATTTATCAAAAATGACAATGTAAAGGTATGGTGAATCATAAGAGAAATAACCAAGTCTTATCCAAAATCGGTTTTTACAACACTTAAGCACAAATTTCTGTATAAAGACACATATTAGCCATTACTCTACAGAAAAACCCTTTTGACTCAATATAAGTAAAAACAACATTACTAAGGAATAAACAAGGTACAAATGAGGGTAAAAACACATTAAAAACATAGCGTAAAACGCACTTATCAAACTACCCCACACTTACCCTTTGCTAGTCCCTTAGCAAACTGACTCTAAAACAAAAACAAAACGACTCAAAAACTTCTAATACTTAAACAACTATTACCCTTAGAAAGATTGTCTCAAGATCTTTATCATGCATAACCTTCAAGTTAGAACATTTGAATGAAAAGTGTAATTGCAAAGCTTCATAAGCATGTATCATAGCATGAACAAGTAAGATATGAGATCATATAGCACAAACATGTATGATAACCGTTCCTCCTTACAATGACATACTCTCTTCTAATCACTCATCCATGGTATTCACTCAATCGTATATGCAAGGGAAAAGATGATAAGATAACAAATAACTTGCATATTTCATCAAATAAAAGCACTTTGTGAATAGAAATTCATGGAAAAACCTCATATAACAACTATGTGCAATAATGGACCAAAACCATATGCTTGACTTATGAGAAAATCTCCACAAATCAAATTTAGCTATCTTAAGAATCATGAATTAATCTCAATAATATGGTTGTAATGGGGCTTGGTTTCATAAGGTAGGAATTTTTAGATAAGTGGTGCTATAAGAAATCACCAAGACTTTAGCAAATCTCGCTCCTCCTCATGTCTTCACTTCAAGGGTCGAATTTCTTCATGTTGGACCCATACGTCAATCTTGACTTCTTCCCATATCGTGAACAGGACAAAGGTCATATAAACACTTTTAGACCTTCAAATAATCACTAACTCCAAATTCACAAAACATTTTAACACATCATGAAAGAATTTGTGCCTTGAACTTTAATTCTATCCGAATTTTTTTTCTTTTCTCTTTTTTGTTTGTTTGTTTCGGACATATTTCTTTCTTTTTGTTCATACATGGCACATACATTTATAACAATATGGTGTTTTACCCCACACTTGCTCTTTATTACCTTGTCTACCCCACACTTGCTTCACAACATCACGCAATACAGCTCCATCAGAAGTACTTTGCCAAGTCTTGATAACAAGGTAAAGGTTTAGCTATTCTAAGCAAAAGAATTCTGTTTAAAGGTGATGAAATAACAGGCTCAATGTAAGCTCAAAGGGGTTAAGACTAAGGAGTCCCATGACGGGCACAAAATAGGCATATGCTTTATTTGGCTATGGTGGTAATCCTAATGAGATTTAATTCAATCATATTCAAAATCAAGACATGTTATGATTATAAAGCTTCGAAAATCACATAAGCAAGTTCTAGTAAATTCTAGAGTCCATTAAAAAGCTATAGCACATAGTTATTGCATATACAAAGAATGATGAGGTTTCAAAAGATAGTGAAAAAGTAGTGAAAATTTTAAAAAAATTTAGACAAAATCGGCACATTACTCATGAAAGAAAGTTTTTAGGCTCAAAAGCTCACATAGGTTATGTTGGAACAATCTAATCAAACATGCATACTTCATTATCAATCAAGTCTCAAATATTCATACTAATTCACAATATCCATGAAAATCACAATTTCTTAAGATAAATGTTAAACCGTC
Source organism: Comarum palustre (assembly GCA_951800085.1). Lineage (NCBI taxonomy): Eukaryota > Viridiplantae > Streptophyta > Magnoliopsida > Rosales > Rosaceae > Comarum > Comarum palustre. The sequence continues at coordinate 163,533 of OX637589.1, read as the reverse complement.
AATCATGCATTCAAAGATATAGTTCATCATAGACTTTTAAGGGTATATCCTAAGACTCAAAAACAATTAAAAACCTTTAAAACAAAAACTTAAATTAAATTTCGAAACAAATTTTTTTTTATTATTTTTTTTAGACAATTACGAAAAAATGTAAAAAATTTCGACAAAAAATTGAAAAATCTTCAGCAAATTTGAAAAACAAAATACATTACTATGTAACCTCTACCCCACACTTAGAAAATTACGTTGTCCTCAATGTAAAACCAAAATAATGTCATAATTTCCTAAGCTTTCGTCTAAGACACATAATAAATCAAAATAACAAAATAATTCAACCATAAAAGTGAAGAGATTAGATAAATGCAAACTCTCGTTGATGGCTCCTCCACAGCTACGGTTGAAATGAGTTGCCTCTCATGCAGCGCTTAATGTTTATAGTCTATCAGCCTAGACTCTTCTCTTCTTGCTTTGATGGCGTCATTCTGCATTTGTTGGTGGCTCCGTCACACAAATCTCCTCGGTTACGTGTTCCCTGAATGTGCTGTAATAAGGTTTAAGTCGATGACCATTGACCTTAAACTTATTTCCCGAAGTAGCTCTTTGAATCTCAACTGCACCATAAGGAAACACATTAGTAACAATAAAGGGTCCTTGCCAACGGGAACGAAGCTTACCTGGGAAAAGTCTAAGTCTAGCATTGAACAGAAGGACTTGTTGTCCTATTTCAAAGTGCTTCCCTCGTATCATGTTATCATGATACGCCTTCGTCTTCGCCTTATATGTCATGGCAGATTCATAGGCGTCATTTCTGATTTCTTCAAGCTCACAAATTTGTAACTTCCTATGTAATCCAGCCTCATCTTTGGCCATATTGAATTTCTTAACTGCCCACCACGCTTTGTGCTCCAACTCCACTGGAAGATGACATGCTTTGCCATAAACAAGTCTAAATGGCGACATCCCTATCGGCGTCTTGAACGCAGTCCTATAGGCCCATAGTGCATGGTCTAATCGATCACTCCAATCTTTCCTCGTAGGTCCTACAGTCTTCTCCAAAATCTGCTTGATTTCTCTGTTGGATGTTTCGGCCATGCCACTTGTTTGAGGATGATATGGCGTTGATACTTTATGGGTGACTCCATACTTTTTGAGCAAAGCCTCAATAGTTTGATTGCAGAAATGTGATCCACCATCGCTTATCAAAACTCTTGGCGTTCCAAACCTAGCAAAAATGTTAGTTTTGACAAACTCTGCAACAACTTTCGAATCATTAGTCCTGGTGGCTTTTGCTTCCACCCATTTCGACACATAATCAACCGCCAATAAAATATAAAGAAAACCTTTAGATGAAGGAAAAGGACCCATGAAATCAATACCCCAAACATCAAAAATTTCGACAACTATGATAGGGGTTAAGAGCATTTGATCTCTCTTACCTAAATTACCTGTTCTTTGGCAATGATCACATGAAGCACATGTTGTATAAGCGTCTTTGAATAACGTTGGCCAATAGAAACCGGCTTCCAACACCTTTCTAGCTGTCTTCTTTGATCCAAAATGTCCTCCGCATGCCTCCTTATGACAAAAATTCAAAATGGAGTGATGCTCTTCGTCTGGCACACAACGTCGAATGACTTGGTCCCCACATTGTCTCCACAAATATGGTGCATCCCATACATAATGTCGAGCTTCCTTCTTGATTTTGATCCTTGTATGGTTCGGCATAGATGAAGGAAAATTCCTTGTCACAATGTAGTTCACCAAATCGGCATACCAAGGCTCCTTTACTTCCATTTGAAACAATTGTTCATCCGGGAATGATTCGGACATAGGAATGGCATCCTCCTCATGCACAATTCGGCTAAGATGGTCTGCTACAACATTCTCGCATCCTTTCTTATCCTTTATCTCAATGTCGAACTCCTGGAGTAGCAAGATCCATCGAATGAGCCTTGGCTTAGCATCCTTCTTTGTCATCAAGTACCTTAAAGCTGCATGATCAGAATAAACAACAACTTTAGAATTCAAAAGATAAGATGGAAATTTTTCTAAAGCAAAAATAACAGCTAAGAGTTCTTTCTCCGTTGTGGTATAATTGAGCTGGGCATCGTTGAGTGTCCGTGACGCATAGTAAATGACGCAGGGCCTCTTGTCCTTGCGTTGGCCGAGCATGGCTCCCATGGCATAGTCCGAAGCGTCACACATCAACTCAAATGGCAAATTTCAGTCTGGTGGCGTCATTATTGGTGCAGAAGTCAACAAATTCTTCAAGTGCACAAACGCATCCTCACACTCTTGAGACCATGAAAATGGCACATCTTTCTGTAACAAGGACGTAAGTGGTTTTGCCACCAAAGAAAAGTCTTTGATGAACCTCCTATAAAAACCTGCATGGCCAAGAAAAGAACGAACCTCTCTCACCGTTGAAGGTGAGGGTAAGTGATGCATGATATCAATCTTGGCTTTATCAACTTCTATTCCCTTAGCAGAAACAATATGGCCTAAAACTATACCTTGATTTACCATAAAATGACATTTTTCCCAATTGAGTACAAGGTTAGTTTCTACACACCGGTTTAAAATCTTTTCTAAATTCTCAAGACATGCATCGAAATCTTTTCCATAAACACTAAAATCATCCATAAACACTTCAATGATATTTTCGATGTAATCAGAGAAAATATTATACATACAACGTTGAAACGTACCTGGGGCGTTGCATAATCCAAAAGGCATTCGGCGATAAGCAAACGTACCAAAGGGACATGTAAACGCTGTATTTTCATGATTCTTGTTCTCATATGCTCATTTACATGTCATCTACACATTATACCAAATTCATCAAAAATGACAATGTAAAGGTACGGTGAATCATAAGAGAAATAACCAAGTCTTATCCAAAATCAGTTTTATAACACTTAAGCACAAATTTCTGTGAAAAGACACATATTAACCATTACTCTACAGAAAAACCCTTTTGACTCAAAATAAGTAAAAACAACATTACTAAGGAATAAACAAGGTACAAATGAGGGTAAAAACACATTAAAAACATAGCGTAAAACGCACTTATCACTTATAAGGAGGATCAGTAAGGATGTTGATCGTAAAGGGCAGGTGTTTAGGGTTTTGACAATTCTATTCGTGAGGCGATTCAGAAGAGTTCTCAGAAAGGAGTTGATATTTGAAAACGATATTATTATTTTTAAGTGGTACTATCCCCCACTGTTTTGGACTTCGAGTATAGAAATTTCGAGGACGAAATTTTTATAAGGTGGGGAGAATTGTCACATCCCGATCCTAGAATTATTTTACGGTTGGTTACTTTGGTCTTTTACCATTTAAAGTAACCGTTTAACCGTATAATGATCGTAAAGTTGACTTTTCGTTAAGTAAATAATTTGGGAAACTTCCTTCATGAAAGTTGTAGAGGGCGTCGTTACGAGTTCGTGGACATGTAGCACGCTCAAATCGGAGTTCGTATGGGGAAGTTTTAAACAAAAATGTAAAGTTATTGTGCGGTAAAATGTCTATATATAGGAGTTACCGGGGTGAAATATCAGATTTTTCACCCGGCTTCTCTCTCCTCTTCCCCGACGGAAAGTCTGCCGGAATTTGCGCGCGCCACAGCGCAGCCGTCCGGCCGCCACTCGAAAGAGGATTATTTTTATCATTTCTTTTTCATTTCTCGCGAAATGGGTGACTAGCTGTGAGGTGTTAAGATTAGGGTTTATTCACCCACTTTATTGTTGTTTAAGAAAGTTGGACTAAAGTCCTCGATGGACGTGTTTTGGGGAATGTGAAATTTGTTGTTGCTACCGTTTGGGCAGCCTTCGCAGTTATTGAAGTTATAGAGTGTATACTCTATAATTTTGCCGATTGCATATGATTGTTCTTATGTGTTGTATACTTGTATATTATGTGACAGATTTATACTTGTATATTTGTATTTGTGAATATTACTAGTGCTTTTAAATGCAGATATAATCCTTCCCTAGTGTCCCCGGCTAGAACGATCCCTACTTACAATTACTACAATGATAGGGTTTTAAATTACAGGTTGCTTAACGGACCTCGTCAGTTTTTGGCGTCGTTGTCAGGGATGCTAAAGAGGATTTTAATTTGTATATAAATGTGAACTAACACTTTCTTTCTTATATTTGTGAATAGTTTTCAATTATATGTTGTATATTTTGGTTATTTTCTGACGAGTGCCGTTACCGGTTCATTGATAAAGCACCTGCAATTTAAACCCTATCATTGTAGTAACTGTAAGTAGGGATCGTTCAAGCCGGGGACACTAGGGAAGGATTATTACTGTATTATAAACAAGTTAGTAATTTTCACAGAAATACAAATAAATATAGATAGTATAAGCAATTATCTGTCACATAATACACAAGTAAATACTATCACATAAATATACACATATACATACATTTTCGGCACAAGTATAAAATAAATACAAAATATAACTAAATAACAATTTACAAATTATTTACATGTTTACAAAGTTTTATTATGGGGATTTAGATTTGTTTTCTAAATTATTTCTACTCCTAAACCTTAAATTAATATTTACATTGGTTGATCAATTGTTAAGCATAAACCACAGCTAACACCAAATAGAAAACACATAAGTTTTACACACGAACAAGTGGAATGAAATATGTTTTCGTGAATTCTAATTAATTCCAACTATTTAGACTTCTCATGTAAACTTAGGACCTACAATCGCCTGATCCTAAATTTATATATGTGTCATCTTGTTTAGTGCCTACAATCGCCTGACACTAATACAAAATACACTTACGAGCGAGAGTCATTGGAGACATGATCCTAGGTATGGCGTCACTCATCCTATTAGCATGTAAATCACTTTACCCTATCAACCCTTAGCAATGCCTAAAAATCAAGAACCCGATCGGCGAACTTAACCTTAGAACACTACGGCATATTAAACTCCCCCCTTAGGAACATCCGTGCACGAGACTACCTTTAGGTTCGATTACGTGTTCAGGTATGTGATTAATCAATTAGAAAAACAATAATAACATAAACATACACAACCTATTCTAAATCCAAAACCTAGCATGCATCCTAAATGTTATGCTAACAAACACATTCATAAGTAGATCACAAAGAAAACACAAACAAACATGTTCATAACATAAAACCAAAAACCGAAATACCAATATATATAACATTAAATTAAACATAGTAGAATTACACAAGACATGGAGGAATCCATACCAAATCCTACCTAAAAGGTTCGGCTAAGGCAAGGGTGGTGATCGGCAGCAAGGGAAGGTTGGCGGCAGACTTTGTGTCTCGGCTGTGTTGAGGGATTTTGGTAGAGTTGGCTAGCTAAGGCTTTCACAAAATTTATGACACTTATTCAGTTGTATTACATATGTATTTATAGAGGAAAACTCCTAAAGAAACCCTAAGAGGTTCGGCAGCGACTCCTTGTCCATGTCGGATTGGGCTTCTTGCTTTTCCTTGTTGCACACAACTTTGACTCTTGAATTTGCTGACTTGGATAATGATTCATAGACTTCTTTTCTGAATTCTTGGACTCCCCTACATGTTAAGAGATCAATGAAGGACTCCCTTACACGTTTTGGGCTCCATAGGACAGCCGAATCCCCTCCATAGTCTTGGTAGAAAAATTTATCCTGTTTTGACCGGGATAACTTTCCTAGTTGTTGTTTTCGGCTTCTGATAGTCGCATATTTATGCGTATTTATCGTGTTTAATTGAACTATTACACTTGGATTATTGCTATTAATTGAGTGATTTAATTAATGTTTATTGTTTTATTAGGTTTTGTGGAGAAATAAAGAAAAGAAAGAAATAAAAATGATTCCTAGTGCCATAAGGAAGGGGAGACCAAGAGGAGTATAAAAGGACTCTAGGGTTTTCTAATGAGGGGAGTTAGACAAAAACAAAAGGGGAGTTGGACAGAAAACAAAAGGGAGGAAAAGAAAACGCAGCTGTGCACCAGCGCGCACCCAGCAGGCAGTCGCTGTGCACCTGTTTGGTCTAGAATTTGCAGTCCTTCAAACAACCGGCTTGTATATTGTGCTAGGCGTGCCAGTACCTTTGGGTCAGGTACAACCTTGAAGTTGGATGCTGCTCGCGTCCCTCTTCTGACTTCTTCTCGCAGCGATCGTGACAGACGCCGTTCTTCTTCCTCTGTGCTGGGTTCTCTTCTCAGACCTACAAGGGAAAAGTCCCTCTAGGATTTTTCTCCACCCCTTGCGGATGGCCGAATCTTACTTAGTATGCAAGAATACTAAGCAGCGGGTATCAAGATATGCAGGATATGGACTGGTGAACAGATTCTCCAGAACTGGTTGCGAGAGTAAAACTACTCAACGGATTGAACAGGGGAGTAGTGAGATTTCAACGGATTGAAATCTGTCAGACTTAACGGATTAAGTCCCTTGTGTAGCTGACGGATCAGGCTACGGTTGCTGACGGATCAGACTTGGTTGCTCCGGGGAGGCTTAAAGACGTTCGCGTGGTGAAGTTGTTGTCTGTTTGTTGATAGATGTTGATGTGTGTTTTTCTTGATCATCAAGTCCTTTTATATATATGGCACCATACTGCTAGGGTTTAGGAATCCTCCTTGTAATGCAAGACAACCTCTTAAAGCCCAATCCTTTTTTGTTTGTAACTCAATCTCTTGTGGCCACGTGTTTTCTCTCTTCTGATACTCTCGCGAACGCTTTTCCTCCCGCGAGCGTGTTTCCACGATACACAGCCTCTTCCGCAAGCGCGTCTCCTCCTGCGAGCAAACTATCTTCCCTCGCGAGCGTGTTTCGTTAGTGCCCTCCTTGCGAGCGCATTTGACTTTCTGAGCATTCTTTGACCTTCCTGACCGCAGATATCGGTCCACTTGTGCTTTCATAAATGGGCTTTCGTCATTTACTTTTTCACCTAACATTGCCCCCAGCTCTTGAGATTAAGCCCGTTTGCGGAAATCGAAAAGAGCTATACCTAGGAGTGGGTTTAAACAAATGTAAACGTCCTTTCGTTATCAGACTCCTCAAGACACTCAACCATCATTTCCCTCTGCAACTCTTTTCAAACCCCTCTGGAATAAACCGTCGCCGCTTTGCTCTCCTTCTCTGCTTTCAGTTCAATGGCTCCCAAACACCTTTTATCTGCTGTGAAAACCTCACCCAGAACCCCCTCTGAGTATGAAGCCAAAGACTTTGTGAAAGTCATGACCAATTTCCAGCCTGTCCACAGGCCAGATGTTTTCTGGCTGGAAGTTAACCCTGACAACTCCTGTTCCCTAGGCCCTTGGGTCGACCTTTTCCCAGATCGGTATCAGTTGCCTTACCTCCAACATGCTTCCCGGATTCCTCCCTTGGTCTTTCGCGAGGATGAAATTTCCTTTACCGACTGGCAGAAATTAGATGCCCAGACCAAAATTGGGCAATGGCCAAATACCAATGATGCAGAAGCTCAATGGTACCAACAACGCCGCAGCAAAGACCTCGCACGGTGGCGAGCCGTTGGAATTGCTGATTCCATCGACCTCTGCTTCTCTTTGAAGCCTGGCTGCAACAGAGCTCCCCTGACAGCAGCACTCTGCTTCTGGGACACCTCTTCTAACACCTTCCATCTCCCAGCAGGTCCTTTAGGCATCACCCTACTGGATGTGTATACTATCACCAGGTTTCCTTTCTCTGACGCACCAAGCCCTCTCAATGACCTCACGCTGAAGTATCAAATTCCTTCTGATCAGTCTCGCCCCAACTCCTATACTGCGTGGGTCAGCCGCTATGGGAGCTCTGATGATGACCTCAGTGGCCTAGCATTCCTGGAATTCAGGCTTCTGAAGTATGTTGAATGCAGCGCCACCAACAAACCCACCAACGCTTGGGCCAGAACTGCCGAGCTACTCTACAATGGTATCCCTCTCAACCTCTTAGAGCTAGCCACTGGGTTGCTATATAGAGCATTGCATTTCTTGTCCTTAGAACCCTTCAAGCACAAATCTGTCGGTGGTTCTCTTTGGATCTTAGATTTATGGCTACAAACCTATTTTCCCCTTTTTCGCTCTTCTGCCACCACCAGCTTCTTAGAGGACAAGGTCCTAGGCCAAACCCTTGTGTCTGCATTACGTCCTCCAGCCATCAGCTATCTACGCTGTTTCCAACACCTGTATAGTATGAAAGTCCTGCCTTCCGACTCTATTACCCTTATCTGTAGACGCAGGTACCCCTCACTTTTGGCTGAAGGTTTTGTTAGCAATATTCACCAAAACATCCAGCAACACTTCTTCTTTCTATGCCTCCTCTCCACTCGCGATCTAAAACTGCCAGGCAGGGCAGGAGTCGAAGTCTATGCGCCCAACTTCTTTGCTAGACAATTTGGTATGCACCAGAAAATTCCATACCCCCCGTTGGCTAGCTGCAACCATTTCACTTCGTGGCGAGAGACTTATAGTGCTGGAACCGACCCTGAATCTATCCCCACCTTCTTCAAGGACACCATACTGCCTGTGAATACTTATCCTAAATATGGGGTACGTTTGAGCCCTGTTGTCACTGATGAGTTCACCATGTGGTGGAACTCTATTAATGAGGGTAAATGGAGCTCAAATCACCTCCCTGTGTTCACAAAGCTGTTTAAGCCATACTGACGAGGCCAAAAGTTTGACCTGTGCAATTTAAAAAACCCTATCGTGTAGTATTAGTAAGTAGGGTATCGTTCTAGCCGGGGATACTAGGGAAGGACTTATATTCTGCAAAAACAAATCGTTAGTAATATTCACACATTTTATACAAGATAGCATATACAATTATCTGTCACATAATATACAAGTATACACAAATGCAAAAGTATAAACATATTTACGATTTTAAATGGGGGATTTATAAGGTGGTTCGAAACATAAAGAAAAGAAGTAAAATATTTACATACATCGGTCAATCAATACTCAAGCATAAAATATGGCAAACACCGATTAGAAAACACATGAGTTTTATGACAGATTAAGTTACTACGTTTATGTTATCATAGATGCAAATTAATTCCAACTTTTATGACTTCTCATGTAACTTAGAACTTACGACGCGCATCACCCTAAGTTTATGTGTCATCTTGTTTAATGCTTACGACGCGCATCACATTAACACAAAATACACTTACCGTTCACGAGTCGTTGGAGACATGATCCTAGGTATGTCGTCACTCATCCTATTAGCATGTAAATCACTTACCCTACCACCCTATGCAGCAACTACAATTGAGAGCCCGACGCGGTGAACTCAATCCTAGATTACTACGGCATATTAAACTCCCCCCTTAGAAACATCCGTGCACAAGACTATCTTTAGGTTCGATTATGTGATCAGGTAAGCAATTAATCAATTTGACATCTACTAAACACAAACATAAACAACTTAAACTAAATCATAATCCTAACATGCAATCTAAATCGTTACACAACATACATATTCATATGCAAATCACAAAGAAGAGTTCATAAACATGCTTATTATGCAAAACCGAAAACCAAATCGTATATATATCATAACAAACTGTTTTACACAGAAAATTAGTACACAAAACCATGAAGGATTTCATGCTTAACCTACCTATAAGGTTCGGCAAAGATGAAGGGTGATTCGGCGGAAGGATGGCAGTTGGCAGCAAGGGTTGGCGGCGGCGGCAAGACTTTGTGTTTTTCTGTGTTTGAGGGTTTTTGGGTAGAGTTTGGTTATACTATGTTTTGAGCAATTGAAAGACACTAAACTAAGAGCTATACATGTCTATTTATACAAAAAATTTCGAACAAAACCCTAGGGAATTCGGGAGCTTCAAGGAGACACAACCTTTGTTGGACTTGGAATCCTTCTTGGACTTGGTTTCCTCCTTTCATCTTTGGACAAGGATTTCGACTTGGATCTTGGATTTCTGATTTATTGGACTCCTCTACATGCTATTGGATCCATGTAGGCCTCTTACATGAGTTCTTGGGCTCATAGGCAGCCGAAATCATTGGCAAACTCGGCAAGGACAGACTTTCCCGGTTTGACCGGAAAAGTTCCATTCTTAGTTGTTTCGGCTGCCATGATGACTTCTTCGAATCTCCTTCTTCAATGCAGCTTCCCATGACTTCATTAAGCTTCTCTTAAGTCCTTTCACATACTTGGGAAGAATTTTGGTGAAGAAACATCCTCCCAAACTCGTGTGACAACTTAGGCAGAAGCTGCCCAGTTTTGCAGCTTGACCTCCGTCCATTGTTTTGATCATAACTCCTTCATCTGAACTCCAAATGCTGCGATTCAAGAAGATCTGAAAACTAGACTTCCGTAGGTTTCCAATGATATATGGCTCGTCCTCAGATTCCTCCTGGATCTTTAGATATGATTTTCCGAAGTTGATGTAGGGTTTCTGTAAATTTCTGCTCGGATCAAAATCTTATGTTTCGGAGTTTCTTCTTTTCCATGGCTTCTTTTGTTGTCCTCCGTGAATCCAATCTTCATGATTCTTGTTCTCATATGCTCATTTACATGTCATCTACACATTAAACCAAATTCATCAAAAATGACAATGTAAAGGTACGGTGAATCATAAGAGAAATAACCAAGTCTTATCCAAAATCGGTTTTACAACACTTAAGCACAAATTTCTGTATAAAGACACATATTAACCATTACTCTACAGAAAAACCTTTTTGACTTAATATAAGTAAAAACGACATTACTAAGGAATAAACCAAGTATAAATGAGGGTAAAAATATATTAAAAACATAGCGTAAAATGCACTTATCAAACTACCCCACACTTACCCTTTGCTAGTCCCTTAGCAAACTGACTCTAAACTAAAAACAAAACAAACGACTCAAAAACTTCTACTACCCTTAGAAAGATTGTCTCAGGATCTTTATCATGCATAACCTTCAAGTTAGAACATTCGAATGGAAAGCATAATTGCAAAGCTTCATAAGCATGTATCATAGCATGAACAAGTAAGATATGAGATCATATAGCACAAACATGTATGATAACCGTTCCACCTCACAATATCATACTCTCTTCTTTTCACTCATCCATGGTATTCACTCAATCGTATATGCAAGGCAAAAGATGATAAGATAACAAATAACTTGCATATTTCATCAAATAAAAGTACTTTGTGAATAGAAATTCATGGAAAAACCTCATATAACAATTATGTGCAATAATGGACCAAAACCATATGCTTGACTCATGAGAAAATCTCCGCAAATCAAATTTAGCTATCTTAAGAATCATGAATTAATCTCAATAATATGGTTGTAATGGGGCTTGGTTTCATAAGGTAGGAATATTTAGATAAGTGGTGATTTTAAGACGTCACCAAGACTTTAGCAAATCTCGCTCCTCCTCATGTCTTCACTTCAAGGGTCGAATTTCTTCATGTTGGACCCATACGTCATTCTTGACTTCTCCCCATATTGTGAACAAGACAAAGGTCATATAAACACTTTTAGACCTTCAAATAATCACAACTCCAAATTCACAAAACATTTTAACACACCATGAAAGAATTTGTGCCTTGAACTTCAATTCTATCCGATTTTTTGTTTTTTTTTTCTTTTATTTTTTTTCGGAATTTATGTCTTTCTTTTTGTTCATACATGGCACATATACAATACAAAACATTGGTGTTTAACCCCACACTTGCTCTTTATTACCTTGTCCACCCCACACTTGTTCTTCAGCATCACGCATTACAGCTCTATCAGAAGTACTTTGCCAAGTCTTGATAACAAGGTAAAAGTTTAGCTATTCTAAGCAAAGGAATTCTGTTTAAAGGTGATTGAAATAAAAGGCTCAATGTAGGCTCGAAGGGGTTAACTAAGGAGTCCCACGACGGGCACAAAATAGGCATATGCTTTATTTGGCAATGGTGGTGATCCTAATGAGATTAAATTCAATCATATTCAAAATCAAGACAAGTTATGATTATAAAGTTTCAAAAATCACATAAGCAAGTTCTAGTAAATTCTAGAGTCCATTAAAAAGCTATAGCACATAGTTATTGAATATGCAAAGAATGATGAGGTTTCAAAAGATAGTGAGAAAGTAGTGAAAATTTCAAAAAATTTAGACAAAATCGGCACATCACTCATGAAAGAAAGTTTTTTAAGCTCAAAAGCTCACATAGGTTATGTTGGAAACAAATTAATCAAACATGCATACTTCATTATCAATCAAGTCTCAAATATTCATACTAATTCACAATATCCATGAAACTTGCAATTTCTTAAGATAAATGTTAAACCGTCAATCATGCATTCAAAGATATAGTTCATCATAGACTTTTAAGGGTATATCCTAAGACTCAAAACAATTAAAAACTAAAGATTACGGAAAATTTTAAAAATTGAAAGAAAATTTCAACACACTGAAAATTTTTCGAAAAAGTTTGAAAAACACACAAATAAAAATATGTTACTATGTAACCTTTACCCCACACTTAGAAAATTACATTGTCCTCAATGTAAACCCAGAATCATGTCATAATTTCCTAAGCATGTGTCTAAGTCACATAATAAACACAAAATAACAAAAATAATTCAACCATAAAAGTGAAGGGATTAGATAAATGCAAACTCTCGTTGATGGCTCCTCCACAGCTACGGTTGAAATGAGTTGCCTCTCATGCAGCGCTTAATGTTTATAGTCTATCAGCCTAGACTCCTTTTTCCTTTCTGATGGCGCCATCCTTTGTTGCCTTCTTGAAACGTGCTCTGCTTCACTTTGTGTTAACATTGTGCACGATATCATGACCAGGTTTGGCTTCCTTGCGTCCAACGTCACCAAACAATTTCTTGTCAGAACTGGTCATTTATGGGAACCTGCAAAACCAATCTGGCACAATTGAACAAAGATCAAGTGAGCAATGTCAAAAACTTAGATAGAATTCGAAAAACTTAGCATAAAAATTTCGGCAACATCATGTCATGGCATAAGTTTCGAATTCAATGTCATGTAAGCACAAAAGTGTCGGCAACCTAGTAAAGTTGCTAGCTGATTTTATTAACTCTCTAATTTTCAAGGTACGTGGAGCAGGGAAGACCACTGTGCAATGGACTGATACAGCCCAAGGTAGTGTTTTGCTTTGTCCGATATACCATAAAAATTAGAGCCAAATTAATTTGAAGTTCATGGCGTCATACATGTCTAAGTAAATTCTAGCGTTTAAAGTGTGGTGATGCTTCGGCCCAAGCATTTGGCTAGTTCGAGCGGGTTCCGTGGTTTCAGAAGGCAAGTGTCAATGTCACGGGGGGCGAACCCCCTACAAGAACCAGGCAGGACTCGTTTGTGATCAAGGAGGCGGACCCCTATCGACCCCTTCACCGAGAAGAGTGGTCAGTCATGATCTTGAGATCCAATTGAACAAACCTGAATTCCATATCTATGACAGAATGGCCCCTTACTCAGCTAGGAACAAACTCGGGTCACTAGACCACTCGACAAATGTTAATCAAAGCCGCCCTCAACCTCATGAAATCCGCAAATAACATGAAGGGTTTAGGCTAAGATTAACAAATGCGGCTTCTCCCTACATGTTACACTTTAAAAACCACAATAAACTCCAAACACATATGAAACAATAAACCTCCTAAATATTTACTAAGTTACAATAGTTACAACAGAACACATATGGCATGAAAATATACACATTTAATACATACAAATTCGGCACATACAATAAAATATAAGAGAGAAACTGTTAGTCAAAAATATGGCACAAAATATACAATTTTCACACAAAGGAATTCGGCATATACAAATATACAATGTACAAATCGACAATACACACAAATACATTCGAAACATATGTGTTTTGGCACACACACATGTGACGTGGCCAAAAGTTGACCTGCAATTTAAAACCCTATCATTGTAGCATTAGTAAGTAGGGATCGTTCTAGCCGGGGACACTAGGGAAGGATTATGTTCTGCAAAACAAATCGTTAGTAACATTCACAAATACAAGTACAATTCTGTCACAACTATACAAGTATAACACACATGATAATATTCACAAATATAAACATATTTACATCGAAATAGATGGGAGTTGAAAGTTGGTTCGAAATATAAAGAAAATAAAACAGAAATAAACAAACATATATATACAAGTGATCATTCAATCCTTTCAACATTTAGAACAACACAAAACACCGATTAGTTAACATGCAAGGTTATGAATCGGATTAACAAGCAACATTTATAATTTCGAACACTTCAATTAATTTCAACCTTTAATGACTTCTCATGTGTTTTTAGGAACTTCAAATATGCCTGAACCTAAAACATATATGTGTCACCTTGTTTAAACCATCAAATATGCCTAATCTAAACAAGATACACTTACCGTTCACGAGTCGGTTGAAGACATGGTCATAGGTATGGCGTCACTCATCCTAATAGCATGCAAATCTCTCACCCTACCACCCTATGCAGCAACTAAAACCAAGCCATCAAATATGCCTAACTTGATCCTAGATTACCACGGCAGATTAAACTCCCCCCTAATAGCTAACTTGTCTAGATTCAAGCTAACCTAGAGTTCGATTACGTGCTCAGGTGATGATTAATCAATTAAAGTTCTCTAATCATATAAACACAGCAAGTTAAGTCTTTTATTCACAATCTAAACATGCATTCTAATCGTTATGTTCAAACAATCACATATAAAAAATCACAAAGAAGAATCACATGATCATGCTTGAAACATAAAACCGCAAAAACAATACATATATTATCAATGAATTTCGACAAACATATAGAGTACTCAAAAGCTTACATAGATCCATACCTAAACCTCCTAGAGAAAATCGGCAAAGGTAGGGTGGTTGGCGAAAGAATGGTTGAACTCTCCGGTGAACAATGGATGCGGCAGCTTTTCGTATCTCTAAGTGTTTAGGGTTTTTGGGTAGAGCTTGGCTCTCTAAATATTACAAAGGTTGAAGACACTAAAACTAAGAGCTATACATGTCTATTTATACAGAAAATTTCGAACAAAACCCTAGGGAAATTCGGCCACTTCAAGGAATCCTATTCCTTGATGAACTTGTAATCCTTTTTGGACTTGGTTTCTTCTTTCTTCTTTGACAAGGATTTCGACTTTGGACTTGGATTTCTGACTTCTTGGGCTCTCCTAAATGTTCATGGATCAATGTAGGCCTCATTACACAAGTTTTGGGCTTCTAGGCAGCCGAATCCATTGCAAGAACTCGGTAGAGACAGACTTTCCCGGTTTGACCGGGAAAGCTCCATACTTAGTTGTTTCGGCTGCCATGATGACTTCTTCGAATCTCCTTCTTCAATGCAGCTTCACATGACTCCATTAAGCTCTTCTTAAGTCCTTTGATATGCTTGGGAAGAATTTTGGTGAAGAAACATCCTCCCAAACTCGTGTGACAACTTAGGCAGAAACTGCCCAGTTTTGCAGCTTGACCTCCGTCCATTGTTTTGATCATAACTCCTTCATCTGAACTCCAATTGACGCGATTCCAAAAGATCTGAAAACTATACTTCCGTAGCTTTCCAATGATATATGGCTCGTCCTCAGATTCCTCCTGGATCTTTAGATATGATTTTCCGAAGTTGATGTAGGGTTTCTGGAAATTTCTGCTCGGATCAAAATGCAATGTTTCGGAGTTTCTTCTTTTCCGTGGCCTCTCTTGTTGTCCTTCATGAGTCCAATCTTCATGATTCTTGTTCTCATATGCTCATTTACATGTCATCTACACATTAAACCAAATTCATCAAAATTGACAATGTAAAGGTACGGTGAATCATGATAAAATTACCAAGTGTTTGTTCCAAATCGAATTTTCAACACTTAAGCACACTTTTCTGTATAAATACATGTTTTAGCCATTGCTCTACAGAAAAACCCTTTTTGACTCAAACTAAGTAAAAACAACAATACTAAGGAATAAACAAGGTAAAAATGAGGGTAAAAACATATTAAAAACATAGCGTAAAACGCACTTATCAAACTACCCCACACTTACCCTTTGCTAGTCCCTTAGCAAACTGACTCTAAAACAAAAACAAAACGAAAACTTTAAAAACTTCTAATACTTAAACAACTAATACCCTTAAATGATTTGTCTCAGATTCTTTAGCATGCATAACCTTCAAGTTAGAACATTCGAATGGAAAGCATAATTGCAAAGCTTCATAAGCATGTATCATAGCATGAACAAGTAAGATATGAGATCATATAGCACAAACATGTATGATAACCGTTCCTCCTCACAATGGCATACTCTCTTCGTTTCACTCATCCATGGTATTTACTCAATAGTATATGCAAGAGAAAAAGATGATAAGATAACAAATAACTTGCATATTTCAACAAATAAAAGCTCTTTGTGAATAGAAATTCATGGAAAAACCTCATATAACAACTATGTGCGATAATGGACCAAAACCATATGCTTAACTCATGAGAAAATCTCCACAAATCAAAGTTAGCTATCTTAAGAATCATGAATTAATCTCAATAAAAATGGTTGTAATGGGATTAAGTTTCATAAGGTAGGAATTTTTGGATAAGTGGTGCTATAAGAAATCACCAAGACTTAAGCAAATTTCGATCCTCCTTATGTCTTCACTTCATGAATAGGAAAAAGGTCAAATATAAACAATCTTTAGACCTTCAAATAGTCACAACTTCCAAATTCACAAACTTTACAAAACACCAAAACTTTGTGCCTTGAACTTTTGATCCGAAACTCTTTTATTTTCCGATTGCTTCTTTTTTTCTTTTTTTTTCTTTCTTTTTCGGAATTTTTTTTCTTAAACACATTTTTTTTCGGACATAAAATTTTTTTTCGGCACATATACAATACAAAACAATGGTGTTTAACCCCACACTTCAACGTTACCCCACACTTGTTCTTTGACATCACATTACAGCTCCATCGAAAAATGTTTGGCCAAGTCTTGATAACAAGGTCAAGGATTAACTATTCTAAGCTGAGGAATTCTGTTTAAAGGTGATGAAATAAAAGGCTCAATGTAGGCTCAAAGGGGTTAACTAAGGAGTCCCACGACGGGCACAAAATAGGTAGAGGCTTAATTTGGCTGTGGTGGTGATCCTAATGAGATTTAATTCAATCATATTCAAAATCAAGACAATTTATGATTATAAAGCTTCGAAAATCACATAAGCAAGTTCTATTAAATTCTAGAGTCCATTAAAAATCTATAGCACATAGTCATTGAATTTGCAAAGAATGATGAGGTTTCGAAAGATAGTGAAAATTTAGTGAAAATTTTGAAAAAATTTAAGCAAAAATCGGCACATAATTCACTCATGAAAGAAAGTTTTTAGGCTCAAAAGCTCACATAGGTTATTTGGAACAATTTAATCAAACATGCATACTTCATTATTAATCAAGTCTCAAATATTCATACTAATTCACAATATCCATGAAACTCGCAATTTCTTAAGATAAATGTTAAACCGTCAATCATGCATTCAAAGATATAGTTCATCATAGACTTTTAAGGGTATATCCTAAGACACAAAACAAAAATTAAATTTCGAAATTGTTTTTTTTTTTTTTATAAAAATTACGGAAAACATTAAAAATTGGAAGAAAATTTCGACATAAATTGAAAAACATAAAAATAACAATATGTTACTATGTAACCTCTACCCCACACTTAGAAAATTACATTGTCCTCAATGTAAAACCAAAATAATGTCATAATTCCCTAAGCATGTGTCTAAGTCACATATTAAACTAAAATAACAAAATAATTCAACCATAAAAGTGAAGGGATTAGATAAATGCAAACTCTCGTTGATGGCTCCTCCACAGCTACAGTTGAAATGAGTTGCCTCTCATGCAGCGCTTAATGTTTATAGTCTGTCAGCCTAGACTCTTCTCCTTTTTGATGGCGTCACTATGGTTGTGGCGATGGCTCCTCAAATGATTGGATGTCTACGTCACATTTCGGGAACATAGGATAATAAAGCTTAAGTCGATGACCGTTTACCTTAAACCTATTTCCTGAGGTTGTGCTTTGAATTTCCACTGTACCATAAGGCAATACATTAGTGATAACAAATGGGCCTTCCCAACGTGAACGAAGCTTACCTGGAAAGAGTCTAAGTCGTGAGTTGAACAACAGGACTTGCTGTCCTATTTCGAATGTCTTTCCCCTTATCATGTTGTCATGATATGCTTTCGTTTTTACTTTGTATGTCATGGCAGATTCATAGGCGTCGTTTCTGATTTCTTCAAGCTCACAGATTTGTAACTTCCTATGTAAGCCAGCCTCGTCCTTGGCCATATTGAATGTCTTAACTGCCCACCATGCTTTGTGCTCCAACTCCACTGGAAGATGACATGCCTTGCCATAAACAAGTCTAAATGGCGACATCCCTATTGGCGTCTTGAACGCAGTCCTGTAGGCCCATAGTGCATCGTCTAATCGATCACTCCAATCTTTCCTCGTAGGTCCTACAGTCTTCTCCAAAATCTGCTTGATCTCCCTATTAGATGTTTCAGCCATGCCGCTTGTTTGAGGATGATATGGCGTTGATACTTTATGGGTGACTCCATACTTTTTAAGCAAAGCCTCAATAGTTCGATTGCAGAAATGTGATCCACCATCGCTTATCAAAACTCTTGGCGTTCCAAACCTAGCAAAAATGTTAGTTTTGACAAACTCTGCAACAATTTTTGAATCATTAGACCTGGTGGCTTTTGCTTCCACCCATTTCGACACATAATCAACAGCCAATAAGATATAAAGAAAGCCTTTAGATGAAGGAAAAGGTCCCATAAAATCAATGCCCCAAACATCAAATATTTCGACAACTATGATTGGGGTTAAGGGCATTTGATCTCTCTTACCCAAATTACCTGTTCTTTGGCAACGATCACATGAAGCGCATGTTGTATAAGCATCTTTGAATAACGTTGGCCAATAGAAACCGGCTTCGAACACCTTTCTAGCAGTCTTCTTTGGTCCAAAATGTCCTCCACATGCCTCCTTATGGCAAAAATTCAAGATGGATTGATGCTCTTCTTCTGGCACACAACGACGAATGACTTGGTCTCCACAGTGGCGCCACAAGTATGGCGCATCCCATATGTATTGTCGAGCGTACTTCTTGATTTTCAACCTTGTATGACTCGGCATAGATGAAGGAAAATTCCTTGTCACAATGTAGTTCACCAAATCGGCATACCAAGGTTCCTTAACTTCCATTCGAAACAGTTGTTCATCCGGGAATGATTCGGACATAGGAATGGCATCCTCCTCATGCACAATTCGGCTAAGATGGTCTGCTACAACATTCTCGCATCCTTTCTTATCCTTTATCTCAATGTCGAATTCTTGGAGTAGCAAGATCCATCGAATGAGCCTTGGCTTAGCATCTTTCTTTGTCATCAAGTACCTTAAAGCTGCATGATCAGAATAAACAACAACTTTAGAATTCAAGAGATAAGATCGAAATTTTTCTAAAGCAAAAATAACAGCTAAAAGTTCTTTTTCAGTTGTGGTATAATTGAGCTGGGCATCGTTGAGTGTCCGTGACGCATAGTAAATGACGCATGGCTTCTTGTCCTTACGTTGGCCGAGTACAGCTCCCATGGCATAGTCCGAAGCGTCACACATCAACTCAAATGGCAAATTCCAGTCTGGTGGCGTCATTATTGGTGCAGAAGTAAGCAAATTCTTCAAGTGCACAAACGCATCCTCACACTCTTGAGACCATGAAAATGGCACATCTTTCTGCAGCAAGGAAGTAAGTGGTTTTGCCACCAAAGAAAAGTCCTTGATGAACCTCCTATAAAAACCTGCATGGCTAAGGAAAGAACGAACCTCTCTCACCGTTGAAGGTGAGGGTAAGTGATGCATGATATCAATCTTGGCTTTATCAACTTCTATTCCTTTAGCAGAGACAATATGGCCTAAAACTATACCTTGATTTACCATGAAATGACATTTTTCCCAATTGAGTACAAGGTTAGTTTCAACACACCGGTTTAAAATCTTTTCTAAATTCTCTAAGCATGCATCGAAATCTTTGCCATAAACACTAAAATCATCCATAAACACTTCAATGATATTTTCGATTTAATCAGAGAAAATATTATACATACAACGTTGAAACGTACCTGGGGCGTTGCATAATCCAAAAGGCATTCGGCGATAAGCAAACGTACCAAAGGGACATGTAAACGTTGTCTTTTCTTGATCATCCGGATGTATCATGATCTGGTTGTAACCGCTGTATCCATCCAAGAAGCAGTAGAACTCATGACCGGCAAGTCTCTCCAACATTTGGTCCATGAAAGGCAATGGCATGTGATCCTTGCGTGTAGTTGCATTAAGTCTTCTATAATCGATGCACATGCGATGTCCCGTCACCAAACGTTGTGGCACTAATTCGTTCTTGTCATTTTCTACCACCGTCACTCCACTCTTCTTTGGCACCACTTGAACTGGTGATATCCACTGACTATCTGAGATTGGGTATATGACACCACAATCTAATAACTTGATCACCTCGTCCTTTACAACCTTCATCATTGGTGGATGCAAACGTCTTTGAGCCTCCCTTATAGGCTTGGCGCCATCCTCAAGTAGAATTCGATGAACACATTTTGTCGGACTAATTCCCTTGATGTCTGCCAAAGTCCAACCGATGGCAGCTGTGTTCCTTTTCAAAACCGCAATTAGCTTGTCTTCTTGTTGCTTTTTCAACGTTGATGACACAATAACCGGTAGAGTGTCATCTTTTCCAAGAAAAACGTACTTTAAATGTGGGGGTAGAGCTTTGAGCTCTAACTTAGGGGCCTGTTTCACAGATGGTAACAACTTATTAGTAGAAATTGGAATTGACAAAGGAGAATACTTATCGTAAAGTGGTAGTGAATCAAGCTCCTTCACAACTTCAAGTATGGACGGCTCCAAATCTTTCAAAGCCTCCTCATCCCGTTCTCCAAACTTGTCAAATCCGACCCCTCGCTCGATGGCTAATTGCTATGCTTGATGGGTGGTCATTGCACACGGTGCAACACCACCATACCTCCATTCACTGCCGAATTCTTCCCCATAAGTTTCGGCATTCCCCTCTTGACATAACTCGACATTGCTGTTTGTTTCTTCCATTTCGGCACTTGGATGTCTCATGGCATCAAAAATGTTGAACTTGATCATCTCGCCATCAAACTCCATTGTCAAATTACCTCCAGCAACGTCGATATTCGTTCTTGTTGTTCGCATGAAGGGTCGTCCCAACAACAACTGTGTCGAGTTTGTAGATGACTCCTCCATTTCTAGCACATAAAAGTCCGCAGGAAATATCAGTTGATTAACCTGCACAAGAACATCTTCAACATACCCCTCGGGGTACTTGTTAGAATGATCCGCCAATTGGATCACAACACTATCAGTTTTAAGAGGTCCTAGATCTAGAGACTTATAAAGGTTTAGTGACATAACATTAATTGAAGCTCCTAGATCTAGCATGACATTCTCAAAACGAGTAGAACCAATAACACACGGGATAGAGAAACTCCCTGGATCCTTCATTTTTGGCGGCATCTTTCGTTGAATGACGGCAGAGACCGTCTCACTCATCTTGACAACTTGTTTCTCCCTTGTGTGCCTTCTTGTTGTGCAAAGCTCCTTCAAGAACTTAGCATACTTTGGGATTTTTCGAATGCACTCCAACAAGGGTAGATTGACGTTCACTTTTCGAAAAACATCCAACACTTCTTCGTCGGATTTATCCTTTTTGCTCTTAGTGAACCTAGAAGGAAAAGGTAGAGAAGAAGATTGATTAGTATTAACTAAATCACTAGGGTTTGAAATCATACCTTCCTTCGTTGAAGTTGCCGGATCTTTTTCAAGATCCCTCTTTTTCATTGCCTCCAAGTCTGCCTTGCTTGGCTCAGCTTCTTTGTTTCGCACGGTTTTTCCTTGAACTTGGCCATGTTGCTTGGCATTTGCAGGTGGGTGCTCGGCATTGTGCTTGCTTCCATGCTCGGCATCATTCATGCCTAGCTCGGCATCCTCTTCTTCATCACTCATGTCTAAAGCTCCAAATCCTTTTGTGGTTTTAGGCTTTGAAGGTGGCGACGACAAGGTTTTCCCGCTTCTTGTGACAACAACTTGTGCTTGCTTATTCTTGGGATTCTTGATGACGCCTCCTGGCAACCTCCCTTGTTCATTGAATTTCCCCATGAAGTCCACAACTTGCCCCATTTGATTCTTTAATTCCATAATATCTTTCGACATCAAGGCAATGTCCTTGGTGTTGGTTTGAGTTGTGGCTAACAAAGATTGTGTCGAAGTGGCGATGTTCTTGAAAATTTCATCATAATTTTGCTGGCCACTCGACTGTCCTCCTTGTTGGTAGGGTTGGTATGGCCTTGGCATAAAATTGCCTTGAGGCCGTGCCATGTAAGTACTTGGTTGCTGCCCTTGTGCGTTTGGTTGTGGATTCAGCACGTTGTTGTTGTTGCTCCAACGGAAGTTTGGATCGTTGGCTCTTGGATTGAAGTTTTGAAAACGTGTCTGACCTCCTGAACCTTGGACATTGCCGAACCCTCCTTGGTAACCCACGGCATTCACATCTTCAATGTATGAGTTCACCTGATTGCATTGCTCTGATGTATGTCCTTCTAAGCTGCACACACCACAAACTGACACATTCTTCTCCTTTGCTAATTTCGACACCATCAATGTCAACTTGTTCAAGTCTTCCTTCAACTCATGTATGACACTTGACTCGTCATGATCACTTATCTTGTTGGCACGTCTTGTTGCAAATGAGCCGAATTGTTGATTGTTGGTTGCTCTCATCTCCAACAAGTTGCTTGCCTCTTCTCTACTTTTCTCCATAAGTGAGCCACCAGCTGCTGAATCTAAGAATTGTCTTTCCATAGGGCGCAGACCCTCATAAAAATACTGAAGCAGCAGGCCCTCACGGATGCCATGATTGGGGCATGACGCCACAAGTGCCTTGTACCTCTCATAATATGCATCGAAAGACTCATCCACATCCTGCTTAATTGAAGTGATCTCCTTTCGAATTTGTGTCACCCTTGACGATGGAAAATACTTAAGGAGAAACTCATTCATCATAGTAGCCCATGACGTGATCCGTCCAGCTGGCACTGCAAAGAACCACTCCCTAGCTTTATCCTCTAGTGAAAACGGAAATGATTTCATTTTCACAAGTTGCAAGTCAGCTCCTCTAGGGCACATGATGTCGCAACTAAACTCAAATTGTTGTAAGTGTCGGTTCGGATCTTCTCCACTTAACCCATGTGATAGGAGCCTAAAAGGTGACGTTATTATGTGCTAAACACTCTTGTTTATGCTTTGTTGAGTCTATTTAGGTTAAGATTGAGTCATAATATAGTTTAATGTTGTTTTGGAAGAGTTTTTGGTAAAATGTGCTAAAGTGTTGAGAAAATTGGCTAAGTGTTAAAAGTGTGATTTCAAGGATTTTGTAAGAGCGTTCGCAGTGTCTTAAACATGGTGGAAGTGCATGAAAAATTGGGAATATAATCTTTGGTTGCTGAAATACATTGTGTTAAAATTTCAGGTCAATTGGAGCACGGGAAGACCTTGCGAACGATGCCAGAGTTGGCAGTCCGAGAAGAGAATGTTCCAGGGACTGTAGAAGTTTCGCTGCTACTGTGTCTGATCTTTCGGGGGCTGTATCTGACGCAATACTTGGAACTGGAAAACGTGCCATATACCATTTGAAAGGTCTTCGAGTCTAGTTTCTCTGGGACTTGGAATCACGGCAATTGAAGCACTACAGAAGGAGATATGCTGGAATTACTAAGGCAAGGTCATGCTGTCGAAAACTGCAGTATTTTCCTGGATGCATCAGGAAAGTTTCTTTGGACTTTTTAATTACAATTTCGACAATCATGGACCTTGGGGCTTGATGGACATGTCCATATGTGTTTAATGAAGAACTTCAAGCTGAAGATTCATCAAAGTGGCTGGCGAAGTGAAGGGAGAAAAGAGAAGCACATGACTTGCACATGGGAATAACCAAAACCATCTTGGTTTGGGATTGCTTGAGTGCCGACCAAACCCTAGTATTTTTCCCTATAAAAAGCCTTGTAATCGCATGAGAAAAGGTATCATCAACATTGCAAAACTCAGCCGAAGCCAAAGCAGCTGCCGAAAGTTCCATCACCATTCAAAGACCCCAATTCCGATTTCCATACTCCATCCTTTGATCCGAAGCACGTAGTCGAGGATCTCCGTGCACTTGAAGAATAGACCACGTAGGAACCTAATGTGCATGTTTCGATTCTAGCATGATTTAGGTATTTCGGCATAGATTGATATGAGATTAGAAATTGTTTTCTATGTTCTTGCATTGTTATTTGGTGTTGGTTTGTGTAATTGTTGATCGATCACATGTTTATATGTATAAAAGTAATATAGGACTTTATTTCATTGCATCTTTCCGAAAATATAAACTCCAAATCTTTAAAACTCTATGTTTATTTCGACAACTTTGATTAGATTAGATGGATCTACCCTGTGGTTGGATCCCCGGTTTAGAACGATACCCTTACTTGCTTTATACGATGACAATGACTGTGTACAGAGTTAATTGATGCGTGTGCAAATACGAACTATCAAATGGCGCCGTTGCCGGGGATCCTTCGGGATCCTCAATCTTTTTAATTGTCGAAATTTACATCGTATATATGTCTATATGTGAATATTTGTATAGTTGGTTCGAATGTATATATTTGTGTGCTTTTGTAATTATAAAAATTGGTGCCATGTATGATTGTTGAAATGCTTTTGAAATTAATTTTCATGTTTAATTTTGTTTTGTTTGATTTTTGGAACCCTCATGTATTCTAACTTGATCTTGGCCAATTGGTTTTTCAGGTGCTAGACGTGCATGCTACCCCGCGCTACTCGTTCATCTTCACAAGGAGATCTTGTTCCTTTGAATCCGGAGATTAACCGTGTTTGCAGAAAACAAAAGAAGACACAAAAGGCAGCAAGTAGTAGCACGGCATCACCTCGAGAACTTGCAGAGCAAGAACCACCATCTCCATTCCGAATTCAGTCCGAGGATTCTTCATCCGGATCCGAGGCCAAGACCGAGCAAACTCTTGAGAAAAATCAGTCTGACGTTGTCATGGCCAACATGCCACTCAAAGATGCTTTCAACCCTACTACTCCAGCTTCACCATCATGCATTTCTGTTACAGTGCCGGATCAAGCTCACTTCTCTATTCCAGTTCAGCTACTTGGGCAACTGCCGAAGTACTCAGGCTCGGCCATGGAGGATCCGAACGTGCACTTGAGGGAGTTTCTTGACATCTGTCAACTCCAAGCTATCACCCATCTGCCTTCAGACACTTTGAGGTTACTTTTGTTTCCATTCACCTTGAAGGATGACGCCAAGCGTTGGTTGTACTCTTTGCCTTCAGGGGTGGTTACAACTTGGGATGACATGACCAAGAGGTTCTTGAAGCAATTCTTCCCCGCTCAACTCACTAAGAAACTGAGGAGGGAGATTCAGAACTTCACTCAGAAGGATGGAGATACTTTTTATGAGGCTTGGGAGGAGTTTCAGGAGCTTCAGCGCAAGTGTCCACACCATGGAATCAGTTTAGATGAGTTGGTTCAGTTTTTCTATGAAGGATTGGACAATGCCAACAGAGGTATGATCGATTCTGCTAGTGGATGCACATTTATGAACAAGACCGGAACTCAAGCTTATGCTTTGATTGAGGACTTGGCGGATAACAATCGTCAATTTAGTACCAAGAACTCAAGGAAAACAGCAGGAGGCCGAAGTGGAGGCATGTATGACGTGGGAGCTCGGAACCAAATGATCACCATGGAGAGGAAGCTCGATGTCTTGGTCAAGGCCATGGCCGGTTCGACTATTGGTCCACAAACATGTGGAATTTGTTCAATGACAGATCATAATACGGATACATGTCCGAATGGTGCATTGAGCGAGGAGGAGTTGAATTTCATGGGACAACAGAGGCAGAAGTATGACCCTTACTCGAACACCTACAATCCTGGACTCAGAGATCATCCAAACTTTCGTTGGAGTAATGGTGCTCAACCGAACAATGCTCAAGCTCAAGGACCTCGTCCTTCAGGTTTGTTTGTGAGTCCTCAGGTACCTCAAGGTTTTGTTCCTAACTCTTCTAATTTTGTGCCTAATAATGCTAGTTTTTCTACTCCAAATTATGATGAACTCTTGAAGTCCCTTGCTCAAGGGCAACAGAATTTAACATCTGCAACTCAAGCTTTAGTGACAGGTCAACAAGCTAATTCTAAAGAGATCACGGAGTTAAAGAAGCAGATGGGACAAGTTATTGATTTCATGGGTAAAATTCATGAAAGTGGTAAGTTGCCGGGACAAACTTTGCCAAATCCAAATGCAGGACAATTCAAGGTAGTTGCAACTCGGAGTGGGAGAGTTTTTGAGGAGCCATTGTTGAAGAAGTTGGGGACTTCTAAAGGAGAAGATATTGAGCTGTTGCAAGAGGAGGAAGATGAGAATGTAGAGGAGGTTTTTGTGGAGCAAAATCCGGCAGCAACCCTGCCAGGGTCCGAGCAGCAAGGCGGCGGTCCGAGGGGCAGTCCGGCAGACTTTTCTGCCGAGTCCGAGAAGATACAAGGTGGTGAGGCCGTGCCTTACCCTCATGCAGTCCCTGCTGATCCGAAAGGTGCCAAGGAAAAAGGTAAGTCTTCTAGTTCTAGTGGTTTAGTTTCATCTAACGTCCATACTCGATACCCTTTCCCAAACAGGTTTGCAAAATCAAAGCACGATGAAGCTGATCGTGCAATGATTGAGTTATTCAAGAAGGTGGAAGTGAACATGCCATTGTTGGAGTGCATTCAACAAAATCCTAAGTATGCTAAGTTCTTGAAAGAGTTGTGCACTAACAAGAGGCTTCCACGAGAGAAGGATGTGGCGATTATGAATGAAACCATCTCTGCGGTTTTTCAAAGGAAACTACCACCAAAGCTTAAGGATCCAGGGAGTTTTTCTATTCCTTGCACTATAGGCACTCATAGTTTTGACAGGATCATGTTAGATCTAGGTGCTTCTATTAATGTCATGCCTTCGTATCTTTATGCGGACTTAGGTCTAGGTGCATTGAAAAAGGATGATATTATTATTAGACTAGCTGACCGTTCTAATACAATCCCTTTGGGATATGTTGAGGATGTTTTGGTGCAGGTTGCTAATCTAACTTTTCCTGCAGATTTCTATGTCATTGACATGGAACCCACAGATGCAGATGACAAGGAAATTCCCATTCTGTTGGGAAGGCCATTCATGAGGACTGCTAGGACCAAGATTGATGTCCATTCCGGAGAGATAACGTTTGAAATTGATGGTGACATCATTAGTTATAACGTGTTCGACGCTATGAGGTATCCACTTCCCGAAATTTTTCGTGATTCTTTTTCTATTGATGTGGTGGATTCTCTTGCAGAAGAACATGTTGAAATGATAACTCAAGACATCTTGGCTCTCACCCTAGCTAAAGGGATCGGATATGACAAGTTTGGATCAAAAACTTGTACAATGCAGCAAGAGGCCGTGCCTCTTGCTCTCATAGAAACCGCGGCTTCTCTTGAGGTCGCTGCTGAGGTAACCTACTCTCCCTTTAGTCCAATTTTCTCTTCATCTAACAAGTTTCTACCATCCATTGTTCAAGCTCCAAAGTTAGATCTCAAGGTTCTTCCGGAACACTTGAAGTATGTGTTCTTGGGAGAGAATGAGACATTGCCGGTCATCATGTCATCCTCATTAGAGAAGGACCAAGAGGAGAGGTTGATTGCAGTGTTGAAGCGACACAAGACGGCTATTGGATGGACTTTAGCCGACATCAAGGGAATCAGCCCTACCATGTGTGTCCATCGAATTCTTTTAGAGGATGGTGCGAAACCAACCAAGGAAGGACAACGTCGACTTCACCCACCTATGATGCAAGTTGTGAAGGATGAGGTGACTAAGTTACTTGATTGTGGAGTCATCTATCCTATCTCGGATTCAAGGTGGATTTCGCCGGTTCAAGTTGTGCCAAAGAAGAGTGGGATCACAGTTGTGAAGAATGCTGAAAACGAGTTGGTGCCTCAACGAACCGTGACCGGTCATAGAGTGTGTATTGATTACCGGAAGCTTAATGCTACTACGAGGAAGGACCACATGCCGCTGCCCTTTATTGATCAAATGCTTGAGAGGTTAGCCGGTCACTCGTTTTATTGTTTTCTTGATGGATATTCCGGTTACAATCAAATAAGTGTTGCGGAGGAGGACCAAGAGAAAACCACTTTTACTTGTCCATTCGGTACATTTGCATATCGACGCATGCCATTCGGACTTTGCAATGCTCCAGGTACGTTCCAAAGATGCATGTATCATATATTCTCTGAGTACATAGGTTCTAAGATAGAAGTGTTTATGGATGATTTTTCTGTCTATGGTGGAGATTTCGATTCATGTTTGCATAATGTTGAACTTGTGCTTAAGAGATGTGAGGAAACTAATCTTGTGCTTAATTGGGAAAAATGTCACTTCATGGTTACTCAGGGTATAGTGTTAGGTCATATTGTTAGCTCTAGGGGTATTGAAGTTGATAAATCGAAGATAGATCTTGTGCGTCACTTACCCATTCCCACAAGTGTGAGGGATGTTCGAAGCTTTCTTGGACATGCAGGATTTTATCGCAGGTTTATTAAAGACTTTTCGAAAATAGCAAGACCCTTGAGTTCTCTACTGCAAAAGGAGGTGCCATTCCATTTTGATGAGGAGTGCAAGGCCGCATTCGAGAAGTTGAAGGAATCATTGTGCACGGCACCGATCATGGCGCCACCGGATTGGAGTTTGCCATTTGAGCTTATGTGTGATGCTTCAAATCATGCAGTTGGGGCCGTGCTAGGACAAAGGAGAGACAAGCAGCCCTATGCCATCTATTATGCCTCAAGGACGCTCGATAATGCGCAACAAAACTACACCACCACCGAGAAAGAACTTCTCGCAGTCATCTTTGCTTTGGATAAGTTTCGTTCTTACTTACTTCAATCTAAAGTTATTGTTTATACTGATCATGCTGCTTTGAAGTATTTGTTGACAAAGAAGGATGCCAAGCCGAGATTAATTCGATGGATCCTGCTCCTACAAGAGTTCGACTTGGAGATTAAGGACAAGAAAGGATGCGACAATGTGGTTGCCGACCACTTGTCACGTTTGGTGCGTGATGAAGATGCCATTGCTATCCAAGAATGTTTTCCGGATGAGCAGCTCTTCAAGGTAAGTGAGGTAAGTGATCCTTGGTATGCAGACATTGTAAATTATTTAGTTACCAAGGATTTTCCAAACTCTATGTCATATCATGCTAGAAAAAGACTCAAGGCACTAGCTAAACATTATGTGTGGGATGAACCTTATTTGTGGAAGCATTGTGTAGATCAAATTATTAGGAGGTGTGTTCCTGAAACTGAGCATAAATCTATTCTTAGCTTTTGCCATGAACAAGCATGTGGAGGTCACTTTGGTTCACGTAGGACTGCATTGAAAATTCTTAACTGTGGATTTTTCTGGCCTACTATTTTTCGAGATGCTCATATGTATTGTGCTTCATGTGATAGATGTCAAAGAACAAGGAATTTAGGACCTAGGGATGAAATGCCTATGCTGTGGGACCCCGCACGTTTTAACCGTGGTTAATGGCGAGTTACAGAGGATTAAGTCGCGTTCGGTAACTTCGCGAGTTAATTACCACGTTCTTTTCGAGTTTTTCAAAGTTCTCCAAATACCTGATTTGATGACTCGATGTCATAGTACGTGTCGACCCGAGTCTCCCGGTATTTTCGGATTATTTTTCGGAGCTTCGGTTTATTTTCTACGGATTTTCGAAGTTCCGGTAACTTTTAAATTACCATTTCGGTAAATCAGTTTTACCATTTACTCTTTTACCTTTTCACCTTTTTTTGATCTGAACCGTTGGATCTTTTCAAGATTTAATCTCAACCGTTGATTTTCCTATAAATAGGAGGACAGTTTTGACTCGGTCAAAACTGTCTCGGTTCGGTCAACCGAGCTCTCCCCGAGCTCCTGCCTCCTCCCTGTTCTCCGCCCGGCGCCGGCGACTCCGGCCACCCCAGGGCGGCGGACTGGCATCATTCTCTTTCTCTTCTTCTCCTCTACTTGACCCAACCTTCGGAATCTCCAAGCATTCACCGTGCAAGGAGATCGAGGTTAGCTGGCTCGGCGGTCAACGGCCGATTTCCGGCGATCCCGGCGGCGGTTCGGCGCGTGAAAGGTTTGGTTCGTCTCCTCTCTTCTTCTTCTTCCTTTTCCTGTCCCTTGATCATTAAATCGGACCTAAATTCAAAACCTCATGTTCTACTGTTTTCCTGGGAATTCTGCAACTCCTCCGGCGACGGTTTCTTGAAGGGCTCTGGGTTGTTTTCCGAGCTCTAGAAGGTTGTTAGTCACGCCTAGGCAGTTGGAGATGGAAGTGAGGGGTAGGCAGAGGATGAGAGGGAATCTGGAGTAGTTGCTTGGAGTCGGGGCAGCAGGGCAGGCTGAGGCTTGGTCCCGGTGGAGAGTGGAGGAGCTGAGGAGTGGAGTGTACAGAGGGAAGGATTGAGGAGCAGAGGAGGCTGCTGTGTTCCTCGGATCGATTTTGGAGGTGAGACAGGTTTCTGGTTTTGGTTCAAGCTATTATGTTGCTGTGTTGTTGAAATGTAAATAATTTGGATGTTGTTTGACTGCATGTTGTCGTAACTTGGAGGTGAAGAAACGAGGAAAACTATGGTGAATTTCCGGCAAGTTGACCGGAATCCGGCAGAGGATTCCGGCAAGTTACCGGAATCTGGTAACGATTCCGAAGATGCAGTAAATCCGGCTGAAATGCCGAGAGGTAGTTTTTCGATCCCTTCAAAGGTGTTGTTTCCGTTTACTTGGGTAAAGAGTCGTAATTGGAATTCACGAAAAAGGAAACGTATAAAAACGGAAACTAACAGTATTTTGGGAAACCTGTTAATTTGGGAAAGTTTCCATTAAAGGAAAGTTTCTATTTTGGGAAAGTCTCTTTCTCAGAAAAACGGTTAAGTAAAGAGTAGAAGTTCAGTAAGGTTTGATACAGTTTGGTTAAGTGTTAAACTGTTATCGGAAAGTGATAATTAGAATTTCTGGAAAGTGTCAAGTTGACCGTTTTAAATAAAGTTGGTGTTTCACGTAAATCGGTAAATCGACTCAAGGTTAAAGTTTTGATTAATGTGACACGTTGGGTGTCCATAGTAATTCAACGAATTATTATGTGACACCTTGACGTCAGTAAATGGTAAAGGGAAGTTCCGAAGTTTAGTCGGACTTCCAGTAAATAAGTAAAGAGTCGATAACCGGAAGGAAAGTCAAAAAGGATAAAGAGTTGAAAAGTAAATTTGGTTGGTCAACTTAGTCAGTGTGGTCATTCCTGGTCAAACTAGGAATGTTGTGGTCAACTGAACTGTTATTGTTTCTTGGTTGCTAAGCTACTCCATTCTGCAGTGATTTTGGACGAGGTAGCTTACGAGGTGATCCGGTTCACCGAGACGGATCCTGGAATCTGGGAGCTACGTTTGGAACGGCAATTCCAGGTAGGGAATCTAAACCCCCTAGGTAGTGGTTTTATATATGTATGAGAAAGTGCATGGTTTTGTGTATGCTCATGGTCGATGCCTCGGGAAAGTTTTCTTTATATTAAATGATAAATGATTTATGATTGGGCCAAGAAAACCCGAGGCTAGACGTAAATGATTTTATACGTCAATGTGAGATGTGTGGAACACCGTTGTCCTGATTTCCGGTGTGTGACCTGAGAGTGACGGGACCTAGTATCTAGCACTCCCACGGTGTCGAGACCGTGAACCTCCGGAGGGGCGATGCCCTGTTATTTTTAAATATCCCGCTTACGCTCGTCTCGTGCAGAGTTAAGCGAGACGTAAGTGAGATTCGCTGTTTGGGCATTTAGCTGGAAATGGACACTCTCGCTACTATGTGTTTTCAAGCGCATAGGTAGTTGGCCCCGGTTTGCTGTGAAGACAAGCCCGGGATTCGGTCATGGAGATTCGAAAGTCCTGCAGGTTGTACTTGTACATTGAGCGCTCTGGGCCCCTATGATTTTAGCATACTGCACTGTTTTCCTAAAGGATATAAAATGATGGTTTTTGTGTGCCAAGGATTTCATAAATGGTTTTATTTCGAGCTCAAATCTATATGTATATATACGGTTTTGGTTTTCAAACCTATCTTTGGTGGGCCTATATGTGAGCACGCGAGGACGACGCTCACCCCTACAACAGATTGTTTGCAGGTACTGTGACGGGAAAGATAGAGAGAGCTATGTGTGGAGCTTCATTCCTTTCTCGATGTTCGGTCCAAGTGTACCCCTTATTCCGGTTTCACACCTTTGAGTCATTCACCAGGGCTTTCTACCTAAACAGTAAAGTTGTCATCCCGATTTGTAAACCATGTTCTGTATTTTTATTGTTGTCGCTAAAGTTTTTAAATTGTCCCCTTTATTTTTACCACCTTCCGCGAAATTAGATAAACTCTGATGAATGTTTTAAGATTTTCATGTGGTGCCACTCGAAGTATTAAAGTTTGAAATTTTATTTTACTCACTAAAAAGCCTACGACTTTAGGTTAATAAGTTGTTGGCACGTCCTTCAGACGTGTTGGCTTCTTATTGGCTTAACTTCGTGGCTACTGTAGTTTACCCCCCAGGGGTGCTACAGCAGTGGTATCAGAGCAATCGTTCCCCGGACTTTTGTTTTTTTTTAAAATGTTTTGAAACCTCTGATGCCTTAAAGTCTGTACTAGCGTGTCAAAACTTTTCCGAAAGTGGTCTTTAAGAAACTTCGGAGCTAGTAGAGTTTCGTGAGTTGGCATAAAAAGGGTTTTGAAAATTCTCTTGGGAATTTTCATTTACGATTTTAAATTTTAGCGACAACTTTAAATTCATTCACGAGTCGTGTTCCTACCCTTGATGTCATCCCTAAAAATCCGACTCGTTGCCTTTTGGAAGTAATTGAAATCCCTTTGTGACTCAGATTTGTTTTGTGGCAGTGACAGTTGTGCCTTGAACTAAAAAGCCATGTTGTCACCTTGATTCTATTCATGTGTTATGTCCTGCCTGAGTACCTTGACCATTGTGTTGTTTTGTCTTGAGTACCCGAATGACCACAGGAGAATTTCTTGTGCTTCTTTTATACCCAAACCTATTTGATAATGAGGTCGTTGTTTCATCGAGTATTTTCACACTTAGCTCTCTCACAGTACACGGGCTGCAACATATGATAAGAGTGGCAGTAAATTAAAACTATAGATTTTGAGCTCTGAAAACTTGGCATACTTGAGGATTATGGATGTGAAAACGTCCTGTTTGGATTGTTGATGATATGGAGGAAAACCTGGTGCATGTGCTATGGATGATGGATATTGTTTGTGCTACGAGATTGCATGTAGGGCCAGAGCATGTTGTTTGAGCCGCAGGCCACAAGATTTCTTGTACATGAGCATGGCACCTGGATTGTGTTTATGGACTCTCCTTGCTGAGATAGTGAGTTGGAGACGAGGTCCTTGGGTTTGAGATCCAGATCGAGGATCCCGTAGTGGGAGATCCTTGAGAAAGAGATTGTGGATCCCGAAGTGGCAGATCCTGGAGTTTAAAAGAGATTTCAGATTCCCGTAGTGGCAGATCCTGTAATGAAAGTTCGTGATTGAAAAGAGATGTTATCATTGGTGGAATCCAAGGTGGTATCCCAGATCTTATTGGAGTTAGGAGCCTCCGTTGTCTGCTTAGTCTTTAAGACAGAGTTTGCATTTGTCGTACGTGCTTGGTTGAGTATTAGCTTGGTTACGACGAATCAGTGGTGTCTCTCCCCTATTTCGGAAAGTTGTGATGTAGCGTCGAGGTGATTGGTATTATCCTCCGCAATGTGAAAGAGACAATAGAGGAAGTGGATTCAGCGATGAGTATCGTATCCTCCCCAGTGCATCGTTAAAGCTTGGCGACGACGCTTGTGGTTACTCTGACACGTGGTGATGCTTTGGAAACTGTGTTGACTTTTGAGGTCCTGAATTAAGAGTATGTGATGTGAACTTGACAGTACGAATATGTGAGGCCTTACCCTCGACTTGGCATGTTAAATGAGGTAAGAGTGGTCTCAAGATGTTGCAAGTGTTGGGAGCAGGCAGTTTAAGACCTGTAATTCATTCCTATTTTCTTGGAAGTGCTTTGTGACTTGGATGTTGAAATTGTTCACGTACTCTTGTGACCTTGTGGTTCGTCAAGACACCAACCTGTAAAAGATTCTCCTTGGCTGAGGAAACTTAATGTTATTGGAGCCATGTGGAGCGTTAAGAATCGGTTCTGACCAAGTCCGGTGTCAGAAATGTTGTACGGCCAAATTGTCGAAGATTGGAACGACGAGCTCGAGTTTGTGCATCAGTTTGGTTATTTGCATGTAGAGTTTGCATCTTGATCAATTGTCCATGGGCGAAATTGGACATGATGTTTTTAGCTAGAACTCCATGCATGGAAAGCCTGAAGTGAGGAAAAGTGTAAGACATTGTTTGATGACCAAGTGGTAGCTTCGTGATTTGAACGAACGGTCTGAGACAGGAAAGAAAGTGTACCTAAGGATATTCAGTGAGTACCATAAACTTTGGTGGTAACATGTTGGCTTGACAAGGAAGTAGGTACTCATTTTCCCTGCAATAAGCATGCAGTTAAGTTTGACCGATGTTCAGAATATCAAAATCTTGGTCAGTTTCAAGTTTGTGAAATTCAGTGACAAAAGGGAACATCACTTCAGTGCAAGTTGGTAGCGGGCCACTGGAAAGTAAAAGTGCAAAGCAGATGAGAAAGATTGTGGCCAGAGGACATCGTCAAAGAGTCTCAGTTCAACCAAGTGTTGGACTTCGAGGTGGAAATTACCCGAGAGTTAATCACTTCTTCAACAAGCGATCACGGGTAAGAAGGTATGTTTTCAAGGTATCCGGTGCCTATGACTGGTCCATAGATAAAGCGTTGTTCAGTTTGAGTTAGAAAACGCTACGAACCTATGACGAGACACGGTAACGAGGGAAACGTTCGTTAAGCAAGAGACCTGGTGAACGTTTTACGACGTTGGTGGCGTGTGACATTCTTCCTGACAGGCGTGGAACCTGAGATTCTATCTTACGGAAAGCTTCGTACGAGGTGCGACCTGACAGCTTCAGAGGCGAAGACGTACTGATCCTTTAAATAGGATGTGGTAGCTAAGGCATCTTCTGATCTTCTCGAATGTGTTATCAAGGCTGACGGTTATCTTTCTGATGGAGCCTGACGGAAACACTCGCATTAGACGACTCGACGTCGTGGTGGTATCAGGAGTGGTTTAGCGAAAGCATCTGCGAGTGTCTGTTTCGATTTTCGGTGACGTGGATACTAGATTCGTGATTTTGACTTCGAGGAAAAGTCTATCGACGACATCGTTACGAGTCACCAATGAGTTGAAAGTGTGACAACCTGTTTGATTTGGCTCATCCATTAGTGGTTCTTCGGTGTTGAGACATCGTTCGTGGTTCATCGATCGTGTAAGTACGACGCTGCAACGAAAGACGTGATCTTGTGGATTATCACTTGTAAGTTGGTATTTGTGCATCCTCTCCTACAGTAAGGTTTTGTTAAAGTCGTTTTGGCACGAGGACTTTGTGACGCTGTGCGTTAGCGGATGTGACAGCTCGTTACGAGTATCTTGTCTTTGCGATCAAGACGAGAAAGTGACAAGTTCGAGGTTGTTACGTGGCTATAGAACCTGCAAGTTTGACGATCGAATCGACGGTTACACTTAGATCGTGACTTCAGCACTCGTTACACGAGGTAACGAAAGGTGGAAATGCTTGAGTGCACATGTCTTGGTATTAGCATTGTTGTTTGGGTTACGAGCAGAGTTTCAAGGTTCAGCAGAAAATTCAGTGAACTTGAAGGAAGTTGAACTCGCGGTAAACGAGGTTATTGGTGGACTTAAGTCACCAGGGTATCAGTTGTGACGTTGCAACACGTGGACTGGCAAAGTTTAGTCAACATGATTCCGAAAGGAACAGAGATTGATGGAGAAATTGACCCTTGATCAGTGATCAGCTTGGTACGTGAATTTCGAGGACGAAATTTCTTTTAAGGGGGGTAGAGTGTGGGACCCCGCACGTTTTAACCGTGGTTAATGGCGAGTTACAGAGGATTAAGTCGCGTTCGGTAACTTCGCGAGTTAATTACCACGTTCTTTTCGAGTTTTTCAAAGTTCTCCAAATACCTGATTTGATGACTCGATGTCATAGTACGTGTCGACCCGAGTCTCCCGGTATTTTCGGATTATTTTTCGGAGCTTCGGTTTATTTTCTACGGATTTTCGAAGTTCCGGTAACTTTTAAATTACCATTTCGGTAAATCAGTTTTACCATTTACTCTTTTACCTTTTCACCTTTTTTTGATCTGAACCGTTGGATCTTTTCAAGATTTAATCTCAACCGTTGATTTTCCTATAAATAGGAGGACAGTTTTGACTCGGTCAAAACTGTCTCGGTTCGGTCAACCGAGCTCTCCCCGAGCTCCTGCCTCCTCCCTGTTCTCCGCCCGGCGCCGGCGACTCCGGCCACCCCAGGGCGGCGGACTGGCATCATTCTCTTTCTCTTCTTCTCCTCTACTTGACCCAACCTTCGGAATCTCCAAGCATTCACCGTGCAAGGAGATCGAGGTTAGCTGGCTCGGCGGTCAACGGCCGATTTCCGGCGATCCCGGCGGCGGTTCGGCGCGTGAAAGGTTTGGTTCGTCTCCTCTCTTCTTCTTCTTCCTTTTCCTGTCCCTTGATCATTAAATCGGACCTAAATTCAAAACCTCATGTTCTACTGTTTTCCTGGGAATTCTGCAACTCCTCCGGCGACGGTTTCTTGAAGGGCTCTGGGTTGTTTTCCGAGCTCTAGAAGGTTGTTAGTCACGCCTAGGCAGTTGGAGATGGAAGTGAGGGGTAGGCAGAGGATGAGAGGGAATCTGGAGTAGTTGCTTGGAGTCGGGGCAGCAGGGCAGGCTGAGGCTTGGTCCCGGTGGAGAGTGGAGGAGCTGAGGAGTGGAGTGTACAGAGGGAAGGATTGAGGAGCAGAGGAGGCTGCTGTGTTCCTCGGATCGATTTTGGAGGTGAGACAGGTTTCTGGTTTTGGTTCAAGCTATTATGTTGCTGTGTTGTTGAAATGTAAATAATTTGGATGTTGTTTGACTGCATGTTGTCGTAACTTGGAGGTGAAGAAACGAGGAAAACTATGGTGAATTTCCGGCAAGTTGACCGGAATCCGGCAGAGGATTCCGGCAAGTTACCGGAATCTGGTAACGATTCCGAAGATGCAGTAAATCCGGCTGAAATGCCGAGAGGTAGTT
The DNA here is from genome assembly GCA_951800085.1 of Comarum palustre. Classification (NCBI taxonomy): domain Eukaryota; kingdom Viridiplantae; phylum Streptophyta; class Magnoliopsida; order Rosales; family Rosaceae; genus Comarum; species Comarum palustre. Next base: position 126,031 of record OX637589.1, on the reverse strand, counting down.
TTTCGATCCCTTCAAAGGTGTTGTTTCCGTTTACTTGGGTAAAGAGTCGTAATTGGAATTCACGAAAAAGGAAACGTATAAAAACGGAAACTAACAGTATTTTGGGAAACCTGTTAATTTGGGAAAGTTTCCATTAAAGGAAAGTTTCTATTTTGGGAAAGTCTCTTTCTCAGAAAAACGGTTAAGTAAAGAGTAGAAGTTCAGTAAGGTTTGATACAGTTTGGTTAAGTGTTAAACTGTTATCGGAAAGTGATAATTAGAATTTCTGGAAAGTGTCAAGTTGACCGTTTTAAATAAAGTTGGTGTTTCACGTAAATCGGTAAATCGACTCAAGGTTAAAGTTTTGATTAATGTGACACGTTGGGTGTCCATAGTAATTCAACGAATTATTATGTGACACCTTGACGTCAGTAAATGGTAAAGGGAAGTTCCGAAGTTTAGTCGGACTTCCAGTAAATAAGTAAAGAGTCGATAACCGGAAGGAAAGTCAAAAAGGATAAAGAGTTGAAAAGTAAATTTGGTTGGTCAACTTAGTCAGTGTGGTCATTCCTGGTCAAACTAGGAATGTTGTGGTCAACTGAACTGTTATTGTTTCTTGGTTGCTAAGCTACTCCATTCTGCAGTGATTTTGGACGAGGTAGCTTACGAGGTGATCCGGTTCACCGAGACGGATCCTGGAATCTGGGAGCTACGTTTGGAACGGCAATTCCAGGTAGGGAATCTAAACCCCCTAGGTAGTGGTTTTATATATGTATGAGAAAGTGCATGGTTTTGTGTATGCTCATGGTCGATGCCTCGGGAAAGTTTTCTTTATATTAAATGATAAATGATTTATGATTGGGCCAAGAAAACCCGAGGCTAGACGTAAATGATTTTATACGTCAATGTGAGATGTGTGGAACACCGTTGTCCTGATTTCCGGTGTGTGACCTGAGAGTGACGGGACCTAGTATCTAGCACTCCCACGGTGTCGAGACCGTGAACCTCCGGAGGGGCGATGCCCTGTTATTTTTAAATATCCCGCTTACGCTCGTCTCGTGCAGAGTTAAGCGAGACGTAAGTGAGATTCGCTGTTTGGGCATTTAGCTGGAAATGGACACTCTCGCTACTATGTGTTTTCAAGCGCATAGGTAGTTGGCCCCGGTTTGCTGTGAAGACAAGCCCGGGATTCGGTCATGGAGATTCGAAAGTCCTGCAGGTTGTACTTGTACATTGAGCGCTCTGGGCCCCTATGATTTTAGCATACTGCACTGTTTTCCTAAAGGATATAAAATGATGGTTTTTGTGTGCCAAGGATTTCATAAATGGTTTTATTTCGAGCTCAAATCTATATGTATATATACGGTTTTGGTTTTCAAACCTATCTTTGGTGGGCCTATATGTGAGCACGCGAGGACGACGCTCACCCCTACAACAGATTGTTTGCAGGTACTGTGACGGGAAAGATAGAGAGAGCTATGTGTGGAGCTTCATTCCTTTCTCGATGTTCGGTCCAAGTGTACCCCTTATTCCGGTTTCACACCTTTGAGTCATTCACCAGGGCTTTCTACCTAAACAGTAAAGTTGTCATCCCGATTTGTAAACCATGTTCTGTATTTTTATTGTTGTCGCTAAAGTTTTTAAATTGTCCCCTTTATTTTTACCACCTTCCGCGAAATTAGATAAACTCTGATGAATGTTTTAAGATTTTCATGTGGTGCCACTCGAAGTATTAAAGTTTGAAATTTTATTTTACTCACTAAAAAGCCTACGACTTTAGGTTAATAAGTTGTTGGCACGTCCTTCAGACGTGTTGGCTTCTTATTGGCTTAACTTCGTGGCTACTGTAGTTTACCCCCCAGGGGTGCTACATATGCAACCTATTATACATGTTGAAATATTTGACTGTTGGGGTATTGATTTCATGGGACCTTTTCCAAATTCTCAGGGTTTTCTGTACATACTCGTTTGTGTTGATTATGTGTCGAAATGGGTGGAAGCCAAGGCCACCCGGACTAACAATTCTCGAGTTGTTGCAGATTTTCTACGTTCTAACATCTTCTCCAGGTTCGGCATGCCGAAATCTATCATCAGTGATGGAGGTTCTCACTTTTGCAACCGGACAATTGAAGCTCTCATGAAAAAGTATGGAATAAGGCATAAGGTTGCTACACCTTATCACCCCCAAACAAGTGGACAAGTAGAGCTTAGTAACCGGGAGATCAAGCGGATTTTGGAGAAGAGCGTGAAGCCATCACGCAAAGATTGGAGCCAACGACTGGATGATGCTCTTTGGGCTTATAGGACGGCATACAAAAATCCTTTAGGCATGAGCCCTTTTCGAATGGTCTATGGTAAGGCATGTCACTTGCCTGTGGAGTTAGAGCACAAAGCTTGGTGGGCGGTGCAACAGTTCAACATGGACATAGATGAGGCCGGATTGCATAGGAAGCTACAATTGTGTGAACTTGAGGAGATCCGGAACGAGGCCTACGATTCTGCCGTGATCTATAAAGAGAAAACCAAGGCGTTCCACGACAGGATGATTCGAAAGAAAGACTTTGTTATTGGCCAGAAAGTTCTCTTATTTAATTCTAGACTTAGGTTGTTTCCGGGCAAACTACGCTCTAGGTGGATAGGACCTTTTGTTATCATTAATGTTTTTCCTTCTGGTGCAGTAATGATCAAAAGCATGGTCAAAGGATCTGAATTTCAAGTTAATGGTCATCGCTTGAAACCGTATTTGGAGAGCATGGTGGATCACACCATCGAGGAGGTTCCTCTTCAGGACCTCACGGCATGAGCATGAGGTTGCATGAGTCTAGGCTAAAGGACTATAAACACCTAAGCGCTGCATGGGAGGCAACCCATAGAAGGAGCCGTCTACGAGCGTTTGCTTTTCTTAACCCTTATCTTCGTTCTTTCATTGTTTTAGATATTGAACATTGAGGACAATGTAAGTTTCAAGTGTGGGGTGGGGAATGGCTTATTGCAAGTTCGGTGAACAGTGTTTTTTTGTGAACAGTGATTTTTAGGGTTTCGGTGAATAGTGATTTCGGTGAACAGTAATTTTTGAATTTTTGTTTTAGGTTCGGATTTTGATTTTTAAGTTTAGGTGTGTATTTGTGATACTGTTTTAGGTGTTCTGGCAAATTTTCATGATTTTTGGAGTTTATTTTGATCTTTAAACTTGATTTTTAGTTTTTGAGTCTAGAAAGTCGCCTTTAACCGTTGATGATGAATTTTTGATCTTTGATCTCATAGTTGATTGGATTGCATGGACTTGATTTCTTGAATTACATTGTTATTGAATGGTTAATAGATGTGAAGAGATCATGCACTTAAGTAGTAGATGAGGAACTGAAACCTAGGTACAGACAGAGCATGTTCATTACAATGTTTGATTTCATGTTTAACCTTGTGAGTTTCGAGCCATATATGTGCCTTTTCATTGATGAGTGTTTAATCTATCGTTTTATTGGTTTTATGACCTCATATTACATTATTTGATCAATGTGCATGCCATAGAGATAAACCAATGAACTAGAGATTTACTAGAACTTGTTTGTGAAACATTCAAAGCTTTATATCATAACTTACTTTGATTTGGAAAAGGATTGTTGGATCTTTATTAGGTTATCACCACTTTATCTAAATAGCCATGAGTCCTATATGAGCCCTGTTCGGGACACCTTAGTATGAACCCCCTTGAGCCTACGTTAAGCCTTTTCTTTGATTACCAACATGTTTTTACCTTGCCTAGAATAGTTATCTCTACCTTGGTTGCAAACTTGTTGGAGATGTTGTTTTGTGGTATGAATATGGAGTGATTGAAAAGATATAAGTGTGGGGTTGGACTTGTGAATGCTATGATGCCGATTTTGGGTGAGAAAGAAAGAAAAGAAAAAAAATATATGAAAAGAAAAGATTATCCGAAAGAAAAGAAAAGAAGATTTTCAAAGAGCAGATTTGATTTGGACACCCATGGCATGATTTATTTTTGTGAAATTGGAGTTGTGATATGTATTTGTTGAAGGCTCAATAAAGTTATACATAGCCTTTGTTCGATTTTACTATGTTTATAGTGAAGGATGGGTCCAACATGATGAAATTTGACCTTGATGTTAGTTGGTGATATAAGGAGGATATCCATGTTTTTATTAGCCTTGAGGATGACCTTTGTGATTCCTTTTTCTTTGATTATTATCCTACCTTATTCGAACCCTGAGCCATCCCTTTTCTAAAGATCCGCATGATTCTTAAGATAAGTAGCCTTTGATCTGTGGAGTTTGTTTCATGAATAAGCATATGGTTGTGGTTCATTTGTGCATGTAATTGGTATCTTTCTTGAGGTCTATTTTGAAATTCACTATCTATATAATTCTTGTGTGTGAAAAGCTTTTAAGCATATGCCATGTTCTTGAGAGAAAAGATTTGGAGTGCATATCCCTTGTGAGTTGAATTTGAACTTGTTTTGAACATGTCGAGATTAATTCACCTTTGTTTCTACCATGTCTTACTTGTTACATCGAAATCTCATGTTTATTAACCAGTGAATTCATTCTTTCGATTTCGACTCTTGTTGCTATTCTTGATACTATGATGTTGAAGATCTCTGAAACAATTTCGTTGAAGGCTTTAGATTGAGTCATCGTAGTATGTTTTTTTTGTTTAGTGTTTGCTAAGGGACTAGCAAAGCTTAAGTGTGGGGTTGTTGATAGGAGCCTAAAAGGTGACGTTATTATGTGCTAAACACTCTTGTTTATGCTTTGTTGAGTCTATTTAGGTTAAGATTGAGTCATAATATAGTTTAATGTTGTTTTTGGAAGAGTTTTTGGTAAAATGTGCTAAAGTGTTGAGAAAATTGGCTAAGTGTTAAAAGTGTGATTTCAAGGATTTTGTAAGAGCGTTCGCAGTGTCTTAAACATGGTGGAAGTGCATGAAAAATTGGGAATATAATCTTTGGTTGCTGAAATACATTGTGTTAAAATTTCAGGTCAATTGGAGCACGGGAAGACCTTGCGAACGATGCCAGAGTTGGCAGTCCGAGAAGAGAATGTTCCAGGGACTGTAGAAGTTTCGCTGCTACTGTGTCTGATCTTTCGGGGGCTGTATCTGACGCAATACTTGGAACTGGAAAACGTGCCATATACCATTTGAAAGGTCTTCGAGTCTAGTTTCTCTGGGACTTGGAATCACGGCAATTGAAGCACTACAGAAGGAGATATGCTGGAATTACTAAGGCAAGGTCATGCTGTCGAAAACTGCAGTATTTTCCTGGATGCATCAGGAAAGTTTCTTTGGACTTTTTAATTACAATTTCGACAATCATGGACCTTGGGGCTTGATGGACATGTCCATATGTGTTTAATGAAGAACTTCAAGCTGAAGATTCATCAAAGTGGCTGGCGAAGTGAAGGGAGAAAAGAGAAGCACATGACTTGCACATGGGAATAACCAAAACCATCTTGGTTTGGGATTGCTTGAGTGCCGACCAAACCCTAGTATTTTTCCCTATAAAAAGCCTTGTAATCGCATGAGAAAAGGTATCATCAACATTGCAAAACTCAGCCGAAGCCAAAGCAGCTGCCGAAAGTTCCATCACCATTCAAAGACCCCAATTCCGATTTCCATACTCCATCCTTTGATCCGAAGCACGTAGTCGAGGATCTCCGTGCACTTGAAGAATAGACCACGTAGGAACCTAATGTGCATGTTTCGATTCTAGCATGATTTAGGTATTTCGGCATAGATTGATATGAGATTAGAAATTGTTTTCTATGTTCTTGCATTGTTATTTGGTGTTGGTTTGTGAAATTGTTGATCGATCACATGTGTATATGTATAAAAGTAATATAGGACTTTATTTCATTGCATCTTTCCGAAAATATAAACTCCAAATCTTTAAAACTCTATGTTTATTTAGACAACTTTGATTAGATTAGATGGATCTACCCTGTGGTTGGATCCCCGGTTTAGAACGATACCCTTACTTGCTTTATACGATGACAATGACTGTGTACAGGGTTAATTGATGCGTGTGCAAATACGAACTATCACCATGAAATCTCGGCAATTGATGGAAGAAACCACCTCTTAATTCGAAGTCAGCTGTTTTTCCTGCTGCTACAGCTGGATAGGTGACATTGGCTGGCCTGACTCCTGTGCCATTAACTTGCCCATTTTCTTCCCTGAGTGAAGTCATTCTTAATTCAACTGAGTGTGGTGGTGATGAATTCGGTGTTGCGTGATGAGATGTTGACGGTATGTTGATGGCAAGCTCCTCTTGGACACGTATAAGTCGGTTGTTGATGTCTCGTGTCCAAATGTCAGAACCGCTCATTCACATACAAAACAGGATGGCACAATTGGCCAAGACCAAGTTAGTAAGTCATAAGGAATTTGAAAAACAAAACTAACCAATAATTATGAATAGGTTTCGGCATCTAAGATAAAATTAACATACTTAAATAACACACACACAAACATGACATATTAGAAACACATAACATATAAACTAACCATGGCATCACACAAAACTGTAACGAACATGAAAATTGGGCACAAACATATTCACACACACGGCAAACAATATGTTGAGCTCGGCATTTCACACATACACACGGTAAACACTGACATTTATCAACAAGGCATAAGTATACACACGGCATTCATAGTCAAAAAAAAAAAAATCATGACAAAAACATAATGTGATGACGTCTCACCCTAAAATGTTTCTACTTGATTTTATTAACCCCTAATTTTCAAGGTACGTGGAGCAGGGAAGACCACTGTGCAATGGACTGATACAGCCCAAGGTAGTGTTATGCTTCGTCCGATATACCTCAAAAATTAAAGCCAAGTTAATTTGAAGTTCATGGCGTCATACATGTCTAAGTAAATTCTAGCGTTTAAAGTGTGGTGATGCTTCGGCCCAAGCATTTGGCTAGTTCGAGCGGATTCCGTGGTTTCAGAAGGCAAGTGTCAATGTCACGGGGGGCGAACCCCCTACAAGAACCAGGCAGGACTCGTTTTGTGATCAAGGAGGCGGACCCTTATCGACCCCTTCACCGAGAAGAGTGGTCAGTCATGATCTTGAGATCCAATTGGACAAACCTGAATTCCATATCTATGACAGAACGGCCCCTTACTCAGCTAGGAACAAACTCGGGTCACTAGACCACTCGACAAGTGTTAATCAAAGCCGCCCTCAACCTCATGAAATCCGCAAATAACATGAAGGGTTTAGGCTAAGATTAACAAATGCGGCTTCTCCCTACATGTTACACTTTAAAAACCACAATAAACTCCAACACATATGAAACAATCAACCTCCTAAATATTTACTAAGTTACAACACATATGACACGAAAATATACACATATAAATTCGGCACCTACACAAAAATATAAGAAAGAAATTGTTAGTCAAAAATTATGGCACAAAATATACAACTTTCACACCAAAGAATTCGGCACATACACAAATTTACAATGTATAAATCGACAATATACACAAATATATTCGAAACATATGTGTTTTACACACATAATTCGGCACCTACAAAAGAAAACAAAGTTAATTCACAAACATATACAACACAAAAATCCTTTTTAGCATCCCCGGCAACGGCGCCAAAAACTGACGTGGCCAAAAGTTGACCTGCAATTTAAAACCCTATCATTGTAGCATTAGTAAGTAGGGATCGTTCTAGCCGGGGACACTAGGGAAGGATTATGTTCTGCAAAACAAATTGTTAGTAACATTCACAAATACAAGTACAATTCTGTCACAACTATACAAGTATAACACACATGATAATATTCACAAATATAAACATATTTACATCGAAATAGATGGGAGTTGAAAGTTGGTTCGAAATATAAAGAAAATAAAACAGAAATAAACAAACATATATATACAAGTGATCATTCAATCCTTTCAACATTTAGAACAGCACAAAACACCGATTAGTTAACATGCAAGGTTATGAATCGGATTAACAAGCAACATTTATAATTTCGAACACTTCAATTAATTTCAACCTTTAATGACTTCTCATGTGTTTTTAGGAACTTCAAATATGCCTGAACCTAAAACATATATGTGTCACCTTGTTTAAACCATCAAATATGCCTAATCTAAACAAGATACACTTACCGTTCACGAGTCGGTTGATAAGTGCGTTTTACGCTATGTTTTTAATATGTTTTTACCCTCATTTGTACCTTGTTTATTCCTTAGTAAGGTCATTTTTACTTATATTGAGTCAAAAGGGTTTTTCTGTAGAGTAATGGTTAATATGTGTCTTTATACAGAAATTTGTGCTTAAGTGTTGTAAAACCGATTTTAGATAAGACTTGGTTATTTCTCTTATGATTCACCGTACTTTTACATTGTCATTTTTGATAAATTTGGTTTAATGTGTAGATGACATGTAAATGAGCATATGTGAACAAGAATCATGAAGATTGGACTCATGGAGGACAACAAAAGAAGCCATGGAAAAGAAGAAACTCCGAAACATAAGATTTTGATCCGAGCAGAAATTTACAGAAACCCTACATCAACTTCGGAAAATCATATCTAAAGATCCAGGAGGAATCTGAGGACGAGCCATATATCATTGGAAAGCTACGGAAGTCTAGTTTTCAGATCTTCTTGAATCACAGAATTTGGAGTTCAGATGAAGGAGTTATGATCAAAACAATGGACGGAGGTCAAGCTGCAAAACTGGACAGTTTCTGCCTAAGTTGTCACCCGAGTTTGCGAGGTGCCTATGAGCCCAAGAACTTTTGTATAAGGCCTACATGGATCCAATAACATGTAGAGGAGTCCAAGAAATCAGAAATCCAAGGTCCAAGTCGAAATCTTTGTCCAAAGATAAAAGGAGGAAACCAAACCCAACAAGGAAGGTGTCTCCTTGAAGCTCCTGAATTCTCTAGGGTTTCTCTTCGAAATTTCTGTATAAATAGGACCTATGTACATCAAATTTCGTGTCTCTCAATTGCTCTAAGCCTTAGAATAGCCTAGCTCTACTTAAAAACCCTCCCTACACAGAAATACCATAGCCTTGCCGCCGCCGCCAACCTTGCTGCCGACTGCATCTTCTGCTGCCGATTGCATAGCCTTGCCGCCACCAATCCCTTCTTCAATCCTTGCCGACTCTTAGGGTAGGTTTAGGTATGAATTCATTCAAGGTTTATGTGTGTATCTACTGTATGGATGATGGTTATTTATATATATGTTTGTTTTGGTTTTTGGTTTTACGTTATAAACATGTTTACTTGTTCTTCTTTGTGATTTTCATGTGATTGTGTTTATAATTGTAACGTGTAGAATTGCATGTTAGGATAACGATTTAGATTAAGTTGTTTGTGTTCACGTAATTAATAACTTGAATTGATTAATCCTCACCTGAACACGTAATCGAACTCTAGGTTAGCTTGAATCCGGACAAGTTAGCTATTAGGGGGGAGTTTCATATGCCGTAGTGTTCTAAGGGTTGAGATCAGGCGATTGTAGGTCTTGATTCTTAGTCACTACCAAGGGTTGCTAGGGTGAGAGATTTGCATGATGAATAGGATGAGTGACGCCATACCTAGGACCATGTTTCCAATGACTCTCGTTCGATCAGTGTATTCTGTCTCAATGTCAGGCGATTGTAGGCATTGAACAGGATGACACATATACAAACTTAGTGTCAGGCGATTGTAGGCACTAAGTTTACATGAGAAGTCTAAATAGTTGGAATTAATTACAAGTTGTGAAAACGTGATTACGACCTCTTAAACTTGCGGAATCTGTGACATGTCTTTCTTCACGGTGCTAAGTTGTTTTATGCTTGAGTATTGATTGACCATGTTGTTTTGTAAATAAGTGTCTTTATTTTCTGCATTATTTTCAAACCATCTTTAAAACCCCCATAATATTTTGTGTATGTGTTTTATACTTGTATAGTTGTGACAGAATTATACTTGTATGTTTATTTTACATTTGTGAAAATACTAACGATTTGTTTTGCAGAATATAAATTCTTCCCTAGTGTCCCCGGCTTGAACGATCCCTACTTACAGTTACTACAATGATAGGGTTTTTTAAATTGCACAGGTCAACTTTTGGCCAGGTCATCGGTTGAAGACATGGTCATAGGTATGGCGTCACTCATCCTAATAGCATGCAAATCTCTCACCCTACCACCCTATACAGTAACTAAAACCAAGCCATCAAATATGCCTAACTTGATCCTAGATTACCACGACAGATTAAACTCCCCCCTAATAGCTAACTTGTCTAGATTCAAGCTAACCTAGAGTTCGATTACGTGCTCAGGTGATGATTAATCAATTAAAGTTCTCTAATCATATAAACACAGCAAGTTAAGTCTTTTATTCACAATCTAAACATGCATTCTAATCGTTATGTTCAAACAATCACATATAAAAAATCACAAAGAAGAATCACATGATCATGCTTGAAACATAAAACCGCAAAAACAATACATATATTATCAATGAATTTCGACAAACATATAGAGTACTCAAAAGCTTACATAGATCCATACCTAAACCTCCTAGAGAAAATCGGCAAAGGTAGGGTGAAATTGGCGAAAGAATGGTTGAACTCTCCGGTGAACAATGGATGCGGCAGCTTTTCGTATCTCTAAGTGTTTAGGGTTTTTGGGTAGAGCTTGGCTCTCTAAATATTACAAAGGTTGAAGACACTAAAACTAAGAGCTATACATGTCTATTTATACAGAAAATTTCGAACAAAACCCTAGGGAAATTCGGCCACTTCAAGGAATCCTATTCCTTGATGAACTTGTAATCCTTTTTGGACTTGGTTTCTTCTTTCTTCTTTGACAAGGATTTCGACTTTGGACTTGGATTTCTGACTTCTTGGGCTCTCCTAAATGTTCATGGATCAATGTAGGCCTCATTACACAAGTTTTGGGCTTCTAGGCAGCCGAATCCATTGCAAGAACTCGGTAGAGACAGACTTTCCCGGTTTGACCGGGAAAGCTCCATACTTAGTTGTTTCGGCTGCCATGATGACTTCTTCGAATCTCCTTCTTCAATGCAGCTTCCCATGACTCCATTAAGCTCTTCTTAAGTCCTTTGATATGCTTGGGAAGAATTTTGGTGAAGAAACATCCTCCCAAACTCGTGTGACAAATTAGGCAGAAACTGCCCAGTTTTGCAGCTTAACCTCCGTCCATTGTTTTGATCATAACTCCTTCATCTGAACTCCAATTGATGCGATTCCAAAAGATCTGAAAACTAGACTTCCGTAGCTTTCCAATGATATATGGCTTGTCCTCAGATTCCTCCTGGATCTTTAGATATGATTTTCCGAAGTTGATGTAGGGTTTCTGGAAATTTCTGCTCGGATCAAAATGCAATGTTTCGGAGTTTCTTCTTTTCCTTGGCCTCTCTTGTTGTCCTTCATGAGTCCAATCTTCATGATTCTTGTTCTCATATGCTCATTTACATGTCATCTACACATTACACCAAATTCATCAAAATTGACAATGTAAAGGTACGGTGAATCATGATAAAATTACCAAGTGTTTGTTCCAAATCGAATTTTCAACACTTAAGCACACTTTTCTGTATAAATACATGTTTTAGCCATTGCTCTACAGAAAAACCCTTTTTGACTCAAACTAAGTAAAAACAACAATACTAAGGAATAAACAAGGTAAAAATGAGGGTAAAAACATATTAAAAACATAGCGTAAAACGCACTTATCAACATGCTTCGGCACCTACAAAAGAAAACAAGGTTAATTCACAAACATATACATATACAACACAAAAATCCTTTTTAGCATCCCCGGCAACGGCGCCAAAAACTGACGTGGCCAGAAGATTAACCTGTGCAATTTAAAAAACCCTATCGTGTAGTATTAGTAAGTAGTGTATCGTTCTAGCCGGGGATACTAGGGAAGGACTTATATTCTGCAAAAACAAATCGTTAGTAATATTCACACATTTTATACAAGATAGCATATACAATTATCTGTCACATAATATACAAGTATACACAAATGCAAAAGTATAAACATATTTACGATTTTAAATGGGGGATTTATAAGGTGGTTCGAAACATAAAGAAAAGAAGTAAAATATTTACATACATCGGTCAATCAATACTCAAGCATAAAATATGGCAAACACCGATTAGAAAACACATGAGTTTTATGACAGATTAAGTTACTACGTTTATGTTATCATAGATGCAAATTAATTCCAACTTTTATGACTTCTCATGTAACTTAGAACTTACGACGCGCATCACCCTAAGTTTATGTGTCATCTTGTTTAATGCTTACGACGCGCATCACATTAACACAAAATACACTTACCGTTCACGAGTCGTTGGAGACATGATCCTAGGTATGTCGTCACTCATCCTATTAGCATGTAAATCACTTACCCTACCACCCTATGCAGCAACTACAATTGAGAGCCCGACGCGGTGAGCTCAATCCTAGATTACTACGGCATATTAAACTCCCCCCTTAGAAACATCCGTGCACAAGACTATCTTTAGGTTCGATTATGTGATCAGGTAAGCAATTAATCAATTTGACATCTACTAAACACAAACATAAACAACTTAAACTAAATCATAATCCTAACATGCAATCTAAATCGTTACACAACATACATATTCATATGCAAATCACAAAGAAGAGTTCATAAACATGCTTATTATGCAAAACCGAAAACCAAATCGTATATATATCATAACAAACTGTTTTACACAGAAAATTAGTACACAAAACCATGAAGGATTTCATGCTTAACCTACCTATAAGGTTCGGCAAAGATGAAGGGTGATTCGGCGGAAGGATGGCAGTTGGCAGCAAGGGTTGGCGGCGGCGGCAAGACTTTGTGTTTTTCTGTGTTTGAGGGTTTTTGGGTAGAGTTTGGCTATACTATGTTTTGAGCAATTGAAAGACACTAAACTAAGAGCTATACATGTCTATTTATACAGAAAATTTCGAACAAAACCCTAGGGAATTCGGGAGCTTCAAGGAGACACAACCTTTGTTGGACTTGGAATCCTTCTTGGACTTGGTTTCCTCCTTTCATCTTTGGACAAGGATTTCGACTTGGATCTTGGATTTCTGATTTATTGGACTCCTCTACATGTTATTGGATCCATGTAGGCCTCTTACACGAGTTCTTGGGCTCATAGGCAGCCGAAATCATTGGCAAACTCGGCAAGGACAGACTTTCCCGGTTTGACCGGAAAAGTTCCATTCTTAGTTGTTTCGGCTGCCATGATGACTTCTTCGAATCTCCTTCTTCAATGCAGCTTCCCATGACTTCATTAAGCTTCTCTTAAGTCCTTTGACATACTTGGGAAGAATTTTGGTGAAGAAACATCCTCCCAAACTCGTGTGACAACTTAGGCAGAAGCTGCCCAGTTTTGCAGCTTGACCTCCGTCCATTGTGTTGATCATAACTCCTTCATCTGAACTCCAAATGCTGCGATTCAAGAAGATATAAAAACTAGACTTCCGTAGGTTTCCAATGATATATGGCTCGTCCTCAGATTCCTCCTGGATCTTTAGATATGATTTTCCAAAGTTGATGTAGGGTTTCTGTAAATTTCTGCTCGGATCAAAATCTTATGTTTCGGAGTTTCTTCTTTTCCATGGCTTCTTTTGTTGTCCTCCTTGAATCCAATCTTCATGATTCTTGTTCTCATATGCTCATTTACATGTCATCTACACATTAAACCAAATTCATCAAAAATGACAATGTAAAGGTACGGTGAATCATAAGAGAAATAACCAAGTCTTATCCAAAATCGGTTTTACAACACTTAAGCACAAATTTCTGTATAAAGACACATATTAACCATTACTCTACAGAAAAACCCTTTTGACTTAATATAAGTAAAAACGACATTACTAAGGAATAAACCAAGTATAAATAAGGGTAAAAATATATTAAAAACATAGCGTAAAATGCACTTATCACATACCGGAAGCAATTCCATCATGCCGAAGACCTGGCCGTGTTTGCTACTGAAGGTCCTTCCCAGAACGCTGAACGTTCATTAGTTCCTTTGGTGCGAGCAGAAGCACTCCCTGCCCCTCAGGTATCTTTTAACCCTTTCGACTGTAATGATCAACTATCTGGCTTATGTATACTTTCCTGATCATCTTCTTTCCTTGCAGCGTCCTCAAAGGGTCAAAAAACGTGCGGGCAAGATTGAGGACCGTCCTCCCAAGAAGCTCAAACCAACTCCTCCCACAGAAGCAACAACCGTCTCTCAACCCCAGGTATGGGTTCATTCAACCGTCCTTGGAACCTTGTATGTCTATGTTGTGAAGCCAACTGACCCTATAATTGCCCTATAGGTGGATCAACCTGTGCAGTCTAGTCCTGAAGCCGCGCAATCCTCTAAGGAACTCAGCCAGACTCCTCCTGTTTTAGACACCCCAAACTTAACCGTCCTGGCTGAGGCAATCTCTACCATAGTTCAGGATGTAGAACTCCCTACTGTCAACCTGGCCACTGAAACTCCCACCGAGGCAGTCCCACAGGTATACCTTTGCTAACCCACTCGACTGGAAAATCTTGAAAGCCTGAGCTCAATGTGACTTTTATGTTCCAGGAATCACTCCCTGTGTTTGAAATTAGTACCCCTCCGGATCAGACTCAGCAGCTGCTTCCCAGGAGATTGATGCTCTTATTGAAGAAATCTGTGAAGGAAGCACTAAGCTCGTCCCTCTCCAGACTGTTGCTGCAAACGAGTCAATCCCCTGCGAGGAAACTTCCTGCTGGCCACAGCTCATAGTGACTGACGCTCGCGCGAGTGAACTTCCTCCCGCGAGTGAAATCTCTCCCGCGAGTGAAATTGCTCCCGCGAGTGAAAGTCACGCGAGTGAGACTGTTCAGCCAATGTCCCAGCCAGACTTCCCAACTAAGATCAGCTCAAGGGTAAATACCTCCTTTACTCTACAACCTTTTTTTGTACCTTTACAAACACTAACCCTTTCCTTGTTTACCAGGTTCTAGAGAACCTCCCAGCCATGCCAATCGTCACCCTCTCTTCCGGCCACGCTGTGCCCACCATTGTGGAACAAGTTCAACAAATGCTGAGTCCTTCTCAAGCAAACCGTTCAGTTTCTGACGCGAAAGCATTCCTTCGTAACTTGGAGCACGAGGACCTTCTTCACCCAGACACTAGGACCCAGGTTGAAGATGCTATTCGTATCCTAAGGGTTCAGGCTGACGAAAGGCTCTCGAAGAAATTGCGGCGTCTAAGGGAGTTTATGACCAATGCTGTAACTATTTCTGAGCGTGCCAAGTTAACCCAACTGGAGACCTTTAAGCACCTTTAGCAATTTGAGAGACTCCAAACTGAACGAGCTGCCAAAGCTACCAGCCTTACTGGCCTTATCCATAACACCACTCATGTGATTCCTGACAGAATTGCTGAGCTGGAACGACAAAAAGCTGAGATCGAGGCTCAACTAGCAGCTGCGAAGGAGGAAGCCCAACAACATTTAGGTCTCTTGGAACAGGAAAAGACCTCCTACCAAACTCTTCAACAGGCAATTGACGAGGAGGAAGACGAAATTAAAGATTCCCTAATTATCGAAGTAGATGCCCAAAAGGCCCTTGATGCTGTCTAAACTAACATTAAGAACATAGGCAGATTTATTTGACTGACCATCTGTACCAATTCTGCACGCAAGTATAATTTTGAATGCAAAGGTTTTTATGATTAATCCCATGTCCTTGACCTCTTGAAAACTGTCCCACGCTTCAACTGCAACGTTGTACCATTAACTTGCGCATTTACCTCATTCAACCAACTCAGCACGCGTGATAAATGCCGACCAATGAATGGGTAGCAAACCACCCAGTCCGTAGGTGAAACCCTAGCATTTGGCCTATAAATAGTGACCAACTCTTCTCATCACCTTCAGCACCCAAACCATGGATTCTCCTTTCAGTCTCAAAGCAGTTCCTCCAGACCTCTCTCTTCAAGCTTCCCATCCTTTAGGTTTCACAACCAAACCTCATATCCCGGGTAGGTTTCACAACCTAACCTCAGGCATAAGATCTGATATGCCTGGCCCAGAAGTCTTTTCAAACTTTTGTGGTGGGAAGAAAGGCTCCTGTGCGACAAGATTCCTCTTTCAAGCCTCTCTTGTATGTCTTCAGATCTGCTTCAACTGCTCCAACTCCACCATCCTCGGCTGATTCTCTACATGCTATCCGAGCTAGGTGTGAGTTTTTTCATTAAGATTGTAAAAGTTTGAGGCCACAAAGCCTTATGAGAAGGGCTGTAACTATTGTATTTGTCTACATAGATTATCGTTCAAGCGTTTCTGCTCTTGTTCAACACCGTATTTGTTGAAGTCATATGTATCTATGAGTTTTGCGAATCAATAAACACAAATTGTTTAGATAAACACAAATTGTCTATTTAATGTGTAAACCACAGGTATTGGTTCAAAAAATAAATCAGGGCTCGAAAACACAACTTGTTTTCCCCAAAAAATTTCAAAAAACCATATTAATTGGTTCATGTATAACTATGGTGCCCCCAGTTTTATTGGGTGCACAAAAAGCAAAACCTCAAATAGGTTGAGCGTTGAGCAACACGAATGAAACTGAAAAGATCCCGAGTGCTGCTATAGGTCAGGCGAACGAACCCTAAGGCCCCAAACTCTGCCCCCCCCCCGCCTGGGAAACAGTCTGTTATGTATTCTGTAGAGGCAAAGGATCTTCATATGCCCAGACACTTGGGAAATACTTCTTCAGATGCCTTCCATTAATAGGGTTATTATGGACTTCTCCATCCAAGTCTCGCAAATAGTAAGCACCTTTACCCACAATCTAATCAATCACAAAAGGCCCTTGCCACGTGGGAGACCACTTACCTCTGCCGCGAACATGCTCGCCAAAGGGGAGTACTGCTTTCCAAACCAAGTCTCCAACGCCAAAACTCCTGCCACTTGTCCTGGCATCATACGTGCGAGCAACCCGTTGCTTCTCAACCATAATATGATCTAGGGCTTCCATTCGTATGGTGTCCAACTGTTCATGCTCTTGATACATGGCCTGGACATAATCTTCCCCTACTAACTGATGTTGTTCTCGAACCCTTAAGGAATTGACATTTATCTCCATGGGAAGAACTGCATCATGCCCAAACATCAAGGCATAGGGGGTAGTCCCTGTAGGTGACCGTTTAGATGTCCGATACGCCCACATGGTATGATCAAGCTCATTTTGCCAATCTCTAGGATTATCGATCAACATCTTTCGTAAGATATTGATTATCACTTTGTTGCTAGCCTCAGCCTGGCCATTCGCCTGAGCATAATATGGTGTGGAGTGTAGAAACTTAATCCCATAGTCTGCAATGAAGTCTTCAGTTTCCTTTGCTATGAATGCTGCCCCCCTGTCTGCTACTAAACACTCAGGAATGCCATATCTACTAATGATATTGCTGAAGATGAAGCCGCAAACCGTACGAGCAGATTCATCCTTCAAGGGTACAGCCTCCACCCACTTTGTGAAGTAATATGTTGCCAACAGGATGAACTTATGTTGTTGAGACGAAGCTGGATGAATAACCCCTATGAAATCCAATGCCCATCCTCTTGCTGGCCAAGGTTTAATAATAGGCTGCATAGGCACATCTGGAACATGCCGCACTGGTCCGTGCGCTTGACACTCCAGGCATCCTTGAGCAAACTTAATGCAATCCTTTAAGATGGAAGGCCAAAAGTAACCATAACGACGGATAAGCCACCTCATTTTTGGTCCAGCCTGGTGTGAACCACAAACTCCTAAATGTACCTCCCTCATTACTCGCTTAGCTTCCTTTCTGTAGATACATCGAAGATCAACTCTATCCTCTCCTCTACGTAGGAGTTCATGATAAGTGCGTTTTACGCTATGTTTTTAATATGTTTTTACCCTCATTTGTACCTTGTTTATTCCTTAGTAATGTTGTTTTTACTTATATTGAGTCAAAAGGGTTTTTTTGTAGAGCAATGGCTAAAACATGCATTTATACAGAAAATTGTGCTTAAGTGTTGAAAATTCGATTTGGAACAAAGACTTGGTTATTTCTCTTCATGAATTTTTACATTTTGCATTGTCATGTTTGATGAATTTGGTTTAATGTGTAGATGACATGTAAATGAGCATATGTGAACAAGAATCATGAAGATTGGACTCATGGAGGACAATAAAAGAAGCCAAGGAAAAGAAGAAACTCCGAAACATAAGGTTTTGATCCGAGCAGGAATTTCCAGAAACCATAACTCAACTTCAAAAATTTCCCTAGGACGATCCAAGAGGAACCAGGGAACGTGCCATATATGGATGTTAAGCTGTAGATGTCTAGTTTCTAAATCTTTTGGAATCGCAGCAATCCGAGTTTTGAGGAAGAAGTTATGCCGGAAACAATGGCCGGAGGTCAGTCTCGCGAATGAAACTCTCCCGCGAACAGAAATCTCTCCCGCGAACAGAAATCCTACATCAACTTCGGAAAATCATATCTAAATATCCAGGAGGAATCTGAGGACGAGCCATATATCATTGGAAAGCTACGGAAGTCTAGTTTTCAGATCTTCTTGAATCACAGCATTTGGAGTTCACATGAAGGAGTTATGATCAAAACAATTGACGGAGGTCAAGCTGCAAAACTGGGGAGTTTCTGCCTAAGTTGTCACACGAGTTTGGGAGGATGTTTCTTCACCAAAATTCTTCCCAAGCATGTAAAAGGACTTAAGAGAAGCTTAATGAAGTCATGGGAAGCTGCATTGAAGAAGAAGATTCGAAGAATGCATCATGGCAGCCGAAACAACCAAGTATGGAGCTTTTCCGGTCAAACCGGGAAAGTCTGTCCCTACCGAGTTCTAGCAATGGATTCGGCTGCCTATGAACCCAAGAACTTGTGTATGAGGCCTACATGGATCCAATAACATGTAGAGGAGTCCAAGAAATCAGAAATCCAAGGTCCAAGTCGAAATCCTTGTCCAAAGAAAGAAAGGAGGAAACCAAGTCCAAGAAGGATTCCAAGTCCAACAAGGAAGGTGTCTTCTTGAAGCTCCCGAATTCTCTAGGGTTTTGTTCGAAATTTTCTGTATAAATAGACATGTATAGCTCTTAGTTTAGTGTCTTCAACCTTTGTAATATTTAGAGAGCCAAGCTCTACCCAAAAACCCTAAACACTTAGAGATACAAAAAGCTGCCGCATCCATTGTTCACCGGAGAGTTCAGCCATTCTTTCGCCAATTTCACCCTACCTTTGCCGATTTTCTCTAGGAGGTTTTAGGTATGGATCTATGTAAGCTTTTGAGTACTCTATGTGTTTGTCAAAATTCATTGATAATATATATTGTTTTTGCGGTTTTATGTTTCAAGCATGATCATGTGATTCTTCTTTGTGATTTCTTATATGTGATTGTTTGAACATAACGATTAGAATGCATGTTTAGGTTTTGAATAAAAGACTTAACTTGCTGTGTTTATATGATTAGAGAACTTTAATTGATTAATCATCACCTGAGCACGTAATCGAACCCTAGGTTAATTTGAATGGTACCCAAGTTAACTATTAGGGGGGAGTTTAATCTGCCGTGATAATCTAGGATCAAGTTAGGCATATTTGATGGCTTGGTTCTAGTTGCTGCATAGGGTGGTAGGGTGAGAGATTTGCATGCTATTAGGATGAGTGACGCCATACCTATGACCATGTCTTCAACCGACTCGTGAACGGTAAGTGTATCTTGTTTAGATTAGGCATATTTGATGGTTTAAACAAGGTGACACATATATGTTTTAGGTTCAGGCATATTTGAAGTTCCTAAAAACACATGAGAAGTCATTAAAGGTTGAAATTAATTGAAGTGTTCGAAATTATAAATGTTGCTTGTTAATCTGATTCATAACCTTGCATGTTAACTAATCGGTGCTTTGTGCTGTTCTAAATGTTGAAAGGATTGAATGATCACCTGTATATATATGTTTGTTTATTATTGTTTATTTCTTTATATGTTTCGATCCATCTTTAAATCCCCCAGAACATTTTGTGTATATGTTTATACTTGTATAGTTGTGACAGAATTGTACTTGTATGTTTATATTATATTCTTTTGAAAGTACTAACAATTTGTTTTGCAGAATATAAATCCTTCCCTAGTGTCCCCGGCTTGAACGATCCCTACTTACTAATGCTACAATGATAGGGTTTTAAATTGCAGGTCAACTTTGGCCTCGTCAGTTTTTGGCGCCGTTGCCGGGGATGCTAAAAAGGATTTTTGTTTTGTATATGTATATGTTTGTGAATTAACTTTGTTTTCTTTTGTAGGTGCCGAAGCATGTGTGTGTGCCAAAACACATATGTTTCGAATGTTTATTGTGTATTGCCAATTTGTACATTGTATATTTGTGTTTGTGCCGAATTTGTATGTATTATATTTGTATATTTTCATGCCATATGTGTTGTAATCATTGTAACTTAGTAAATATTTAGGAGGTTTATTGTTTCATATGTGATTGAAGTTTATTGTGGTTTTTAAAGTGTAACATGTAGGGAGAAGCCGCATTTGTTAATCTTAGCCTAAACCCTTCATGTTATTTGCGGATTTCATGAGGTTGAGGGCGGCTTTGATTAACACTTGTCGAGTGGTCTAGTGACTCGAGTTTGTTCCTAGCTGAGTAAGGGGCCGTTCTGTCATAGATATGGAATTCAGGTTTGTTCAATTGGATCTCAAGATCATGACTGACCACTCTTCTCGGTGAAGGGGACGATAGGGGTCCGCCTCCTTGATCACAAACGAGTCCTACCTGGTTCTTGTAGGGGGTTCACCCCCCTTGACATTGACACTTGCCTTCTGAAACCACGGAATCCGCTCGAACTAGCCAAATGCTTGGGCCGAAGCATCACCACACTTTAAACGCTAGAATTTACTTAGACATGTATGACGTCATGAACTTCAAATTCATTTGACTTTAATGTTTGAGGTATATCGGACAAAGCATAACACTACCTTGGGCTGTATCAGTCCATTGCACAGTGGTCTTCCCTGCTCCACGTACCTTAAAAAAATTAAAGTTTACTACAATCAAACATTTTAGGGTGAGACGTCATCACATTATGTTTTTGTCATGATTTTTGTCTATATGTACCTATGCGTGCTGAGCTTGAAATTTGTTTGCCGTGTGTGTATGTGTTTTTGTTCAATTTTCATGTTCGTTACAATTTTGTGTGATGCCATGGTTAGTTTATATGTTATGTGTGTTTTTGATATGTCATGTTTGTGTGTGTTATTTAAGTTATGTTTGT
Organism: Comarum palustre; assembly: GCA_951800085.1. Taxonomy (NCBI): domain Eukaryota; kingdom Viridiplantae; phylum Streptophyta; class Magnoliopsida; order Rosales; family Rosaceae; genus Comarum; species Comarum palustre. The sequence continues at coordinate 104,710 of OX637589.1, read as the reverse complement.
GTGTGTTTTTGAAATTTCTTATGACTTACTAACTTGGTCTTGGCCAATTGTGCCATCCTGTTTTGTAGGTGAATGAGCGGTTCTGACACTTGGACACGAGACATCAACAACCGACTTATACGTGTCCGAGAGGAGCTTGCCATAAACATACCATCAACATCTCATCACTCAACACCGAATTCATCACCACCACACTCATTTGAATTGAGAATGACTTCACTCAGGGAAGAAAATGGCCAAGTTAATGGAACAGGGGTCAGGCCAGCAAATGTCACCTATCCTGCTGTGGAAACAGGGAAAACGGCTGACTTCGAACTCAGAGGTGGTTTCTTCCACCAACTGCCGAAATTTCATGGACTGAGTGGAGAGGATCCGAACCGACACTTGCAACAGTTTGAATATTGTTGTGACATTATGTGCCCTAGAGGAGCTGATATGCAACTTGTCAAAATGAAAGCATTTCCGTTTTCATTAGAGGATAAAGCTAGGGAATGGTTCTTTGCAGTGCCAGCTGGACGAATTGTGTCATGGGCCACTATGATGAAAGAGTTTCTCCTCAAGTACTTTCCTTCGTCGAGGGTGACGCAAATTAGAAAGGAGATAACTTCTATTAAGCAAGACATTGATGAGTCTTTCGAAGTGTATTATGAGAGATATAAGGCATTGGTTGCTTCGTGTCCAAACCATGGGATACGTGAGGGACTATTGCTACAGTACTTTTATGAGGGACTTCGCCCTATGGAAAGACAGTTTCTAGATTCAGCAGCTGGAGGTTCTTTGATGGAGAAAAGTAGAGAAGAGGCCAGTAACTTGTTGGAAATGCGAGCTACAAACAATCAACAATTTGGTTCGTTTTTGTTTGGTCTAGAATTTGCAGTCCTTCAAACAACCGGCTTGTAAATTTGTGCTAGGCGTGCCAGTACCTTTGGGTCAGGTACAACCTTGAAGTTGGATGCTACTTGATGCTACTTGCGTCCCTCTTCTGACTTCTTCTCACAGCGACTGTGACAGACGCCGATCTTCTTCCTCTGTGCTAGGTTCTCTTCTTAGACCTACAAGGGAAAAGTCCCTCTAGGATTTTTCTCCAACCTTTGAGGATGGCCGAATCTTACTTAGTATGCAAAGAAACTAAGCAGCGGGTATCAAGATATAAACTGGCGAACGGATTCTCCAGAACTGGTTGCGGGAGTAAAACTGCTCAACGGATCGAACAGGAGAGTAGAGAGATTTCAACGGATTGAAACCTGTCAGACTTAACGGATTAAGTCCCTTTTGCAGCTTGACGGATCAGGCTACGGTTGCTGACGGATCAGGCTTGGGTTGCTGACGGATCAGGCTTGGTTGCTCCGGAGAGGCTTGAAGACTTTCGCGTGGCGAAGTTGTTGTCTGTTTGTTGATAGATGTAGTTGTGTTTTTCTCTTGCACCTCAACCCTTTATATAGTGAATACTAGGGTAGATGTTTCCTTGCGAATCAAGGTATGGCCTCAAATAATCCTTCTTGTAGTGCAAGACTAATTCTTAAAGCCCAATCATGTAAGCCCAAAAACCATTCTAGTGGTAACTTAACCTCCTGCAACCACGTGTCTAATTTCTTATAATACCCTCGCGAACGCTTTTCCAACCGCGAACGTATTCTGTTAACACACGCCCCGCTTCGCGAGCGCGTTTCCCCCTGTGAACAAATTATCTCCTTTCGCGAGCGTACTTTGTTACTGTGCTCCTTGCGAGCGCTTTTGACTTTTCAAACGTCCTCTGACCCTCTTGACCGCAGGCATCGGTCCACTTGCCTTTCTATAAATGGGCTTTTTACTTCTGGATCCAACATTGCCCCCCAGTTCTTGAGATTAAGCCCGTTTGCGAAAATCGAAAAGAGCTATACCTTAGCATTGATTTAACCAAAAGCAAACGTCTTTTCATTGTCAAACTCCTCAGAACACTCAACCATCATTTCCCTCTGCAACTCTTTTCAAACCTTCCTGAGATAATCCGCCGCCGTTCCTACTTCCAAATCAATGGCACCCAAACACACCTTCTCTGCTGTGAAAACCACACCCAGAACCCCTTCTGAGCATGAAGCCCTAAACTTTGTCCAAGCCATGGCTGGCCTCCGACCTGCTCCAAAACACAAGGGTTCTTGGTTGAAAGTTAAGATTGATCAAACCTGCGACCTGGGTCCTTGGGTCGATGTCTTCCCAAACCCACTTGAACTGCCTTACCGCCAACATGCATCCCGAATTCCCCCTTTAATCTTTCGCAAAGAAGAAGCTTCCTTTGTCGACTGGCAAAAGTCAGACGCCCAGACCAGATTTGGACAGTGGCCAAACACTAATGACGCCGAGATCCAGTGGTACCAACAACGCCGTAGCAAAGACCTTGAACGATGGCAGGCCGTTGGAATCGCCGATCCTATTGACCTCTGCTTCTCCCTGAAGTCTGGCTGCAACAGAGCTCCCCTGGCAGCAGCAGTCTGTTTCTGGGACACTTCATCAAACACCTTCCATCTCCCCGCAGGCCCAATGGGTATCACCCTGCTGGATGTGTATACAATTACCGGGTTTCCATTCGCAAACGCACCAAGTCCTCTCAACGACCTTGCTCTGGAACATCAAATCCCTTCTGATCAGCCTCGCCCCAACTCATACGCCGCGTGGGTCAGTCACTATGGGAGCACTGACGACGATCTAAGTGGCCTAGCATTTCTGGAATTCTGGCTACTCAAATATGTTGAATGTAGCGCCACCAACAAACCCACTTTCGCCTGGGCCAGAACGGCTGAGCTACTTTACAATGGTATCCCTCTCAATCTTTTGGAGTTAGCCACTGGATTACTATATAGGTCACTACACTTTCTATCCTTAGAACCCTTTAAACACAGATCTGTTAGCGGTCCTCTTTGGATTTTGGACTTGTGGCTTCAAACCTATTTTCCTGCTTTCCGCTCTTCCTCCGTCACCAGCTTCCTAAAAGATAAGGTTTTAGGCCAAACCATCGTATCTGCTCCACATCCTCCAGCCCTTAGCTATTCGCGTTGTTTCCACCATCTGTATAGTATGGAAAGCCTACCTTCAGATTCTATTACCGTTATCTGCAGACGCACATACCCTTCTCTTGTAAACGAAGGTTTTATTTTCAGCAACAGCCACAACGTCCTGCAGCTCTTTTTCTTTCTACGCCTCCTTTCCAATCGCGACCTCAAACTACCAGGGAGAGCCGGAGTAGAAATCTATGCCCCTAACTTTTTCGCGAGACAATTTGGAATGTGCCAAAGCATCCCATATCCCCCATTGGCTAGCCGCAACCATTTCACTTCGTGGCGAGAAACCTACAATGCCGGGATTGATCCTGATTCCATTCCCTCCAGCTTCAAAGACATCATTCAGCCTGTCAACACCTATCCCCTTGGCGGAGTACGTCTGAGCTTCGCGACTACTAATGAGTTCACTAGGTGGTGGACATCAATCAACAAAGGCAAATGGAAACCAAACCACCTATCTGTGTTTAGACAGATCTTCCAGCCATATCAGACACAATTCCGTCATGCCGAAGACCTGGCTGTTTTTGCCATTGACGGCCCTCGCCAAAACGTTGATCCTTCCTTGGCTCCTGAGACGCGAACAGAAGTGCTTCCTGCCCCCCAGGTATTTAAAACTCCTTAACTGCAATAATCAATTTTCTGATCTGTATCCCTTTTTCCGACCATCTTCTTTCCTTGCAGCGTCCTCAAAGAACCAAGAAGCGCGCGAACAAGAATGGAGATCCTCCTCTCAAGAGGCTCAAATCAAGTCTTCCTACAGAGGGAAATGCTCTCCAACCCCAGGTATGGGTTCATTTAATTTGAAAACTCGTATGCTCATGTAGCCAAGTCAATTTAATCATATGATTGCCTTTTAGGTGGATCAGCTTATGCAGTCTAGCCCTGAAGCCGTACAATCCCTCGAAAAATGCAGTCAACATCCTGCTGTTTCTGGTGCTCCCAACCTAACTGTTCTAGCTGAAGTAACCTCTGCCGTGGCCCAAGAGGCGATTCCTCCCAGAGCTAACCTGGACACTGGGACTCCTGCTGAAACAGATCAAGAGGTATTGTTTCGATAAACCATTCAATTGGCAATGTTTCAATGATCTTGAGCTCAATTGTGCTTCTGTCGTTTCAGGGACCGATTCCTGTATTTGAAGTTAGCTCTTCCTCCGAGTCAGTTGCTTCTCCGATCCTGGATACTATGATGGGAGAGATCTTTAGTGAAAGCGCCAAGCTCGTTCCACTTCAAACTGTTGCTGCGAATGAGCCTATTCCCTTCGAGGCAACTTCCTGTTCGCCTCAGAGAAAAACGACTGATACTCGCGCGAATGAAATTCCCCCCGCGAACGCAGTCTCTCCGGCGAACGAAACTGCTATCGCGAATGCCGATCGCGCGACTGATATTGTTCAACCAGTGCTTCAACCGGTAATCCCAACTGAAACTGACCCAAAGGTAACAATTTTTATTCTGCAGCTTCTGTTTGTACTCTTACAAACACTTATTATTTCTTTATTTGCCAGATTCCGGAGAACCTTCCAATGACCTCCCCATCTGATCATGCTACGCCTTCCCTCATCGAGCAAGTTCAACTAATGCTGGATCCTTTTCAAGCAAACCAATCCATCGCTGATGCGACACTATTCCTCCGCAACCTAGAGCATGAGGATCTTCTCCACCCACATACTAGGATCCAAATTGAAGATGCCATTCGTCTCCTTCGAGTTCACGCTGACGAAAGACTCCTGAAAAAATTGCAGCGTCTGTGGGAATTCACAACCAAAGCTGCAACTTTGTCTGAGCGTGCCAGAACCACGCGGTTGGAGGCTCCTCAGTATCATCAACAGAAAGAGAAGTTCCAAGCCGAACGGGTTGCCAAAGCCACCAATCTTGCCAAACTTGTCCATAACGCGACCCAGTTGTTTCCTAACCGACTTGCTGAGCTTAAACGTCAAAAAGCTGAGATTGAGGCCCAGCTAGCAATTGTCGAAGAGGAAACCCAGAACAACTTAAACGCCTTGGAGCAAGAGAAGAACTCCTATCAGACTCTTCAACAAATGATCAACCAGGTGGACGACAGGATCGAAGATTCCCTGATCAACGAAGAAAATATCCAAAACGCCCTTGATACTGCTTTAGCGAACATTAAGCACATTAGTAAATTTATTTAACTGTTTATCTGTTCTGACTTTGTTCGCGCATATTATTCTGAATGCAGAAGATCTTTTCAAATTAATTCCATATCCTTGACCACTCGAAAACTGTTCCCAACTTTAACTGCAACGTCGCACCATTAACTTGCGCATTTACCGTATTCAACTAACACAGCACGCGTGATAAATGCTTGACCAATGAACGAATAGCAAACCATTCAGTTCCCTTTGGTGAAAACCTAGCGTTTCGCCTATAAATATCGATTAATTCCTTTGCACCTTCAACAACCAAGAACATGTATTCTCCTTTCAGTCTCAAAGCAGTTCCACCAGACCTCTTTCTTCAACCTTTCTGTCCTCTAGGCTTCACAACCAAACCTCAAATCCTGGGTAGGCTTCACAACCTAACCTCAGGAATAAGATCTGATGCGCCCAGCCCTGAAGTCGCATCGAAGTGCATCACTGGAACCAAATTCCACTTGATGAGGGGATTGACTTCTGGTATTGGACCGAAGAAGGCTTCTGTGCCGACAGGATTCCTCTTGCCGAGCCTCTTCCGCGCCAGGTCAGACCAAGTTGCTTCTACTCCCATCACCGTCGACTTGCTTTCAACAAGCTGGCCGCGCAAGGTGGAAGATGAAGCAAAACCTGCAACAGTTTGAAGAGAGACTTTATGAAAGGAGTCGTAATAGCTCTTTCTTTAAGCAGCTTTGTTCTTGTTCAACACTGTATTTGTTGCAACCAGTTCTTGTTCAACACTGTATTTGTTATCCATGAATATTATGCAATAAACACACATTGTTTATGTTCTATGTATAAACCACAGGTGTTGGTTTAAAATAAATTAGGGCTTGAAAAACACAATTTGTTCTTCCCAAAAATTGTCAAAAAATTCGAAAAAGTTCGAAAAACCACATTAATTGGTTTGTATATCTATGGTGCCCCCCAGTTTTATCATGTGCACAAAAAGCCGAAAACCTCAAACAGGTTAGGCGTTAAGCAACATGAATGAAACTGACGAGATTCCAGTTCTGCTAACGAGACCCTGAGGCTCTAAACTCTGCCCCCTTGCTGGCAAACAGGCTGCTCTGTGGACTGTGGCGGCAAAGGATCGTCAGAAGCCCAAACACTTGGAAAATACTGTTTCAGATGCCTCCCATTAATAGGGTTATTATGGACTTCTCCATCCAAATTTCGCAAATAATAAGCACCTTTACCCACGATCTGGTCAATCACAAAAGGCCCCTGCCACGTAGGCGACCACTTACCCCTGCCGCGAACGTGTTCGCCAAAGGGAAGTACTGCTTTCCAAACCAAATCACCAACTCCAAAACTTCTGCCACGTGTCCTGGCGTCATATGCGCGAGCAACTCGTTGTTTTTTAACCATTATATGATCTAAGGCTTCCACACGAGTAGTATCCAATTGTTCATGCTCCTGAAACATGGCCTGAACATAATCCTCTCCTACTAACTGATGTTGTTCGCGAACCCTTAAAGAATTAACACTTATCTCCATGGGTAAAACTGCATCATGCCCAAACATCAAAGCATAGGGTGTGGTTCCTGTAGGCGATCGCTTAGATGTTCGATATGCCCACAGAGTATGATCAAGCTCGTTATGCCAATCTCTAGGATTATCAATCAGCATCTTTCGCAAGATGTTGATTATGACTTTGTTACTAGCCTCAGCTTGTCCATTCGCCTGAGCATAATATGGTGTGGAATGCAGAAACTTAATCCCATAGTCAGTAATGAAGTCTTCGGTTTCTTTTGCTAGAAATGCTGCCCCCCTGTCTGCAACTAAACACTCTGGGATACCATACCTGCTAATGATGTTGCTGAAGATGAAGCTGCAAACTGTTCGAGCAGATGCATCTTTTAAGGGTACAGCCTCCACCCATTTTGTGAAATAATCGGTCGCTAATAGGATGAACTTATGCTGCTGAGACGAAGCTGGATGAATAATTCCTATAAAATCCAACGCCCATCCTCTTGCTGGCCAAGGCTTAATAATGGGTTGCATGGGCACATCTGGAACATGCCGCACCGGTCCATGCGCTTGACACTCCTGACAACCTTGAGCAAAGGTGATGCAATCTTTCAAGATTGAAGGCCAAAAGTAACCATAACGACGGATAAGCCACCTCATCTTTGGTCCAGCCTGGTGCGAACCACACACTCCTAAGTGTACCTCTCTCATTACTCGCTTAGCTTCCTTTCCAAAGATACACCTAAGATAAACTCCATCCTCTCCTCTGCGTAAGAGTTCGCCACCTCGTAGCACATAGTTAGTGGCAAAGTATCTGACTTGTCTATCAACTGGAGTAGATGGATTATCCAAGTAATCAATGAGTGGTTGACGCCAATCTGTATCGATAGCTTCTATCATAGCGACGTACCATTCATCCGCGTCTACCCTCCGAGCCATGAAAGAAGGTAACGTCCTCCTTTCCACCTTCAAAATCCGCTCGCAGACTCCATCAGCCAAAGTTATGCCAGTGGCGATTTGCGCTAATTCATTCGCCGCGAAGTTGTGTGCTCTTGGGATATAATCCAGAGTGACATCACTGAATTGCTCCAGCAACTCTGTAGCCCTTTCCCAAAAAGGAACCAAAGTAAAAGTTGTACATTTGTATAACCCCTTAAGCTGATTGATCACCAACAAGGAGTCACCGAACACACTTACCACTGTTGCCCCCATTGCGAGCAACATTTCCAATCCGATTATGAGTGCTTCATATTCAGCCTGATTGTTGGTGCATTTCCACTCTAGTTGGAAAGAATATGCATGACGAACCCCCAGTGGACTTACTAGAGATATCCCAGCGCCAGATAACCTCTCAGTGCTGCTCCCATCAAAGTATAATTCCCAGGGCTGCATCAGAATGGCCACCACATCTAACTCCCTGTATTGTAAATCTTGTTCCACAGGATGATGAAGCAAAAAATCTGAAACCGCTTGTCCGGTTTGTGCCTTCAAAGGTGTATATTGTAGTGAGAACTCAGACAAAGCTAACACCCATTTACCAATTCGACCCCTAAGAATGGGTCTAGTTAACATGTATTTCACCAAGTCCGTCTGTGCCACCACTACCGTTGTGAAAGATAACATGTAATGGCGTAATTTGCAACCGGCGAAATACAACGCAAGGCACAACCGTTCCATGTCACTATACCTGGTTTCTGCATCTATCAACGTCCTGCTAAGGTAATACACAGCATGTTCAACCACTTTATCATCATCTTGGTGTTCATCTTGTGCTAAAAGTGCAGCAATGGATGTTTCGCATGCTGAAATGTAGAGCTTCAAAGGGTGACCCGGCCGTGGAGGCATCAGAACTGGCGGTGAAACTAAGTACTGCTTTATTCTGTCGAACGCTTCCTGGTGACTTGTCTCCCAACGAAACTCCGTATCTGCCCTCAATTTTAACAGAGATGTAAAGGGTTGAATCTTTCCTGCTGAATTCGAGATGAACCTGCGTAAGAAGTTAATCTTTCCTAGTAACTGCTGCAACTCCTTCTTGTTAGTTGGGGCTGGAGCTTCTATGACTGACTTGACCTTGTCCGCTGGAATCTCGATACCCCGCTGATGGACCACAAACCCTAAGAAATCGCCTGACTGAACCCCAAAGACACATTTAGCTGGGTTCATTCTGAGTTTATGTTTTCGCATCCTTATGAAGACTTTTCGTAGATCCTCCATGTGGTCTGCCTTAATCTTGGACTTTACTACCACATCGTCAATATAAACCTCCAATATCTTCCCTAATATGTCATGGAAGATAAGGTTCATCGCCCTTTGATATGTGGCACCAGCATTCTTAAGCCCAAAAGGCATGACTTGGTATTCGAATGCTCCTGTAAATCCTGGACATCTGAAAGCCGTCTTGTGCTTGTCTTCCTCCTCCACAGGAATCTGGTGATATCCTGCGGTTCCATCCATGAATGATAACAGCTCATGCCCTGCCACTGCATCTACCAGCATGTCTGCCATGGGCATAGGATACACGTCCTTTGGTGTGGCAGTATTTAGATTCCTGTAATCCACGCACACCCTCATCTTACCATTCTTTTTCCTGACTGGAACTATGTTAGACAACCACTTGGCATACTTTGCAGGTCGAATAATTCCTGACTTAAGCATCTTTTCCACCTCTTCTTTAACTGAAGCCGCTGTGTCGGCATGCATTCGCCTAGGTTCTTGTCTGACTGGCCTGTAACCATCCATGATTGGTAGCTTGTGACAAACTAACTCTGGTGCTAAACCAGGCATGTCCTCGTATTTCTCTGCGAAGCAATCCTTGTACTCGTGAAGTAACTTGATGAGCTTCTGTTTTTGTTCAGGCTCCAAATACATACTTATTCCAACCTCTATTGGTTCCTCTAGGGTCCCCAGGTTGACCTTCTCTACTGGATCCTTGACCTTGGGTGGAGTATCATCCAAGGCTGCCGGAGCTGCCTGGATAATCTCCTCCTCTTCCTCGTAATACTCCAAAACATCATCGTTAACGCACTCTACTGCCGCCACCTGTTGGAAAGCCTCTTGCTCCTGCCTAAAAATAGATAATCTCTGGTGCAGGGAAGCGTAGGCTTCCAACTCCTCCTTGCTGAGTTGTGGCTTCATTGATTGTTTCGGGGTAAAACCATGGAGATTGGTCTACTGGCGTCTGCTTGAAGTTGCGCCAATCCCCATTGCGTAAGCTCAGTGGAGGTCACCCCATATGGATGTCCTTTCTTTGTGATGCCACTGACTCTTAAAGGCCTCATGTCTTCACTGTAATAACTTGCATCAACAAAGCAAGCTGCTACTGAGAATGGTCTAGGATCGGCCTTGATTATTTCAGACTCATCAGTTTCTGGGTTCCAGATAGCGAGCTCTTGATGGAGCGATGATGGAACACAACCGGCCTGATGAAGCCAATCTCTGCCCAGAATCATAGCATAAGGAGCAGTGCACTCAGCTACGAAGAAAGTTTGATACATCTCTGATGGGCCAACCCTAATTTTTAGTATCACTACACCGAGTGTCTGAGCTATGTTTCCAGCAAAACTTTTTACCTTCATCTTGCTGTCTAGAATTTTCTCCTTCGGAACCTGAAGGTAATTCATGGTCTGTACGGTAAGGACACTTACAGCAGCTCCTGTATCCACCAATATCCTACTGACCCTTTTATCCATCATGTCAGCAGATACATACAATGGACGCAAATGCTGCCTCATGGCGAATGTGGGCTTGGAGAACAAAACGTATTTTCTTCTCAAATCAGGGTCCATGTCCTCTTTATCCTTCTTTACAGCCAACTCCTCTCTGCGAATGGATGACTCCGCTCCAGTCTCATCTTCTGACATGTTGAGGAAGACTTCAGACGAAATTGGCTCATCCAATGCATACATAGAAGGTAAGACATACACCATATTGCAATAAGTGTTTGTCTCTGGAACTGGTATCACAGCTTCGGTCGTCACGTACACCTGAGCAGATTCAGATTGGTCTGAAATCATCTCACCATGCTCGTTTTCCACGTAAAGCACGCTGCATGACAAACTTTCGTCCATACCCCCGGTTTCATCTTCCTCATTTTCCTCCATATCATCTTCTATGACTCGAGGTATATCGACTTCTGACTCTTCTTCTACGCGGGCAAATGCTTCAGCCATCTGTTTTACCAAAGAAACCTCTGGAACAGGTCTCTGTTGCTCAACCTCAATCATAGGTCCAGCCTTATCTGTTTCTCGAGACCCCTGATCCTGACGCTGAACTACTTTTGGTCTCCATTCGAACTTTGTTTTCGACGTCTTGCTGCTGTCTTCGTTCTTAGGAACTTCTGATATCCTAACCCTTTTCGCCGGAGACGTCTCAGGTGTCTTACTAAAGGTGGAAGTAGATATTTCACCCACCACCTTTTTACCTACCCGTGACCAGACTGGTTCTCGCGTATGTTGACTTCTATCAATGCCCACCCTTGACCATACAGACTTTCGTTCGCCGCTACTTTCTTCTCGCGAGACTCTCTTCTGTCCGCTATGTTTCGTGGTAGAAGTCTCGGTGGTATCGCGAACGTTTCTGATAGGGCAATAAGGTCTAGCTGACAATAAATCCAGCTTCCGCCTTAACTGTTCCGGAGTCTCCCTGATCTGGTCTGGGCTAACTAGGCCTTTATCCAATGCCTCCAAAAGCCTCTTGGCTTTACCATATCTTCGCTGCACGTTCCTAGTCTGAGTAGGTGTGGCCTCTACCACCTTTCCTCTCTCTCTGACCATCCAGACGTTGTCTTTGAGGATATTCCGTGAAGCTGGTGGTATATAAGGTTTAGTTATTACGCCCTGCGGGTAGACCACTGGCTTCTTCTGCTCCATTCTTGCCTGTCGTAAACGCAAGTAGAGGTTGGAATCCCTCTGACTAGGGCTTGCTGATCTTCTCATCTGCTTTGGACTGTGTGGCTGATATGCTTCAGGGGGTGTAGCAACAGTATTCTTCTGCTCGTGTTGTGGCTCTTTAGCAATGCCACATTCAGTTTTGCACCTATCACACAACATGACTGCTGACGTACCTGCCTTTGGTTCTTTCCGCTTGACAACTTCTGTTCCTCCAGCTATAGTGCTCAGGTCAAGCGTCAGTTTTCTGCTACCCCGAGCCAAATCAACCACAGCCACATCTGCTACCGCTGGATCACAAAAGGTGATTGACCCCTCATTGACCCATTGTTGTATCTGATCTTTGAGCTGCATGCACTGAGAAGTCTTGTGAGTCCACAAGTTATGAAACTTACAATAGGTCTTACCAGCTATTGCCTCTTCTGGGGGAAAGACTCCCCAAGGGATGGCCACCTCGTTGGCCATGATCAGCTTGTTCAGGATAATATGAGCCCTACTGGCATCATAAGTGTATTCTTTGAGCTTCGGCCTTGTTGGCAGTGGCTTTTCCTTCTTCCCTTCGCATGGCGCTAAATCAATCATATTGATTGTGGGAAAAGGATCGATGTCCACCCAAGCCGCAGTCTTCTCCTCATTCGCTCCGAGCTTTCCCTCGTTGATCCAAGTCTGGATAGTGTCCTTCAAGCGAATGCACTCCGATGTGTTATGGTTCCAAAGATTATGGAACCTGCAGTACTTCTTTCCTTTGAGCTGTTCCTGTGTAGGGGGAGGTCCAAAGTCATTCCTTACCTTCCCCAATGCCGTCAGATCTTCCAAAATTTCCGGTGCCTTGTGTGCATTATATGTATAGGCTTCGTACTCCGGCTTGGCGAACGCGGCGAACGAAATCTTTACTGGCTCTTTAGACATTTTTAACACCTGGGACTTGATAGGCTGTCTGCCTGCTAACTCTACCGCTGCGACTTCTTCCTCATAACCCATCATGTATGGGTCTGCATAGGGCATAGCTTGTGGGGCCGAATAGTATGGATCCATATGGGAATATATTGCCCCCACAGTCTTGTGCCTTGCTGGAGGCATTCTGGGCCTCAGCGTTCCTGGGATGAGAGCTAAGCTGTTCCTGGAATTGTTAGCGTCTTCGTCCAGCTCATTCAGGAAGTACTGGTAACTGCCAACCCTATTCATTAAGTCAGCCATGCTAGAGAACACTCCATCGTGGTGTTTTGCTCTCTGTCTCTTTTCCAACCCTCGAATTGCAATTTTGATCAAGTCAGGCTCCGGGATTGGAGTTTTGCACTTGGCCTGTTGAATCTTGAACCGCTTGAGGAATTCTACAGATGACTCCATAGGTTGCTGATACATAGCTGTCAGAGAAGACAAGTCAACCTCTGGTTCCACAGTTCCAAATGTGGTTCTAAACATGGTTTCCATCACGTTCCAGTCAGGGACCGATCTTGGTATCAACTTAGTATACCATGTCAGTGCTGACCCTGACAATGAGGCACCGAATGTGCGTAACTTGAAAACAGTGTCCGCACCATATGGTCCACATTCGCCTGTGAATCTTGCGATGTGGGTGGCTGCGTCTTCAGATTCTTCTCCTGAGAACGAAGTGAATCTTATCTGCCGATAATGTTCCGGCCATGGGCTTTCAGCCACCCATTCTGGATACGGATGTGCGTATGCAGTGTTTACAGCAACAACGGGAGTTGCCCTTATTGCCTCCTGTATCATATTCTGGACTGCATCCCAGTCCAGCTGAGGTCTCCTTTGATTAGGTGTTGGCGAACGACGTGGTTGCTGCCTTGGAGCCCTCTGTCGTCCTCTAGCCCCTACAGAGTTCTGATTATTGTGCACCGCTAATTGGTCATCACCCACACGAAGTGGACCAAATCCCTCCCGGTGCACGGTTCTTCTATCCACCTGGTGATCGACCTCTTCTAGCAACTCTTCTTCTGGAGGCTGTTGGCGGATAAGCTGCTCAGTTCTCATGGCATTTAAAGCCTCCATGAACATATCCATCCTTTTATTCAGCGCTTGCTGATTTTCGTTCATCTTAGTTGCTAGGTCTGCATACCTTAGGTCCTGAATCTCGGCCTTTTTGTCTTGTTGCCGGGCTCGGTCGCGGACCTCCTGGAAACCTTTAGTCAGGTTATCCAAAGATGAGCTTAATGCTCCTACGTGTTCAGCAAGGTTCTGTGACTGTCCTTCGTTGGTCATGGCACCAAACTTGCTAATGGCTTGTTCTGCAGATAGCTTCCTACAGTAAGCCGAGTTATGTGGCCTTGCGACTACGTGTTCTGGTTTGGAACACGAAGGATATTTCTTTTGATATTCGCCGAAACCTGTAATCTTGACACTATCCCTCCGGGCGTGCCAGATGTTTGGTCTAGAATTTGCAGTCCTTCAAAAAACCGGCTTGTAAATTTGTGCTAGGCGTGCCAGTACCTTTGGGTCAGGTACAACCTTGAAGTTGGATGCTACTTGATGCTACTTGCGTCCCTCTTCTGACTTCTTCTCACAGCGACTGTGACAGACGCCGATCTTCTTCCTCTGTGCTAGGTTCTCTTCTTAGACCTACAAGGGAAAAGTCCCTCTAGGATTTTTCTCCAACCTTTGAGGATGGCCGAATCTTACTTAGTATGCAAAGAAACTAAGCAGCGGGTATCAAGATATAAACTGGCGAACGGATTCTCCAGAACTGGTTGCGGGAGTAAAACTGCTCAACGGATCGAACAGGAGAGTAGAGAGATTTCAACGGATTGAAACCTGTCAGACTTAACGGATTAAGTCCCTTTTGCAGCTTGACGGATCAGGCTACGGTTGCTGACGGATCAGGCTTGGGTTGCTGACGGATCAGGCTTGGTTGCTCCGGAGAGGCTTGAAGACTTTCGCGTGGCGAAGTTGTTGTCTGTTTGTTGATAGATGTAGTTGTGTTTTTCTCTTGCACCTCAACCCTTTATATAGTGAATACTAGGGTAGATGTTTCCTTGCGAATCAAGGTATGGCCTCAAATAATCCTTCTTGTAGTGCAAGACTAATTCTTAAAGCCCAATCATGTAAGCCCAAAAACCATTCTAGTGGTAACTTAACCTCCTGCAACCACGTGTCTAATTTCTTATAATACCCTCGCGAACGCTTTTCCAACCGCGAACGTATTCTGTTAACACACGCCCCGCTTCGCGAGCGCGTTTCCCCCTGTGAACAAATTATCTCCTTTCGCGAGCGTACTTTGTTACTGTGCTCCTTGCGAGCGCTTTTGACTTTTCAAACGTCCTCTGACCCTCTTGACCGCAGGCATCGGTCCACTTGCCTTTCTATAAATGGGCTTTTTACTTCTGGATCCAACAGTTTTCATCAAGGCGTGTGAATGAAACAAACATTCATGGGGAGTCTAGTACCATTGCCGAGCTAAAAGATGACTTGAGTAAGTTGACTCTCATGGTTTCGAACCTGGCCAAGAATAGAGGGATACAAGTCTGTGGAGTGTGTAGCATGGAAGGACATACATCCGATCAGTGCACTCAAGTAAATCCGAACTTTGAGGATGTCAATGCCGTCGGTTTTCAAGGACAATTCGGAAACTTCCAAGGTCAAGGGGCTCAAACACGTTTTCAGAATTTCAATCCAAGGGCCAACGATCCGAACTTTCGTTGGAATATCAATAGTAACGTGCTGAATCCACAACCAAACACACAAGGGCAGCAACCAAGTACTTACATGGCACGGCCACAAGGCAATTTTGTGCCAAGGCCATACCAACCCTACCAACAAGGAGGACAGCCGAGTGGGCAACAAAATTACGATGAGATCTTCAAGAACATTGCCACTTCGACACAATCTTTGTTGGCCACAACTCAAACCAACACCAAGGACATTGCCTTGATGTCGAAAGACATTATGGAATTAAAGAATCAAATGGGGCAAGTTGTGGACTTCATAGGGAAATTCAATGAACAAGGGAGGTTGCCAGGAGGTGTCATCAAGAATCCTAAGAATGAGCAAGCACAAGTTGTCGTCACAAGAAGTGGGAAAACCTTGTTGTCGCCACCTTCAAAGCCTAAAACCACAAAAGGACTTGGAGTGTTGGACATGAGTGATGATGAAGGAGATGCCGAGCCTATGAATGCCGAGCATGGGATGAATGCCGAGCACAATACCAATGCCGAAACACATGGACAAGATCAAGGAAAAACCGTGCGAAACAAAGAAGCTGAGCCAAGCAAGGAAGACTTGGAGGCAATGAAAAAGAGGGATCTTGAAAAAGATCCGGCAACTTCAACGAAGGAAGGTATGATTTCGAACCCTAGTGATTTAGTTAATACTAATCAATCTTCTTCTCTACCTTTTCCTTCTAGGTTCACTAAGAGCAAAAAGGATAAATCCGACGAAGAAGTGTTGGATGTTTTTCGAAAAGTGAACGTCAATTTACCCTTGTTGGAGTGCATTCGACAAATACCTAAGTATGCTAAGTTCTTGAAGGAGCTTTGCACAACAAGAAGGCACACAAGGGAGAAACAAGTTGTCAAGATGAGTGAGACGGTTTCTGCCGTTCTCCAAAGGAAAATGCCGCCCAAGATGAAGGATCCAGGGAGTTTTTCTATCCCTTGTGTTATTGGTTCTACTCGTTTTGAGAATGTCATGCTAGATCTAGGAGCTTCAATTAATGTTATGTCACTTAATCTTTATAAGTCCCTAGACCTAGGACCTCTCAAAACTGATAATGTTGTGATCCAATTGGCGGATCATTCTAACAAGTACCCCGAGGGGTATGTTGAAGATGTTCTTGTGCAGGTTAATCAACTAATATTTCCTGCGGACTTTTATGTGCTAGAAATGGAGGAGTCATCTACAAACTCGACACAGCTATTGTTGGGACGACCCTTCATGCGAACAGCAAGAACGAATATCGACGTTGCTGGAGGTAATTTGACAATGGAGTTTGATGGCGAGCTGATCAAGTTCAACATTTTTGACGCCATGAGACATCCAAGTGCCGAAATGGAAGAAACAAACAGCAATGCCGAGTTATGTCAAGAGGGGAATGCCGAAACTTCATGGAGGTTTGGTGGTGTTGCACCGTGTGCAATAACCACCCATCAAGCATAGCAATTAGCCATCGAGCGAGGGGTCGGATTTGACAAGTTTGGAGAACGGGATGAGGAGGCTTTGAAAGATTTGGAGCCGTCCATACTTGAAGTTGTGAAGGAGCTTGATTCACAACCACTTTACGATAAGTATTCTCCTTTGTCAATTCCAATTTCTACTAATAAGTTGTTACCATCTGTGAAACAGGCCCCTAAGTTAGAGCTCAAAGCTCTACCCCCACATTTGAAGTACGTTTTTCTTGGAAAAGATGACACTCTACCGGTTATTGTGTCATCAACGTTGAAAAAGCAACAAGAAGACAAGCTAGTTGCGATTTTGCAAAGGAACACAGCTGCCATTGGCTGGACTTTGGCAGACATCAAGGGAATTAGCCCGACAAAATGTGTTCATCGAATTCTGCTTGAGGATGGCGCCAAGCCTACAAGGGAGGCTCAAAGACGTTTGCATCCACCAATGATGAAGGTTGTAAAGGACGAGGTGATCAAGTTATTAGATTGTGGTGTCATATACCCAATCTCGGATAGTCAATGGATCTCACCAGTTCAAGTAGTACCTAAGAAGAGTGGAGTAACAGTCATAAAGAATGAGAAGAATGAGTTAGTGCCACAACGTTTGGTAACGGGACATCGCATGTGCATCGATTATAGAAGACTTAACGCAACCACACGCAAGGATCACATGCCATTGCCTTTCATGGACCAAATGTTGGAGAGACTTGCCGGTCATGAGTTCTACTGCTTCTTAGATGGCTACTGTGGTTACAACCAGATCATGATACACCCGGATGATCAAGAAAAGACAACGTTTACATGTCCCTTTGGTACGTTTGCTTATCGCCGAATGCCTTTTGGATTATGCAACGCTCCAGGTACGTTCCAACGTTGTATGTATTCTATTTTCTCCGATTACATCGAAAATATCATTGAAGTTTTCATGGATGATTTTAGTGTTTATGGCAAAGATTTCGATGCATGCTTAGAGAATCTAGAAAAGATTTTAAACCGGTGTGTTGAAACTAACCTTGTACTCAATTGGGAAAAATGTCATTTCATGGTAAATCAAGGTATAGTTTTAGGCCATATTATCTCTGCTAAAGAAATAGAAGTTGATAAAGCTAAGATTGATATTATGCATCACTTACCCTCACCTTCAACGGTGAGAGAGGTTCGTTCTTTTCTTGGCCATGCAGGTTTTTATAGGAGATTCATCAAGGACTTTTCTTTGGTGGCAAAACCACTTACTTCCTTGTTGCAGAAAGATGTGCCATTTTCATGGTCTCAAGAGTGTGAGGATGCGTTTGTGCACTTGAAGAATTTGCTTACTTCTGCACCAATAATGACGCCACCAGACTGGAATTTGCCATTTGAGTTGATGTGTGACGCTTCGGACTATGCCATGGGAGCTGTGCTCGGCCAACGCAAGGACAAGAGGCCCTGCGTCATTTACTATACGTCACGGACACTCAATGATGCTCAGCTGAATTATACTACCACTGAAAAAGAACTTTTAGCTGTTATTTTTGCTTTAGAAAGATTTCGATCTTATCTTTTGAATTCTAAAGTTGTTGTTTATTCTGATCATGCAGCTTTGAGATATTTAATGACAAAGAAGGATGCTAAGCCAAGGCTCATTCGATGGATCTTGCTACTCCAGGAGTTCGACATTGAGATAAAGGATAAGAAAGGATGCGAGAATGTTGTAGCAGACCATCTTAGCCGAATTGTGCATGAGGAGGATGCCATTCCTATGTCCGAATCATTTCCGGATGAACAATTGTTTCGAATAGAAGTAAAGGAGCCTTGGTATGCCGATTTGGTGAACTACATTGTGACAAAGAATTTTCCTTCATCTATGCCGAACCATACAAGGATCAAAATCAAGAAGGAAGCTCGACATTACATATGGGATGCGCCATATTTGTGGAGACAATGTGGGGACCAAGTCATGCGACGTTGTGTGCCAGAAGAAGAGCATCAATCCATCTTGAATTTTTGCCATAAGGAGGCGTGTGGAGGACATTTTGGATCAAAGAAGACTGCTAGAAAGGTGTTGGAAGCCGGTTTCTATTGGCCAACGTTATTCAAAGACGCTTATACAACATGTGATTCATGTGATCGTTGCCAAAGAACAGGTAATTTAGGTAAGAGAGATCAAATGCCCTTAACCCCTATCATAGTTGTCGAAATTTTTGATGTTTGGGGCATTGATTTCATGGGACCTTTTCCTTCATCTAAAGGTTTTCTTTATATCTTATTGGCGGTTGATTATGTGTCGAAATAGGTGGAAGCAAAAGCCACCAGGACTAATGATTCTAAAGTTGTTGCAGAATTTGTCAAAACTACCATTTTTGCTAGGTTTGGAACGCCAAGAGTTTTGATAAGCGATGGTGGATCACATTTCTGGAATCGAATTATTGAGACTTTGCTCAAAAAGTATGGAGTCACCCATAAAGTATCAACGCCATATCATCCTCAAACAAGCGGCATGGCTGAGACATTTAACAGAGAAATCAAGCAGATATTGGAGAAGACTGTAGGACCTACGAGGAAAGATTGGAGTGATCGATTAGACGATGCACTATGGGCCTATAGGACTGCGTTCAAGACACCAATAGGGATGTCGCCATTTAGACTTGTTTATGGCAAGGCATGTCATCTTCCAGTGGAGTTGAAGCACAAAGCATGGTGGGCAGTTAAGAAATTCAATATGGCCAAGGACGAGGCTGGATTACATAGGAAGTTACAAATCTGTGAGCTTGAAGAAATCAGAAACGACGCCTATGAATCTGCCATGACATACAAAGCAAAAACGAAAGCGTATCATGACAACATGATAAGGGGAAAGACATTCGAAATAGGACAGCAAGTCCTGTTGTTCAACTCACGACTTAGACTCTTTCCAGGTAAGCTTCGTTCTCTTTGGGAAGGACCATTTGTTATCACTAATGTATTGCCTTATGGTACAGTGGAAATTCAAAGCACAACCTCAGGAAATAGGTTTAAGGTAAACGGTCATCGACTTAAGCTTTATTATCCTATATTCCCTAAATATGACGTCGACATCCAGTCATTTGAGGAGCCATCGACACAACCATAGTGACGCCATCAAAAAGGAGAAGAGTCTAGGCGGATAGACTATAAACATTAAGCGCTGCATGAGAGACAACTCATATCAACGAGAGTTTGCATTTTTTCTAATCCCTTCATTCTTATGGTTGATATTTTGATTTATTTATGTGTTTATTATGTGACTTAGACACATGCTTAGGAAATTATGACATTATTTTGGTTTTACATTGAGGACAATGTAATTTTCTAAGTGTGGGGTAGAGGTTACATAGTAACATATTTTTATTTTTATGTTTTTCAACTTTCTCGAAATTTTTTTTTTTCAATTTATGTCTAAATTTTCTTCCAATTTTTAATATTTTCCGTAATTTTTATAAAAAAAAAAAAAATTGTTTCGAAATTTAATTTTTGTTTTTGTTTTTAAAAAATGTTTTATTTGTTTTCGAGTCTTAGGATATACCCTTAAAAGTCTATGATGAACTATATCTTTGAATGCATGATTGACGGTTTAACATTTATCTTAAGAAATTGCAAGTTTCATGGATATTGTGAATTAGTATGAATATTTGAGACTTGATTGATAATGAAGTATGCATGTTTGATTAATTTGTTTCCATAAAAACCTATATGAGAATTTGAGCCAACATACTTTCTTTTTGAGTGATAAATGCCATATCTTTCGAAATTTCACTATCTTTTAAAACCTCATTATTCTTTGCATATTCAATGACTATGTGCCATAGCTTTTTAATGGACTCTAGAATTTACTAGAACTTGCTTATGTGATTTTCGAAGCTTTATAATCATAACATGTCTTGATTTTGAATATGATTGAATTTAATCTCATTAGGATCACCACCACAGACAAATTAAGCCTGTGCCTATTTTGTGCCCGTTGTGGGACTCCTTAGTTAACCCCCTTTGAGCCTACATTGAGCCTTTTATTTCAATCACCTTTAAACAGAATTCCTTTGCTTAGAATAGCTAAACTTTTACCTTGTTATCAAGACTTGGCAAAATACTTCTGATGGAGCTGTAATGTGTGATGCTGAAGAGCAAGTGTGGGGTGGACAAGGTAATAAAGAGCAAGTGTGGGGTTAAACACCAATGTTTTGTACTGTATATGTGCCGACATGTGTATATCCGAAAAAAAAATATATGAAGAAAAAAAATTCCGAAAAAAAAAGAAAAAAAAAGAAGAAATCAGAAAATAAAAGAATTTCGGATCAAAAGTAAAAGGCACAAAGTTTTGGTGTTTTTTGTAATGTTTTGTGAATTTGGAGTTAGTAATTATTTGAAGGTCTAAAAGTGTTTATATGACCTTTGTCCTGTTCACAATATGGGGAGAAGTCAAGATTGACGTATGGGACCAACATGAAGAAATTCGACCCTTGAAGTGAAGACATGAGGAGGAGCAAGATTTGCTAAGTCTTGGTGACGTCTTAAAATTACCATTTATCTAAAAAAATTCCTACCTTATGAAACTTAGCCCCATTACAACCATATTATTGAGATTAATTCATGATTCTTAAGATAGCTAAATTTGATTTGTGGAGATTTTCTCATGAGTCAAGCATATGGTTTTGGTCCATTATTGCACAGTTGTTATATGAGGTTTTTTCATGAATTTCTATTCACAAAGTGCTTTTATTTGTTGAAATATGCAAGTTATTTGTTATCTTATCATCTTTTCCCTTGCATATACGATTGAGTGAATACCATGGATGAGTGAAAAGAAGAGAGTATGCCATTGTGAGGTGGAACGATTATCATACATGTTTGTGTTATATGATCTCATATCTTACTTGTTCATGCTATGATACATGCTTATGAAGCTTTGCAATTACACTATTCATTCAAATGATCAAACTTGAAAATTATGCATGCTAAAGAATCTGAGACAAATTATTTAAGGGTATTAGTTGTTTAAGTATTAGAAGTTTTTGAGTTGTTTTGTTTTAGTTTTAGAGTCAGTTTGCTAAGGGACTAGCAAAGGGTAAGTGTGGGGTAATTTGATAAGTGCGTTTTACGCTATGTTTTTAATATGTTTTTACCCTCATTTGTACCTTGTTTATTCCTTAGTAATGTTGTTTTTACTTATATTGAGTCAAAAGGGTTTTTTTGTAGAGCAATGGCTAAAACATGCATTTATACAGAAAATTGTGCTTAAGTGTTGAAAATTCGATTTGGAACAAAGACTTGGTTATTTCTCTTCATGAATTTTTACATTTTGCATTGTCACGTTTGATGAATTTGGTTTAATGTGTAGATGACATGTAAATGAGCATATGTGAAAAAGAATCATGAAGATTGGACTCATGGAGGACAATAAAAGAAGCCAAGGAAAAGAAGAAACTCCGAAACATAAGGTTTTGATCCGAGCAGGAATTTCCAGAAACCATAACTTAACTTCAAAAATTTTCCTAGGACGATCCAGGAGGAACCAGGGAACGTGCCATATATGGATGTTAAGCTGTAGATGTCTATTTTCTAAATCTTTTGGAATCGCAGCAATCCGAGTTTTGAGGAAGAAGTTATGCTGGAAACAATGGCCGGAGGTCAGTCTCGCGAATGAAACTCTCGCGAATGAAACTCTCCCGCGAACAGAAATCTCTCCCGCGAACAGAAATCCTACATCAACTTCGGAAAATCATATCTAAATATCCAGGAGGAATCTGAGGACGAGCCATATATCATTGGAAAGCTACGGAAGTCTAGTTTTCAGATCTTCTTGAATCACAGCATTTGGAGTTCACATGAAGGAGTTATGATCAAAACAATTGACGGAGGTCAAGCTGCAAAACTGGGCAGATTCTGCCTAAGTTGTCACACGAGTTTGGGAGGATGTTTCTTCACCAAAATTCTTCCCAAGCATGTCAAAGGACTTAAGAGAAGCTTAATGAAGTCATGGGAAGCTGCATTGAAGAAGAAGATTCGAAGAATGCATCATGGCAGCCGAAACAACCAAGTATGGAGCTTTTCCGGTCAAACCGGGAAAGTCTGTCCCTACCGAGTTCTAGCAATGGATTCGGCTGCCTATGAACCCAAGAACTTGTGTATGAGGCCTACATGGATCCAATAACATGTAGAGGAGTCCAAGAAATCAGAAATCCAAGGTCCAAGTCGAAATCCTTGTCCAAAGAAAGAAAGGAGGAAACCAAGTCCAAGAAGGATTCCAAGTCCAACAAGGAAGGTGTCTTCTTGAAGCTCCCGAATTCTCTAGGGTTTTGTTCGAAATTTTCTGTATAAATAGACATGTATAGCTCTTAATTTAGTGTCTTTAACCTTTGTAGTATTTAGAGAGCCAAGCTCTACCCAAAAACCCTAAACACTTAGAGATACAAAAAGCTGCCGCTTCCATTGTTCACCGGAGAGTTCAGCCATTCTTTCGCCAATTTCACCCTACCTTTGCCGATTTTCTCTAGGAGGTTTTAGGTATGGATCTATGTAAGCTTTTGAGTACTCTATGTGTTTGTCAAAATTCATTGATAATATATATTGTTTTTGCGGTTTTATGTTTCAAGCATGATCATGTGATTCTTCTTTGTGATTTCTTATATGTGATTGTTTGAACATAACGATTAGAATGCATGTTTAGGTTTTGAATAAAAGACTTAACTTGCTGTGTTTATATGATTAGAGAACTTTAATTGATTAATCATCACCTGAGCACGTAATCGAACCCTAGGTTAATTTGAATGGTACCCAAGTTAACTATTAGGGGGAGTTTAATCTGCCGTGGTAATCTAGGATCAAGTTAGGCATATTTGATGGCTTGGTTCTAGTTGCTGCATAGGGTGGTAGGGTGAGAGATTTGCATGCTATTAGGATGAGTGACGCCATACCTATGACCATGTCTTCAACCGACTCGTGAACGGTAAGTGTATCTTGTTTAGATTAGGCATATTTGATGGTTTAAACAAGGTGACACATATATGTTTTAGGTTCAGGCATATTTGAAGTTCCTAAAAACACATGAGAAGTCATTAAAGGTTGAAATTAATTGAAGTGTTCGAAATTATAAATGTTGCTTGTTAATCTGATTCATAACCTTGCATGTTAACTAATCGGTGCTTTGTGCTGTTCTAAATGTTGAAAGGATTGAATGATCACTTGTATATATATGTTTGTTTATTATTGTTTATTTCTTTATATGTTTCGATCCATCTTTAAATCCCCCATAACATTTTGTGTATATGTTTATACTTGTATAGTTGTGACAGAATTGTACTTGTATGTTTATATTATATTCTTTTGAAAGTACTAACAATTTGTTTTGCAGAATATAAATCCTTCCCTAGTGTCCCCAGCTTGAACGATCCCTACTTACTAATGCTACAATGATAGGGTTTTAAATTGCAGGTCAACTTTGGCCTCGTCAGTTCACCACCTCGTAACACATAGTTAGTGGCAAAATGTCTGACTTGCCTATCCACTGGAGCAGATGGATTATCCAAGTAATCAATGAGTGGCTGACGCCAATCTGTATCAATAGCCTCCACTGTAGCAACATGCCATTCATCTGCGTCTACCCTACGAGCCATAAAGGAAGGTAACGTTCTCTTTTCGACCCTCAAGATCCGCTCACAGACTCCATCAGTTAATATTATGCCAGTGGCAATTTGTGCCAACTCATTTGCTGCAAAATTGTGCTCCCTTGGGATGAAGTCCAAGGTTACATCACTAAACTGTTCCAGTAGCTCTGTAGCCCTTTCCCAAAACGGTACCAAAGTGAATGTTGTACACTTGTATAAGCCCTTAAGCTGGTTGATCACCAATAAAGAATCTCCAAACACACTTACCACTGTTGCCCCCATTGTGAGCAACATTTCCAAGCCAATTATTAGTGCCTCATACTCAGCCTGATTGTTGGTACATTTCCATTCCAGCTGGAAAGAGTAGGCGTGACGAACCCCCAGAGGGCTCACAAGAGATATTCCAGCGCCATACAAATTTTCAGTGCTGCTCCCATCAAAGTACAACTCCCAAGGTTGCATCAAAATAGCCACTACGTCTAACTCTCTATACTGTAATTCCTGTTCCACGGGATGGTGAAGCAAGAAATCTGAAACAGCCTGCCCAGTCTGCGCCTTCAAAGGTGCATGTTGCAGTGAGAACTCAGACAATGCCAACACCCATTTGCCAATTCGACCCCTGAGAATAGGTCTGGTTAGCATGTATTTCACCAGGTCTGTTTGTGCCACCACTACTGTTGTGAAAGACAACATATAATGACGTAACTTGCAGCCAGCAAAATACAACGCGAGACACAACCGCTCAATGTCACTGTATCTGGTTTCTGCATCGATCAGTGTCCTGCTAAGGTAATACACAACATGCTCAACCACCTTACCATCATCTTGACGCTCATCTTGTGCTAAGAGTGCAGCAATTGATGTCTCACACGCTGAAATGTAGAGTTTCAAAGGGTAACCAGGCCTTGGAGGCATCAGGACTGGTGGTGAAGTTAAATACTGCTTTATCCTATCAAACGCCTCCTGATGACTCGCTTCCCAACGAAATTCTGTCTCTGCTCTCAACTTTAACAATGGTGTAAAGGGTTGAATCTTTCCTGCTGAGTTTGAGATAAACCTGCGCAAGAAGTTAATCTTTCCCAATAATTGCTGCAATTCCTTCTTGTTGGTTGGAGCTGGAGCTTCCACCACTGACTTGACTTTGTCAGCTGGAATCTCAATGCCACGTTGATGAACCACAAACCCTAGGAAATCTCCTGACTGAACCCCAAACACACACTTAGCTGGATTCATCCTGAGTTTATGTTTCCTCATCCTTATGAAGACCCTTCTCAGATCCTCTATATGGTCTGCCTTAACCTTGGACTTGACTAACACATCATCAATGAAAACCTCCAATATCTTCCCCAGTATGTCATGGAAGATAAGATTCATTGCCCTTTGATACGTGGCGTCAGCATTCTTAAGCCTAAAAGGCATGACTTGATACTCAAACGCTCCTGTAAAGCCTGGACACCTAAAAGCTGTCTTGTGCTTGTCTTCTTCCTCCACAGGGATCTGGTGATACCCTGCGGTTCCATCCATGAATGATAACAGCTCATGCCCAGCTACTGCATCAACCAACATGTCCGCCATTGGCATAGGATACACGTCCTTGGGTGTGGCTGTGTTCAGGTTTCTGTAGTCCACACACACCCTCATCTTACCATTCTTCTTTCTGACTGGCACTATGTTGGACAACCATTTGGTATACTTTGCAGGTCGTATGATTCCAGATTTGAGCATCTTTTCTACCTCTGCTTTCACTGAAGCTGCTGTGTCGGCATGCATTCGCCTAGGTTCCTGCCTGACTGGCCTATAACCGTCCATAATTGGCAGTTTATGACAAACCAACTCTGGTGCCAGTCCAGGCATGTCTTCGTACTTCTCCGCGAAGCAATCCTTGTATTCTTGTAGCAGCTCAATGAGCCTTTGCTTTTGTTCAGGCTCCAGGTAAGCACTTATTCCAATCTCCATTGGTTCCTCTGGGGTCCCTAGGATGACTTTTTCTACTAGATCCTTAACCTTAGGTGGAGTATCATCCAAGGCAGCCGAAGCTGGTTGGATAATCTCCTCCTCCTCTTCATCATACTCCAAAACATCATCCTTAACGCACTCTACTGCTGCCACACGTTGGTAAGCCTCTTGCTCCTGCGTAAAAATAGACAATCTCTGGTGCAGGGAAGCGTAGGCTTCCAATTCCTCCTTGCTGAGTTGTGGCTTCATTGATTGTTTTGGGGTAGAACCATGGAGATTGGTCTACTGGCGTCTGCTTGGAGTTGCGCCAATCCCTATTGTGTAAGTTCAGTGGAGGTCACCCCATGTGGATATCCTTTCTTTGTAACACCACTGACTTTCAAAGGCCTCATGTCCCCATAGTAATAACTTGCCTCAACAAAGCAAGCTGCTACTGAGAATGGTCTAGGGTCAGCCTTTAGTATCTCGGACTCGTCGGTCTCTAGGTTCCAGATAGGAAGTTCTTGATGAAGAGAAGATGGAACACAACCGGCCTGATGAAGCCAATCTCTACCCAGAATCTTAGTATAGGGAGCTGTACAGTCAGCCACAAAGAAGGTCTGATACATCTCTGATGGACCAACCTTGATCTTCAATATCACCACTCCTAATGTCTGAGCTATGTTACCAGCAAAACTTTTCACCTTCATCTTGCTTTCCAGAATCTTTTCCTTAGGGATCTGGAGATAGTTCATAGTCTGCACAGTGAGCACACTTACAGCAGCTCCTGTATCCACCAATATCTTGCTAACCCTTTTGCCCTCCATGTCAGCAGACACGTACAATGGTCGTAAATGCTGCTTCATGGCGAAGGTAGGCTTGGAGAACAAGACATATTTCTTTTTAAGCTCAGAGTCCACGTCTACCTTGTCTTCACTCGCGACAAGCTCTTCCCCGCGAGCAGATGATTCCACTCCATTCTCCTCCTTTGACATGTTGAGGAAAACCTCAGATGAAATTGGCTTGTCTAATGCGTACATAGAAGGTAAGACATACATCATATTGCAATAGGCTTCTTTTTCTGGGGTTGGCATTGTAGCTTCTGCTTTCACGTAAACCTGGACAGACCCTGATTGGTCTGTGACCATCTCGCCATGCTCATTTTCTACGTAAAGCATGTTGCACGGCAAATTTATGTCCATGCCCCCAATTTCTTCCTCATCTTCCTCCATATCCCCTTTTGTAACATGAAGTGCATCAATTTCTGAGTCCTCTTCTACATGGGCAAACGTTTTAGCCATTTGCTCTACTAATGAAACCTCTGGAGAAGGTTTCTGCTGCACAACCTCAGGTATAGGTTCAACATCACTTGTTTGACGAGACCCTTGCTCTTGACTCTGAGTTGCCTTTGGTCTCCACTCAAACCTTGTCTTTGACACCTCCTTCTTATCTTCTTTTTTAGGACCTTCTGAGATCCTAACCCTTTTTGCTGGGGATGCCTCAGGTGTCTCATTTGAAGTGGAAGTGGGTGTTTTATCCACTACCTTCTGACCTACACGAGCCCAAACTGACCCACGTGCGTGTTGACTGTTGTCAACGCCTACCCTTGACCACACAGATTTTCGCTCGCCACTATGTTCTTCTCGCGAGACTCTCTTCTGTCCACTACGTTCCGTATTAGCAGTCTTGGGAACATTGCTAACATTCCTGATAGGGCAATAAGGTCTGGCTGGCAACAATTCCAGCTTTCGTTGCAACTGCTCTAGAGTCTCTTTGATTTGGTCTGGCCTGACCAAATCCTTATCCAAAGCTTCCAACAGTCTCTTGGTCCTGCCATACCTCCTCTGCACATTCCTACTCTGAGTAGGAGTAGCTTCTACCACCTTTCCTTTCTCTCTAACCATCCAGACGTTGTCCTTAAGTATATTCCTGGAAGCTGGTGGTATGTAAGGTTTGGTCACGACATCCTGTGGGTTGACCATTGGCTTCTTTTCCTCCACTATTGTCTGGCGCAAGTGGAGGTATAGGTTGGAATCCCTTTGATTAGGACTTGCTGATCTTACCACCCATTTCGGGCTGTATGGTTGATATGCTTCAGGGGGTGTAATCACAGCACTCCTCTTCTCCTGTCGTGGCTCTTCAGCAATGCCACACTCAGTTTTGCATCTGGCACACAACACAACTGTTGATGCAACTTCTCCTGATGCTTTCTGCTTAGAAACTTCTTCATCTCTTTTTCCAGTACTCAAGTCAAGAGTCAGCTTTCTGTTGCCCCGTACAAGATCAACTACGGCAATATCTGCTACTGATGGATCACAAAAGTTGATGGACCCCTCAATGACCCACTGTTGTATTTGATCCTTGAGCTGCACACACTGAGAGGTCTTGTGAGTCCACAAGTTATGATACTTACAGTATGTCTTACCAGCTATTGCTTCTTCTGGGGGATAAACTCCCCATGGGATGGCCACTTCATTGGCTGCAATCAGCTTATCCAGAATAATATGAGCCCTACTAGCATCATAGGTGTACTCCTTGAACTTTGGCTTCACTGGCAATGGCTTTTCCTTCTTCCCATCGCATGGCACCAAGTCAACCGTATTGACTGTAGGAAAAGGATCAATGTCCACCCAAGCTGTAGTCTTTTCCTCATTCGCGCCAAGTCTTCCCTTATTGATCCACGTCTGGATAGCGTCTTTCAGGCGAATGCATTCTGATGTATTATGGTTCCAAAGATTGTGGAACCTACAATACTTCTTTCCTTTGAGCTGCTCAGGGGTAGGGGGAGGTCCAAAATCGTTCCTAACCTTCCCCAATGCTGTCAAGTCTTCCAGAATCTCTGGTGCCTTGTGTGCATTATAGGTGTAGGATTCGTACTCCGGTTTGGCAAAAGCGGCAAACGAAATCTTCACTGGCTCCTTGGACATCTTAAGCACCTGAGACTTGATTGGCTGTCTCCCTGCTAACTCCACTGCTGCCACTTCTTCCTCATATCCCATCATGTACGGCTCTGCATAAGGCATAGCTTGTGGAGCTGAGTAGTAAGGATCCATGTGGGAATAGATCGCCCCTACTGTCCTATGCCTTGCTGGAGGCATTCTAGGCTTCCGCGTTCCTGGGATGAGGGCCAAATTGTTCCTGGAATTATTTGCATCCTCATCTAGCTCATTCAGGAAATATTGGCAGCTGCCAACCCTGTTCATCAGGTCAGCCATGCTAGAGAACACTCCATCATGGTGTTTTGCTCTCTGCCTCTTCTCCAACCCTCTGATTGCAATCTTGATCAGGTCAGGCTCTAGGATTGGAGTCTTGCACTTAGCTTGCTGTACTTTGAACCTCTTGAGGAACTCTACTAATGATTCCATAGGTTGTTGATACATAGCAGTCAAAGAGGACAAATCAACCTCTGGCTCCACAGTTCCAAATGTGGTTCTAAACATGGTCTCCATCGTGTTCCAGTCAGGAACTGACCTTGGTATCAACTTGGTGTACCATGTCAGTGCTGACCCTGATAATGAAGCCCCAAACGTGCGCAGCTTGAAAACAATATCTGCTCCATACGGTCCACACTCACCTGTGAACCTTGCAATGTGGGTAGCTGCATCTTCAGACCCCTCTCCTGAGAATGGGGTGAACCTTATCTGACGATAATTGACGAGGCCATTAGTTAACAACCTGCAATTTAAAACCCTATCGTGTAGTATTAGTAAGTAGGGATCGTTCTAGCCGGGGACACTAGGGAAGGACTTATATTCTGCAAAAACAAATCGTTAGTAATATTCACACATTTTATACAAGATACACATATACATAGCATATACAATTATCTGTCACATAATATACAAGTATACACAAATGCAAAAGTATAAACATATTTACGATTTTAAATGGGGGATTTATAAGGTGGTTCGAAACATAAAGAAAAGAAGTAAAATATTTACATACATTGGTCAATCAACACTCAAGCACACAACATAACAAACACCGAAATAAGCATACAACAATTTCATGCAAGATTAAATAGTGATGCTCGCACTATCATATGTTTTCATTGATTTCAACCTTTTATGACTTCTCATGTGTTTTTAGGAACTTCAAATATGCCTGAACCTAAAACATATGTGTCACCTTGTTTAAACTATCAAATATGCCTAATCTAAACAAGATACACTTACGAACTGGAGTCGGTTGAAGACATGATCCTAGGTATGGCGTCACTCATCCTATTCAACATGCAAATCACTCACCCTAGCAACCCTTTGCAGCAACTAGAATCAAACTATCAAATATGCCTAACTTGATCCTAGATTACTACGGCAGATTAAACTCCCCCCTTAGAAACGTCTTGGCCTAGACTATCTTTAGGTTTGATTACATGATCAGGTGGTGATTAATCAATTAACACATACTACACACAAGAACATACAGCAACTTAATCTAAATCATGAAACTAAAATATACTTAGAACGTTATACATCACACATGGTTTCAAGAAAATCACAAAGAAGAACTCAAGAACACATGCAATGTATAAAACCGAAAACCATAAAATAATTTATAATAAAGCATGATAAAACACAGTAGATTTTTACACACAACCTTGATGAACTTCATACCTAGGCTACCTATATAGATCGGCTAGGGTAGAAGGTGGAATCGGCGGCGGATGAAAGCAATTGGTTGGTGCGGCGGCGGCAGCAGCTTGTGTGTTTAGGGTTTTTGGTAGAGCTTGGCTATACTAAGGCTTAGAGCAATTGAGAGACACTTTTTCAACTGTGTTACATGTGTATTTATAGAGACAAAACCCTAAAGAAACCTAATGAAAATCGGCAGCCCCTTGTGTTCCAAACCGGGTAGGTTTCTCTTCTTTCCTTGTTGGATTTGTCTTCCTTCTCTTTAATTTGCTGACTTGGAAAATAGCTTATAAACTTCTTTTTCTGAATTCATGGACTCTTCTTCATGTGTGTGGATCGGCATTGGGCTCTCCTTCATGCTCATGGACTCCTAGGACAGCCGAAAGGCTTCCATAATCTCGGTAGAACAAGTTATCCTGTTTTGACCGGGATAACTTTCGTAGTTGTTATTTTCGGCTTCTCCTTGGTGATTTTTTCGATTCTTCTTCTTCTAAACAACTTCCCATATCATCATTAAGCTCTTCATCAATCATTTGGCATGCTTGGGAAGGATTTTGGTGAAGAAACACACTCACGAACTCGGTAGACAACTTCAGCAAATTCTGTCCTGTTTCCAGCAGACTGACCTCCGGCCATTGTTTCTGGCATAACTCCTTCCTCAGAACTTGGATTGCTGCGATTCTAAAAGATTTAGAAACTAAACATCCACAGCTTTCCATCCATATATGGCACGTTCCCTGGTTCCTCCTGGATCGTCCTAGGGAAATCTTTGAAGATGAGTTATGGTTTCTGGAAATCCTCTGTTTTTGTTCCGAATTCATGCTTTTGGCCTCTTGTCTTTCCATGCTTCTTTTGCTACCTTCCATAAGTCCGATCCTCATGATTCTTGTTTCGTTATGTCCACATACATGTCACCTACACATTCAAAAGATATAATCAAGTAGTGACAATGTATTGGTTTACAGAAACTTAAGAAAAACATCACGAACACTTCCAATTTCAGCTTTTAACGATATTGCACATACTTTATCTATTTTACACATGTTTTAGCCAATGTTCTACAAATAACCCCTTATGCTAAATAACTACTAATACTAACCAAATAATGGATAAACAAAGCATAAATGAGGGTAAAAACATATTAAGAATGTAGCATAAAATGCTCCTATCAACTACCCCACACTTACCCTTTGCTAGTCCCTAGCAAACTAAATATAAGACTCTACTAACACTAACGATACAAAAACAATTAACACTTAAACAACTAATACCCTTAAATGATTTGTCTCAGATTCTTTAGCATGCATAACTTTCAAGTTTGAACATTTGAATGAAAAGCGTAATTGCAAAGCTTCATAAGTTTGTATCATAGCATGAACAAGTAAGATATGAGATCATATAGCACAAACATGTATGATAACCGTTCCACCTCACAATGACATACTCTCTTCTTTTCACTCATCCATGGTATTCACTCAATAGTATATGCAAGAGAAAAGATGATAAGATAACAAATAACTTGCATATTTCAACAAATAAAAGCACTTTGTGAATAGAAATTCATGGAAAAACCTCATATAACAACTATGTGCAATAATGGACCAAAACCATATGCTTAACTTATGAGAAAATCTCCACAAATCAAAGTTAGCTCTCTTAAGAATCATGAATTAATCTCAATAAAAATGGTTGTAATGGGGCTAAGTTTCATAAGGTAGGAATTTTTTTGGATAAATGGTGATTTTAAGGTGTCACCAAGACTTAGCAAATCTCGCTCCTCCTCATGTCTTCACTTCATGAGTCGAATTTCTTCGTGTTGGACCCATACGTCATTCTTGACTTCTCCCCATATTGTGAACAGGACAAAGGTCATATAAACACTTTTAGACCTTCAAATAATCACTAACTCCAAATTCACAAAACATTACAACACACCATGAAAGAATTTGTGCCTTGAACTTCAATTCTATCCGATTTTTTTTTTCGGACATATTTCTTTCTTTTTGTTTATACATGGCACATACATTTATAACAATATGGTGTTTTACCCCACACTTGCTCTTTATTACATTGTTCACCCCACACTTGCTTCACAGCATCACGCAATACAGCTCCATTAAAAGTACTTTGCCAAGTCTTGATAACAAGGTAAAGGTTTAGCTATTCTAAGCAAAGGAATTCTGTTTAAAGGTGATAAAATAAAAGGCTCAATGTAAGCTCAAAGGGGTTAAGACTAAGGAGTCCCACGACGGGCACAAAATAGGCACATGTTTTATTTGGCAATGGTGGTGATCCTAATGAGATTAAATTCAATCATATTCAAAATCAAGACATGTTATGATTATAAAGTTTCGAAAATCACATAAGCAAGTTCTAGTAAATTCTAGCGTCCATTAAAAAAAACTATAGCACATAGTTATTGCATATGCAAAGAAAATAATGAGGTTTCAAAAGATAGTGAAAAAGTAGTGAAAATTTCGAAAAAAATTAGACAAAATCAGCACATCACTCATGAAAGAAAGTTTTTAGGCTCAAAAGCTTACATAGGTTATGTTGGAACAATTTAATCAAACATGCATACTTCATTATCAATCAAGTCTCAAATATTCATACTAATTCACAATATCCATGAAACTCGCAATTTCTTAAGATAAATGTTAAACCGTCAATCATGCATTCAAAGATATAGTTCATCATAGACTTTTAAGGGTATATCCTAAGACTCAAAAACAATTAAAAATATTTAAAACAAATTTGAAAAATTTCAACAAAAAATTAAAAAGTTTCGGAAAATTTTGAAAAACACACCAAACAAAAATATGTTACTATGTAACCTCTACCCCACACTTAGTAAATTACATTGTCCTCAATGTAAACCCTAGAATCATGTCATAATTTCCTAAGCATGTGTCTAAGTCACATAATAAACACATAAATAAATCAACCATAAAAGTGAAGGGATTAGAAAAATGCAA
This sequence comes from Comarum palustre, assembly GCA_951800085.1. Classification (NCBI taxonomy): domain Eukaryota; kingdom Viridiplantae; phylum Streptophyta; class Magnoliopsida; order Rosales; family Rosaceae; genus Comarum; species Comarum palustre. The sequence continues at coordinate 70,909 of OX637589.1, read as the reverse complement.
ACTCTCGTTGATGGCTCCACCACAGCTACTGTTGGAATGAGTTGCCTCTCATGCAGCGCTTAATGTTTATAGTCTATCAGCCTAGACTCTTCTCTTCTTGCTTTGATGGCGTCACTATGGTTGTGGCGATGGCTCCTCAAATGCTTGGATGTCGACGTCACATTTAGGGAACATAGGATAATAAGGCTTAAGTCGATGACCATTTACCTTAAACCTATTTCCTGAGGTTGTGCTTTGAATTTCCACTGTACCATAAGGCAATACATTAGTGATAACAAATGGACCTTCCCAACATGAACGAAGCTTACCTGGAAAGAGTCTAAGTCTTGAATTGAACAAAAGGACTTGGTGCCCTATCTGAAAGTTCTTCCCTCTTAACATCTTATCATGATATGCTTTCGTTTTTGCTTTGTAGATCATGGCGGATTCATAAGCGTCATTCCATATTTCTTCAAGCTCACAAATCTGTAACTTCCTATGCACTCCAGCCTCATCTTGGTCCATGTTAAACTTCTTCACCGCCCACCAGGCTTTGTGCTTGATAAGTGCGTTTTACGCTATGTTTTTAATATGTTTTTACCCTCATTTGTACCTTGGTTTATTCCTTAGTAATGTCGTTTTTACTTATATTAAGTCAAAAGGGTTTTTCTGTAGAGTAATGGTTAATATGTGTATTTATACAGAAATTTGTGCTTAAGTGTTGTAAGAACCGATTTTGGATAAGACTTGGTTATTTCTCTTATGATTCACCGTATCTTTACATTGTCATTTTTGATGAATTTGGTTTAATGTGTAGATGACATGTAAATGAGCATATGAGAACAAGAATCATGAAGATTGGATTCATGGAAGACAACAAGAGAGGCCATGGAAAAGAAGAAACTCTGAAACATAAGATTTTGATCCGAGCAGAAATTTACAGAAACCCTACATCAACTTCGGAAAATCATATCTAAATATCCAGGAGGAATCTGAGGACGAGCCATATATCATTGGAAAGCTACAGAAGTCTAGTTTTCAGATCTTCTTGAATCGTATCAATTGGATTTCAGATGAAGGAGTTATGATCAAAACAATGGACGGAGGTCAAGCTGCAAAACTGGGCAGTTTCTGCCTAAGTTGTCACACGAGTTTGGGAGGATGTTTCTTCACCAAAATTCTTCCCAAGCATGTCAAAGGACTTAAGAGAAGCTTAATGAAGTCATGGGAAGCTGCATTGAAGAAGGAGATGTTAGATGATTTACAGAATCCAATTTAATCATCTAGACTTAAGTTTTGGATCTTATTACAAGGTCATAAACACACAAATTTATTTAAACCAAGAACAGCATGAAGAGCTGCAGATGCATACCTTCATTGCTTCTCCATGTAGCCTTAATCCCATTGCTGCTAGAAGCCACCATAATTCTCCTGTTTCTGTTAAGTCTGCTGCTGCTGATTTTCTGGAATGGAAGAGCAATGTCTTCTGTGTTTCTGAACCAAACAGCAAGCACAATGGGAATGCTCCTTGATGCTTAATGGTGTAGAACACAGGGACATGGCCTCCTGCATATATAATGATCACACCCGGATTTAATCCCATAACCAAATCCTTTATGAACTCAATGTTAACAACTGTAAAGGCCTAATCCTATCACAATACTAACTCTCTTGCATTACAGGTTTAATGCAATCAACCTTTAAGAAGTCCAACTGATATACAACTCGGATTTCTTATACATAAATGAGTTTAAGTCTAATACCTCTTGTAGTTCAATTAACATGAAACACTGATTTGATCTTTATGTCTGAGAATGTGTTTGTGTCCATATCAGTTCCAACAATCTCCCACTTGGACCAACACAGTCTCAGGCTGATCAATGTATAATTAAGAACTGAACAACAACTAAAGGCGCGCTAGAAGTAAAAGAAAACTCAAGGTTAATTCAGCTTGGTCAAAATGCAGCAACTGTTGCAGAACCAAGAACCTTAGTAAATAATGCATATCTACCAGGTTAGAGATCACATACAACAACCACTGCATCCACATAAGCACATGAGTGATAGGGTGAGAAAAGTTTGACTTGTATATCTCCCTGAGATGTCAAAACTCACAGTCCAAAAATTAATGATTTTATGACTTAATAAAATCCTGAAGCAGCAATAACACCAGTAAATGGACTTGAACTGGTATAAGCTGTCTGAAATGACATTATGCTACATGTATATGTATAAATTTATTTATTAGTTCAACTACAACACATTATTAAAAATTTCAAGTAATAAACAATCTTGTATCTGAAAATACCTCGATACTTTATTGATCACTGAAAAATGGATTACAAGAGTCTGTTTGAAACTTGAAAATTACATCAGAAAAATATCCTAATACAAATCACTGTATACCTAAAAGATTTCAGCCAGAATGAGCTTCTGCAAGCTCCCACTGAACCTAAAAACTTAAATCCTGTAGAATCCCCATATCTTCAACATGCTTCTGAAAACTATGAACTGGAAGAGCTTTTGTAAATGGATCAGCCAACTGATGTTCAGTATCTATGCTTATGACTTCTATATCACCAAATTTCACCCTTTATCTTACACTGTAGTATTTTAAATCAATGTGCTTAGAGCTATTAGATCTTTTACTGTTTTTGCTAAAAAATACTGCAGCCTCATTGTCACAATAAATTTTTATTGGATCTGACACAATGTGCTTCAATACATCAGTATACAACAAAAAATTTCTAATCCACAATCCTTCACAGACACCTTCATATGCAGCAATAAATTCAGCCTGCATTGTGGAAGTTGAAATTAATTTTTGTTTTTCTGTTTTCCAAGCCACAGCACCCCCAGCTAACATAAAAATGTAACCTGTGGTGGATTTATTGCAGTTTGGATAATTCCCAGCAAAATCAGAATCTGTATATCCTTCTAACTCTAAATTTTTGACTTGTCTATAAGTTAACATGTAAGACTTGGTTTTCTGTAAATATCTAAGAACCTTCTTACCTGCAATCCAGTGTTCTTGAGAAGGTGCAGACTGAAATCTGGACAAAATTCCTACTGAAAATGCTATGTCAGCTCTAGTGCATCATTGTGCATACATTAGGCTGCCAATGAGCTGTGCATATGGCTTGCTTTCCATAGGAGTTGTCTTCCCCCCATTTTTAGAAATTTTGGACAGTTTATCACTTTTGGTCATAGGTGCATCAGCCGAGTTACAAGTCTCCATATGAAATTTTTTCAAGACTTTCTCAATGTAACTTTCCTGTGACAAGCCTAAAACCTTCAATTTTCTGTCTCTCTTAATTTCAATTCCTAAAACAAAGGAGGCTTCACCTAAATCTTTCATATCAAAGTTACTGAACAGAAAAGATTTAGTCTCATTAAGCAATTTAACACTGCTGCTAGCTAACAGAATATCATCAACATACAAAATCAAGAAAATAAATCCATGTTTTGTGCTCTTAAGGTATACACACTCATCAACTATGTTTTCTGTAAAGCCAAAAGAGGTAACAACTGAATCAAACTTTTTGATAGGAGCCTAAAAGGTGACGTTATTATGTGCTAAACACTCTTGTTTATGCTTTGTTGAGTCTATTTAGGTTAAGATTGAGTCATAATATAGTTTAATGTTGTTTTGGAAGAGTTTTTGGTAAAATGTGCTAAAGTGTTGAGAAAATTGGCTAAGTGTTAAAAGTGTGATTTCAAGGATTTTGTAAGAGCGTTCGCAGTGTCTTAAACATGGTGGAAGTGCATGAAAAATTGGGAATATAATCTTTGGTTGCTGAAATACATTGTGTTAAAATTTCAGGTCAATTGGAGCACGGGAAGACCTTGCGAACGATGCCAGAGTTGGCAGTCCGAGAAGAGAATGTTCCAGGGACTGAAGAAGTTTCGCTGCTACTGTGTCTGATCTTTCAGGGGCTGTATCTGACGCAATACTTGGAACTGGAAAACGTGCCATATACCATTTGAAAGGTCTTCGAGTCTAGTTTCTCTGGGACTTGGAATCACGGCAATTGAAGCACTACAGAAGGAGATATGCTGGAATTACTAAGGCAAGGTCATGCTGTCGAAAACTGCAGTATTTTCCTGGATGCATCAGGAAAGTTTCTTTGGACTTTTTAATTACAATTTCGACAATCATGGACCTTGGGGCTTGATGGACATGTCCATATGTGTTTAATGAAGAACTTCAAGCTGAAGATTCATCAAAGTGGCTGGCGAAGTGAAGGGAGAAAAGAGAAGCACATGACTTGCACATGGGAATAACCAAATCCACCTTGGTTTGGGATTGCTTTAGGGCCGATCCAAACCCTAGTTTTTCCCCTATAAAAAGCCTTGTAATCGCATGAGAAAAGGTATCATCAACATTGCAAAACTCAGCCGAAGCCAAAGCAGCTGCCGAAAATTCCATCACCATTCAAAGACCCCAATTCCGATCTTCATACTTCATCCTTTGATCCGAAGCACGTAGCCGAGGATCTCCGTGCACTTGAAGAATAGACCACGTAGGAATATTTTAAAGTGTATTCATCTGCTATTTTCGAATTGGTATGTCTTTGTTATGGTTGATATTTAGGTTTTTGTTTAAGTACGATTCAATTCTTGTCTATGAGATATTAAGTACTTTTGAATGATGTAAGAATTATGGTTTTTAGTTTTTAATCAATGATTTGAAGTTTATGCCGATAATTCTAAGTGTTTGGTTTTATTAATTTTCGATTTGCTTCATAATATTAACGTGTGATTAAGACAAGTAGTTGATGTTGCATTAGTTAATCCTTCAAAGAATTACATGACTTTGATACACGTAGTGGATAGGTTGATGTGTTCTTTGTTGTGTTCGAAAATTACATGCTAGAATTGGATTTAGATGGTGCAAATGAACATGTTAGTTTATTTGTGTGATACGTAATTGCATAGTGAATTAGTATGTTAGATTTCGTGTTTGATACGTTGAGCATGGATGTGTGAAAGGTTTCGAATGAAACAAGTAGTCGATTTCGAATGCATCTAATGGCTTAGGAACCACGTAGGAACCTAATGTGCATGTTTCGATTCTAGCGTGATTTAGGTATTTCGGCATAGATTGATATGAGATTAGAAATTGTTTTCTATATTCTTGCGTTGTGGTTTGGTGTTGGTTTGTGTAATTGTTGATCGATCACATGTATATATGTACAAAAGTAATCTAGGACTTTATTTCATTGCATCTTTCCGAAAATATAAACTCCAAATCTTTAAAATTCTATGTTTATTTCGACATCTTTGATTAGATTAGATGGATCTACCCTGTGGTTGGATCCCCGGTTTAGAACGATACCCTTACTTGCTTTATACGATGACAATGACTGTGTACAGGGTTAATTGATGCGTGTGCAAATACGATCTATCACTTTTTATACCATTGCCTTGAGGCCTGTTTTAAACCATAGATTGATTTATTAAGTCTGCATACATGATCTTCTTTCCCTGATTTCACAAAGCCTTCAGGCTGCTTCATATAGATGACCTCTTCTAATTCTCCATTTAAAAATGCAGTTTTGACATCCATCTGATAAAGTTCCATATCATAATGAGCAACAAGTGCCATTATAATTCTAAATGAATCTTTAGATGATACTGGAGAAAAAGTTTCATTGTAATCTATGCCTTCTTTCTGTGTAAAACCTTTAGCTACCAGCCTAGCCTTATGCCTTTCTATATTACCCTTAGCATCTCTTTTTGTCTTATATATCCATTTACAACCAATTGCTTTATGATTAGGGTCTGGTTTTACTAAATCCCAAACTTGGTTCTTGAACATCGAGTTTATTTCTTCTTGCATAGCTATATTCCATTTATCAACTTCATCTGAACTTTGAGCATCCCTGTAGCTTAATGGATCATCATCTTCTGCAAGTACATCGAATTCTTGCAGATATACATGATAATCACTATTTTCTCCATATACAGGTTTTCTTGGTCTTATTGATCTTCTTAATAGAGGTTGTTCCTGTTCCTGAGGTTCTAAATTTTGTGTCTGAGCTTCCTGCATTGGACTAGCTTGAGGTTCTAAATTTTGATTTGCATTCTCTATGTGAAGTTCAGGAGCTGCTGCTCCTGTATCACCTAAATTTTGATTTGGATTGAATGTATCTGTCATTACTGTATCAAAAGGCAATGTATTTACCAAATTTTCATCCTCAACAACTTCATCAAATTCCAAGGTTAAATCCTCAAAATCTGCATTACCAACAATTTCATCCAAAAATTTGGCATTATTGGTTTCCATCAGTTTTGTCGAGTTTTCTGGTGTATAAAACCTGTAGCCTCTAGATCTTTCACAGTAACCAATAAAATTACAGCTAACAGTTTTAGGGCCTAATTTTTCAGTTAAACCATTGGAAATTTTTGCCTCAGCTTTACATCCCCATACATGAATGTGATGTAGACTGGGCTGCTTACCACACCATAATTCAAATGGTGTCTTTTCTACAGCTTTTGAGGGTGCTCTATTGCAAAGATAATTTGTTGTCTTAAGTGCTTCACCCCATAAAAATATAGGTAAGCCTGAAGTACACATCATAGATCTAACCATATTGAGTAAGGTTCTATTCTTCCTCTCTGCAACTCCATTTTGAGATGGATTATATGGAGTGGTATACTGTGCCTTAATGCCATGTTCTTGCAGAAACATTGCAAATGGTCTCTTTTGCTGGCCTACACTAGTATGCCTCCCATAAAACTCACCCCCTCTATCAGATTTCACAGACTTAATTTTCATCTCTAATTGCAGTTCAACTTCAGCTTTATAAATTTTGAATGCTTGCAATGCTTGAGATTTTTCTGAAAGAAGATAAATATAACAGTACCTTGAGTAATCATCTATGAATGTAATGAAATAAATATTTCCACACATGGTTTTATGCTTAAAAGGTCCACAGATATCAGTATGTATAAGTTCTAAAACTTTCTGACATCTAGTAGCTGTAAATTTTCTGAGTTTGGTTAATTTTCCCTTAAAACATTCAATACAATCATTCAAATCATCATAACATAGAGCAGGCAATATATTAAGTTTCTCAAGTGTTTTAAGTCTATTTTTAGATATATGCCCCATTCTCCTGTGCCAAAGGTTTGCAGACTTGTTGTTGAATAAAACTCTTTTAATTCCAGTAACACTGCTGCCAGTATTGGTTCCTGAATTATTTTCTATAACCAAAATCTCATTCTTAACAGTAGAACAGTCAAGTTTAAGATATTTATTTGAGTAGGAACCAGCACCAATGTAAACAGAATCCTTGAAAAGTTTTATTCCTTGATAATCAATAAAAAGACTACAACCAATGTCAACTAAAAGAGCCACTGAAATTAAATTTCTCCTCAATGAGGGAATAAAATAGACATCACTTAGAACTAAAAAATTTTCTGCTCCTAAATCAATCCTTAAGCATCCTATGGCCTTGACTGAAACTCTTTGGCCGTTTCCAACACAGACTCGCTGCTCACTTGTCCTGGGAGCCCTCCTCCTTGTTAAACCCTGTAATGAAGTAGTAATATGGATTGGTGAACCAGAGTCGAGCCAATAAGTATGTGGACTAATATTTAAAAAATTGACCTCTAAGGAAAAAACTGAATTAGGAAAACTCTCACCTTTCTTAATCATCCAGACTTTAAATCCTAGACATTCCTTCTTAACATGTCCCATCTTCTTACAGAAGAAACATTTAAGCTTAAGGGACTTGTCACTCTTGGATTCTGCAGGTTTGCCAGATGCCTTAAAGCTGGTGGTTTGCTTAACCTTGTTCTTATTCTTCTTCTTCCATTTAGGCTTTTCCACCAAATTCACTGCAGTGGTTGGAACAGCCTCTTTCCGGATCCTGTTCTCTTCATCCACACAGACAGAGATCAGCTTATTTATTGTCCATTTAACTTCAAGAGCATTATATGTAGTCCTCAGATTGCTGAATGAGGCTGGGAGGGAATATAGGGCTTCATGCACCAATTGTGCATCCGAAACTCCCATCCTCAAGTCTCTGAGCTTGCCATTCAGGAGAACCTTATGCATTATGTGTTCTCGTACACTACCAGCTCCATCATACTTAAGTTCATGAAATTCCATACTAAGCCTGGCTCCTTCAGCTTTTTCACTTTCCTCAAACTTTCTGCAATTGCAGCCATATAGTCTACTGCATCCTCAGGTTCTTCAATTGATCCTCTAACAACCTCAGACATAGTCCTCCTAAGAATATTTTTAGCCATTCTATTGGTCCTATGCCATTCATAATAGTGCCAAGAGTCATCCTCTGAGCTATCTTCAGTCAGATTCTTCTGAGGTTTATCATTCAGCATGCAATAGTCAATATTCTGGTGCATCCCCATGTAGAACTCCACATCATCTCTCCACTTCCTGTAGTTGTTGCCATTCAGCTCCACAACCTCTCCAATAGAAGCCATATTGCCTAATCGAGAAAGGATAGAATCTGTTTTAGAATTTTTCTTATATGTTGTTTTCAAGTATTTTAAGTTTTCACAGAATACAAGTAAAAAACCAAAAATACAGTCAAGAACTAGTTCATACACTCATAATGTCATACTGCATATATATGTATATAAATCCCATATCAAAGAAAACCAATGTCTTTGTGACATATAACTTTCATAAATCCTATATTGATATACTGCAGTCTGCAAAACAATTATTTGGTGAAAACAATCTCAGTCTTAGGACTTAGAAAAGTTTCAAAAAATCCTCATAGTTCCTGCAACATACATATATCACTGCACACACCACAAACTTATACTTGAAATACTCCTTTTGAAGCCACAATAAGCACAACTTTATAATGCTGCACAAGTTTAGTGTTTTCTTTAGGATTCTTAAATCTGTGTCTTAAGGTTTAGGTACACTTTGTGTATAACATGAACCAACAGCAATTAATCAAACACTTGAGATATTGTGAACATGCTTTTGAATTTTAAGTCAACAAAATTGGCAGTTTTAAATCATCAAGTATCAACAGCATATCTGCAATCACAATATCACAGCAGAAAATAAAGTCTATCCATCCTCCTTCACCTAACACACGTCAATCCACAAACAATACATGCATCGGAATATATCTATTATGCTCGCACTTCTCCATATGAACATTCCCACAATGCAGAATTGTAATTGACAAGATTAGATTCTAGAGAACTTACCTTTGCCTCTGCTACAGCAACCAACAGCACCAATTTAAAAGCATGTAATTGAACTTAATGCTTTTAGGTGTGTTAATTAAGTTTTGGTTTTAAGAAAATAAATTTCCAGAAAAACCTGTTCTTGTGGAAACTGAAAAATTTGCGATTTATGATTTTTGTAAAAAACACTGTAGCTCTGATACCACTGTTAGATGATTTACAGAATCCAATTTAATCATCTAGACTTAAGTTTTGGATCTTATTACAAGGTCATAAACACACAAATTTATTTAAACCAAGAACAGCATGAAGAGCTGCAGATGCATACCTTCATTGCTTCTCCATGTAGCCTTAATCCCATTGCTGCTAGAAGCCACCATAATTCTCCTGTTTCTGTTAAGTCTGCTGCTGCTGATTTTCTGGAATGGAAGAGCAATGTCTTCTGTGTTTCTGAACCAAACAGCAAGCACAATGGGAATGCTCCTTGATGCTTAATGGTGTAGAACACAGGGACATGGCCTCCTGCATATATAATGATCACACCCGGATTTAATCCCATAACCAAATCCTTTATGAACTCAATGTTAACAACTGTAAAGGCCTAATCCTATCACAATACTAACTCTCTTGCATTACAGGTTTAATGCAATCAACCTTTAAGAAGTCCAACTGATATACAACTCGGATTTCTTATACATAAATGAGTTTAAGTCTAATACCTCTTGTAGTTCAATTAACATGAAACACTGATTTGATCTTTATGTCTGAGAATGTGTTTGTGTCCATATCAGTTCCAACAGGAGATTCGAAGAAGTCATCATGGCAGCCGAAACAACTAAGTATGGAGCTTTTCCGGTCAAACCGAGAAAGTCTGTCCTTGCCGAGTTTGTCCATGATTTCGGCTGCCTATGAGCCCAAGAACTTGTGTATAAGGCCTACATGGATCCAATAACATGTAGAGGAGTCCAATAAATCAGAAATCCAAGGTCCAAGTCGAAATCCTTGTCCAAAGATGAAAGGAGGAAACCAAGTCCAAGAAGGATTCCAAGTCCAACAAAGGTTGTGTCTCCTTGAAGCTCCCGAATTCCCTAGGGTTTTATTCGAAATTTTCTGTATAAATAGACATGTATAGCTCTTAGTTTAGTGTCTTTCAATTGCTCTAAGCCTTAGTATAGCCAAGCTCTACCGAAAACCCTAAACACAGAAAACTGCACAAGCTGCCGCCGTTACTTTCTTTCATCCGCCGCCGATTCCACCTTCTACCTTAGCCGATCTATATAGGTAGTCTAGGTATGAAGTTCATCAAGGTTTTGTGTAATAATCTACTTTGTTTTATCATGCTTTATTATAAATTATTTTATGGTTTTCGGTTTTATACATTGCATGTGTTCTTGAGTTCTTCTTTGTGATTTTCTTGAAACCATGTGTGATGTATAACGTTCTAAGTATATTTTAGTTTCATGATTTAGATTAAGTTGCTGTATGTTCTTGTGTGTAGTATGTGCTAATTGATTAATCATCACCTGATCACGTAATCAAACCTAAAGATAGTCTAGGCCAAGACGTTTCTAAGGGGGGAGTTTAATCTGCCGTAGTAATCTAGGATCAAGTTAGGCATATTTGATAGTTTGATTCTAGTTGCTGCAAAGGGTTGCTAGGGTGAGTGATTTGCATGTTGAATAGGATGAGTGACGCCATACCTAGGACCATGTCTTCAACCGACTCCAGTTCGTAAGTGTATCTTGTTTAGGTTAGGCATATTTGATAGTTTAAACAAGGTGACACATATGTTTTAGGTTCAGGCATATTTGAAGTTCCTAAAAACACATGAGAAGTCATAAGAGGTTGAAATCAATGAAAACATATGATAGTGCGAGCATCACTATTTAATCTTACATGAAATTGTTATATGCTTATTGCGGTGTTTGTTATGTTGTGTGCTTGAGTATTGATTGACCGATGTATGTAAATATTTTACTTCTTTTCTTTATGTTTCGAACCACCTTATAAATCCCCCATTTAAAATCGTAAATATGTTTATACTTTTGCATTTGTGTATACTTATATATTATGTGACAGATAATTGTATATACTATGTATATGTGTATTTTGTATAAAATGTGTGAATATTACTAACGATTTGTTTTGCAGAATATAAGTCCTTCCCTAGTGTCCCCGGCTTGAACGATCCCTACTTACAGTTACTACACGATAGGGTTTTAAATTGCAGGTTGTTAAGCGACGGCCTCGTCAGTGCTCTAACTTAACTGGCAAATGGCAAGCTTTGCCATACACAAGCCTAAAGGGAGACGTCCCTATTGGCGTCTTGAACACAGTTCTATAGGCCCACAGTGCATCGTTTAATCGATCACTCCAATCTTTCCTTGTAGGTCCTACAGTCTTCTCCAATATCTGCTTGATTTCTCTGTTGGAAGTTTCGGCCATGCCACTTGTCTGAGGGTGATATGGCGTTGACACTTTGTGGGTGACTCCATATTTCTTGAGCAAAGCCTCAATAGTTCGATTGCAGAAGTGAGATCCACCATCGCTTATCAAAACTCTTGGCACTCCATACCTAGAATAAATGTTAGTTCTGAAAAACTCTGCAACAACTTTAGAATCATTAGTCCTGGTGGCTTTTGCTTCCACCCACTTTGAAACATAATCAACAGCCAATAATATATAAATAAAACCTTTAGATGAAGGAAAAGGTCCCATGAAATCAATACCCCAAACATCAAAAATTTCAACAACAATAATAGGAGTTAAGGGCATTTGATCTCGCTTACCTAAATTACCTGTTCTTTGGCAACGATCACATGAAGCACATGTTGCATAAGCGTCTTTGAACAACGTTGGCCAATAGAATCCGGCTTCCAACACCTTTCTAGCTGTCTTGTTCGATCCAAAATGGCCTCCACATGCCTGTTTGTGACAAAAATCCAAGATGGATATATGCTCTTCTTCTGGAACACAACGTCGAATGACTTGGTCCCCACATTGCCTCCACAAGTATGGCGCATCACATATGTAATTGCGAGCATCCTTCTTGATCTTGACCTTGGTATGGTGCGGCATTGATGTTGGAAATGACCTTGACACCATGTAGTTAACCAAATCGGCATACCAAGGTTCTTAGGCCTCCAACTGAAACAATTGTTCGTCTGGGAACATTTCTGACATAGGGATTTCGTCCTCTGCATGTATGATTCGGCTAAGATGGTCTGCTACAACGTTTTCGCTTCCTTTCTTGTCCTTGATTTCGATATCAAACTCTTGAAGTAACAAAATCCATCTGATGAGCCTTGGCTTTGCCTCCTTCTTTGTCATTAAGTACCTTAATGCTGCATGATCAGAAAACACAACAACTTTAGAATTCAACAGATAAGATCGAAATTTTTCTAAAGCAAAGATTACTGCAAGGAATTCTTTTTCTGTTGTTGAGTAGTTCAGCTGAGCATCGTTCAATGTCCGAGAAGCGTAGTATATAGCACACGGCTTCTTTTCCCTTCTTTGACCTAGCACGGCACCGATGGCATAGTCAGAAGCATCGCACATTAACTCAAATGGCAAATCCCAATCTGGTGGCGTCATGATAGGTGCAGTTGTCAACAATTCCTTCAATCGCACGAACGCATCCTCGCATTCCCTAGACCATGAAAACGGCACATCTTTCTGCAACAAGGAAGTAAGTGGTTTTGCCACCAAAGAAAAGTCCTTGATGAACCTCCTGTAAAAACCTGCATGGCCAAGAAACGAACGAACCTCTCTCACCGTTGAAGGTGAGGGTAAGTGATGCATAATATCTATCTTGGCTTTATCAACTTCTAATCCTTTAGCAGAAACAATATGACCTAAAACTATACCTTGATTTACCATGAAATGACATTTTTCCCAATTTAGTACAAGGTTAGTTTCAACACACCGGTTTAAAATCTTCTCTAAATTCTCTAAGCATGCATCGAAATTTTTGCCATATACACTAAAATCATCCATAAAAACTTCAATGATATTTTCTATATAATTAGAGAAAATAGAATACATACAACTTTGAAATGTACCTGGGGCGTTGCACAATCCAAAAGGCATTCGTCGATAAGCAAATGTACCAAAGGGACATGTAAACGTTGTTTTCTCTTGATCTTCCGGGTGTATCATGATCTGGTTATATCCACTATATCCATCCAAGAAGCAGTAGAACTCGTGACCTGCTAATCTTTCCAACATCTGGTCCATGAACGGCAAGGGCATGTGATCCTTCCTGGTTGTGGCGTTTAGCCTTCTGTAATCAATACACATGCGATAACCTGTTACCAACCGTTGTGGCACTAGCTCATTCTTCTCATTCTCTACAACAGTCACGCCACTCTTCTTGGGCACAACCTGAACGGGTGAAATCCACTGACTATCCGAAATAGGATAGATTACTCCACAATCTAACAACTTAATCACCTCGTCCTTTACAACTTTCATCATTGGAGGATGCAAACGTCTCTGTGCCTCTCTGGTAGGCTTGGCGCCATCCTCAAGTAAGATTCTGTGAACACATTTTGTAGGGCTTATTCCCTTGATGTCTGCCAAAGTCCAGCCAATGGCAGCTGTGTTCTTCTTTAAAACTGCAACTAGCTTGTCCTCTTGTTGCTTTGTCAACGTTGATGACACAATAACTGGTAGAGTGTCATCTTTTCCAAGAAAAACGTACTTCAAATGTGGGGGTAAAGCTTTTAGCTCTAACTTAGGGGCCTGTTTCACAGATGGTAACAACTTATTAGTAGAAATTGGAATTGACAAAGGAGAATACCTTTCATAGATTGGTTATGACTCAAGCTCCTTCACAACTTCAAGTATGGACGGCTCTAAATTTTTCAAAGCCTCCTCATCCCATTCTCCAAACTTGTCAAATCCGGCCCCTTGCTCGATGGCTAATTGCTATGCTTGGTGGGTGGTCATTGCACATGGTGCAATGCCAAATCTATGTTCGGATCCTTACCTGGCATCACCAAGCATGTCGACATTCCTGCTGCCCCCAACAAGTTCATCCTCAATTTCAGCTCTTGGAAACTTCATGGAATTAAAAATATTGAACCTGATCATCTCGCCATCAAATTCCATTGTTAGGTTGCCTCCAGCGACGTCGATATTTGTTCTTGCAGTGCGCATGAAGGGTCGTCCCAACAACAGTTGTGTTGAGTTAGAAAGTGACTCCTCCATTTCCAAAACGTAGAAATCCGCAGGAAAGATTAGTTGATTCACCTACACAAGAACATCTTCAACATACCCCATAGGGTATTTATTAGAATGATCCGCCAATTGGATCACAACGTTATCAGTTTTCAAAGGTCCTAGATCTAAAGATGCATAAACATTATGGGACATGACATTAATCGAAGCTCCTAGATCTAGCATGACATTATCAAAACGTGTTGAACCAATAACACAAGGGATAGAAAAACTCCCTGGATCCTTCATTTTTGGCGGCATTTTCCTTTGGACAACGGCAGACACCGTCTTACTCATCTTGACAACTTGTGTTTCCCTTGTGTGCCATCTTGTTGTGCAAAGCTCCTTCAAGAACTTAGCATACTTTGGGATTTGTCGAATGCACTCCAACAAGGGAAGGTTCACATTTACCTTCCTAAAAACCTCCAACACTTCTTCGTCGGATTTATCCTTTTGTTCTTCGTGAACCTAGAAGGAAAAGGCAAACAAGAAGATTGATTAGTCGAAACTAATTCACTTGTGTTAGAGTCTTTACCTTTGTGTGCCTCAGAATTCGGCACATTCTCCTTCTGTAATGCAGCTGGATCTTTCTCAAGATCCTTTTTCTTCATTGCTTCCAAGTCTCCCTTGCTTGGCTCAGCTTCTTTTCTTCTTCCATACTTCTCATGACCTTGGCTTGTGCCTTCATCTTGCTCGGCATTGCTTGTTTTGGCAGGATGCTCGACTGCATCATGTAGCTCGACATCCAGCTGCTCAGCATTGCTTGTCTCGGCAGCATGGTGCTCGGCATCATACCCGTGCCTATGTTGTGTCCTAGGTGGTGGCAGCAATGTTCTCCCACTTCTTGTGACAACTGCTTGTGCTTGCTCGTTCTTAGGATTCTTGATAACACCTCCTGGCAATCTACCTTGTTCGTTGAATTTCCCCATGAAATCCACAACTTGTCCCATTTGATTCTTCAGCTCCACAATGTCTTTAGACATCAAGGCAATGTCCCTAGTGTTGGTTTGAGTTGTGGCCAACAAAGATTGTGTCGAAGTGGCTATGTTCTTGAAAATTTCATCATAGTTGCTCCCTCCACTTACTTGGCCTCCTTGTTGGTTGTAAGGTTGGAATGGCCTAGGCATGAATTGTCCTTGTGGCCTTGCTACATAGGGTTGTTGTCCTTGAGGTGCATTTGGTTGAGGATTGAGCACGTTATTGTTGTTATTCCAACGAAAGTTTGGATCGTTGGCTCTTGGATTGAAGTTCTGAAAACGTGAATGACCTCCTGAACCTTGGACATTGCCGAACCCTCCTTGGTAACCCACGGCATTCACATCTTCAATGTATGAGTTCACCTGATTGCATTGCTCAGAAGCATGTCCTTCCATGCTACAGACACCACAGACTTGCATTCCTCTATTCTTGGACAAATTCGACACCATGAGTGTCAACTTGCTCAAATCTTCCTTAAGCTCAATTATGGCACTGGATTCTCCAGGAGTACTTGCCTCATTCACACGCCTTGTGGAAATCGAACCAAATTGTTGATTGTTGGTGGCACGCATTTCCAACAAGTTGCTTGCTTCCTCTCTGCTCTTCTCCATCAATGATCCTCCAGCTGCTGAATCAAGGAATTGCCTCTCCATTGGGCGTAGTCCCTCATAGAAGTATTGAAGCAAGAGTCCCTCACGTATCCCATGATTTGGACACGAAGCAACCAATGCCTTATACCTTTCATAATATACATCAAAGGCTTCATCCACATCCTGTTTGATGGAAGTTATCTCCTTTCTGATTTGCGTCACCCTTGACGATGGAAAGTACTTGAGGAGAAACTCGTTGATCATTGTCGCCCATGATGTGATTCTACCAGCTGGCACTGCAAAGAACCATCCCCTAGCTCTGTCTTCAAGTGAAAATGGAAATGCTTTCATTTTGACCAGTTGCAAATCAGCTCCTCTAGGGCATATGGTGTTACAACAAAATTCAAACTGTTGCAAGTGTCGGTTAGGATCTTCTCCACTAAGTCCATGGAACTTGGGCAATTGGTGGAAGAATCCACCTCTCATCTCAAAATCTGCTGTTTTCCCATCCACAGGATCCGGATAGGTAATGTTAATTGGTCTGGTGACCCCATTAGCTCCATTAACTTGCCCGTTCTCTTCTCTTAATGATGGCATCCTGACGTTTGGCACTTGAGGAATGTTACAAAAATCGGCAAATCCTCTTGGTGAAGTCTCACACGGTGACG
Organism: Comarum palustre; assembly: GCA_951800085.1. Lineage (NCBI taxonomy): Eukaryota > Viridiplantae > Streptophyta > Magnoliopsida > Rosales > Rosaceae > Comarum > Comarum palustre. Next base: position 54,294 of record OX637589.1, on the reverse strand, counting down.
TGATGATGGATGGCGATGTAGGTGTTGACTCAGGTGAATGTGGTTCTGACTCTGTGTGAATGACTAAGGCTGAAGATGTTGGTTCTACACGCCTCAATCTGTTTTGATTATCTCTTCTCCACGCTTCAGATCTGGACATTCATGGACTCTTACAAAAACCAATTGGCACATTTGACCAAAGATCAAGTTAGCATCGTCGTAATTAAGAACGAAAACAAAACAAAACAAAACTAAGAAATATAAATAGGTTCGGCAACTAAGATGAAAGTAACATAACCTTACTAACACACACACACATGACATAGCAGAAACACACATGACATATAAACTAACCATGGCATCACACAAATTTATAAAGAACAACAAACTCGGCACACACACACGGCAAACAAGTCCATTTATCAACAAAGTATAAGTTAAAACACACACGACATTCATAGTTACATATAGACAAAAATCATGACAAAAACATAATGTGATGACGTCTCACCCTAAAATGTTTCTACTTGATTTTATTACACTTTAACTTTCAAGGTACATGGAGCAGGGAAGACCACTGTGCAATGGACTGATACAGCCCAAGGTAGTGTTATGCTTCGTCCGATATACCTCAAACATTAAAGTCAAATTAATTTGAATTTCATGGCGTCATACATGTCTAAGTAAATTCTAGCGTTTAAAGTGTGGTGATGCTTCGGCCCAAGCATTTGGCTAGTTCGAGCGGATTCCGTGGTTTCAGAAGGCAAGTGTCAATGTCACGGGGGGCGAACCCCCTAGAAGAACCAGGCAGGACTCGTTTGTGATCAAGGAGGCGGACCCCTATCGACCCCTTCACCGAGAAGAGTGGTCAGTCATGATCTTGAGATCCAATTGAACAAACCTGAATTCCATATCTATGACAGAACGGCCCCTTACTCAGCTAGGAACAAACTCGGGTCACTAGACCACTCGACAAGTGTTAATCAAAGCCGCCCTCAACCTCATGAAATCCGCAAATAACATGAAGGGTTTAGGCTAAGATTAACAAATGCGGCTTCTCCCTACATGTTACACTTTAAAAGCCACAATAAACTCCAAACACATATGAAACAATAAACCTCCTAAATATTTACTAAGTTACAATAGTTACAACAAAACACATATAGCACAAAAATATACAAATATAATACATACAAATTCGGCACATACACAAAAATATAAGAGAAAAATTGTTAGTCAAAAATATGGCACAAAATATACATCTTTCACACAAAGGAATTCGGCATACACAAATATAGAATGTACAAATCGACAATACAAACAAATACATTCGAAACATATGTGTTATGGCACACACATGCTTCGGCACCTACAAAAGAAAACAAGGTTAATTCACAAACATATACATATACAACACAAAAATCCTTTTTAGCATCCCCGGCAACGGCGCCAAAAACTGACGAGGCCATTAGTTAACAACCTGCAATTTAAAACCCTATCGTGTAGTATTAGTAAGTAGGGATCGCTCTAGCCGAGGACACTAGGGAAGGACTTATATTCTGCAAAAACAAATCGTTAGTAATATTCACACATTTTATACAAGATACACATATACATAGCATATACAATTATCTGTCACATAATATACAAGTATACACAAATGCAAAAGTATAAACAAATTTACGATTTTAAATGGGGGATTTATAAGGTGGTTCGAAACATAAAGAAAAGAAGTAAAATATTTACATACATTGGTCAATCAACACTCAAGCACACAACATAACAAACACCGAAATAAGCATACAACAATTTCATGCAAGATTAAATAGTGATGCTCGCACTATCATATGTTTTCATTGATTTCAACCTTTTATGACTTCTCATGTGTTTTTAGGAACTTCAAATATGCCTGAACCTAAAACATATGTGTCACCTTGTTTAAACTATCAAATATGCCTAATCTAAACAAGATACACTTACGAACTGGAGTCAGTTGAAGACATGATCCTAGGTATGGCGTCACTCATCCTATTCAACATGCAAATCACTCACCCTAGCAACCCTTTGCAGCAACTAGAATCAAACTATCAAATATGCCTAACTTGATCCTAGATTACTACGGCAGATTAAACTCCCCCCTTAGAAACGTCTTGGCCTAGACTATCTTTAGGTTTGATTACATGATCAGGTGATGATTAATCAATTAACACATACTACACACAAGAACATACAGCAACTTAATCTAAATCATGAAACTAAAATATACTTAGAACGTTATACATCACACATGGTTTCAAGAAAATCACAAAGAAGAACTCAAGAACACATGCAATGTATAAAACCGAAAACCATAAAATAATTTATAATAAAGCATGATAAAACACAGTAGATTTTTACACACAACCTTGATGAACTTCATACCTAGGCTACCTATATAGATCGGGTAGGGTAGAAGGTGGAATCGGCGGCGGATGAAAGCAATTGGTTGGTGCGGCGGCGGCGGCAGCAGCTTGTGTGTTTAGGGTTTTTGGTAGAGCTTGGCTATACTAAGGCTTAGAGCAATTGAGAGACACTTTTTCAACTGTGTTACATGTGTATTTATAGAGACAAAACCCTAAAGAAACCTAATGAAAATCGGCAGCCCCTTGTGTTCCAAACCGGGTAGGTTTCTCTTCTTTCCTTGTTGGATTTGTCTTCCTTCTCTTTAATTTGCTGACTTGGAAAATAGCTTATAAACTTCTTTTTCTGAATTCATGGACTCTTCTTCATGTGTGTGGATCGGCATTGGGCTCTCCTTCATGCTCATGGACTCCTAGGACAGCCGAAAGGCTTCCATAATCTCGGTAGAACAAGTTATCCTGTTTTGACCGGGATAACTTTCGTAGTTGTTATTTTCGGCTTCTCCTTGGTGATTTCTTCGATTCTTCTTCTTCTAAACAACTTCCCATATCATCATTAAGCTCTTCATAAATCATTTGGCATGCTTGGGAAGGATTTTGGTGAAGAAACACACTCACGAACTCGGTAGACAACTTCAGCAAATTCTGTCCTGTTTCCAGCAGACTGACCTCCGGCCATTGTTTCCGGCATAACTCCTTCCTCAGAACTTGGATTGCTGAGATTCTAAAAGATTTAGAAACTAGACATCCACAGCTTTCCATCCATATATGGCACGTTCCCTGGTTCCTCCTGGATCGTCCTAGGGAAATCTTTGAAGATGAGTTATGGTTTCTGGAAATCCTCTGTTTTTGTTCCGAATTCATGCTTTTGGCCTCTTGTCTTTCCATGCTTCTTTTGCTACCTTCCATAAGTCCGATCCTCATGATTCTTGTTTCGTTATGTCCACATACATGTCACCTACACATTCAAAAGATATAATCAAGTAGTGACAATGTATTGGTTTACAGAAACTTAAGAAAAACATCACGAACACTTCTAATTTCAGCTTTTAACGATATTGCACATACTTTATCTATTTTACACATGTTTTAGCCAATGTTCTACAAATAACCCCTTATGCTAAATAACTACTAATACTAACCAAATAATGGATAAACAAAGCATAAATGAGGGTAAAAACATATTAAGAATGTAGCATAAAAGCTCCTAGCAATAATGCTCTGGCCATGGACTTTCAGCCACCCATTCTGGATATGGATGCGCATATGCAGTATTTACAGCAGCAACAATGGGGGTTGCCCTTATAGATTCTTGTATCATATTCTGAACTGCATCCCAATCCATCTGAGGTCTCCTCTGAACAGGCGTAGGCGAACGACGTGGTTGCTGCCTTGGAGCCCTCTGTCTCCCTCTAGCTCCTCCAGGGTTCTGGTTGTTGTGCACCGCCAACTGGTCATCACCCACACGAAGTGGGCCAAATCCCTCTCGATGCACAGTCCTTCTGTCCACCTGGTGATCTACTTCTTCTAGCAACTCTTCTTCTGGAGGATGTTGATTGATAAGCTGTTCAGTTCTCATAGAATTCAAAGCTTCCATGAACATATCCATCCTCCTGTTCAGCGCCAGCTGATTTTCGTCCATCTTAGTTGCTAAGTCCTTGTACCTCAGATCCTGTGCCTTGACCTTTCTGTCCTGTTGTCGGGCTCGATCTCGGACCTCTTGAAAACCTTTTGTCAGATTTTCCAATGATAAGTTCAATGCTCCTACTTGCTCAGCAAGGTTTTGTGATTGACCTTCTTGAGTCATGGCACCAAACTTGGTAATTGCTTGCTCTATAGATAGCTTCCTACAATGAGCCGAGTTGTGCGGCTTTGCGGTTACGTGTTCCGGTTTGGAACAAGGAGGGTACTCCTTTTGGTACTCGCCGAAGCCTGCAATCTTGACACGGTCCCACTGGGCATGCCAGATGTTTGGTCTAGAATTTGCAGTCCTTCAAACAACCGGCTTGTATATTGTGCTAGGCGTGCCAGTACCTTTGGGTCAGGTACAACCTTGAAGTTGGATGCTGCTCGCGTCCCTCTTCTGACTTCTTCTCTCAGCGATCGTGACAGACGCCGATCTTCTTCCTCTGTGTTGGGTTCTCTTCTCAGACCTACAAGGGAAAAGTCCCTCTAGGATTTTTCTCCACCCCTTGCGGATGGCCGGATCTTACTTAGTATGCAAGAATACTAAGCAGCGGGTATCAAGATATGCAGGATATGGACTGGTGAACGGATTCTCCAGAACTGGTTGCGGGAGTAAAACTGCTCAACGGATTGAACAGGGGAGTAGTGAGATTTCAACGGATTGAAATCTGTCAGACTTAACGGATTAAGTCCCTTGTGCAGCTGACGGATCAGGCTATGGTTGCTGACGGATCAGGCTTGGTTGCTCCGGGGAGGCTTAAAGACGTTCGCGTGGCGAAGTTGTTGTCTGTTTGTTGATAGATGTTGATGTGTGTTTTTCTTGATCATCAAGTCCTTTTATATATATGGCACCATACTGCTAGGGTTTAGGAATCCTCCTTGTAATGCAAGACAACCTCTTAAGCCCAATACTTTTCTATTTGTAACTCAATCTCTTGTGGCCACGTGTTTTCTCTCTTCTGATACTCTCGCGAACGCTTTTCCTCCCGCGAGCGTGTTTCCATGATACACAGCCACTTCCGCAAGCGCGTCTCCTCCTGCGAGCAAACTATCTTCCCTCGCGAGCGTGTTTCGTTAGTGCCCTCCTCGCGAGCGCATTTGACTTTCTGAGCATTCTTTGACCTTCCTGACCGCAGGTATCGGTCCACTTGTGCTTTCATAAATGGGCTTTCGTCATTTACTTTTGGACCTAACATTGCCCCCAGCTCTTGAGATTAAGCCCGTTTACGGAAATCGAAAAGAGCTATACCTAGGCATGGGTTTAAACAAATGTAAACGTCCTTTCGTTATCAGACTCCTCAAGACACTCAACCATCATTTCCCTCTGCAACTCTTTTCAAACCCCTCTGGAATAAACCGCCGCCGCTTTGCTCTCCTTCTCTGCTTTCAGTTCAATGGCTCCCAAACACCTTTTATCTGCTGTGAAAACCTCACCCAGAACCCCCTCTGAGTATGAAGCCAAAGACTTTGTGAAAGTCATGACCAATTTCCAGCCTGTCCACAGGCCAGATATTTCCTGGATGGAAGTTAACCCTAACAACTCCTGTTCCCTGGGCCCTTAGGTCGACCTTTTCCCAGATCGGTATCAGTTGCCTTACCTCCAACATGCACCTCGCGCGCACCAGCAGAGCACCAGCAGGGAGTCGCTGTGCACCCAGACGTGCACCTCGCGCGCACCAGCGTGCACCCAGCGGCAGCAGGGCTATGCACCGGTTCTTCTTCTCCTTTATTTCATCTTCCATGTATTCTCTGATGTTTTTATTCAAGATTATGTGTAGCTAAACTCCTTAATAGTTAGGGGCTGATCAAAGCCCTAGATATGTCTTTGATTTTAAACCCCAATTGATTTATATAATTTTTAGATGAGAATTTCTTCACTGATTGCTCATTGATAATTCTGTTGCATGTTTAATTGGGTCGACACTTTGATGCATGTTTTAGGGTTTATTATTTTGAATGTGTATATGACCGACATATCGTTGCACATTCTATGAGAAATAACATGTTTCTTGCAGGTACTTGTGTGAAGTGATTCCTTGGTAATCTAAGGCTACCGACATTGACCTTAGATTCTTTGTTGTTACTCAAACGTTCTTAGAACTTCATGATTTCAGTTATTTTGGTCTAGATACCGACATTTCATAGATCAATTAATTGGGAATATAGTTAAGTCGATAACGACATTTCACTTAACATGGCAAGTAAGAGAACGTAATACGGTTAATGACCTAACGACATTGGCTTGACTGTGAGTGCATTCATTTATAATCTTTGACATTGTTTTGGGGTGATTGAAGCATGTCTAGTGGTGGAGAGAAGTTCCTAGCTATTGTTCCTCTCATATTTGCATCCATATTTATCTTCTTTAATATTTTATTTTTCAACAGTACTTATGTTTTGTTTATTTTTGTTCACTGATCAAACCAACTTCGATTACCCTAAAAATTTGTGTGGTAGTCCACCACTGTGTCTAGTTAGTGTGTATTTAATTTCGTAATTTTTGGTTGAGTCTAGATTAACTAATTAATTAGGTTTCTGCTCGTTGGTCGTGTCTGCCAGATTTACAGTTTATGCATTTGTTTGTGTTTCTTGTGTCTTTAAGTCTTAGTTTCACCAATCCTCTGTGGGTAATGACCCCTATTTGCCATTTACTACATTGACCTAATTGATTTGATAATAGGGTATCTTTGTTAGGTGCGTTTGTCACCTATCAAATTTTGGCGCCGTTGCCGGGGATTGTTTAATTCTAAGTCTTAATATTGTCTTCTGTTTTTAGTTTAGTTTTCTTTTTATTTTTCTTTCTGAGTCTTACATTCTTTACTGTGTGCAGGAGCTTCTTGTATGCATACTCGTCACTCTACAAGCTCTGAACCACTGTTATTTGATCCAGAGATTGAGAAAGCAGCAAGCCAAAACCGGAAACAACAGAGACTACAGGTGAACACGAGTAACAGTGGTGATGAGGATTCTGAGCCTGAACACCATTCTGATTCTGAGATTGAGGAACAGGAAGAGCAGCATATTCCAACGCCACCATTATCACCACGACCAATGGCCAAACTCAAGGAATCCTTTGTTCTGGGTACAGGTGTTGTAGACTCACCAATCGTGCTTCCAGATAATTTGGGAAATTATGCAATACCCCCATCGCTCATCGCTAATCTGCCACACTTTAGAGGCACTTCTTCTGAGGACCCTCAAGACCATTTGAATGAGTTTGCAGCATTGTGCAGAATACAGAAATCACAGAATGTGGATGAAGATGTTGTAAAACTTATTCTCTTCTCATTCTCTTTGAAGGAAGAGGCAAAGGCATGGTACAATTCATTGGAATCTCAGTCGATTGATACATGGGACACGATGGCTGCTGAGTTCATGAAAGAATTCTACTCTGCATCTCGCACCAAGAACTTGAAGAAGCAGATCAGTACTTTCAAGCAGAAAGATGGAGACGAATTACATGAAGCCTGGAGTCAATTCAAAGGTTTACTTCGACAATGCCCTCATCACAAGTTTGATCTCAACACTCAGGTGGAATACTTCTATGAAGGAATTGATTCATTCAATAGGCAAAAACTTGATTCAGCTTGTGGAGGAAATTGGTGGAATCAAACTGGAGCTGAAGCTAAAGCAATTGTGGAGAATCAAGCAGAGAACTCAAGACAATTTCAATCAAGAGATAGATCCATGGGTGCAAGCAGAAAATCTTTGAATGCAGTTGCAATAAATGGGGCCATGGAAAATAGGTTGAGCACTATGGAGAACGACATAGCTTTGATTGCCAGTGCCTTAAAAGTCGACAAGAGGAAGTCAGTTGCAGCCGTTAGTGTGATATGTACTTTGTGTTCTGCTGTGGATCATCGAACAGAGCACTGTCCTAAGTTTAGAACAGATGAGGTAGATGAGGATGTGAACTTTGCTGGAAGACAATTCAATAACTACCAAGGTAATAGGGATCATCCATTTCTCAGCTACAAGAGCAACAATGTGCTTAATCCTCCTACTAATCCACCAGGATTTCCACTAAGACAAACTAGAGGGGATGGACAATTTGGTCAAAGGCAGCAACAACACTATCAAGCTCCACCACCTCAAGCACCAACGGGTACATCAAATTTGGAAGCCTTAATACAACAGATGATGGTTGACAGTAAGAAGGAGCGAGAGGAGAGTAGTGCATTCCGCCAAGATATCAAGGTCACCACTCAGCAACATGGGAAGTCCATTGAGCTTCTTGAACGTCAGATGAGTCATGTACAACAACTTTTGACGCAACAGAACTTTGGAACACTACCTAGCAAGACCGAACCTAACCCAAGGAATGAGCGTGAGGTAAATGCTATGCAACTGAAGAGTGGAAAGGTTTTAGGGTCAGTTCCAGAGCCTAAAAATAAGATAAGAATGTTGGGGGAGCATGTAATTGAGCAATTGGTGTTTGACAAACCATTAGAAAATTCTCAGGAAACCCAAATTCGACCTATTGAAAATGCACCTGGAACCAACGTTCTGATCACTTCAAAAATTGAGCAGGTACATTCTAAACCTTATTCTTCTCCCACTGACATTCCAGTTCCTTTTCCTAGCAGGTTGAGAAAACAAGAGAAGGAGGACATGGCCAATGATATCTTGGACATCTTTCGAAAAGTCCAAGTAAATATTCCTTTACTTGAAGCACTCAAGCAGATACCACAATATGCAAAGTTTCTCAAAGACCTTTGTACAACCAAGAGGAAGTATAGGCCAACTGAGACAGTAGCATTGAGCGAGAAAGCGTCTGCTGTGCTACAAAGAAAGCTACCTCCAAAGATGGAGGATCTCAGGCACTTCACTGTTCCATGCGTTATTGGTGATAACAGGTTGTCTGGTGCTTTATTAGATTTAGGTGCTTCAATTAATTTGATGCCTTATTTTGTTTATAGTAAATTAAACCTGGAACAACAACTGCAACCCACATTGGTAACCATTAAGTTGGCTGACAGATCTAGTTGCTATCCTTTAGGTGTTGTTGAAGATGTTTTTGTGCAGGTTGGTGACTTGATATTCCCAGCTGACTTTTTCATCTTGGAGATGGAAAGAGAACCAATGCCTTCCGAGCTACCATTGATTTTAGGTCGTCTATTCTTGAGGACTGCCCGAACAAAAATTAATTGTTATGAGGGAACTCTCACCATGAGAATTGAGGAGAAGAAAATTCGCTTCAACATTTTTGAGGCAATGAAACATACAAGTAATGTTTGTGATTATTCTTGTTATTCTATTGATGCATCTGATGGTTTCATGCAAGAATACATCCAATACTCCCTTGAGGATGATGCTTTGAAAATGGCTATATATGTTGGTGGTGAAGATGTTCCAGCAACTCCAGTTCAACAAATCAAGAGAACCTCTCAACAGGTTGAAATTGACAGGATAAGAGAGGAGCTGGACGAGCTTGAGGAACTACTCGAGTACAAACCTTCAAGTGTGGGGTTTGAGGATGATGATTGTCTCAGGATTGATTCCTTTCAGGATCTGGCCATGGAATATGCATTTTATGAAATGATTGCTGAACTTGAATCCCGACCATTTGTACCAACAGGTAAGGGCACTAAACCAATTCCTTTACCAGTTTCTGATGATGTTCTTTGCTCTTCCATTGAGGTAGCCCCTGAACTTGAACTTAAACCATTGCCTGAGCATTTGAAGTATACATTCTTGGAAGCTGGTGACACTTTGCCAGTTATTATTTCCTCAAAGCTAACCAAATTGCAGGAAGAGAAATTGTTAACTGTTCTTAGGGAACACAAAGCAGCAATTGGATGGACCATAGCAGATATTAAGGGCATCTGCCCTACACTTTGCACTCATAGGATACATCTTGAGGAGGGAGCTAAGCCCACAAGACAAGCTCAACGCCGTCGTAACCCTCCGATGATGGATGTTGTGAAGGAGGTCATCAAGCTTCGGGACGCAGGTATCATATATGCTATCTCTGACAGTAAATGGGTGAGTCCTGTGCAGGTTGTTCCAAAGCGTTCTGGCATCACAGTTGTGAAGAATGATGAGAATGTGATGGTGCCACAAATGACCCAAACCGGATGGAGAGTTTGCATTGATTATCGTAGACTAAATGCAACCACACGTAAGGATCATTTTCCTTTACCTTTTATTGATCAGATGTTGGAGCGTCTTACAGGTCATGCTTTCTATTGCTTTTTGGATGGTTATTCGGGTTATAACCAAATTGCCATCCATCAAGATGATCAAGAGAAGACTACCTTCACTTGTCCTTTTGGCACTTTTGCCTATAGACGGATGCCCCTTGGGCTATGCAACGCCCCAGCGACATTTCAGAGATGCATGATGAGCATATTTTCAGACATGGTTGAGAAGATCATTGAGGTATTTATGGATGATTTTTCTGTTTTTGGTGATTCTTTTGACATGTGTCTTCATCATTTATCTATGGTTTTGAAACGTTGTATTGAGACTAACCTTGTTTTGAATTGGGAAAAATGTCATTTTATGGTAGAACAAGGTATAGTTTTGGGACATGTGATATCTGACAGGGGGATTGAGGTTGATAAAGCTAAGGTTGATATTATGCGTAGTTTACCTTCTCCTTCCACTATGAAGGAGGTAAGATCTTTTCTGGTACATGCAGGATTTTATCGCAGGTTTATCAAAGACTTTTCTAAGATAGCCCGACCATTATGTGCACTGCTCCAGAAAGATGTAGCTTTCAACTGCACGGATGAGTGCTTGAAGGCATTCAACAAGCTCAAGGACCTTCTGACAACTGCACCCATCATACAGACACCTGATTGGAACTTACCTATTGAATTAATGTGTGATGCTTCTGATTATGTGGTTGGTGTTGTTTTAGGTCAACGTCCAGCTAAGTTGCCGCATGTCATCTATTATGCTTCCAGGACTTTAAATGATGCACAGTTAAATTACTCAACTACAGAAAATGAACTCTTAGCTGTGGTCTTTGCTTTAGAAAAGTTTAGGTCCTACTTGTTAGGGACTAAAGTTATTATTTTCTCTGACCATGCTGCTTTGAGATACTTGATGACTAAACATGATGCAAAACCCAGGTTGATTAGATGGATGTTGCTACTTCAGGAATTTGATATTGAGATCAAAGACAAGAAAGGCACTGAGAATGTGGTGGCAGATCACCTGAACAGGATCACGCATGGTTCTAACGCAGAGGATGTCCTTGCCTCTACGTGATAGCTTCCCGGATGAGCAACTTTTTGCTCTCAATATTTCTGAGCCTTGGTATGCAAATATAGTTAACTACCTTGTGTCAAGAAGAGTACCAAGTGACTACAGTAGAGCTCAGAAGGACAAGTTGGTGAAGTCATCTAAGCATTATGTGTGGGATGAGCCTTATCTATAGAAACATTGTCCAGATTTGTTGATAAGAAGGTGCGTTCCCGAAACTGAATTTCAATCTATACTCAATTTTTGTCACTCATATGTAGAGGGAGGTCACTTTGCTGGAAAGAAGACTGCAATGAAGGTTCTTGAAAGTGGTTTCTTCTGGCCAACCTTGTTCAAAGATGCACATGAGTTCCATAAATCATGTGTCAGATGTCAGCTCACAGGTAACTTAGGTCCTAGAGATCAGATGCCCCAGCACCCAATATTTGTTGTTGAGATTTTTGATGTGTGGGGTATTGACTTTATGGGTCCTTTTCCTAGCTCTCAACAAAATATTTACATTTTACTTGCAGTTGATTATGTTTCAAAGTGGGTGGAGGCAGTGGCCACTCGTACTAACGATGCTACTGTTGTTCTGAAATTTTTGAAATCACTGTTTGTTAGATTTGGCACTCCCAGGTACATCATCAGTGATGGAGGTTCTCACTTTTGTAACAAGTCATTTCAGCTTTGCTCAGGAAATTTAATGTTCATCATAAGGTGACGACACCTTATCATCCTCAGACGAGCGGGCAGGTAGAAGTATCCAACAGAGAGATAAAACAAATTTTGGAGAAGACTGTTGGACCAACCCGGAAAGATTGGAGTCAACGCTTAGACGAGGCGTTGTGGGCATACAGGACAGCATACAAGACACCGATTGGGATGTCTCCTTATCGAATGGTCTATGGAAAAGGCTGTCATCTTCCGGTGGAGCTTGAACACAAAGCATATTGGGCTATTAAGCAGTTTAACTTTGATATTGATGATGCAGGTGTTCATAGGAAGTTACAACTGAATGAACTAGATGAGATTCGAAACAATGCCTATGAGTCCAGTCGAATCTACAAGGAGAAAACCAAGATGTTTCATGATAAGATGATTAAGAGCAAATCTTTTGTTGTTGGACAAAAAGTCTTGCTTTTCAATTCGCGTTTACGATTATTCCCAGGTAAACTTCGTTCTAGGTGGAGTGGGCCTTTTGTTATACTTAATGTGTTTGCTCATGGTGCAGTAGAGGTGAAAAATCCTAAGAATGGGAACACGTTCAAAGTGAACGGACATAGGCTCAAACCGTTTTATGAGCCTGCAGAGGTGCGAGATGTGGAAGAAGTACATTTCCGCGATCCAGTGCCGCTGGAGCAATGATGATGAGTACCGTCTGGCTGACGACGTTAAACTTAGCGCTACTTGGGAGGCAACCCATGTTGATGGAGAAGCTTGGATTCCAGATTTGCATTCTTAATTTTTTCTCCTTTGTTAATTTTCTCAATGTTTTGTGTGTTTTGCGATGTCATATGTATTCTGCTTCATACTTGTTTAATGTAGTGCATGCTTTAGTTTTGTTTTACATTGAGGACAATGCAAATTTCAAGTGTGGGGTAGGTTTATATGACATCTTTAGCGTCTATGTTTAGATTTGTGATTTTTGAGTTAAAAAAAAACAAAAAAAACTGTTTTTAGTCTTGTTTGAGTCTTAGAGCCCTTAACTAGTCTATGATGTGCTTATATCTTCTGAAATTGTGACTAAGAGATGATTATGTGACTTGAGTTTCTTTGGTTAATTTTGATATATGATGCATATGCGAATGTGTAGTGGATATAGAAAGAAGTTAACATGGTACAGATTATGAGCATGCTTGGACATTGTTGAGATTCATTTAACCTGTGAGATTTTGAGCCTTTATGTGAAATACATGCTTTCATTGTTGAGTGTCAATTGCTTGCCGCAGATTAAGTTAATGGACTCTAGATATAACTAGAACTTGCTCTTGTACTTTTCAAAGCTTTTAGTCAATACATGTTCTGATGGAGGAAGGGATAAAGGCATTTAGGATTTATCATCATTGCCATATATAACCGGTGTCCCATATTTTTGCACACAAGTTGTGCACCCATTAGTTAACCACTTTGAGCTTACATTATAGCCTTTTTGTCATCACCCGCATAACCTTAACCTTGAACCTTAGAATAGTTATATCTCTACCTTTGTTCTTGAACTTAGTAGAGCTGTACATGAGACATATATACATGAAGACCAAGGTGAAAGTGTGTGAAGGTGATACCAAGAAATAAGTGTGGGGTATCAAGCTAATGTGTTGTGAAAAAAAAATGAAACGAAAGAAAAGAAAAAAAAATCAGTTCTTTGTGATGTCTAGCTTGATACCCATGATTGACTGTTGACGAAAAGAATGACGTGAAGACCCAACAAGATGAAATCTGCTCACAATGGTGACACATTTGAATTCAACGATGAGAAAGCTCCATGGTTGTAAACCTGAGAAAGTCTCTTATTTGGTGCTCTACTAGGTTCTAGAATTTGTGTTTGAATTCCATATCCTTTTTATTTACTAAACCTATGAGCCTAGCCCCACTACAACCTATGAAGACCTTTTTGATCCTCAAGATGGCAGTCTTTGATCTGTGGAGATAAGTCACAAGAGTTGAGCATATGGTTCGGTCCATTTGGCAAGTAATTGAATTGAGTGATACCTTAAATACATTTTGAGTGAAACACTTCTGAGAGTATATCTATGTGAGGTTGAATCTTGACTTGTTCATTGCATGCTAAGCTCTTTATTTACCGTGATTATGTATGTGTCCTACATGTTACATGTGTGTCATGCATTGGAATTAACTTCCGAAACTTTGTGGAAACATATTAATCTTGGTGTTACAACTGTAAGGAGATTGCTGAGACAAAGTGTTGAGGGCATTAGAGTCTTGTTGTTAGTGTTTTGTTGAGTCTTAGTTTAGTGTTTTGCTCGAGGACTAGCAAAAGCTAAGTGTGGGGTATTTTGATAGTCGCATATTTATGCGTATTTATCGTGTTTAATTGAACTATTACACTTGGATTATTGCTATTAATTGAGTGATTTAATTAATGTTTATTGTTTTATTAGGTTTTGTGGAGTTGGACAGAAAACAAAAGGATTCCTAGTGCCATAAGGAAGGGGAGACCAAGAGGAGTATAAAAGGACTCTAGGGTTTTCTAATGAGGGGAGTTAGACAAAAACAAAAGGGGAGTTGGACAGAAAACAAAAGGTAGGAAAAGAAAACGCAGCTGTGCACCAGCGCACACCCAGCAGGCAGTCGCTGTGCACCCAGACGTGCACCTCGCACGCACCAGCGTGCACCCAGCGGCAGCAGGGCTGTGCACCGGTTCTTCTTCTTCTTTATTTAATCTTCCATGTATTCTCTGATGTTTTTATTCAAGATTATGTGTAGCTAAACTCCTTAATAGTTAGGGGCTGATCAAAGCCCTAGATATGTCTTTGATTTCAAACCCCAATTGATTTATATAATTTTTAGATGAGAATTTCTTCACTGATTGCTCATTGATAATTCTGTTGCATGTTTCATTGGGTCGATGACGTGTCATAATATGACCTGCAATTTAAAACCCTATCATTGTAGCTTTAGTAAGTAGGGATCGTTCTAACCGGGGACACTAAGGAATGATTTATATTCTGCAAAACAAATCGTTAGTACTTTCAAAAGAATACAAGTATAAACATATATACAAAATATTATGGGGGATTATTGTGGTGTAGTTCGAAACATATACAGAAAATAAAGACACTTATTTACAAAACATGGTCAATCAGTACTCAAGCATAAAACAACATAGCACCGTGAAGAAAGACATGTCACAGATTTCGCAAGTTTAAGAGGTCGTATTTACGTTTTCACAACTTGTAATTAATTCCAACTGTTTAGACTTCTCATGTAAACTTAGTGCCTACAATCGCCTGACACTAAGTTTGTATATGTGTCATCCTGCTCAATGCCTACAATCGCCTGACATTAAGACAGAATACACTGATCGAACGAGAGTCATTGGAAACATGGTCCTAGGTATGACGTCACTCATCCTATTCATCATGCAAATCTCTCACCCTAGCAACCCTTGGTAGTGACTAAGAATCAAGACCTACAATCGCCTGATCTCAACCCTTAGAACACTACGGCATATGAAACTCCCCCCTAATAGCTAACTTGTCCGGATTCAAGCTAATCTAGAGTTCGATTACGTGTACAGGTGAAGATTAATCAATTCAAGTTATTACTTACGTGAACACAAACAACTTAATCTAAATCGTCATCCTAACATGCAATTCTACACGTTACAATTATAAACACAATCACATGAAAATCACAAAGAAGAACAAGTAAACATGTTTATAACGTAAAACCGAAAACCAAAACAAACATGTATATAAATAATCATCATCCATACAGTAGATACACACATAGACCTTGAATGTATTCATACCTAAACCTACCCTAAGAGTCGGCAAGGATTGAAGAAGGGATTGGTGGCGGCAAAGCTATGCAATCGGCAGCAAGGGGGCGGCGGCAAGGCTTTGTGTTTCTGTGTAGGGAGGGTTTTTAAGGAGAGCTAGACTATTCTAAGGCTTAGAGCAATTGAGAGACACTAAAATTGATGTACATAGGTCCTATTTATACAGAAAATTTCGAAGAGAAACCCTAGAGAAATCGGCTAGATCTTTCTTTTGCAACAAGAAAAGATCTTCTTGTATTCCTTCTTGAACACAACTTGTACTTCTTTCTTTCTTGACAAGAAATTTCGACTTGGACCTTGGATATTCTGCTCTTGGACTCACCTACATGTTAATGGATCAATGTAGGCCTTATTGCTCAAGTCTTGGGCTTCTAGGCACCTCCCAAACTCGTGTGACAACTTAGGCAGAAACTGCCCAGTTTTGCAGCTTGACCTCCGTCCATTGTTCTGATCATAACTCCTTAATCTGAACTCCAAATGCTGCGATTCAAGAATATATGAAAACTAGACTTCCGTAGCTTTCTAATGATATATGGCTCGTCCTCAGATTCCTCCTGGATATTTAGATATGATTTTCCGAAGTTGATGTAGGGTTTCTGTAAATTTCTGCTCGGATCAAAATCTTATGTTTCGGAGTTTCTTCTTTTCCATGGCCTCTCTTGTTGTCTTCCATGAATCCAATCTTCATGATTCTTGTTCTCATATGCTCATTTACATGTCATCAACACATTAAACCAAATTCATCAAAAATGACAATGTAAAGGTATGGTGAATCATACGAGAAATAACCAAGTCTTATCCAAAATCGGTTTTACAACACTTAAGCACAAATTTCAGTATAAAGACACATATTAACCATAATTGACATGCCATAATATGACCTGCAATTTAAAACCCTATCATGTAGCTTTAGTAAGTAAGGATCGTTCTAACCGGGGACACTAGGGAAGGATTTATATTCTGCAAAACAAATCGTTAGTACTTTCAAAAGAATACAAGTATAAACATATATACAAAATATTATGGGGGATTATTGTGGTGTAGTTCGAAACATATACAGAAAATAAAGACACTTATTTACAAAACATGGTCAATCAATACTCAAGCATAAAACAACATAGCACCGTGAAGAAAGACATGTCACAGATTTCGCAAGTTTAAGAGGTCGTATTTACGTTTTCATAACTTGTAATTAATTCCAACTGTTTAGACTTCTCATGTAAACTTAGTGCCTACAATCGTCTGACACTAAGTTTGTATATGTGTCATCCTGCTCAATGCCTACAGTAGCCTGACATTAAGACAGAATACACTGATCGAACGAGAGTCATTGGAAACATGGTCCTAGGTATGGCGTCACTCATCCTATTCATCATGCAAATCTCTCACCCTAGCAACCCTTGGTAGTGACTAAGAATCAAGACCTACAATCGCCTGATCTCAACCCTTAGAACACTACGGCATATGAAACTCCCCCCTAATAGCTAACTTGTCCGGATTCAAGCTAATCTAGAGTTCGATTACGTGTACAGGTGAGGATTAATCAATTCAAGTTATTACTTACGTGAACACAAACAACTTAATCTAAATCGTCATCCTAACATGCAATTCTACACGTTACAATTATAAACACAATCACATGAAAATCACAAAGAAGAACAAGTAAACATGTTTATAACGTAAAACCGAAAACCAAAACAAACATGTATATAAATAACCATCATCCATACAGTAGATACACATATAGACCTTGAATGTATTCATACCTAAACCTACCCTAAGAGTCGGCAAGGATTGAAGAAGGGATTGGTGGCGGCAAAGCTATGCAATCGGCAGCAAGGGGGCGACGGCAAGGCTTTGTGTTTCTGTGTAGGGAGGGTTTTTAAGTAGAGCTAGACTATTCTAAGGCTTAGAGCAATTGAGAGACACTAAAATTGATGTACATAGGTCCTATTTATACAGAAAATTTCGAAGAGAAACCCTAGAGAAATCGGCTAGATCTTTCTTTTGCAACAAGAAAAGATCTTCTTGTATTCCTTCTTGAACACAACTTGTACTTCTTTCTTTCTTGACAAGTTTTGCAGCTTGACATCCATCCATTGTTCTGATCATAACTCCTTCATATGAACTCCAAATGTTGCGATTCAAGAATATATGAAAACTAGACTTCCGTAGCTTTCTAATGATATATGGCTCGTCCTCAGATTCCTCCTGGATATTTAGATATGATTTTCCGAAGTTGATGTAGAGTTTCTGTAAATTTCTGCTCGGATCAAAATCTTATGTTTCGGAGTTTCTTCTTTTCCATGGCCTCTCTTGTTGTCTTCCATGAATCCAATCTTCATGATTCTTGTTCTCATATGCTCATTTACATGTCATCTACACATTAAACCAAATTCATCAAAAATGACAATGTAAAGGTACGGTGAATCATAAGAGAAATAACCAAGTCTTATCCAAAATCGGTTTTACAACACCTAAGCACAAATTTCTGTATAAAGACACATATTAACCATTACTCTACAGAAAAACCTTTTTGACTCAATATAAGTAAAAACAACATTACTAAGGAATAAACAAGGTAAAAATGAGGGTAAAAACATAGCGTAAAACATACTTATCAGTCGACACTTTGATGCATGCTTTAGGGTTTATTATTTTGAATGTGTATATGACCGACATATCGTTGCACATTCTATGAGAAATAACATGTTTCTTGCAGGTACTTGTGTGAAGTGATTCCTTGGTAATCTAAGGCTACCGACATTGACCTTAGATTCTTTGTTGTTACTCAAACGTTATTAGAACTTGATGATTTCAGTTATTTTGGTCTAGATACTGACATTTCATAGATCAATTAATTGGGAATATAGTTAAGTCGATAACGACATTTCACTTAACATGGCAAGTAAGAGAACGTAATACGGTTAATGACCTAACGACATTGGCTTGACTGTGAGTGCATTCATTTATAATCTTTGACATTGTTTTGGGGTGATTGAAGCATATCTAGTGGTGGAGAGAAGTTCCTAGCTATTGTTCCTCTCATATTTGCATCCATATTTATCTTCTTTAATATTTTGTTTTCAGCAGTACTTATGTTTTGTTTATTTTTGTTCACTGATCAAACCAACTCCGATTACCCTAAAAATTTGTGTGGTAGTCCGCCACTGTGTCTAGTTAGTGTGTATTTAATTTCGTAATATTTGGTTGAGTCTAGATTAGCTAATTAATTAGGTTTCTGCTCGTTGGTCGAGTCTGCCAGATTTACAGTTTATGCATTTGTTTGTGTTTCTTGTGTCTTTAAGTCTTAGTTTCACCAATCCTCTGCAGGTAATGACCCCTATTTGCCATTTACTACATTGACATAATTGATTTGATAATAGGGTATCTTTGTTAGGTGCGTTTGTCACCTATCAGCTTCTCCTTGGTGATTTCTTCGATTCTTCTTCTTCTAAACAACTTCACATGTCTTCATTAAGCTCTTCATCAATCATTTGGCATGCTTGGGAAGGATTTTGGTGAAGAAACACACTCACACATTCGGACAGAAGTTTCAGCATGATCTGCCCTGTTTCCAGCAGACTGACCTCCGGCCATTGTTTCCATCATAACTCCTTCCTCAGAACTTGGATTGCTGCGATTCCAAAAGATCTAGAAACTAGACATCCACAGCTTTCCATCCATATATGACACATTTCCTGGTTCCTCCTGGAACGTCCTAGGGAAATTTTTGAAGTTGAGTTATGGTTTCTAGAAATCCTCTGTTTTTGTTCCGAATTCATGCTCTCGGCCTCTTGTCTTTCCATGCTTCTTTTGCTACCTTCCATAAGTCCGATCCTCATGATTCTTGTTTCCTTGAGTCCATATACATGTCACCTAAACATTAAAGAAAGTTAATCAAGTAATGACAATGTATAAAATTACAGAATCATAAGAAATAAAATGATAACTTCATAAGTCAGCTTTAAACAATATTGCACATAATTTATCTATTTTACACATGTTTTAGCCAATGTTCTACAAATAATCCCTTATGCTAAATAACTACTAAAACTATACTAATAATTGATAAACAAAGCATAAATGAGGGTAAAAACATATTAAGAACGTAGCATAAAATGCTCCTATCAACTACCCCACACTTACCCTTTGCTAGTCCCTAGCAAACTAACAATAAGACTCTACTAACACTAACGACACAAAAACAATTAACACTTAAACAACTAATACCCTTAAATGATTTGTCTCAGATTCTTTAGCATGCATAACTTTCAAGTTTGAACATTTGAATGAAAAGCGTAATTGCAAAGCTTCATAAGCAGGTATCATAGTATGAACAAGTAAGATATGAGATCATATAGCACAAACTTGTATGATAACCGTTCCACCTCACAATGGCATACTCTCTTATTTTCACTCATCCATGGTATTCACTCAATCGTATATGCAAGAGAAAAGATGATAAGATAACAACTAACTTGCATATTTCAACAAATAAAAGCTCTTTGTGAATAAAATTTCCTGAAAAAAAACTTATATAACAACTATGTGCAATAATGGACCAAAACCATATGCTTAACTTATGAGAAAATCTCCACAAATCAAAGTTAGCTCTCTTAAGAATCATGAATTAATCTCAATAAAAATGGTTGTAATGGGGCTAAGTTTCATAAGGTAGGAATTTTTTTGGATAAATGGTGATTTTAAGGCGTCACCAAGACTTAGCAAATCTCGCTCCTCCTCATGTCTTCACTTCACGGGTCGAATTTCTTCATGTTGGACTCATACGTCATTCTTGACTTCTCCCCATATTGTGAACAGGACAACGGTCATATAAACACTTTTAGACCTTCAAATAATCACTAACTCCAAATTCACAAAACATTACAACACACCATGAAAGAATTTGTGCCTTGAACTTTAATTCTATCCGAATTTTTTCTTTTCATTTTTTTTCTTTCTTGTTTTTCTTTTGTTTCTGACATATTTCTTTCTTTTTGTTCTTACATGGCACATACATTTATAACGATATGGTGTTTTACCCCACACTTGCTCTTTATTACATTGTTCACCCCACACTTGCTTCACAACATCACGCAATACAGCTCCATCAGAAGTACTTTGCCAAGTCTTGATAACAAGGTAAAGGTTTAGCTATTCTAAGCAAAGGAATTCTGTTTAAAGGTGATGAAATAAAAGGCTCAATGTAGGCTCAAAGGGGTTAACTAAGGAGTCCCACGACGGGCACAAAATAGGCATAATTTTTATTTGGCAATGGTGGTCATTCCTAAAGAGATTAAATTCAATCATATTCAAAATCAAGACATGTTATGATTATAAAGTTTTGACAATCACATAAGCAAGTTCTAGTAAATTCTAGAGTCCATTAAAAAGCTATAGCACATAGTTATTGAATATGCAAAGAATGATGAGGTTTCGAAAGACAGTGAAAACGTAGTGAAAATTTCAAAAAATTTTAGGCAAAATTGGCACAGAATTCACTCAAGAAAGTTTTTAGGCTCAAAAGCTCACATAGGTTATTTCGGAAACAAATTAATCAAACATGCATACCTCATTCAATCAAGTCTCAAATATTCATACTAATTCACATATCTATGAAACTTGCAATTTCTTAAAATAAATGTCAAACTATCAATTATGCAATTAAAAATAACATCATCATAGACTTTTAAGGGTATATCCTAAGACACAAAACAAAACATGTTACTATGTAACTTCTACCCCACACTTAGAAAATTACATTTTCCTCAATGTAAACACAAAATAATGTCATAATTTCCTAAACATGCGTCTAAGTCACATAATAAGCACATAAAAATAAAAACACAATTAATCCTAAAAATTAAATTCGGCACAAAAGATTGAATTGAAAACGAAACTGAAACAAGTGAAGGAGAAAGATTGAATATGCAAACTCTCGATGATGGCTCCTCCACTGCGACGGTTGAAATGAGTTGCCTCTCATGCAGTGCTTAATTTTTAAAGTCTGTCAGCCTAAACTTCTTCTCTTGGATTATGACGTCATCCATGAACCATTAGTGGTGGCTCATTCAAAATTTGCTCTTCCTCGTCGCGCTCTTGAAATGGTGTGTAATAAGGTTTAAGTCGATGACCATTCACCTTAAACCTATTTCCTGATAAGCTCTGAATCTCTACTGTACCATAAGGAAATATATTAGTAATAACAAATGGACTTGTCCAACGAGAACAAAGTTTACCTGAGAAGAGTTTAAGTCTGGAGACTTGGTGCCCTATCTGAATGTTCTTCCCTCTTAGCATCTTATCATGATATGCTTTCATTTTCGCTTTGTAAATCATGGCGGATTCATAAGCGTCATTCATTATTTCTTCAAACTCACAAATCTGCAACGTCCTATGCAATCTAGTCTCATCTTGGTCCATGTTAAACTTCTTCACCGCCCACCAGGCTCTGTGCTCCAACTCAACTGGCAAATGACAAGTTTTGTCATACACAAGCCTAAAGGGAGACGTCCCTATTGGCGTCTTGAACGCAGTTCTGTAGGCCCACAGTGCATCGTCTAATCGATCACTCCAATATTTCCTTATAGGTCCTACAGTCTTCTCCAATATCTGCTTGATTTCTCTGTTGGAAGTCTCAACCATGCCACTTGTCTGAGGGTGATATGGTGTTAACACTTTGTGGGTGACTCCATATTTCTTGAGCAAAGCCTCAATAGTTCGGTTGCAGAAGTGAGATCCACCATCGCTTATCAGAACTCTTGGCACTCTATACCTAGAATAAATGTTAGTTCTGAAAAACTCTGCAACAACTTTAGAATCATTAGTCCTGGTGGCTTTTGCTTCTACCCATTTCGAAACATAATCAACAGTCAAAAATTTGACACTATTCACAAAAATATAAGAGAGAAATAGTTAGTCAAAAATATGGCACAAAATATACAACTTTCACACAAAGGAATTTGGCATATACACTAATATACAATGTACAAATCGACAATACACACAAATATTAGAGAAAAACGTTAGCACAAAATATACATATAAATCCTTTTTAGCATCCCCCGCAACGGCACCAAAAACTGACGAAGTTCCCCGGCAACGGCGCCAAAAACTGACGAGTGCCGTTACCGGTTCATTGATAAAGCACCTGCAATTTAAACCCTATCATTGTAGTAACTGTAAGTAGGGATCGTTCAAGCCGGGGACACTAGGGAAGGATTATTACTGTATTATAAACAAGTTAGTAATTTTCACACAAATAAAAAATAAATATAGATAGTATAAACAATTATCTGTCACATAATACACAAGTAAATACTATCACATAAATATACACATACACATATACATACATTTTCGGCACAAGTATAAAATAAATACAAAATATAACTAAAAAAACAATTTACAAATTATTTACATGTTTACAAAGTTTTATTATGGGGATTTAGATTTGTTTTCTAAATTATTTCTACTCCTAAACCTTAAATTAATATTTACATTGGTCGATCAATTGTTAAGCACAAAACACAGCTAACACCAAATAGAAAACACATAAGTTTTACACATGAACAAGTGGAATTGATAAGTGCGTTTTACGCTATGTTTTTAATGTGTTTTTACCCTCATTTGTACCTTGTTTAGTCCTTAGTAATGTTGTTTTTACTTATTTTGAGTCAAAAGGGTTTTTCTGTAGAGTAATGGTTAATATGTGTCTTTATACAGAAATTTGTGCTTAAGTGTTGTAAAACCGATTTTGGATAAGACTTGGTTAGTTTCTCTTATGATTCGTTATACCTTTACATTGTCAATTTTGATGAATTTGGTTTAATGTGTAGATGACATG
The DNA here is from genome assembly GCA_951800085.1 of Comarum palustre. Lineage (NCBI taxonomy): Eukaryota > Viridiplantae > Streptophyta > Magnoliopsida > Rosales > Rosaceae > Comarum > Comarum palustre. Next base: position 30,665 of record OX637589.1, on the reverse strand, counting down.
TAAATGAGCATATGAGAACAAGAATCATGAAGATTGGACTCATGGAAGACAACAAAAGAAGCCATGGAAAAGAAGAAACTCCGAAACATAAGGTTTTGATCCGAGCAGAAATTTCCAGAAACCATAACTCAACTTCAAAGATTTCCTGAGGACGATCCAGGAGGAACTAGGGGACGTGCCATATATGGATAGAAAGCTGTGGATGTCTAGTTTCTAAATCTTTTGGAATCGCAGCAATCCGAGTTCTGAGGAAGAAGTTATGCCGGAAACAATGGCCGGAGGTTAGTCTCGCGAATGAAACTCTCCCGCGAATGAAATCTTATTCGCGAGCAGAAATCTCTTCCGCGAACAGAAATCCTACATCAACTTCGGAAAATCATATCTAAATATCCAGGAGGAATCTGAAGACGAGCCTTATATCATTGGAAAGCTACGAAAGTCTAGTTTTCAGATCTTCTTGAATCACAGCATTTGGAGTTTAGATGAAGGAGTTATGATCAAAACAATGGACGGAGGTCAAGCTGCAAAACTGGGCAGTTTCTGCCTAAGTTGTCACACGAGTTTGGGAGGATGTTTCTTCACCAAAATTCTTCCCAAGCATGTCAAAGGACTTAAGAGAAGCTTAATGAAGTCATGGGAAGCTGCATTGAAGAAAAAGATTCGAAGAATGCATCATGGCAGCCGAAACAACCAAGTATGGAGCTTTTCCGGTCAAACCGGTAAAGTCTGTCCTTGCCGAGTTTGTCCATGATTTCGGCTGCCTATGAGCCCAAGAACTTGTGTATAAGGCCTACATGGATCCAATAACATGTAGAGGAGTCCAAGAAATCAGAAATCCAAGGTCCAAGTCGAAATCTTTGTCCAAAGATAAAAGGAGGAAACCCAGCTCAACAAGGAAGGTGTCTCCTTGAAGTTCCTGAATTCTCTAGGGTTTCTCTTCGAAATTTTCTGTATAAATAGGACCTATGTACATCAAATTTCGTGTCTTTCAATTGCTCTAAGCCTTAGTATAGCCAAACTCTACTTAAAAACCCTCCCTACACAGAAACACCATAGCCTTGCCGCCGCCGTTTCCCTTCGCTGCCGACTGCATCCTTGCTGCCGATTGCATAGCTTTGCCGCCACCAATCCATTCTTCAATCCTTGCCGACTCTTAGGGTAGGTTTAGGTATGAATACAATCAAGGTTTATGTGTGTATCTACTGTATGGATGATGGTTATTTATATATATGTTTGGATTGGTTTTTGGTTTTACGTTATAAACATGCTTACTTGTTCTTCTTTGTGATTTTCATGTGATTATGTTTATAATTGTAACGATTTAGATTGCATGTTAGGATTTTGATTTAGTTTAAGTTGTTTATGTTTGTGTTTGTGTTTAGTAGTTGTCAAATTGATTTATTGCTTACCTGATCACGTAATCGAACCTGAAGATAGTCTAGAGCTCAGATGTTTCTAAGGGGGGAGTTTAATCTGCCGTAGTATTCTAGGTTGAGTTCACCGGGTCGGGCTCTCAATTTTAGTTGCTGCATAGGGTTGCTAGGGTAAGTGATTTACATGCTAATAGGATGAGTGACGTCATGCCTAGGATCATGTCTCCAACGACTCATGAACGGTAAGTGTATTTTGTGTTAATGTGATGCGGGTCGTAAGCATTAGACAGGATGACACATAAACTTAGGATGATGCGTGTCGTAAGTTCTAAGTTACATGAGAAGTCTAAATAGTTGGAATTAATTTGCATCTATGATAACATAAACATAATAACTTGATCTTTCATAAAACTTATGTGTTCTCTAATCGGTGTTTGCTATATTTTGTGCTTGAGTATTGATTGACCAATGTATGTAAATATTTCTGTTTTATTTTCTTTAAATTTCGAACCAACTCATATAAATTCCCCATAATATTTTGTATATATGTTTATACTTGTATAGTTGTGACAGAATTGTACTTGTATGTTTATATTATATTTGTGAATGTTACTAACGATTTGTTTTGATGTAGAAATATAAGTCCTTCCCTAGTGTCCCCGGTTAGAACGATCCCTACTTACAGTTACTACAATGATAGGGTTTTTTAAATTGCATGTCATGTTATGACACGTCAATTTTTGGCGCCGCTGCCGGGGATGCTAAAAAGGATTTTTGTATATTGTTGTCAACTAACATTTTTTCTCTTATATTTGTGTGAATATTAGTGTATGTACCGAATTTCTTTTGTGCGAAAGTTGTACATTTTGTGCCATATTTTTGACTAACAATTTCTCTCTTGTATATTCCTTTGTGTGAAAGTTGTTTATTCCTTTAATTTTTGAGGTATATCGGACGAAGCATAACACTACCTTGGGCTGTATCAGTCCATTGCACAGTGGTCTTCCCTGCTCCACGTACCTTGAAAATTAGAGAGTTAATAAAATCAGCTAGCAACTTTACTAGGTTGCCGACACTTTTGTGCTTACATGACATTGAATTCGGAACTTATGCCATGACATGATGTTACCGAAATTTTTTTTTTTTTTTTTTGCTAAGTTTTTCGAATTCTATCTAAGTTTTTGACAATGCTCACTTGATCTTTGTTCAATTGTGCCAGATTGGTTTTGCAGGTTCCCATAAATAACCAGTTCTGACGAGAAATTGTTTGGTGACGTTGGACGCAAGGAAGCCAAACCTGGTCATGATATCGTGCACAATGTTAACACAAAGTGAAGCAGAGCACGTTTCAAGAAGAAACAAAGGAGCTCGTGATAAGGTGACGTCACAAAGGAGAAGAGTCTAGGCTGATAGACTATAAACATTAAGCGCTGCATGAGAGGCAACTCATTTCAACCGTAGCTGTGGAGGAGCCATCAATGAGAGTTTGCATTTTTCTAATCCCTTCACTTTTATGGTTGACTTATTTATGTGTTTATTATGTGACTTAGACACATGCTTAGGAAATTATGACATTATTTTGGGTTTATATTGAGGACAATGTAATTTTCTAAGTGTGGGGTAGAGGTTACATAGTAACATATTTTTGTTTGGTGTGTTTTTTTCAAATTTTCCGAAACTTTTTAATTTTTGTCAAAATTTTTCAAATTTGTTTTAAATATTTTTAATTGTTTTTGAGTCTTAGGATATACCCTTAAAAGTCTATGATGAACTATATCTTTGAATGCATGATTGACGGTTTAACATTTATCTTAAGAAATTGCGAGTTTCATGGATATTGTGAATTAGTATGAATATTTGAGATTTGATTGATAATGAAGTATGCATGTTTGATTAGATTGTTCCAAAATAACCTATGTGAGCTTTTAAGCCTAAAAACTTTCTTTCATGAGTGATATGCCGATTTTGCCTAAAATTTTTTGAAATTTTCACTACTTTTTCACTATCTTTTGAAACCTCATTATTCTTTGCATATTCAATAACTATGTGCTATAGCTTTTTAATGGACTCTAGAATTTACTAGAACTTGCTTATGTAATTTTCGAAGCTTTATAATCATAACTTGTCTTGATTTTGAATATGATTGAATTTAATCTCATTAGGATCACCACCATAGCCAAATAAAGCATATGCCTATTTTGTGCCCGTCGTGGGACTCCTTAGTTAACCCCTTTGAGCTTACATTGAGCCTTTTATTTCATCACCTTTAAACAGAATTCCTTTGCTTAGAATAGCTAAACCTTTACCTTGTTATCAAGACTTGGCAAAGTATTTTAATGGAGCTGTGTTGCGTGATGCTGTGAAGCAAGTGTGGGGTGAACAATGTGCTAAAGAGCAAGTGTGGGGTAAAACACCATATGATTATAAATGTATGTGCCATGTATAAACAAAAAGAAAGAAATATGTCCGAAAAAAAATAATAATAAAAGAAAAGAAAAGAAAAAAATTCGGATAGAATTAAAGTTCAAGGCACAAATTCTTTTATGGTGTTTTGTAAAGTTTGTGAATTTGGAGTTAGTGATTATTTGAAGGTCTAAAAGTGTTTATATGACCTTTGTCCTGTTCACAATATGGGGAGAAGTCAAGATTGACGTATGGGTCCAACATGAAGAAATTCGACCCTTGAAGTGAAGACATGAGGAGGAGCGAAATTTGCTAAAGTCTTGGTGATTTCTTATAGCACCACTTATCTAAAAATCCCTACCTTATGAAACCAAGCCCCATTACAACCATATTATTGAGATGAAATTCATGATTCTTAAGATAGCTAACTTTGATTTGTGGAGATTTTCTCATAAGTTAAGCATATGGTTTTGGTTCATTACTGCACTTAGTTGTTACATGAGGTTTTTCCACGAATTTCTATTCACAAAGTGCTTTTATTTGGTGAAATATGCCGGGTCGTTTAATCTGCCGTAGTATTCACAGATGTTTCTATTCACAGATGTTTCTAAGGGGGGAGTTTAATCTGCCGTAGTATTCTAGGTTGAGTTCACCGGGTCGGGCTCTCAATTTTAGTTGCTGCATAGGGTTGCTAGGGTAAGTGATTTACATGCTAATAGGATGAGTGACGTCATGCCTAGGATCATGTCTCCAACGACTCATGAACGGTAAGTGTATTTTGTGTTAATGTGATGCGGGTCGTAAGCATTAGACAGGATGACACATAAACTTAGGATGATACGTGTCGTAAGTTCTAAGTTACATGAGAAATCTAAATAGTTGGAATTAATTTGCATCTATGATAACATAAACATAATAACTTGATCTTTCATAAAACTTATGTGTTCTCTAATCGGTGTTTGCTATATTTTGTGCTTGAGTATTGATTGACCAATGTATGTAAATATTTCTGTTTTATTTTCTTTAAATTTCGAACCAACTCATATAAATTCCCCATAATATTTTGTATATATGTTTATACTTGTATAGTTGTGACAGAATTGTACTTGTATGTTTATATTATATTTGTGAATGTTACTAACGATTTGTTTTGATGTAGAAATATAAGTCCTTCCCTAGTGTCCCCGGTTAGAACGATCCCTACTTACAGTTACTACAATGATAGGGTTTTTTAAATTGCATGTCATGTCGTGACAGGTCAGGAATGAAATATGTTTTCGTGAATTCTAATTAATTCCAACTATTTAGACTTCTCATGTAAACTTAGGACCTACAATCGCCTGATCCTAAATTTATATATATGTCATCTTGTTTAGTGCCTACAATCGCCTGACACTAATACAAAATACACTTACGAGCGAGAGTCATTGGAGACATGATCTTAGGTATGGCGTCACTCATCCTATTAGCATGTAAATAACTTTACCCTATCAACCCTTAGCAATGCCTAAAAATCAAGAACCCGATCGGCGAACATAACCTTAGAACACTACGGCATATTAAACTCCCCCCTTAAGAACATCCGTGTACGAGACTACCTTTAGGTTCGATTACGTGTTCAGGTATGTGATTAATCAATTAGAAAAACAATAATAACATAAACATACACAACCTATTCTAAATCCAAAACCCAGTGTTCTAAAACTCGGCCTAGTCGGCCGAGTACTCGGCGAGTACTTGTTACTCGGCGTCCTTCCGAGGCGATTTTAAGAAAATCAGAGTACAAAGTCGGCCGAAAGAAAATCGGCTGAATAGTCGGCCCAACTCGGAAAAAATCGGCTCAACTCGGAAAAAATCGGCCCAACTCGGTAAAAAAATCAGTCTAACTCGGAAAAAATCGGCTTAACTCGGAAAAAATAGGCCAAACTCGGCATTTTATTGACTATTTTTATTATTTTGGACATTATAATACCTTTTAAAAAATTATATATAATTATATGTTTTAAAAATAAAAATAAATCCAAAAATTAAAAACCGTTTACTCCCCGACTACTCCCCCGATTACTCCTCTACTCACTAGTCCCCGCTCGGCCGACCGACTAACGACTAGCGACTTTTAGAACCTTGCCAAAACCTAGCATGCATCCTAATTGTTATGCTGACAAACACATTCATAAGTAGATCACAAAGAAAAACAAACAAACATGTTCATAACATAAAACCAAAAACCGAAATACCAATATATATAACATTAAATTAAACACAGTAGAATTACACAAAGACATGGAGGAATCCATACCAAATCCTACCTAAAAGGTTCGGCTAAGGCAAGGGTGGTGATCGGCAGCAAGGGAAGGTTGGCGGCAGACTTTGTGTCTCGGCTGTGTTGAGGGATTTTGGTAGAGTTGGCTAGCTAAGGCTTTCACAAAATTGATGACACTTTTTCAGTTGTATTACATGTGTATTTATAGAGGAAAACTCCTAAAGAAACCCTAAGAGGTTCGGCAGTGACTCCTTGTCCATGTCGGATTGGGCTTCTTGCTTTTCCTTGTTACACACAACTTTGACTCTTGAATTTGCTGACTTGGATAATGATTCATAGACTTCTTTTCTGAATTCTTGGACTCCCCTACATGTTAAGGGATCAATGAAGGACTCCCTTACACGTTTTGGGCTCCATAGGACAGCCGAATCCCCTCCATAGTCTTGGATCTTAAGGTCATAGACTGATATCTCTTCTCTGTGAAGGGGTCGATAGAGAGTTCGCTCTCCGTGATCACTAAACGAGTCCTGCTTGGTTCCTGTAGGGGGTTCGCCCTCCGTGGATCTTAACAACACTACCTTCTGAAACCATGAAACCCGCTCGAACTAGCCAAATGCTTGGGCCGAAGCATCACCACACTTTAAACGCTAGAATTTACTTGAACATATATGACTCCATAAGCTTCACACGAATTGGCTTTAATTTTTGAGGTATATCGGAAGAAGCATAACACTACCTTGGGCTGTATCAGTCCATTGCACAGTGGTCTTCCCTGCTCCACGTACCTTGAAATTAGGGGTTAATAAAGTCAACTAGAAACATTATAGGTTGTCGACATCTTGTGCTTAAAAATGTTATGTGCCTATGTGATGCCGTGTGCCCTATGTGTTTATGTGCTTACGAAAAACATCACGAATACTTCCAATTTCAGCTTTTAACAATATTGCACATACTTTATCTATTTTACACATGTTTTAGCCAATGTTCTACAAATAATCTCTTATGCTAAATAACTACTAATACTAACCTAATAATGGATAAACAAAGCATAAATGAGGGTAAAAACATATTAAGAACATAGCATAAAATGCTCCTATCAGGACGCAGCTCTGACGAGGGGAGCAGACAGAGGTCGAGGGAGAGGAGAGACTCGGGTTTGACCCGAGTTTTTGGTTTTGACCAAGTCAACCAACTAACTTTCTTTTTATACTTGAATGGACGGTCCAGATCAATTCTCTAAATGATCTGACGGTCCAGATTTAAAGAAGGTAAAAAGTGAAAAGGTTAAATGGTAATTCTCCTTTTTACCGGATTGATAATTAAAAGTTACCATAAACTTCTGAAATTCACAGAAAATAGCCGGAAGCTCCGAAAAATATTCTGAAAATACCGGGAGACTCGTGTCGACACGTACTTCAACATCGAGTCATTAAATCAGGTATTTGGAGAGTTTAGAAAAACTCGAAAATTAACTCGAGCGATAACTTATCAAATTACCAATCGTAATTAAAAGCTCTCGGTAACTCGTAAACCTCTGTGAAAAGGTAACTTTTAGGTACGGGATGTTACATTAGCTGATCGCTATAAGTATGGGTGAATACTGGAGATATAACGTGTTGACGATTGGCTTTGACGCCGAGTTATTGAGTAGTTTGATGACAAGTTGTTGCTTGACGTCATGAGGTTCGAACCAGGTGATGGTAACGAACTTTGTTCTCGTTTGGGTTAGCTGTTTCCAGCGAGTGGAAAGACGTGGACAAGCCTTTGAGTGGTTATAATCCGGCTTAGGCAACAGGGAATTGTTGCCAAAGGATGTTTTCTGCGCATGACAGAATTTTTTATCTTTTCGTGAAAAACAATCGTGATTTTCGCGAGGATTACAGTTGGTGGATCAGAGATAGGCAGTGTCGTATTCCACCTCATAAATGAGATGGAGTACAGTAAGAATTCGGTGATTCAGTTGATCAATGATTCAAGAGAAAATCATTGTGATCTGCAGTAAGACTTCAGATGCTTTAGTTTTGACCCGAGAAGAGTGGTCGGGTGTCAGAAAATGAGGGAGTATTGGAGGTTATCATCCATGTAGGAAGGAGTGCTACGTTGGTTAAATGTGACGTGCGACAAGGTTACATGAGTTTGAGGAATATGTTGGGTATCCTTGGAGTTATAATGGATACCTAGTGTCACGTATGTCCTTGTTACATGAATAAGTTTACTACCTTATATCCCATGTCAATAGCCTTCCGGCTAGTACTGAAAATTGGCTTATAAGGAGGATCGGTAAGGATGTTGATCGTAAAGGGCAGGTGTTTAGGGTTTTGAAAATTCTATTCGTGAGACGATTCAGAAGAGTTCTCAGAGAGGAGTTGTCAGGACCCACCCCGAGTTAAACCCATTTAACTCGGAGTAAATCCTGCGGGGACCACCTCCCAAAGAAGATTCTGCCGACAAATCGACATAGTCTTCCTTGAAAAGTGGACAACCCTTAACCTGCAATAACCCACAGTACACTTCTAATACCAATATCCAACCGAAACTCCTGGAGCCATCCTGCTCCCCAATAACCAACAACTCCACATGATACACATCTAATAAAAAATCCAACAATTAATTCAACATCCCAAATGTAAATGGTACCGAACATTCCAAGTCTCAAAGAGTTCTCCAACAAATAAACTACCCGATGTGTATCAGAGCGTCTAGGATAAAAGTAGGAACATAGATATATAATACAAGTAGGTCAACCCGGAACCTACAGATAGTGCGGAATGTGGCAGTAACTATGCTGGGCCTCCAAGTAGTCTAGGTGGGTCGAGCACTGCAATCTGGGCATTTTAAAACGAAGGGCCCAGGGAAGAAACATTGAAAAACGTCAGGGCGAGTGGACAAAAACAAAAATAAGGAAAACCGCATGCAGGTAAACGTAAACAATGCATTGGCTCAAATCATAAACAATTATGTGGGGTGTTAACCTCATCCACGAGAAAACCCGACCTGCTCTATTCGGGAGGGTCTAATGACCAGCTACCACCGAAGAGGGTCCCCGACCTGCTCTATCCGAGAGGGTCTATTGACCAGCTCAACCGGAGAAGGTCCCTGACCTGCTCTACCCAGAAGATGGTACCCGCTCTAACTGGAGAGGGTCCATGCTAGCAAACAATCCTTATATCCTTTTCCCTTTTCCCTTTTTCAAAATCCCTTGAAAACCTGTAAAACCTGTAATACCTCGTAAAACCTCGTGGAAACAATAAATCGAAAACCCCATTTAAAATCCGTGAGCCACATTTCTCCTTTAAAAACATCCCCCTCCATATTCCCAAAACGGTGATAAACAATAAAACCATACCCCGGGAAAAATCCTTTAAAATCATGGGATGGGTATGAACCTCTTTCCCGGTTTGTTTGCCTTTAAAATCCTTAAATCCCCTTTTTCCCAAATCACCGTAAATCATACAAATAGAGGAAATTATATATATGCAGGAGAAACCAATCAAGTATAAAGCATGCAATTTAATTTAAAACAAAGTCCACTCACAGATGCCGCTAGGTCTGCCGGCTACCAGATGGCTGCTCAGCTCGAGCTCCCCCACGTCCTGTCCAAAACACACCACAAGTCTTAAACCCATAATCAAAGTGAGGGTAACCATAACGCTCTACCCTTGGCGTTCAACCTTAACCGTCTAACAAAGTGTGGGGTGTCGGCCTCTAATACACCAAATAGCGTACAAACTCTTAATTACGCTCTCACGCCTAGCCGGTTCTCCCTAAACGACCGGTTAACCTTTAATTACACAAACAAAACCCCAAAGCTTCCAAATATACTTAACGCCTCAAATAAATTCCTAAAAAAAATCAGCAACTGCCCCTAATGGATTTCCCTTAATTTTTACAATTTAAATGGGCAAGAAAACTGCCCAAAAGTGGCGGCTCCGCCGCCGGCGGCGGCCGCCGGCAGGAAAATCCGGCCAAAATTCCGGCGACCTCGGATCGCCACCAAATTTTACCAGCAGCTTCGTCTCAACATTTGGGACAACTTTCTAGTTCAACTCGAAGGCCAACTCGGCCCCTAACTAGATCAATCGACAAGAAATACACAACCCGAATCCAAAAGTCAACCCAAACTTCAAATCCAAAATTTTTCCTACACACTTCAAATCTAGCTACCAAATTCTAGGGGCTTAATGTACACCTCAAACCCATCAAAACCATATAAAGAACTCACCGGGAGGTGGCCGGAGGAGGGAGAAATCCGGCGTCAATGAACAGTGCACAGGTCCCCCCTTCTCGCCGTGATTTCTCTCAAACGGCGGCGACTCAGCTCCGATGGCCACCACCAACTTGAAGGTGGCGCTGCAGGCTTCAATTTGGTACCTAGCACGCGCCCTAACTCCGCCGGACGGAGGAGAAATCCGGTGATGAAATCCGGCGAAAAAATCTGTCGGGTTTCGGAGGAAATTCGAAGTGAACAGTAACTTTTTCGATTTTTACCCTTTCACCGAATTACCCCAGTAACTCACTATATATAGGCTTTTCACCCAAATAGTAACTTTTGTTTTTTGACCATAACTTCCTCATACGATCTCCGATTTAAGCGTGCTACGTGTCCACGGACTCGTAACGACGCCCTCTACAACTTTCATGAAGGAAGTTTCCCCAAATTCATGACCTAACGAAAAGTCAACTTTTTGACCTTTCTCGGTAAAACAGTTACTACGGCACGGTTCAAGACCAAAGTAACTTAGGTAATCACCGACCGTAAATGGTTTTAAGAACCGGGATGTGACAATTCTCCCCCCCATATAAAAATTTCGTCCTCGAAATTACATACCTGTCATTCGAAGAGATGGGGGTACTGCTGCCTCATCCGAGCCTCTGGTTCCCATGTTGCTTCTTCTAACTCATGGCTCCTCCAAAGTACCTTCACTAGAGGAATGGTTTTGTTCCTGAGTATCTGCTCCTTCCTATCAAGGATCTTCACCGGCAATTCTTCATAAGTCAAATCTCTTTTCAAATTAACCGGTTGCTCTTGCAACACATGGGATGGATCGGCAACATACTTACGAAGCATAGACACATGGAAGACATTATGTATCCTCGCCAACTCAGGAGGTAGGTCCAACCGATAAGCAAGTGGACCAACCCTCTCAATGACCTCGTAAGGGCCTATGTACCTTGGGCTAAGCTTTCCCCGCTTGCCGAAACGTACTACTCCCTTCCAAGGTGATAGTTTCAGAAATACCCAATCACCCACTTGGAACTCAAGGTCTCTCCTTCGGTTGTCTGCATAGCTCTTATGTCTACTCTGAGCTGTCTTTAACTTGTCCCTAACAATCTTGATCTTCTCATTCGTTTCATGAATCAAGTCAGGACTACACAACTCTCTTTCACCAATTTCATTCCAACACAAAGGTGTACGACATTGTCGTCCATAAAGTGCCTCAAACGGAGACATACCAATGGTGGAATGGTAGCTGTTGTTGTAAGCAAACTCCATTAAAGCTACATTCTTGTCCCAGCTTCTTGAGAACTGCATGGCACACGACCTCAACATGTCCTCTAAAGTCTGGATAGTCCTTTCGGACTGCCCGTCGGTCTGAGGATGAAAGGCTGTGCTGAATTGCAATCGGGTGCCCAAAGCTGCCTGTAAAGCTTTCCAAAATCGGGAGGCAAACCTAGGATCCCGATCTGACACTATAGTCTCTGGCACCCCATGAAGTCTCACAATTTCATTGACATACAATTCCGCCAATCTTTCCACAGTATACTTCTTGTTCACCGGCAGAAAGTGTGCTGATTTGGTCAATCGATCAACGATCACCCAAATACCATCATGCCCATCTCGAGTACGTGGTAGACTAAAGACAAAATCCATAGCAATGTCATCCCACTTCCACACGGGGATAGGCAAAGGCTGAAGCAAACCAGCAGGTTTCTGTCTCTCAATCTTTACTTGTTGACAAATCAAGCACCTACTCACAAATCCCGCAATCTCTCTCTTCATATTCGGCCACCAATAATGATTCTTCAAGGTCTTGTACATTTTTGTACTTCCAGGATGAGCTGCATATGCGGAACTGTGAGCTTCCTCTAAAATTTCCAACTTAAGCTCCTCATTCCTTTTTGGAACACAAAGTCGGTTCTTGAACATTAAAGTTCCATCCTTTCTAACCGAGAAGTCAACTGTTGTCCCATCAAGTGTCCGCTCAATCAACCGTACTATGGACTGATCATTATACTGTGCCTCTCGCACCTTATCAATTAAAACTGGCCTCACTTGGAAACTAGCCACCAAGGCTTCTACTTCATCTTCCCAAAGTTCAACACCAGTAGCCCGCAACTCATAGAGAAGCGGAACCCGAACCGCTCTCATATGGGCCAAAGAGACGGAAGGGTTGCGGCTAAGTGCATCGGCCACTAAGTTGGCCCTTCCTGGATGATACTCAATGGAAATATCATAATCTGCCAGTAGTTCCATCCATCTCCTCTGCCTCAGATTTAAATCCCTCTGTGTAAACACATAACGGAGGCTCTTGTGATCAGTGAAAATCTGACACTTAGCTCCGTAAAGATAGTGTCTCCATAACTTTAACGCGAAAACTATCGCTGCAAGCTCTAGATCATGGGTGGGATAATTTCCTTCATGCAACTTCAATTGTCTAGAAGCATAGGCAATGACTCTCCCATGTTGCATTAACACACCACCCAACCCTTGTCCAGATGCATCACTATACACCACGAATTCACCACTATCATCAGGTAATGCCAAAACTGGAGCACTCACCAAACGATTCTTTAATTCTTGAAAACTCTGCTCACAGTTTTCACACCATTCAAACTTTACACCTTTCCTTGTCAATCTAGTAAGAGGAGCCGCAATCTTGGAAAAGCCTTCCACGAAACGGCGGTAATACCCAGCTAGACCCAAGAAACTCCGGATCTCCTTTACATTAGTGGGTCTCCTCCAACTCACAACTGCTTCTATTTTCTGGGGATCCACCCTGACACCTTCGGCCGTCACAATGTGGCCCAAGAACCCCACTTTATCTAGCCAAAACTCACACTTGCTGAGCTTTGCATACAGCTGAGCCTCCTTCAAAGTCCGTAAGACCAACCTCAAATGCCTTGCATGTTCCTTAGCATTCTTGGAATAAACCAAAATGTCATCTATGAACACGATAACAAACCGGTCAAGGTATGGGCTAAACACCCTATTCATGAGGTCCATAAATGCTGCAGGTGCATTGGTAAGCCCAAAAGCCATCACTACAAACTCATAATGGCCATAACGTGACCGAAAAGCAGTCTTGGATATATCATTCTCCCGAATCCGCAATTGATGATATCCCGACCTCAAGTCAATCTTCGAAAAGACCGTTGCCCCCCTCAGTTGGTCAAACAGGTCATCAATACGGGGCAAGGGATACTTGTTCTTCACAGTAACTTGATTCAGCTTCCTGTAATCCACACAAAGTCTCAACGTACCGTCCTTCTTCTTAACAAACAACACCGGGGCACCCCAAGGAGAGGAACTTGGTCGAATAAATCCCTTATCCAACAACTCCTGCAATTGAGTTCTCAGCTCCTTCAATTCAGCAGGGGCCATTCTATAGGGTGCTTGAGAAATGGGTGCGGTTCCAGGAAGTAAATCGATCGTAAAATCGACCTCTCTTTCGGGTGGCAATCCAGGCAATTCGTCTGGAAAAATTTCTGGGAACTCCTTAACAATAGGTATATCATTCAAACCTACTTCCCCCATACTAGTATCCACCACATGCGCTAGGTAGGCTTGACAACCTTTACTTAGCAATTTCCTAGCGGCTACTGCTGAAATTAGACACTTTGGAAGAATCTCTCTTTCTCCTTGAAACGTAACTTCCGGCAAACCGGGACTACGAAATACCACTTCTTTCTGGAAACAATCCACCATGGCCCTATGGGCTTCCAGAAAATCCATGCCCAGGATTACATCAAACTCTATCATATCCAGAGGAATTAGGTCAGCTTCGAACACAAATCCATTTACTAACACCTCACAACCACTACACACCCAGTTAATCTCCATTGTATCCCCAGAAGGCAGGGACACACGCCACTCACCTGGGAGTGGTGAGGTTGGCACATTGGCATGGAGTGAAAATCTACTCGACATAAAGGAATGCGTAGCACCCGGATCAATCAAAGTAAAAGCAGGCTGACCAAAGATTAATAACGTACCAATAATGACCTCTGGAGAAGTACGACCCTCCTGCTGAGTCATGGCATGCACCCTAGCATGAGTAGTGGTGGAACGTCCTCTGCTGCCTCTGTTCTGCTGAGCACCACCTCTATCTGGACCCCACATACGAGTACCGCTGCCAGAAGCACTCGCTGGAAACTGTCCCACTGACTGAGTAGGATCAAACATGGATCTCTGCATCCGGATAGGGCACTCTCTCTTAAAGTGATCTGGCTGACCACAATAATAACAACCCACAGCCTGCTGCTGACTCTGCCCCACCTGAAGTGACTGGCCACCTGAGGCCACACTCTGACTGCTAGATCCCCCACTAAACTGTCCAGAAGAGCGTCCACCAAACCGGTTCCTAGGATGTCTCCTGCCATACCTCTTGAACTTCCCTTGAACTCCGGAACCAGAACTCGAATGACTACTATACCCACTGCCCGCAGATGATCCAGAACCCGAAGTAGACGTCCCCCGCCTAGGAGGAACTCGGCTAGGATCACCAAAACCATATAGGGGGCCAACTGCTAACTCCTGTGCCTCAATATGCATGGCAAACATCAAGGCCTGCTGGAAAGTCTGGTAAGGTACAGCCGTCATCTGACTTGCATACAAACCCCCAAGTCCCCTGACAAAGTGGTAAATCTTCTCCTCATCTGTCTTGACCAAGTCAGGCACATAGAATGCCAACTCCCTAAAGCGCTGCTCAAAGGCTGTCACTGTCATACTGTTATCCTTCTTCAAACTCATGAACTCCAACCTCATGCGATTGATGTGGGCTGGATTGATGTAACGCTCCCTGAAATGAGCTGTGAACTGTACCCAGGTCATACCCTCAACTCCATCTCCCAAGCTCCTGCCCAAGTCTATCCACCAATGCCAGGCTTCCCTTTCTAGAAACTGAACAGCTATGGTCACTTTCTTGTTCTCAGGACACTCTGCCTGCACAAACATCTTCTCCATGCACTCCAACCAAAAACCCGGGCTCCATTCCTGCGAGCCTTCTCATAAGTGATATCTGAGGTAAAAGTAGTGAGTCGCCTGAAGAAATGTTCCAATGGACCATCAGCTGATGCTCCCTCATCCCCTCCTACTGGAGGATTGGGAGGATTTGGAGGATTGGGAGGATTTCCCCTACGGGCTCGACTACGGCCACGACGCATAGTTACCTGAGGAAGAAAACATTTAGTACCATGTATAACATCAGCACTGGATTAACTACTAAAAATACTCAAGGAATACCCAGTATCTTATGCATAAATGCTAATGATCTGCCATAGTCAGACCATCACTCTATAGATACTAAGTACTCTTAAGTACGAATAGTAGTAAGAAGGAATCGGATAACCTAAGGCTCTGATACCAATTGTCAGGACCCACCCCGAGTTAAACCCATTTAACTCGGAGTAAATCCTGCGGGGACCACCTCCCAAAGAAGATTCTGCCGACAAATCGACATAGTCTTCCTTGAAAAGTGGACAACCCTTAACCTGCAATAACCCACAGTACACTTCTAATACCAATATCCAACCGAAACTCCTGGAGCCATCCTGCTCCCCAATAACCAACAACTCCACATGATACACATCTAATAAAAAATCCAACAATTAATTCAACATCCCAAATGTAAATGGTACCGAACATTCCAAGTCTCAAAGAGTTCTCCAACAAATAAACTACCCGATGTGTATCAGAGCGTCTAGGATAAAAGTAGGAACATAGATATATAATACAAGTAGGTCAACCCGGAACCTACAGATAGTGCGGAATGTGGCAGTAACTATGCTGGGCCTCCAAGTAGTCTAGGTGGGTCGAGCACTGCAATCTGGGCATTTTAAAACGAAGGGCCCAGGGAAGAAACATTGAAAAACGTCAGGGTGAGTGGACAAAAATAAAATATCGAAAATTTAATTCCTTTAATGTCCTCCCTCTACTTTTTCTAAGGAAAACCGCATGCAGGTAAACGTAAACAATGCATTGGCTCAAATCATAAACAATTATGTGGGGTGTTAACCTCATCCACGAGAAAACCCGACCTGCTCTATTCGGGAGGGTCTAATGACCAGCTACCACCGAAGAGGGTCCCCGACCTGCTCTATCCGAGAGGGTCTATTGACCAGCTCAACCGGAGAAGGTCCCTGACCTGCTCTACCCAGAAGATGGTACCCGCTCTAACTGGAGAGGGTCCATGCTAGCAAACAATCCTTATATCCTTTTCCCTTTTCCCTTTTTCAAAATCCCTTGAAAACCTGTAAAACCTGTAATACCTCGTAAAACCTCGTGGAAACAATAAATCGAAAACCCCATTTAAAATCCGTGAGCCACATTTCTCCTTTAAAAACATCCCCCTCCATATTCCCAAAACGGTGATAAACAATAAAACCATACCCCGGGAAAAATCCTTTAAAATCACGGGATGGGTATGAACCTCTTTCCCGGTTTGTTTGCCTTTAAAATCCTTAAATCCCCTTTTTCCCAAATCACCGTAAATCATACAAATAGAGGAAATTATATATATGCAGGAGAAACCAATCAAGTATAAAGCATGCAATTTAATTTAAAACAAAGTCCACTCACAGATGCCGCTAGGTCTGCCGGCTACCAGATGGCTGCTCAGCTCGAGCTCCCCCACGTCCTGTCCAAAACACACCACAAGTCTTAAACCCATAATCAAAGTGAGGGTAACCATAACGCTCTACCCTTGGCGTTCAACCTTAACCGTCTAACAAAGTGTGGGGTGTCGGCCTCTAATACACCAAATAGCGTACAAACTCTTAATTACGCTCTCACGCCTAGCCGGTTCTCCCTAAACGACCGGTTAACCTTTAATTACACAAACAAAACCCCAAAGCTTCCAAATATACTTAACGCCTCAAATAAATTCCTAAAAAAAATCAGCAACTGCCCCTAATGGATTTCCCTTAATTTTTACAATTTAAATGGGCAAGAAAACTGCCCAAAAGTGGCGGCTCCGCCGCCGGCGGCGGCCGCCGGCAGGAAAATCCGGCCAAAATTCCAGCGACCTCGGATCGCCACCAAATTTTACCAGCAGCTTCGTCTCAACATTTGGGACAACTTTCTAGTTCAACTCGAAGGCCAACTCGGCCCCTAACTAGGTCAATCGACAAGAAATACACAACCCGAATCCAAAAGTCAACCCAAACTTCAAATCCAAAATTTTTCCTACACACTTCAAATCTAGCTACCAAATTCTAGGGGCTTAATGTACACCTCAAACCCATCAAAACCATATAAAGAACTCACCGGGAGGTGGCCGGAGGAGGGAGAAATCCGGCGTCAATGAACAGTGCACAGGTCCCCCCTTCTCGCCGTGATTTCTCTCAAACGGCGGCGACTCAGCTCCGATGGCCACCACCAACTTGAAGGTGGCGCTGCAGGCTTCAATTTGGTACCTAGCACGCGCCCTAACTCCGCCGGACGGAGGAGAAATCCGGTGATGAAATCCGGCGAAAAAATCTGTCGGGTTTCGGAGGAAATTCGAAGTGAACAGTAACTTTTTCGATTTTTACCCTTTCACCGAATTACCCCAGTAACTCACTATATATAGGCTTTTCACCCAAATAGTAACTTTTGTTTTTTGACCATAACTTCCTCATACGATCTCCGATTTAAGCGTGCTACGTGTCCACAGACTCGTAACGACGCCCTCTACAACTTTCATGAAGGAAGTTTCCCCAAATTCATGACCTAACGAAAAGTCAACTTTTTGACCTTTATCGGTAAAACAGTTACTACGGCACGGTTCAAGACCAAAGTAACTTAGGTAATCACCGACCGTAAATGGTTTTAAGAACCGGGATGTGACAGGAGTTGATATTTGAGAACGATATTATTATTTTTAAGTGGTACTATCCCCCACTGTGCTGGACTTCGAGTATAGAAATTTCGATGACGAAATTTTTATAAGGTGGGGAGAATTGTCACATCCCGATCTTAGAATTATTTTACGGTTGGTTACTTTGGTCTTTTACCATTTAAAGTAACCGTTTAACCGTATAATGATTGTAAAGTTGACTTTTCGTTAAGTCAATAATTTGGGAAAACTTCCTTCATAAAATTTGTAGAGGGCGTCGTTACGAGTTCGTGGACATATAGCACGCTCAAATTGAAGTTCGTATGAGGAAGTTATAAACAAAAATGTAAAGTTACTGTGCGGTAAAATGGCTATATATAGGAGTTACCGGGGTGAAAAATCTGATTTTTCACCCGGCTTCTCTCTCCTCTTCCCCGACGGAAAGTCTGCCAGAATTTGCGCGCGCCACAGCGCCGCCGTCCGGCCGCCACTCGAAAGAGGATTATTGTTATCATTTCTTTTTCATTTCTCTCAAAATAGGTGACTAGCTGTGAGGTGTTAAGATTAGGGTTTATTCACCCACTTTATTGTTGTTTAAGAAAGTTGGACTAAAGTCCTCGATGGACGTGTTTTGGGGAATGTGAAATTTGTTGTTGCTACCGTTTGGGCAGCCTTCGCAGTTATTGAAGTAATAGAGTGTATACTCTATAATTTTGCCGATTGCATATGATTGTTCTTATGTGTTGTATACTTGTATATTATGTGACAGATTTATACTTGTATATTTGTATTTGTGAATATTACTAGTGTTTTTAAATGCAGATATAATCATTCCCTAGTGGTAGACTACCACACAAAATTTGAGGGTAATCGGAGTTGATTTGGTTACTGCAATAAATCAGACAATCTACTGCTGTATGCTAAAAATAAATACTGAAAGTAACTATGCTTATGAATGCAAGTTGTTTAAACTATGTGATGAATGAGTTAAGAGGAATGCAATCCACCACCGCCATTCCATCTGTCTAATGCATACTTAACCTAATGCACATATCCCATGAACGAAAGTTCCCAGGAAGAGTTGATAGTTACAACCACATCCTATTACCTAATCCTTATGCCTATGCAAGTTTGTCATGGACCTCCCCTGCATCTATCCCTCTATGAACCTATAGTCATGGACCCCAAAGTTTACAAAGAAGGAAGGTTTGAGAAGCTACAAGGGTTCACAGGTACACTATGGACGTGTCCGGCTAGACCTAGGGTTTCAATCACCCGACGAACTAATCTATCGGTGTATCACTGTAGAGAATTCAGTGGAAGAAATTATCTTCAGTCGCCCGTATCTCATGACAATAGAGTTCTAGCATGCATACTAAGTTGCGCACCAAAATAGACATACATGAAATCATCACTGAACCACATAGAGAAAGAAACCTCATTCAAGATGAATATGCAAACTAGATTAAAGTATATGCATCAAAAAGACTTCATGTACGGGGCTTCAAGCAACCCCTTAACAAGATGTTTAGCTACTGAAATTCATAATTAAATAAACAAAACAAATCATAGAATTTGGATGAAGAAGAGGGACTGCTCTTAGTTCGATGTCGAAGGACTGGGCTGCCTGCTGTGCACTGCCGAAGCGCCTGTTGTACACTGCCGAAGCGCCTGCTGTGCACTACCGAAGCCGGCTGTCTGCCGAGGTGGTGCGTGCTGGGCTGCCTGCTGTCAGCTTGATTCTCTACAATTTCCTTGGCTTTTGTTCCAGTCTTGTTCCACCATTTTCCTCCACAAGCTGAATCCAGTTTGGACCTATTAAAAGAATCTAGTCCTTCATAAAAGAACTTCATTTGAGTGTTCAAATCAAACTGATGATGAGGGCATTGTCGAAGTAAACTCTTGAATTGACTCCAGGCTTCATGTAATTCGTCTCCATCTTTTTGCTGAAAGTACTGATCTGCTTCTTCAAATTCTTGGTGCGAGAGGCTGAGTAAAATTCCTTCATAAAAGCTGAACACATCAGATCCCATGTATCAATAGACAAAGGAGTCAAAGAGTTATACCACGCCTTTGCTTGCTCCTTGAGAGAAAAAAGAATGAGTTTGACATTATCTTCATCCACATTTGTTGACTTCTGAATTCTGCACAATGCTGCAAACTCATTGAATTCTGAACAAAAACAGAGGATTTCCAGAAACCATAACCCAACTTCAAAACTTTCCCTAGGACGATGTAGGAGGAACCAGGAGATATGCCATATATGGATGGACAGCTGTGGATGTCTATTTTCTAAATCTTTTAGAATCACGGCAATTCAAAATCTAAGGAAGGAGTTATGATGGAAACAATGGCCAAAGGTCAGTCTGCTGGAAACATAACAGATTTTGCTGAAATTGTCTACCAAGTTTGTGTGTGTGTTTCTTCACCAAATTACTTCTCAAGCATGTCAAATGATTGATGAGGAGCTTAATTTTGATATGGGAAGTTGTTTAATAGAAGAAGAATCGAAGAAACCACAAGGAGAAGCCGAAAACAACTAGGAAAGTTCTCAAACAAACTCTATATAAAACCTTCAAACTCAAAAAAGTCATAAAATAAAGTCTCGGTTTCGATAGTTGCGGTCAACGCAATTTACCAGTCTTTCTCCCTATGGGTAGCCCTATTTTTAAGAGTTATTTTTCTGTAAATTTTTGTACCACTAGTTTCGTCTCATTAATTTGAAACTATTTTTAGCTGAAGGTCCGGGAAAAATAAGTAATTTAGAGGGTAAAATGACCATTTCCAGATTGAGCCCTTAACTTTATCGTATCAAGTTGAATTTTTTCTCATACGTGTATTTTATCATGATGGTTATATCTGACAGTCAGATTTTTGTTTATCAAGTTTGATCATCAGACTTGTATACTAAGTTTTAAGTAAATGTTCCCTTTCAAAAACAAAATCTACGTAAAACCTTCAAACTCAAAAAAGTCCTGAACTAAGATATAAGCAGAATGTTAACATACGTCTACGATGGATAAATCACGTAATTCCGATAAAGTCTATCTGTCGATAGTTGCGATCAACGTAATTTATCATTCTTTTTCCCTATGGCTAGCCTTATCTTTGGTGGTTATTTTTCAGTAAATTTTTGTACCACTGGTTGCGTCTCATCGATTTGAAACTATTTTTAGTTAAAGGTCCGACAAAAATAAGTAATTTAGATGGTCAAGTGACCGTTTCCGTGCGTTTAGGGATTTAGATTGTACGGGATCGACCGACCAGATCGAACCTTTTATCGTTATCGGATCAAGTTGAATTTTTTTCCATGCATACATGTTTGATTTGTCAACTAGTGAAGATTGAGAGCCAGAAGCTTGTTGGCCTGCTTCAGCCTTTGCCTATTCCTGTGTGGAAGTGGGATGATATTGCCATAGATTGTGTCTTTAGTTTACCACGTACCCGTGATGGGCATGATGGTATTTGGGTGATCGTTGATCGACTAACCAAATCTGCATAATTTATGCCGGTGAACAAGAAGTATGCATTGGATAGATTAGCAGAATTGTATGTTATGAGATTGTGAGACTTCATGAGGTGCCTGAGACTATAGTGTCAGATCAGGATCCTAGATTTACGTCCAAGTTTTGGAGAGCTTTATATGCAACTTTGGACACCAGATTGTGATTCAGCACAGCCTTTCATCCTCAAACTGATGGGCAGTCCGAAAGGACTATCCAGACCTAGAAAAGTCTATGAAAAGACAACTTACCTGAAGTAGAAGGGCTACACTATAGATCCATTGCACACATGTATCACCGAGTTGTACAAATTTAGTTTCAACATCTGTTGTTATAGTCCACTCAGACATTGCCACAACGTTAGAAATTCTTAAAAAGAATTTCCATCTATTCCGAGAGCAGGCTGCAATATGTAAAGTAGCATTTCATTTTTCTACAACGATTGCAGATTAGAGCAGATGTTGTTCATTTCTTTGACGGTCCTGAACAAGAGATGGTAAAGCGAGTGCTAAATCATAATCAGGTAGAGACTTGAATGGATTATACATTTCTGTTAGGTTGAATTATGAACAAATATTTACCTTGATGTGGTGTTTTACTGTAGGGACGAGTTGGTGATAATTTCCTATAATACATTTGTGCTACCACTGTTCATAAGCCGAAGAGGCCTCGGCTCTGCCTTCGGAAGCCGGCTCTGCTCTCGGCTTTGGAAATAGTGTCAGAGTTACATAAGCCGGCTCTGCCTTTTACCAGCCATCACTTGCAACCCCTCTTCTCTCGACTCACTCCTCACAATCCCTCTTCCACCCACTCTCACAGTCTCCCTCACAATCCCTCTTCCACCCACTCTCACAGTCTCTCTTCCATCAATTTGCCCCTCAAGATCCCTCTTCCACCAACTCTCACTTTCCTCTCCACCACCTGTCTTCATCCCTCTTACCTGCTCTCTTCTGAGAACAGATTTCCTGCTCTTTGTTCCCTCTCTCTGTCCAGAACCAAACCTCCCTGTTTCAGCCATACTCCAGGCCCTCACTGTCAGTCACGGTTATGACTATACCCATACCCATGCCTGGTCATGGTTCCCGAACTCGACCAGTTACTATCCACCCCCATCGGTCTAAATTCCATATCAATCTCAGTCCCAGCCCAGTCTTACACCGCTTCTGCCTCGACTACCGCGACCGATCCCGGTACCACACGCCTGCTTCTGGGTTTGTTTTCAGTTCCTTGCTTTTGTTTTCTGATCTGGGTTGTGATTTCTGATTTTTTCGTTTTGCCGGGTTCCGTTATTTGAGACTTCTAGCTAGCCGTCACAACCGCATTCGTTTAGAAGGTCCCTGATCCCCTCTTTTCCTGTTGTTACATTTTATCCCTGCTCTTGATTTTGTTTTGCTGTCGTCTGTTTTAAGCCTTGATCCTCTCTTTTACTCATTTCACGTATAAACCATGTTTGTTAACCTCACCGTACCTTTGTTGATCCGTTTTCACATTTTCACCTTGCAGATGCTATGGAGATCACCCCATTGAATGCACTGCAGCCCCATCAATATAGATATAGAATCCAAGTCCGTGTGACAAGAATTTGGAGACCACGTGCCTACAACAGCGATGCTTTTGACGGCGTCCACTACATCTTTACCGATATAGATGTGAGTTATTTACACACTTTCAACACCAACAAGCTGTAGTGCCTTTATCTGAATTATTATCTCCCACATGATGATCATGCCGACTGTTTACTCTTAAATAAATCATGTTTCAAGTGTTTTTTAAAAAAAACCTTTGTGCTTCTTAATGTGTTATGCATCTTTTCGGCCGAAACAGGTTCAACCTTTGTAGATGATAGTTAAACTGCTGGCCTGTTCACTCTTTAGAAAATCAGATTGAACTTTTGGCTTCCGGTGAACTCAAGTATCGTATTCATACCTACGTTTGAGATAGTAGGGCCAATTCATGCATTCTTTGTTCTAGGGTGTGTTCTGCCACTTTGGCTTCGGCCTGTTTGTTTTTTTTATTCACTTGCTTTCCGTAAAATTCTAACTATACAGCTGCACACACTTACGTTGACACCAGTCTTAAATGGTTTACTTAGCCTTCATGTCTAAGAAGTCCAATGTAGCCAAATTGCAACGCTCTTTTAATTTGTAAAACCTGCTGGACAATACAAATACCACTTCAAAACTTACCTCTGACTAACTTGCTGGATCCAGGGTACCTCTGTGCATGCCTATATTGATGAGCTACAACATGATAATATGACTGGAACTGTTGAGGCAGGTGCGGTTTATGACATTTTCCGTTTCGCAACAGTTTCCAACCATATGCGCCGTGTTAAGCTCATCCCGGGAGACGTTGAGTTGAAGCTTAATGGTTCGACTGCATTTGTTAAACAAAAGAACAACCATGCTGCAATCCCAACCCACTCATTCCGGCTTCTCGAATTTGAGGCCTTGGCAGCAGAGAAAGACAACCAACAGGCGTACACAGGCGAGTTAAAATCTTTCGTACTAAGTTGATAACTATGCAGACCATTGTATCTCATCATATTTGACCAATGTTTACACTTTTTTGTCCCCTGATCTCAGATGTGTATGGCTGCATCACCATTACAAACATCCCGTATGAGAAAGCTGTGAACAACAGGAAAAAAACTGAGACCAAATGTGACATCACACTTACAAATCTCAGGTAGAACTTATGTTTAATCTTTCTTATATGATTAGCCTTTCATGTATACATCTTTTATATGTTTGTCATACGTATGGATCTGCAAATCCTCACCAATTCGCTCTTTACCTTGCAGGCGACAAACTCTTAATATCACCCTCTGGGGAGATGTTGCCATGACATTTAATCCTGACAGCTTATGGGATCCATTGAAACCAGTCTTTGCTGTTTTCACAACCCTTAAGCTTGGTGAATGGGGCAGTAAGTTGTCTATACTTATAACATTCGTTCTCAAATCTGTTTGAACTTGGGTTTCTGAAAATCTTTGTTCTTTGCACTCACATTTTCAACGTCTTTCACTTATGCGCCTAACCTTTCCAATCATTCACGCACAGGCACTTGATTGCCTTTTCACACAAATTTAGCTAGATTATCTACATAATTGAGTTAAAAACCCACCTGCATTCTGCAGTAGTTCTTGCTGCACAAAGATAAGCCTATAAATCTGGTCATTCATATCTAACCCTACAATGATCGTTGATTCTCGCTTCGTATTTCACAGTGAGGTCTGTTACACACCTACCTACACCGAAATTCCTAGGTTTAGTGTTCAGTTGTTGTTCACCACCCCCCAACTTGAAAGGCCTGCGTTAAATTTAGTGACATTCCATAGAAATAGTTGACTGCTTTCTAATCTAATCATGCTTTTATAATTATATTCATTGTGCATGAAGCTAAGGTGAAAAACCTCGGAGAAATAAGTTAGTCTGCTACTTTTCATGCATTCAACTAATTTTTGTGCCTTACTGTGGAGATTCTTAGTTCATGAAGTAATTGCAGTGAAATCTTGGTACATAATGTGTGCGACTTCTTTATAATGCATGCAAGTAAGATCATATATAATTCATGCAACTAAAAGCCTAAAATTATATTGCCTGCATATTTGATGCCTCTCTTCTTTGCATCTTTAAGCATTCTCCTCGCCTGTTTGTTAGTCTTTGAGCAGCCAACATTTACTGTGTTCCATATCCAGCATTACTTGCTTTTATCAAACCACGTTTACCAAGAAAACCAGGGCCAACAGTTAGTATCATCATTTCCTTTATATATTTACATCGCCGCTAGCTAAACTGAAGCCTTTCAAGGTTAACCGCATGCACGGTGACTAAAAAACTCGATTTCCATTACATGTATGTTTGGTTCGCGCAGCCAAATAATAAATTTTGTTGTGCTTCTTATCAGCTTTTTCCCTTTTTTTAAGTGCTTTTGTTTTCTGCCTGAAGATGGTTTTCCTGTTGTTTTATGTTATTGTCTGTGTTTATGTTTTTGAATTACACCCATTACTTGCTTCATCTTTTTTCTCATCTTTACCTTTCTGGATAGATGTTGTTACCGCTTCAATCGAATAGCTTATCACTCTTTGATAGTTCGTTATTATTTCCCAAATCCATTATATGACTGCATTAACAGGTTGTTCATGTTGTTGGCAGAAGCAGTCACAGCAAACTCCACAAACCACACATGCTTCTTCATCAATCCAGAACTTTCCATAACTAACGAATACAAGGTCGAGTACGTCATCTATAGTCTATTTTTCCATTCTTCGTTTCCAAGTCTCACCGTTTCTGTTCAAACATTGTTGTGCCTTGCTGGGTAGACCTGTTAACCATTGAATCAATCTCTTCAGGTTTTCAAGACCGGGTGACATCATGCGCATAGTTAATGGAAGCTCGAGTCAGCGCCAAGGTCAACTGTCTAAGTCAGGAGATTTCAAGACTATCGCTGAGTTGAATGCAATCGATCCCCAGGCGTATCAGGTCAAACAAATAAATATATCTTCACCTTTTATGTATTCTGTTATCGTTTCAAAAAACACAGCTATTTGAGCTACATACATCTATGAACATGGTCATACATGATTCCTTGGGGGGGTTATAAACAAATAAAAATACTAATCGAACATATTTTTCTAGGACCAAACGGTTCGGTGCAGTGGGTTGATCCGCAGATTTTCAACCCGAGCTGGTTGGTGGTATAGAAGCTGCTCAACCCCTGGTTGTTTCAAGATGTTGCGAAAGAAAGAGGAGCAGGATAACAAATATTTTTGTGATCACCATGGTCTGCAAAGCCCGCAACCGAGGTAACAACCGGTTTAAACTATTCTCCATCGTTTAATTCTTTCCAACCAAAGTTGAATTCACCATTGTTGTTTGATATTGTGTTGCATACAACTTTCTACCCCGTAGTAACTTTCCAACTGTTTTCCCCCTGACTGCAATACAAACATTGTACTCTCAAACAACTGTTATACAACCGTGCCCCCTTTAGTTATATCAATATATGACCATATATAGTTATGTATATAACTACAATATATGTTATGGACATGAAGCCTACAAATTTTACTTAGATAGGTTTTTATTTATCTAATCATACACAAGACTTTAATCGATAGAAGGTGGACTTGGCTTGCTACCTACAATTGCACAATTGAATAAAGATGAGCTCTGTAACAAAGCAGTTTACTTCAACAAAAATTATAACATTTGCTTCTGTTATCAATCTAGGTTTACCCAAAGCTCCTAACTCATTTGCTTACTTGAATACGCAGTTTTGTCAGTTCCTAATAGATTGTTAAATGATATGCAAATAAGATCTAGGCACACCATGATGTCCTCCATTAATTTTACCATGTCGACTTGATTTCAGTTTCCCTTCTAATAGATGCACCTTGAATTCTTATTAATAAAATGGACAACGAATTCACAAATCCACAGACCTTCCACAATGAGTCAATTCCACCTGCACTATTTAGCAACTTCAACCTAGGATTATTGTATGTTCCCTTACTGATTTATTACCAATGACATGTTCTATTGTTGTCGATGCAGTTATTTGGTATCTTTAATCATCGAGGATCAAGACAGCCAAGCCTCGGTCACTTTGATGGGCAAGGAGGCTACTAAATTATTCAAGGTCAGCTGTGAGGACTTGCTTGGCAGGAGGCTTTATCCCACTGAACAGACACTCCCAGAGGAAATAATCGAGCAAGAAGGCAACGCATTCGTGTTCGAGATTCAAGTAAAGAACACTGGCAGCTTCAGGATCAAGAACATGACTCCAACTGCTACTCTTCCACAAGCAAGGGATCAGCTCCAACCAAGCACTGAGACTACAGAAAAACCCCGGGTTTACAGGAAACGAATGGACCTCACATCTGCCCAAGAGTTGTTTCCATCTTCTTCCGAAAAGAAATCAAAAAGGTTTGCACAAACCAACAACTCAATTTCTTTTCATCATATAGCTACTTTTATCTTTGGTCATCAAAGTTAATCTGATACATCCATTAATTTGAGAATGCCAGCCGGTTTGTGGACTATCAGACTTTTTATCCACAAAATGCACACACATCACTTTAAACACTAGCCACTCATTTGATGGGTTACTTCAGACTTCACAGTGCCTTCTTCAAGATTGCTGCATGACATGAATCGACACACCTTATATGTCCTTATAGAAGTCTCAAATGCAATAGCATTTGTTTAAGAAGTGCAATTTATCTATAACACTAACAAAGCCTCACATCCAGATAGGCAATTCCATCTTCATCAAATGCGCATAACAAATTTACTACAATATTAAACCATAGAGCATAACTGCATGTGCGAAGACCTAAGTGCACAGCATGACACAGCTTACAACATCACATACAATGCACCAAACATCCGCTCTTAGTTCTAAAGTTTGCCACTACTTAATTGGGAACAAATTGGTTCATGTTTTGTATGGAAAGTATAAGATCCTAGCTTTTGTTACAGCTGCGATGCACCTGTAGGAATTTCATCTTCTTTAAGAAACCAATCAGTTACAGGATTTCGCTGACTAAAGTTTCCAATATGGAGTTCTCAAATTAAATATTACTTTCTGATGTTTGGGTTGTTGTTCATGTATTTATATATGTACAGAAAGTGTTGGTGAAATTTCATCAATAAGTTTAGTGTATGATTAGTAATATGAGTTATATCAGTGTAACATGACAGGACTTGGTATGCTTGATTGTGAGTGAGCTATCGTACTATGAGCAAATTTGATGATGACTTTCTTCTATTTTCCTTTGCCTTATTGAATTGAGAATTGTTAGGCTGCTTCTAATGAGTAGATCGGGAAGGGAACAAAACCTAGGTTGCTTTTGCCTTTTCATATGAGGATTTAAGCACATGTGTCGTTTGTAAGACCAAGCAAACTCCAATTTCGTTTCATTAATATTTTGTACGAGTTTGTACTAAAAATATGTAGCATCAATATATATGATCATGCCATATGAGCTTAGTAATGCGTTTGTTCAAGCTTTGTATGAATTGAGAAATTATATTGAAATGCTTGCAAGAATATGACATGAAACTATTGTATACACCATACATGCATGGCTTTTTATCTTATGTCACTTGGTATCCTACCATAATACAGGGACACCGAAGCTGCGACCTCTCTGTCAACCTCCCTGCCATGCCCTACAGTTGGCGAGAACAAGAAGGACGTCTAGCAGCTCTACCACACCGGATGTTCTCATTTTGGGCACCGCTTTTTTGCTTTTTACTTTTGTCCACTGCCCTTAGTCTGTGTTGTTTTCTCATGTACAGTGAAAACTTTTAGACAGACTAATTATGCATGTGTGACATGTTAAGCGTAGTTGCCATCTTTCATTGTATATTCCTACATGTATATAACTTTAGTCCATTCTATGCTCTTATGTGCTCTCTATGTTTTTCGTCACCTTATGAATATGTTTGAAAAAGTAGGGCTGGGCATGGGACGGGATGGGACGGGATTGGGGTCATCCCACGTCCCGTCCCGGTTGTTACACACGGGACGGGATCGGGACAGGCCTTGCATTTTTTAGAATGAATCCCGCCGGGCCCAATCCCGGATGGGACGGGACGGGATCGGGATGGGACGGGCCCAATCCCGCCACAAAACTGAAAACAGAAAAGAAGAAAAACCTGCTTACATTCATAACTTACAACATCAATCCATGATCTGATTACAATTACACAACCTACTTACATTCATAAGTCACAATCCATAACCTAATGATACCAAACATAACAAGAATAACATCCATCATCTGTTACACAAGTTCACATATCATAAGTTTAACAAGAAAAGAAGAAAATTAAAAACATAGCAATACAAGATTACAAGCTGCTCCAAAACAGAATTAAACATTGATCACTCCAATTGCAACAGTTGAAGGATCGGATAACAGCAGCTTGAGGCGAGAAGCGGATGGAGGTTGCAGATCGGGTTGAGGCGAGCAACGGATGGAGGTTACAGATCGGGGTTACAGATCGGGTTGAGGCGAGCAACGGATGGAGGTTGCAGATCGGGTTGAGGCGAGCAGCGGAAGGTTGCGAGTGAGGGTCAAAGCAGAGTGAGGAGAGGAGAGGAAGCAGAGAGAGGAAAGGAGACTCGAAGCTGAATAAGGAGGCTGAGTAAGTTTTGTTCAATGTTCGGTATTAGGGCACTTCCATCAACGGTGAGATATAATAAATTTAATAATCAACGGTCAAGATTAATTATTCACTGTTTATACGGGACGGGACGGGCCTGACGGGACGAGAAATTTCAGTCCCGCGTCCCGTCCCATTGTTTCTCTAACGGGACGGGACGGGACGGGACGAGTGTTTTTAGATTCAAATCCCGTCGGGATCGGGACGGGATCGGGACGGGACCGGGACGGGACCGGGATTTGCGGGATTTGTGCCCACCCCTATGAAAAAGTATGCAATGTTCCCTTAGGATTATGAGACAGCCTTGATATTTAGTTTTTTTATTTGCCTTCCATGTTAGAATCTGTTTAGTTCTGTTCCGATTAGAAGATCATCTTTTTGTTTATTCGCATCCTTATCACTATGCCAAAATTATTTTATCAACTTTAATTATATGTTCCGATTTGCCCAACCCGCGCTGGCGCGGGCATGTCACCTAGTATTGAAACAATCAAGAAAAGGCTTAAAGTGTTTTATTTTAGCCTGCTATAACAGTCTCAGTATTTCTATTTTATTACTTGTATTAATGATACCTTTTTATTCAGATACGGAGAACAAAAATTGCAAGCGGACAGAAGTTTATTCCTTTAAAAATCTGAAGAACAAAAGAAAGAAAAACATGAGCTTAAAACATAAGGCAAAATTATGCATTGAACCAGTTGTCTGAAAATAAATGATCACTATGCAGAAGTAATTCATAAAGGTAATGCAAATGCTTATAGGCATGTATATACACATTCAGATTGCACACACATAAAGACAACAGGAAATTCAAATGACCACCTTAAGCTAATGAATTATGTTCTTGCCCCATAACTGATGCTTAACTTTGAAATTGCATAACTAATTCTAGAAAAATCATTTTGGGGTGA